>OX453258.1:3656753-4335429 GCA_949709985.1 Luffia ferchaultella
CATGAAGGGTAATGTTGAAGGTAAAATCTAATTTTAATTATTAACATTGATCAATAACATATCTTCTGTGATGTGGAGGATTTCTAACTTGAAACTCATGTCAGTATTGAGTGATATTGTCTGAATCTGTCGCATTGTGTTATCCGATCAGCATGTTTATGCAGTTTTATAACAGTATTTATGTTTCTTGGGTCCACCCATGTGTGTGGAGCCAAGATCTATCCCTATAAGTATTTTCTCATATTTCTGCTGTCACGGTCATACCTGTAGTATATTTGGGTTAAACAGTACAGTTATATAGCAATACTAATGACATTGATGAAAGTGACATGTGAAATTGTGTACCAGTGGTGGTTTGAGAGGTATTTTGTAATGAAGCAACATTGTGCTGTGACAGTAATTTTTTTAATAATTTTTAAAATTTAACTACTACCGATTCTATAACTGAGTCGAATACTATAATTTCTAGCCATTTGCAATAAATATGGGAAGTAGCCTTATTACATTTGGTGCTGTGTTAACAGGTTATGTGTCATTGGTGCGATATCATACCACGAACATATCTGTGTTATAATTGTCATACCTGTAAGAGGCTAAATGATTTAAATAATAAGTTTCATGTGGGTCTACACGGCTGTGAAGGTGGCCGTGTGTGTCTATAATGTCAGTTGTAATGAAGTGAAGATATTCCGAATGACTACTATAGTATTTAAATTATCACCAATAAACAGTTACTATTTTTATAGTATTGAGTACTACATGCTTGAATTCTTGTAAGGTGTCTATTACAGACTATTACGTATGTCACCATAAATGTCTGAAATTCTGCATGTGTTAAGATACACTAGTGCATGTTAACTTCCACCAACTTACTAGTTAAATTCCATTTCTTTTTCTTTGTATGATCATTTCAGTCTTGCACCAGGAATGTCAAAGTACACAGTAACGACTTGCTTAATCTTAGATAACAACTATTTTTTATGTAGGTTGGATTTATGTTAATTCGAGGAACAAAGCAAAGTGGTACAATGAGCCAACTAGAAACCTTTTATGAAAAATCAATCAATTAGTTTTAATGGTAAATTTAATGTTAGCCGTGTTATTATGCTTGCCAAACAAACATGGTGGAATGTAAACAATGACAATTTCTGAATTGATGTTTCTAACATATACGGAATCGCATTGGTGTGTCTTAACATGTATTAATACATTCCAAATATAATAAAATATTGTTTTAAACCCACAAAATTGGCGATATCAATATACCAATGGACTTTGTCATTCTTCAACATAAGACATTAACCGTAACATTATGTTTATGATATATTTATATTATTAGACGACCGCTTAGCCTAGTGGGCAGCAACCTTGCCTGCGAAGCTGGAGGTCCCGGGTTCGAATCCCAGGTCGGGTCAGTATTTATATGATGAATATTAATACTGGCACCGGGTCTTGGTTGTTATATGTACCTATGTGTTGTCTTCGCTTGGTACCCAAAATACAAGCTAATGCTTAGTTTGGGACCTAGGCGTTGTGATTGTGTGTGTTATTATAAATATTATATTATTCATTTAGTCATAATATATATCTATATGTGTGTAGTGGACATATCTAATGTTAACTGCAACATTGGCATCTAATTACATGGAAAGATAAGGCCCATTACATAGAACTATAAATAAAGGAATGCTCAAATTTAAATTTGATTTCAATCTTAATCTTCTTTCAGGCAAAACTGAATATTGATGCACTTTTTTTAATTTACCAGAGTGCACTGTCCTGTACCTACGTAGTAGATACTATAACTTCCATGCAGTTGCTTTAGAAAAAAAGCAGTAGTAGTATCATCAGCACTACACTAATCCACAGCACAAAATACATATATCCACAGTCATCTACCACAGAGATCCACAGCCAGCACCATTCACAATATTAATTTCATTCACTCCATATTCACTCATTCATTGCTGGCGCTACGGCTACCGCCGGCACCACATGTTGGTCACAAAGTTGGCGCAATGCTACTCGTCCAACTTGTTGATCGTAGTTTTTTGCGTTGGCCCCAACGTTGGCGCGAGCATTGGCTATTGGCTGTTGCGTCCCTATCGGTTTTTTCAAAGAAATTCGCGCGCCAACGTTATGAGCCGTTCACATGCATTCGATTTGCTCAGTCGCGTTACATTGCAACACGCATTGAGTACGTACCTATGTAGAATATTGTCGAACGAGAATGTCATTCTCATCTGCATAGTCGCCATCCGTAAGGACAAATGAAAAAGTAAGTGAATTTGTAGAACTTTTTTTTTCTAGATTATATTAAACTTTTTTTAATTTTTAGAAAGCGTTTACAGCAATTTCATTTTCTGTATCGGACATCTACATATTGACTCTGACGGGACCGAACTAGTATAAAAGCCAATGTGTGTGCGCTTCACCAATTAACCTGACAACGTTGGTTACAGTTCCAATCAAACTTTATGGCGGATGTGAACATGGGCACAAGTCGCGTCGCAGTAACCAGGTTTAGGTGTAGCGGTACGCAATGGAGCGAGGAGTATATGACTGTACCGGCGCAAACACGCTTAGAGTGTTGTATTCCGATCCGCCATAAAGTTTGAGGCAAACTATACCAATGGTGTGGCGCCAGCGTACGACGAGCGTGCGTCAGGGTTCCCAACTTAAGAGGTTTCCCTTTTTTGGAGGTTAAATATGTGTCGTGAGATTTTTAAGGGTCTAATATTTTTAGAGGTAATTTTAGGGGCCTTGACATTGAAACATCTACAAAAGGAATTATACTAGCAATAATAATAAGAAAAATAAGCATAATAATTATTACCAAAATGTAAATCACATTATCCTACTTCATCATAATATTCAATAATTAGAGCCAAAGACTTACACATTGGTTGTTTTTAAATGATAATAATATTGATTTTCTTTGTATGTCTTAAAAGTAATGAACTCATGTATAATTTTAGTATTCACCGGTGGGCACCTCGTTCATTAGAGTTAATTCGGTACAAGGGGATTCATATAAGTTTCTTGCAGTGTTATTCTGAGAGTGGTCGCGTAGGAACCTGCATAAATTTTGCTATATGATGTTCAAAAGTGATAGCAGAGTGTCCTACTTTAAAAAAAAACGATTTTGATTTTGTTTTATTTTTGCGTTACATTTAATCCATCAAAAAAAAGCTTATTTAATTTTAGAAAGTATGATTTTAAAATTGTGATACTTCAGAAGAGACCGAAGTTCTGTTTATTATAATGAGTATGTTGTGAATAAAAAATTTCAAAGCCAAGATATGTTTATGGTTTAACCAATGCTCGCACTAAAGTTGGGTCCAAGCTGTGAGCCAAGGCAAAAACCTCGATCCACACGTTGGACGAGTAGCGTTGGGCGAACTTTGTGACCAGTGTGTGGAGCCGGCGTTACATTAATAATTAACGCCAGCTCCACACGTTGGCCCAATGCTATTTGTCCGTGTGAAGCGTGGGTTTCTACCTTGGTGCCAACATTGGCTATTGGCCATTGCGTGTCGGATCCATCCACACGTTGGCGATGCGCTCAGTCGCGTATAGACTTGGAATTGTTCGTTCGTTATAAATAGCGCTCTTTTTCGTTCACTTCTTAAAACGAGCTAGTTCGTTTTTTTAGTTCATTTGATCCTTTTAGTTCATTATGTCCGTTTAGTTCCGTGTATCCCATTTTATTTTATTAAGCTAATTTGTTCGTTACTTAATGTGTAGTATAGAGGTAGTAGGCAGTAATCCTTTTTTTTTGGTAATACTACAGACATATTAAAAGCAATAGGTACATATCATACATACCATATGATTTTCTCTCATGCATAATGCATATGTTATTTACCTACTCAAAATGATTAAACGAAAAGACGAATAAAATAAAAGTATAGTCACATGTAAAGTATATTCCGATCTGAAATTCTGAAATGCTTGGTCGAACGAATCTTGGAGCAAGGAGCACGTATGGAGCGGCGGAGCAAAGCAAAAGGGAGCGAGCGTTGAGTGATGACATAATGAACGAACTAAAGATCAAAAGCGCAAGAAAATAATGAGCGAAAGGATTAGTTCGATTACGAGAACAATTCGTTTCGAGTCGGTCGTTCACGAACTACACAAGTCTAGTCGCGTAGCAACTCTGTGTGTTGTAACATACATTCAGTGCGTATGTCGAGTATGGTCGTACGAGAATGTTTTTTTCATTTACGGCATTGCCATCCGTAAGGATAAATGAAAAAGTCATTGAATTTCTAAAACGTTTTTTTTTAGAATTTTTTAACATTTATTTTATTTTTAGAAAGCGCTTAGAGCAAGTTCAATTTCTGTATCGGACGTCTTCACATTGACTCTGACGGGACAGTACTAGTATAAAATAGGCTTGTTTAGTCTGAATTCACTGATGTGAGTTGATTCATTTAGTCAGAGTCACTACAATGATCTAATTCACCTTAACAAATCATTAGTCCCATAATATTCACTTGGTCACTTAGCTCAGAAGGTCATTGATTCCCTATTCACGTTATTATGTCTTGGTCGCTTACCGTTTAGCTCTGAAAGACACGTTTATAGCACGTTTTTACGCCATCTGTTGGAATATTAATATAGTGTTATATTGTTTTAGTTTAGTAATAACGTAGCAGGTGGCGCTATTTAAGTTTACTTAAAATTTATTTTAAGGAATGTTTGATTTGATTATGAAGATAATACAACTAGTTTTTTATTTAAAAGCAAAGCAAGGTAATTATGAGAATATCTAAACAAAAAATAAAATAGGTACCTAACCTAACCTATTAGACAAATAAAAATCTCTATTATTAAAATATCTATTATTTTACCTAATGACTTTATCTTAGTTAAGTACATACATAATAAATACTAATTTATGGCGGACCTATTTAATTTAGATAGTATATCAGAGCATTAGCGCATCACTGATATAGGTATTAGTTAGGTATATAACTATATTCCTAACAATCTACCTAACTATAAAAACTTTATTATTTATTATAATATTTATTATATAATATATTATAATTATTATATTTATTATAATCTATAATAACTTTATGAACATAAAGTTACGAATTTTTTGACAAATGTTTCGATGCTACAAAAAACAATTTAAAGATAATAATATTATAGCATTGATTAGATTGGCGTACTTAAAAATCAATTCTATTTACAATAATTGGTAATTATGCTTATTAATCAATCAATTGGGACTGTTGAGTGCTTTGTTTTTAATAGCAAATTACCTAAGGATCCATGACTGATACTATCAGTTGTAAACAAAACCCGCATTCGGCCATTTGATTATCTATTTGAGTAAAATGGTCCCAAACAGGACTTCGTTTCTTTCTTGGATTTATTTGGTTCATTTTCACTTATTTTATATATTAATAATAAAACTGTTAATTTGCTCATAAACACATAGCAGATAGCGAAACTTAAAACTAAACATCTATTAATTACGCTAATACACTTAACATTTAAACGATATTAATAAGAACTTTCTACTAACTAACAAAAACAATTAATTATTTTAACTTAACGTCACGCGCGAGCAAGCCGTAGTTAGGTACATGAATTCGTACAAGCGTAATGTATCGACTCAGCCAGACTCAGCCGATCGACTGGTGAAACATTGTCTAAGTCTAAAGGTCTACCTACTAATTATTTACTTGCTCGCTTAGCAACGAACGAACGAAAGACGTATTTATGGCTATTGCAATAGAAGTGATATTAGGACGGATAATTGGTGACACCCAGTCGTTGCTACTTGGCCGTTGTAATATCACTTCTATTGCATTGGCAATAAATGTTTGTTTTGTTCACTCGTAAATCATTCTTTGCGGGCGGGCCGGCCAGCCGGTGGTGGCATCAGCATAGACGACTGATATGTGACGACTGACGCTGACGACTGACGAGACGAGTGACGAGTGATCTTCTAGGTTTTGGAGTGACTAGTTATCGAAATTGTTCAGTTACGTGAATGCATTCATTTAGATCATTCAGAATGAGATTACGCAAGTCTAGTATAAAAGCCAAGTGTGTATGCTTCACCAATTCAACGCACCGAAGCATCCTCAATGCGTCCGGTCGTCGTTCAGTTCAAATCCTATAACACTCAACGGAGTATAGGTTGAGGAGTCGTTTAGCCGGTCGGGCTACACCTTCTGTGTAGAAGTCCCAACCCGGCACTACCTGCGCGGAAGGTAGGGCGCGTAGGTGTCTGTAAGCAGATTCGGCCCTCACTAAATAAAAAAAAAAAAAAAAAAGCTTCACCAATTAAACAGCCAACATTGGTCACCAATGATGTGGCCAACGTCTGGTGCCGGCCATGTGCCGGCGTAATTTCATAATTTAGTCACAAATTCAGCCAGTGGCAAATGCGCAAACTGAAAACGTCATTGAAAGGTCATTGACATATTGAACGTCATTCGGTTAACGTGTGATTAGACAAACAAACCAATACAAACATATTGTGTTGTGTACACAAAAGCCACTGACAAAAGCGAAAGAATAGGTTCATTAATTGCCGATTACTGTATTCTTCACTTCACAGTTCACTATCTCTAAGTTTATATTTTATATTATGAGGTAACGTGGCAAGACTACGATCTCTGGCTGGACTGCCATAATTTTCGATCAATATTGAAGTTGAACCGGTTCAATAATGGCTGGCACGCCGATTAAATTCGGGTCAATAGTTTCTTTCTGTGTAGTTTTTTATGCAGTTTATTACCGAAATAATGATGTGGATACAAGGCTGTCTCCAGTGAGAGAACATTTGTTAGTTCTGGAAAATGAGAACACTGTGGCATTGGGTGTGAAACAGCCACGAGTAGCTTTGGGCTATGGAGCGTGCCACGATCTTTTCGTTAATGCCACGGCATTTTTGGATTACAAAGAGATGACCGGTAAAGCTCAACATTTCAACGAACTTTCGACAAAGGATGAATTACTTAGAAGTTTCGCTTATTTTTTCAAACATGGTGCTGCAGCTGAGTAAGTAAACAATAAATAATCACTAAATACTACTACCTACAATATTTGTTATATAGACTGTTATTAGTAACTGCTCTCAAAAGTAATATATTTACTTTATGAATTTAGATTAGTGCAAGATGTCTATGCCTGCCTATCTACTCCTCTGAGAAACAGGGATGATCTCATTTATGTTGGGTCGGCTTTTCAATGCTGCCTGATGCAAATCGTGTTCATAACTGATCAATTTTAAATGCAGCCAATATAGGATAATAGTCCATTTCAAAAAAATAGTTATGCCTTGCTTGTGTTAATACAAGAAGTAAAGCAGAGCCACGACTCACCAAAAAGTCCTATATATCTATAAGAAAATATTTACAGCTTAAGATCTATTAAATATTTATCAACTTTCAGTCAGGCAACATTGTAAAACGCTACCTGTATGTCCAATACAATAATGCAATATAATTCGTTATAGGCGATTCATGTCCAATGGAGAACTATACGACAATTTAGTGGCACAAGCATTAAAGATAGAAGGAAGTCGGTGGGCACTGGGTGGCAACGCTCCTCTTATGGCTAAAAGGTTTCATATTGAAGGATGGAAAGTACTTCTTGCAGGGAAAATGAGCAAAAAATTTAAATCATACATTCCAGAAGACATAATGATCGTCGGTGATGATGGCAGTTCAAATATCAGAGATGATGTGCACATGATATTAGAATACAGAGCAGATGAACAATGGGGTCCATATAAAGCTCCTAGGGCTAATAGATATATTTTACACAATGATGATAATAATCCTCTTATAAGCTCTTTAGAGAATTTTGGTGAACACTTGCCTAGTTTTGGACCACACTTACTAGTTATAAGCGGTTTACAAATGATGGATAACTACCCTTTCATGAAGGGTAATGTTGAAGGTAAAATCTAATTTTAATTATTAACATTGATCAATAACATATCTTCTGTGATGTGGAGGATTTCTAACTTGAAACTCATGTCAGTATTGAGTGATATTGTCTGAATCTGTCGCATTGTGTTATCCGATCAGCATGTTTATGCAGTTTTATAACAGTATTTATGTTTCTTGGGTCCACCCATGTGTGTGGAGCCAAGATCTATCCCTATAAGTATTTTCTCATATTTCTGCTGTCACGGTCATACCTGTAGTATATTTGGGTTAAACAGTACAGTTATATAGCAATACTAATGACATTGATGAAAGTGACATGTGAAATTGTGTACCAGTGGTGGTTTGAGAGGTATTTTGTAATGAAGCAACATTGTGCTGTGACAGTAATTTTTTTAATAATTTTTAAAATTTAACTACTACCGATTCTATAACTGAGTCGAATACTATAATTTCTAGCCATTTGCAATAAATATGGGAAGTAGCCTTATTACATTTGGTGCTGTGTTAACAGGTTATGTGTCATTGGTGCGATATCATACCACGAACATATCTGTGTTATAATTGTCATACCTGTAAGAGGCTAAATGATTTAAATAATAAGTTTCATGTGGGTCTACACGGCTGTGAAGGTGGCCGTGTGTGTCTATAATGTCAGTTGTAATGAAGTGAAGATATTCCGAATGACTACTATAGTATTTAAATTATCACCAATAAACAGTTACTATTTTTATAGTATTGAGTACTACATGCTTGAATTCTTGTAAGGTGTCTATTACAGACTATTACGTATGTCACCATAAATGTCTGAAATTCTGCATGTGTTAAGATACACTAGTGCATGTTAACTTCCACCAACTTACTAGTTAAATTCCATTTCTTTTTCTTTGTATGATCATTTCAGTCTTGCACCAGGAATGTCAAAGTACACAGTAACGACTTGCTTAATCTTAGATAACAACTATTTTTTATGTAGGTTGGATTTATGTTAATTCGAGGAACAAAGCAAAGTGGTACAATGAGCCAACTAGAAACCTTTTATGAAAAATCAATCAATTAGTTTTAATGGTAAATTTAATGTTAGCCGTGTTATTATGCTTGCCAAACAAACATGGTGGAATGTAAACAATGACAATTTCTGAATTGATGTTTCTAACATATACGGAATCGCATTGGTGTGTCTTAACATGTATTAATACATTCCAAATATAATAAAATATTGTTTTAAACCCACAAAATTGGCGATATCAATATACCAATGGACTTTGTCATTCTTCAACATAAGACATTAACCGTAACATTATGTTTATGATATATTTATATTATTAGACGACCGCTTAGCCTAGTGGGCAGCAACCTTGCCTGCGAAGCTGGAGGTCCCGGGTTCGAATCCCAGGTCGGGTCAGTATTTATATGATGAATATTAATACTGGCACCGGGTCTTGGTTGTTATATGTACCTATGTGTTGTCTTCGCTTGGTACCCAAAATACAAGCTAATGCTTAGTTTGGGACCTAGGCGTTGTGATTGTGTGTGTTATTATAAATATTATATTATTCATTTAGTCATAATATATATCTATATGTGTGTAGTGGACATATCTAATGTTAACTGCAACATTGGCATCTAATTACATGGAAAGATAAGGCCCATTACATAGAACTATAAATAAAGGAATGCTCAAATTTAAATTTGATTTCAATCTTAATCTTCTTTCAGGCAAAACTGAATATTGATGCACTTTTTTTAATTTACAGGAATTAGAGAGGAAAGGATTAAGTTAGTGCGAGACCAAATTTTATCCCAACCGCTTACTACACTTGTGCATTTCGAAATGGCTAGCTATATAGAATTAGAATTACTACAGCATTTAACTAAATATGTCATTCCGAACATTGATTCAATTGGTATGAATGAACAGGAATTATTAAATTTGTACAGTGTGCTAGAATATGGAAATGTTAGCATCGTAGCAGATTCCAATCCAAGAGTGGCTACGTCTTTGGATCACATGAGAAAAATTTTTAGTCTCATTAGAATAAAAAACAACGAAAATCAAAATGTCAGACAGTTGACAAGAATCCACGTTCATACTTTGGCTTATCAAGCTATATTGACAGTTAAATCATCAGAATGGAAGAGAACTAAAGCTGCGACCGCAAAAGCATCCTTAACTGCCCATAGATATGTCTGCGATACAAATAATATATCTATAGACAAATCTAAATTACTGTTAGATGATAGTTTTTCGACTTCTGCTGATTCTGACAATACGAGAGTATTCTTAAAACCTAACGAACCTGTTCCTTGTTGGACCGAAGATATCATGGGACACGAAGTGGAAATCTGTGTCGCCCCAGTTTTAATATGTACTGAGGCTCAATTGACTGCCGGTGCAGGGGATAATATCTCGGCCGCGGGTTTAGTTTTACAAATTGAAACTAAATAAGTTATTTACAAAATATTTATTTTAGTGTGGTGATATTTTTTTTTTGATTAGCAATGTATGGATCATCACCTGATAAACTGAAAATTTCAAAACATATTCTATTCTGATAATATTATGAAAAAAGTTTGTATTTATAAAATTCTATTTGTAATGAAAATATTGTGCCATTTAATATTTATTAAAAAAGATTTCATTTTCCAAAAAAGCACTGACTAGTCAATGTATACAACATTCTAAAACTACATTCCACAGATCTCTACATATATAGATAATACTTGTATAAATGTATAGCTCAAAAATAAATTATTATGTTTAATTTGTTTTTATTATTTCCCTACATAACAAAATAACTATTAGATACCTACAAGATTGATTTTATAATTGGACACAAAAATGTTTTTGGCATTTTAAAAGAAAGCTAACATATAGTTTATACCTACAGGGTGAAACTGGAAATTAGGCATTTATTTGAGATAGTATTGCAGTGAAACAAAATAAAAATGTTTAAAATCCTGTATTTCATTGCTAAACAATTGAAACATTAATTCTATCCTATTTGTTCCATGTCTGGGTGTAAAATATTAAATACTGTAAGGAAGACAGCCTAGAAATTGTTATAATGATTCTAGTATAGGTGTGTAGTGGGCAGAAGGATGGACTTACATAGACAAACTATAAGGGCTCCTTGTTGGATTATGGAATCCTAAAAAGAATTTAGAACAGTTTCTTTGTAAGGTACTTGCATTTCTCTTCGTACAAAGTGATACATCACACCAAAGAGATACAATTGTAATTTAAATCTCATGTACATACTTACCTGATACTTATACCCATTTATACAGGATGAAATTTTAACAACCATCCAAAATTTTGTTAGGTATCACTAATAGACCTCATTACGTAAATAATGTATATACGTTACATTTTCATAAAAAAATATTTTATCTAGTGCTATTTTATAACATTTGGTTGCCTTCTTTTTCACGACGCGCCCCAGACCTTGAGACCAAAGCGGGTCGAAGCGTACAGCGACCGTGAACAGTGACTAGAGTTATAGATTTTTTCGGGAAAGGTTTGTTTAATCATATCTCAATATTTTACTATTGAACAATACTAAAAAGAAACAAGACGGCCATCGGTTTTTTACCAAAGATCATTATATTAAAATTTGGATGGTTGTTATATATAAGGTTGTGATTTACCATAACTTTTTTAAAGCCTCCCTTTACAAACGTGGGACTATGTACGCCTGCTATCGTTATTTCATTTGATTCGTCGGGAGGAGCATGCGTCAATTAAAAGAGTAATTCAAGAGCACTCCGATGCCTTTTAATAGCTGTTTTTGGTGAAACTAACACATTTAAATATAAATTAATGATTCTGAATCTTTACTATCATATCAAATTGGAAGATTATAAAATTGTTTAATTTAAATAGTTTTAAATTTGAAACTGCTAATTTTGGGATATTACAAGCAGGAAAAACAAATTTGATAAGAGCGAGGTGGTTAAAAATCAAGAAATTTGATTTAATTTATAGATTACCCTGTGTTACATGTATTAAAATTAATAGAAATTTATAGGAAAAATTAAGATTTATAACAAATTCACAACTATGAGCGATTTCTCAAAACTATTGTCTAGTGGTAGGTATGTGCCACTTTATATTTATAGATGTGTTATAATGCTAGAACATATATACACCTACTTTATGTAAATAAAGTTAACAATGAAATCTATAGATGTACTTATTTTATTACATTTGATGTGAAAGTGAACATTACCTTTTTTTGTGAAATACAAGGATGTCTTAATTAAAAAAAAATCCGCTTTAATAGAATGAACCCTATTTTTAACGAAAATACTGACAGCATGAACATCTTGCAAAAAGAATTGGTTTCAAAATGGTATTAAATTTTATAAAATCTATTCAAGTACATCTTACATTCACTTTAAAAAAATGAGTTTTATTTTCAAAAAGTTTGCCATATGTAATTGACTTAGATTGAAATATTTTGCTTTGACATAAGAAAATTAGCTGTTAAATTCTTTAATTGCACAAATTTTTTTATCTGTACTGATATTAACAATATCCATTTGGAATGAAAAATTAAAATCAATCATCTTCATCAAAATGTATCTTTTTGTTTGGTGGCTCATCAGTTTTAATTGTTTTAGGGTCCCATAGTCCACTACGAACAAATCTTTTAGCTGCTTCTTTATCAAGCATAGGCCTATTCTTTAATTCTTTAGCTTGTTTCCAACGTACCATCATTTCTTTTACACGAGTTAGCTCATGTTTAATCGGATGTTGCGTTGGATCTATGCCGTTTAATCTGAGCATCATCCACTGGCACCCGTTTA
Source organism: Luffia ferchaultella (assembly GCA_949709985.1). Classification (NCBI taxonomy): domain Eukaryota; kingdom Metazoa; phylum Arthropoda; class Insecta; order Lepidoptera; family Psychidae; genus Luffia; species Luffia ferchaultella. Next base: position 3,669,488 of record OX453258.1, read on the forward strand.
GTGCGTACAACATAAACATATGCAGCTCAATTTTGGCTTCCTTTGTAAGTTTGTCGTAATATTTGTCTTTTATTTCTGACAAATACTCTAACCTTTCGTTAAGTTTTACTACGCTGTCTTTGATTTCATCACAGGATTTCACAAGCCCTGTAAGCTGAGGGTCGTCCAAAAGAATGCCGTAATCCAATTTTAATTCCATTTCAGAAGTGAAATATTAAAAGCTCGTTATTCTAAAAATGTATATTTCTTATAATTTAGACATCACTACAATTTGTATGATGTATTTTGATAAGATGAAAGACAATCTGTGAAGACAACGAGAGCAGAACACAGAACAGAAAGGGTGGTAATGAATGGTAATGATTAAGCTTGGAACATTTCACTAGTAGCATGTGAAAAATCACATGAAATGCGTAATCATACGTCGCACCTGCTACTTTCTTTCACATGGTCTGCTACGTGCTACTTCTGCTACAAATAATACTCAACGAAATCGCCGACCAAGCGCATTTCATTGTTTGAGATGAAATTTAACTTTTTCACAGTTTCATTGTGATTTCACTCTTTCACAGTTTCAATATTTTCACTTGTAGCTCGGGAGTCGTGAAGAGCGATTGTGTCGCAATTACGTAGTTCAAGTATTGTAGTGTGCTGCGATTTATGTAAAATGATCGTTGGATGTTTAGTCTTGTAAATAAATATAGATTAGTTTAGTAGGTACTTATTAGTCTATTTGAATATAAGTTTCGTATTTTTTTTTTTAATGTCCGTTATGACTTGTGTAAATGTAACGGTTTAGTCACTAAAAATTGCTTTCAAAATCGATATCTAAAAATGTGCACGGACTCCGATCACGAATCTGTTGTCAAAATTGAAAAAAATTGGCCGTTATTTGCTCATAATCATATAACTCATATTTCAAATTTAATTTTTAATAGCAAATGGTATATTTTGTAATATTGATATGATTGATTGATATTGAGTGATTGATATTGATTAAATGATTGATTGACATTGATTGAGTGATTGATAGTATATTACGAGCGTTAAAAGGTCGTGAAGTTTAAAAATCACTGTCTGTGCAATTTCACAGGTGAAATCACTGTGAAAAATATTAGTCATTTTATCAAATGAAAATGAATTAAAAGTAGCAATCATTTCCATGCTTAGTAATGAATGGTAAACATGGAAGAAAAGAATCAGACGAATGTTGTTAAAACATTCGTCGGTCGCAGTGTTTCCACTTACGTTTTTGGTTTTTCCTCAGTTTCTCAACGAATTATCCGTAAATTACCCTACAAAATCTTCAAAATTCCTCGGTTTTGGGATAATAATTATAATAAACAATACATCATTTCAAATATTCAATGATGTAAAATACATATTTATATTCATACATCCATGAAATCAGAAGCGGAAGCATTACTTTTACAGATTTTGGCTGCATTTAGCATTGCACTGTAGGGCTCCAAAATTGCACAAGTATTTGCTTTCATTCCAAGTTTTGTGTAAATCAAGCCATTAAGGGTTTCGTTAGAAAATCTATTCGATGTTGTCTTTAGCCACGGTAATAGCACAATTAACATGGTAAACTAAATTAGATGGTATACATCCATTCAATCTCGTGATTTTGAGGGAATCACCTTTAATAAATCTGTGATCCCATAGAGTAAAGTAGTACATTGAGTGGTGCCAACTATAAACAATAGGGTTACCAACTCAAGTTCAATTTTTCCCCAAAATTCCTTGAATCCCTGTCAAGCTAAAATTGGTCCAAGCCATGCATAACATCGGTCATTTTACCCTAAAAACGGGAGAAATCCCTAAAAGTGGAAACGCTGGTCGCCCGTCGATCACGAATGATTCGATTAAAATAATCAATCACAGAAAAGTATTGGTGATTGCAATCAAAATTTTTTGGATCAATCAATCACACAATGATTCAAAGTTCGACAATCTGGATTTAGTGCAATAAATGATTCTCGTGGATTCTCGCTCGACTTGATTATTCAATAGTAGGTACCTACATCCATTCAAATAAGTAAGCGAAACGAATCCAGCCAATGTGTAACATATTGTTTTGTGATGTGTATTGTGTAGGTAGCCATTGTTTTAATGGATGGATCGTTATTCATCTAGTTTATGAGTTTATAACAACAAAAAATTATAAGTAGCAATTAAAATTCTTACCTAATTATTATTACTTAAACTACGTAATACAAATAGGCATCTACCTAACAAGTCATTTTTACTTTACTGAAATCGAACTAACCTAAATAAGATAAACCGCGCGAGCGAGATGCTGGTTTTATGTTTTCAATCAATGATCGAGTACAAACGAATAATCGAGTATAAAAGGATGATCGAGTACAATCAAATGATCGACGATTATTGCGTCCGGGCAAGACGCTCATAAACTAAAATATTGGAATGAATGACTGATTGATCTGATTGATTGTTTTTCGAATTTAATATTTGAATGATCGAATTATTTTAAATGATCGATTTACACATGTCTAGATTTAGTTTGTCGTTATTTAGTGGACGAAATTAACACGCCACAGTAACACGCACGCTGTCAGGCCTGTCAGTTTGATTGACATCGGCATAACTTAAACCACAGACAATATACATCACATATACATACTGCATACATGCCACATACTGTTTAACTCAAGATATATGCATAAAGTTCATGCGTTTAATAATTTAATATAACTCATAGAAAATGTTTTATAGGACGTTCTCTATCTGCCAGAAAGATTTTCAAAAGTGTTTATACCATAAAGGTATATATACTAGCGTAACAGAGGAACACAGTGTGCGAATGACATCCAGCTCTTTGCGGAAATCCTACATGCGAGAAAGAAATGCAAGAAAATCTGACATAAAACCTCTTTGAACACATTTAGTCTTCTTTACTCACTTGTCAAAATAAGGTCCAGCTTTGTTTTCTATTTTGTGTTATAATCGTTTTGAATTCTACAAAAATTAATTCTTGTGATAAAAATGGTGTAGTGTTCAGTTTTAAATTGCACTGTAACATATGTTAATAATCCAAATAAAGAGACATTTCACCGGTAAGTACTGCCAATAACATATTGTTATCTTAATGCTTATTTTTATAAAAAGCGATCCTAAATTTACTTGGTTATACATCAGTAGTATACGGTAAATACTTTATTTTGTAAATAATTTGTTATTTTAAACAATTATGTGTACGATACAAAAATATTGTGTAAAATTACATTCAAACAATGAAGCATAGGGATTGCACAAAATGTATCGATATGTCGATATTTTCAAATATAAATATTTTGTAAATTTGATATTATCTAATTGCACCTGTTCCACTGGAATGATGTCGTTAACTGTTTTTAAACATATTGTGAGGTTTATTTAGCCTGGCAGCACATTGTAAGGGAAAGTATGACATCTATACATATATACTACACATAGGGTATATATGTAAATACAAGACTTTTTCAAATGAAAATATAAGATATATACACAATTAATTTTAATCGTTATTTATTTATGATTTAAAATCTGATGCTCTATTTAATTATAATCGTTATTTTTTTATGATTTAAAGTCTGACGTTCTATCTGTTCTCTGATTATGAACGTCGTAAATAATTAAACTTTGAATGACAAAACTACTGTATACAATAGTTTAACCTCATTTTCCTCCAAGAAACTGCGGTGTTAAAAAATGCTTCCTGATAATTATGACTATTTCATAATATCCAGGTTTCCTGTAAACACGGTTAGCATAGAACAATGGAAAAAAATGTTAAATAGAACAGGTGGGACTCCTCGAAAACATTCTTTGGTTTGCAGTAGACATTTTACGGATAACTGTTTTGTCTAACTAAATCACCGACGACTTTTGAAGAAAGGATCTATACCTACTGAATTTGTGCCGTTAGGGGTTTCTTTTTTTTTCATATGTGCTTACTAAGTATATTAAGTCATATACTAATAATACTTAATATCTAAAGTCAGAGCATTTATGCCAACTGTAATTTCTATACAGGTCAATCTGAAGACCAAGCGATCGGTGTCAGCGTACGTTTACCGGGATATATCACCAGGACCTTCAACTTTAGAGCCTAAACTTTTATTTCAGCACTAATATAAAATGGATTTGAAGAAAAGTCCATCACAGTGAAAATATCAATTTTAGGCAAATTATCACTTTGTCTTTTACAAAAACTTGTTCCTTTATATTCAAATAAAACTTAATTACCTATTACACAAAGAAACAAAAGATATTATAGACTAGTCCAAGGCATCCAAGGCATAATTTGTGGTGTAGTGAGACGACGCGACACTCAATCGAGTAGACAATGTGACGTCATGGGCAGTAAGAAGCCACCAGTCAAACCGCACGAAAATACATAATAATAATAATAACGTGCACATTACAACGTCGTGGCCCCAAACTAAGCATTAGCTTGTGTTTTGCGTACCAAGCGAAGACATCACATACATATAACAACCAAGACCCGGTACCAGTATCGATATTCATCATATAAATACTGACCCGACCTGGGATTCGAACCCGGGACCTCCAGCTTCGTAGGCAGGGTCGCTACCCACTAGGCTAAGCGGTCGTCAAATTAATAAATATCAATAATTTATTTCTCAGTCATTTATTGACGAATTTAAAAAAACTTTCATTGTTTTATTAGTTTTGGTTTATCTTTCAATTCTATCGAGTTAAATTGTATATTTTGAACATCATGAACTTCTCTATTGTAAAGGTTTTTGTTTTGTACATTCTCATTTTTTTGTTTACAAAGAATTAAAATTTTGTTGTTATGCGTTGCAACGTGACGTATTGTAATTAAAAATAAAAATCGTTTACTTATATTGTTTTATTTATTACTTGGCTTGTATTCAACTAAATATTAAAATTTCCATAATGATGTTAACGCTTTCTTTACTTCTGCAAATTTTTTATTATCAACTGTTAACAAAGAAAAATATTTATTGGAGTAAAGGAAATGGCATTTGAATTGACTGATTGATGATTTGTCATTTTAAAAAACTAAAAGTTAGGAAAAGTAACTCAAAACAAAAATTATGTAGTATAGCAGATTCAAAATAATAAATAGGATTGCCGATTTCGACTTATGATATCGCGGTAATTTCAACGACACATTATCATGAAAGTACTACGTGCTATCGATAATATAAAAAACACCCATGCACATCACTAAAACTGGCTCAACCACATGTGAATTTTGCACACATACTCATTTCCGTTTCGGTCATGCGATGTTTAGATGTCAGTTGGTCTCCTACGCTAGTATATATATGTCTATGGTTTATACTTTATTGTTAATTTTTTTTATGGTAACTCCAGCTGATATTTTCGTCTATGGTCCTTCTCTCCAAAAATTGTCAATTCATCTCTCTCAGAACCAGTGCTTCCAGGTTCAACATAATTACGGTAGATTTACTGAAATTTTGATTGACTTACTGTAACGTAATGAAAAAAATGCCGTGCATGGATCTACCGAATTTAATTTAGAGCATTAAAATCTAATGTGTGCAACGAAACGTAACTTTATTTACTTGTTGGGAATTTTTCATTCCTCAAAGTGTCTCAGCACGTATATTAAGCGTAATTACAAAAATGAGTTGTCCCTCTCTGACAAAAGGACAACACCATACATATTTCTTTTCGTTACTTAGATCAACCATTTATTCAGGCCAGGCATTTCGAACAAATTATTTGTCGAAATAGCGCTACCTACGTTTTGTGAAAGAAATAAATAATAATAATAACGTATACATGACAACAACGTCTAGGCCCCAAACTAAGCATTAGCTTGTGTTTTGGGTACCAAGCGAAGACACCACATACATATTTAACAACCATGACCCGGTGCCAGTATCGATATTCATCATATAAATACTGACCCGACCTGGAATTCGAACCCGGGACCTCCAGCTTCGCAGGCAGGGTCGCTACCTACTAGGCTAAGCGGTCGTCAATAGGTCAATTCTTAAGTGTTGATGTGTGAAAACGTAATATTTTTGATTTTTGACTGCAAAAAATAAGAAACATGAAGAAATTATATTGGGATACAAATTAATAAATAATTCAATAAAACAATACTAAACCTTTTGTTGTACCCATTGATATACATTGTTAAATCAATGGTTGTACCTAATAATTTAAAATTGTATTTTTTTTGGAAAATACCGTATTTTTTAGCTGAAATAAGAATAATTTTACTTTTACGATCTGGAAGCACTGCTCACAACTCAGAACAAGAAACACACCTGTGAAAACACACTAAGAAATCAGTGCAGTGAAAATTGATGGTTGGTTATTAGAATTCATTCATTCGTTTGCGAAGTTTTCTTTTAATGTTACGCTATTCACTACAAAGTTAAAACAATCTCAAGATGAATATTACTTCAGCAGCAGGAATAATTTCCCTGCTGGATGAACCGATGCCCGAACTGAAGGAGTTTGCATTGAAAAAGCTCGACATCATTGTCGATGAGTTTTGGCCAGAGATTTCAGAATCTATTGAAAAAATCGAAATTTTACACGAAGACAAAGTATTTCCTCAACCACAACTTGCTGCATTAGTCGCCAGTAAAGTGTATTATCATTTGGGTGCGTTCGAGGACTCTTTAACTTATGCCCTCGGTTCTGGTGATTTATTTGATGTCAATGCAAGGAACGAGTATGTTGATACAACTATTGCTAAGGCCATTGATTTTTATACTCAAAAGCGTAAAGCTTTATTTGTCGATAATGCAGCTGAAATTATTGACCCTCGTTTGGAGGCTATTGTCAATAGAATGTTCCAACGGTGTTTGGATGACGGACAGTATAGGCAAGCACTGGGCTTAGCACTCGAAACTCGTCGTATGGATATATTTGAAGAGTCCATTATGAAATCTGATGATGTGTCAGGTATGTATTCTATTTATAGCTTTGTTAATAAAATTCCTAATAATTGTTTTCCCTATCGTCAATGCACATAATCACCAATGTGTTACTGTTATGGATTGTTGAGTCAATGGTTCATACATAATAGGTGTTGTTAAAAATAAAATCAATTGTGTTTATTTCTGCTTCTGGGTATGGGCAGTTTAAAATTAATGTGAGATCAAGTGGTTGAAAATGATTAACTCTGAAATAAACTGGAATCAATTATTGTTTTTGTTGTGTTTGTATATTTTTAATTAGGATTGGCAAAGCTGTGCAGTATGACCCATTAAATGCTCTATTTTAATTGTATAAAATACTCAAAAACGCACCTTCGGTACCAACCCTTAAGCATTTGCTACAAAAGTATATTATCTAGAAAAAATTTTTGCTTAAAAATGATTTTTCTACTAGTTAAAAGTGAGCCATTGTAAATTTCTTTTGGATTTTTCCAAAGCTTAACCTTTTTATGAATAGTCTTTAAAATAATATACCTACTAATCGCAGTTTTAATTATTTTCTCAACCATTTCAAATCACACTAAAATTTAATTTTTATGTCTGTTTGCTCACAATTTGTGAAATGTGTAGATGAGATAAAACTTTAAAAATAACTACACTAGGTACTATAGCACATTTGCTTGCACAGTAAATGCAAAACACAAAAGTGAGGCATAGGTCTTATAAATAAATATGACCCATGCCATCACTACCAAAAAAGTCAATTTAAGTATTAGTTGTATTTTAGGAACTGTCTTATGTCTAATATCATTATTTTTAATTCTTTCACTGTATAATAAAAAAAATAATTGCAGAAGAGTAAAAACATTGATCAAATGCGAGTCAAACTCGCACATAAAGGGTAAAAAGTAGCCTATATCAGTCTTCAGCTTATAAATTGTATCTATGCAAAAATATAACCCATGTTACTTGCTGATAATGTAGCATTTTATAGGTGAAAGAATTTTTAAAATCAGTTGTGTAGTTTTTGAGAATATCTGTAACAAGCAAATAAATCTTTGCTCTTTATAATATTATATGTAAATATGTAAAAGTATATAGCTCATGTTACTCGCTGATGATGTAGCTTTTTAAGGGTGAAAGAGTTTTGGGAATCACTTGAATAGTTTTTGAGTCTATCTGTTACAAACAAAGAATCTAATGTTTCCTCTTTATAATATCCGTACTGATATAGTATATTGTATAGTATCATAGAGTAAATTAGTTTTACAGCAGTGTTTGATTTTAATAGAGTTATAAATGTCAGCTCACTGTATCAAAGTGACATTACGTCAATTTTGGGTGGTTGAAACCGGGGCACGTTGGTTTCTCGGGGGTGAAGAGCGGCGCGCGGGGACCTCGCGCACATAAACTCGGACGAAAACTCCCTATCTTGCACCAGCTAGCTATAGTATGAGTGGTTGGACGGTAAACGAAGAAGAGGGCTTCTAGATGATTCATACTTTTATGTGTAGTATTGTTCATTATATAGTAGGAATATGTATAGGAATTGATATACATTTCAATAATTGTTGTTTTGTATCTTGTAGAATTGTTTTTGTCACATGTTTATTAAAATCTAACGTTATATCTAACAAATGTTTATTAAAAAAAATTATATTTTTATTTGGCGTTTATGATGACTGTTAACTAGTTTTATTGTTATATCTAACAAATGTTTATTAAAAAAAATTATATTTTTATTTGGCGTTTATGATGACTGTTAACTAGTTTTATTTATCTTTTCAGGAATGCTACAATATGCTTTTACTGTTGCCATGAGTCTGCTGCAGAATCGTGGTTTCCGGAGTACAGTTCTGAGGTCTCTGGTGGGTCTCTACAGAGGGCTTAACATTCCTGACTATGTCAATATGTGTCAGTGTTTGATTTTCCTCGAAGATCCACTATCTGTTGCTGAAATATTAGACAAGCTCACACATGGCCCGCAAGAATCAGTTCTTATGGCTTATCAAATTGCTTTCGATTTATATGACTCTGCTACCCAGCAATTCCTTGGCAGAGTTTTGCAGGCTCTAAGAAGTACTGCACCTATACCTAGTGCATTAGGTGGCAAACCAGAACCTCAAGGTGGCCCCTTTCCTGAAAACAGTATGGAAGTTGATAGTACTCCAGCAGAGGAAAACGAGCAACCTGAACGAGATATAGATAGTTTAAGTGATGAAGAAAAAGAGCACCAAAAAAGAATTGAAAAATTGATCTCTATTTTAGGTGGCGAAGTATCAATTGGCTTGCAGTTGCAATTCCTAATAAGATCAAATCATGCGGACATGTTAATCCTCAAAAACACAAAAGATGGTATCCGAGTATCAATTTGTCACACAGCTACAGTGATAGCTAATGCATTCATGCATGCCGGAACAACTAGTGATCAATTTTTGAGAGATAATTTGGAATGGTTGGCTAGAGCGACAAATTGGGCCAAGCTTACTGTCACCGCTTCGCTCGGAGTAATTCACCGGGGTCACGAAGGTGAATCTCTAGCACTTATGCAATCATATCTACCGAAAGAAGCAGGTCCTTCTTCAGGTTACTCTGAGGGAGGTGGTTTATATGCTCTTGGTTTGATACACGCTAACCATGGGGCCAATATTATTGACTATCTTTTGACACAATTAAAAGATGCACAAAATGAAATGGTACGCCATGGTGGATGTTTGGGTTTGGGTCTGGCCGCTATGGGCACTCATCGTCAAGATGTTTATGAACAATTAAAGTTCAATCTCTATCAAGATGATGCTGTGACTGGTGAAGCGGCTGGTATTGCAATGGGTATGGTGATGCTTGGCTCGAGACATGCTGCAGCTATTGAAGACATGGTTGCTTATGCACAAGAAACTCAACATGAAAAAATTCTTAGAGGATTAGCTGTTGGTATATCTTTCACTATGTATGGGCGGCTCGAAGAAGCTGATGCCCTAGTTCAACAACTACTTAGGGACAAAGATCCACTTTTACGTCGAGCTGGTTGTTACACCATTGCAACCGCTTATTGTGGTACTGGCAATAATGATTCTATCCGTACATTGCTACATGTCGCAGTTTCTGATGTTAATGATGATGTTCGTAGAGCTGCTGTCACGGCTCTAGGTTTCCTTCTTTTTAGGACACCTGAACAGTGTCCATCAGTTGTGTCTCTGCTAGCAGAGTCTTACAATCCTCATGTCCGCTATGGTGCAGCTATGGCTTTAGGAATTGCCTGTGCTGGTACAGGCAACCGTGAGGCTATAGGCTTGCTGGAGCCCATGGTCAAATTTGATCCTGTGAATTTTGTCCGTCAAGGAGCCTTGATCGCATCTGCTATGATTTTGATTCAACAAACTGAGGCTCTTTGCCCAAAGGTTACATATTTCAGACAACTTTATGCCCAGGTTATTTCCAACAAACACGAAGACGTAATGGCTAAGTTTGGAGCTATTTTGGCGCAAGGCATCATCGATGCAGGTGGACGGAATGTGACAGTTTCACTTCAGAACCGAACAGGACATATGAACATGCTTGCAGTTGTGGGGATGTTAGTATTCACTCAGTATTGGTACTGGTTCCCTCTTGCTCATTGCTTGTCATTGGCTTTCACACCCACTTGTTTAATCGCCTTGAACGCTGATTTGAAGATGCCTCTATTAGAATTTAAATCTAATTCAAAACCATCATTATATGCATATCCAGCACCATTAGAAGAGAAAAAACGTGAAGAAAGGGAAAGGGTGACCACTGCAGTACTTAGCATTGCAGCTGCCAGAGCTCGCAGGAAGGCACATGGTGAAAGCAGTTCCGGAGGAACATCGTCTGCATCTTCAAAAATGGAAGTTGATGAAGATGACAAAAAACCAGTCAAGTCAACTAATCCAAGCATTACTGTTCATGCTAAAACTGAGAAAGAAACTCCAAGTACTTCCAAAGATACCAAAAAAGAAGAAAAAGATGGAGAAGAATCAAAAGAAACTAAAGAGAAGAAGGAACCTGAACCTAATTTTGAAATATTATCTAATCCGGCGAGGATTATGAGGCAACAACTGAAGCACACCACAGTTGTTGATGGTTCTGGATACACTCCTTTGAAAGATATAACTATTGGCGGCATTGTCATGTTGCATCATGCTGGTGATATTGAGCAGGTATTGGTGGAACCGGTTGCTGCATTTGGACCCAAAACTGAAGAGGAAAAAGAACCAGAGCCACCAGAACCATTTGAATATTTAGATGATTGATACAGTTTATTTGAATGAAAATTTAATACAGTTTATGTCTAAAATACATGTTTGAAAAATATTACACCATAATAAAATCTGTAACAACCATTGTACTCCTAGCACACTAACATAAATCTGTTTTCCTAAGCATTAAAAATTATATTGAAAGTAAGAAATCTTATTGAATAATATTTTTTAAAACACCTAAAATTTATTGTAGCAGTCATAAAACAGGCAATCAAATAAATAAAAATACAGAGATACAGACTTTAGCAGTCAGTTTTTAGCAGTCCCCTTTGAACTTTCTATAGGCACCATATTTTGAGGTCTTTAATAGGTACTGTTCTACCCATTAAGGTATATATACTAGCGTAAGAGAGGAACACAGTGTGCGAATGACTTCCAGCTCTTTGCGGAAATCCTACATGCGAGAAAGAAACGCAACAAAATCTGTCATAAAAACTCTTTGAACACATTTACTTTCGGTTACCAACTTGTCAAAATAAGATCTAGCTTTTATTTTCTATTTTGCGCTTTAATCATTATGGATTATATAAATTAAATCTCGTCAATTATAATGATGTGTTCTGTATTAGATTGTGGTGCGAATTATAATAACCCAAATGAAGAGACATTTCACATGTTAGTACCGACAGTTACTATACGACTTTTTTCATGCCTATTTTCATAGAAATTATTCCTAAATTTACTTGGTAATACATTAGTAATATACGGTAAATACTCTATTTTGTAAATAATTACTTATTTTAACAAATTAAGTGTAAGATACAAAAATATTGTGTAAAATTATAAGAAACTAGCAACCGGTTTGCACAAAATCTATTGATATGTCGATGTTTTCAAATATAAATATTTTGTATATATTACCTAGTTCCATCTGTTTCACTTGAAAGATAGCGGTAACTGATTTTAAACATATTGGGAGGGTTATTTAGCTTGGTGGCAATTGTTACAAAAATTCTGACGAGCTGGAAGCTGAAATATATATATTATATATGGGTAAGGCCGTCTAAAATTGTACAATAATAACGCTTGTGACACGAGGGCTCGGTAACGCATCGTAACGTACGTGACTGATAGTAACATCCGTGACCGTTCTAAAAATACGTTTACATGAATAAAAAATGTTTTTTAGAACAAGCTTTTATTAAAAAAAAAAACTAAAAAAGGAAAAAAAACGAAAGCTAATTACAAGTTTCTTCGCTTTACAAGATTCTATTCTTACATAAAAATTAAATACAAAACGTACAACCTTGAGGCGTGTAATATTACTTTGTATGCAACGAAAGTAAAGGAAAAACAACGCCTCAAGGTTTTATGTTTTGTATTTTATGTAAGAATAGAATCTTCTAAAGTAATGAAACTTGTAATTAGCTTTCGTTGTTTTACTTTATTTAGTTTTCTTAAATAAAAGCTTGTTTTTAAAAAATATTTTTTTAGTTCAAAATTTTATTTTCTACCTTTTGGTCAATACACATCCTTCACATTCCCTTTTCAACCTCCCAATCTCTCCTGTCCCTACCCTCTCCCCTCCCACCCTCACAACCATTGGGGTAGGCAGGGATTCCCCTTAGTGTGATCTGGCAAAAAGAAGATTTTTGTAAAATTAAACAAAACATTAATGTGCTTGTGAATTATATTTTTATTAAAATTAAAATAATAATTAAAATCTGGCTTTTGTATGCACAGCCAACTTTGAAACCTCTCATGCAAAAATTGAATTACAAAAAACAAAAAAAAAACTCTTCAAGTACAAAATAAAAAATAAATTAACCAATATTTTTAAAATTAGTTAAAATATAAATATTTTTATTAAAATAATAATTAAAATCTGGGTTTTGTATGCACAGCCAACTTTGAAACCTCTCATGCAAAAATTGAATTACAAAAAACAAAAAAAAAAACTCTTCGAGTACAAAATAAAAAATAAATTGACCAATATTTTTAAAATTAGTTAAAATATAAATATTTTTATTAAAATAACAATTTAAATCTGACTTTTGTATGCGCAGCCAACTTTGAAACCTCTCATGCGATCATGGTATTATCCGAATCACAAACTAATCCGAATGACGTTGATGTAAAATCAGCTTAAACTTGTGTCACGAGAGTTACGTAACGCTCGTAGTAACGTTTGGTAACTCTCGTGACTAAAAATCGCCGGTATCCTAAACTAAAAATGTGATACCTCTTTAAATACTTGTTCTAACATTATAATTCAAGCATAATTCATTAGATTATAAATGTAGCTATGAGCGTCACAGTCAGAGAGTAAATTTAAACATATATTTACCTCGAAATTGATGTTTGAATTTAATAAAATATTAGGGGACACGTGAATGGCACACAAAAAATTACCGCTCACGATGACAAATGACAACAGACAACTGCTAACTTTTTTTTACAGGCTACGTAACAGTGTTGCCAAGTTATATATGGATTCAAGGCTTGGAATACACGAACTAGAGAGCACGTTTTTGGTAACGCTCGAGCGGTAACTCTCGTGACATAAAATTTCGGACAAATGTTATCACCTTTGTATTAATTCCAGATAACGTGATATAATGTAATAAAATACAATTATTACATGGTAAATTAATAATAAACCCATTAGAAACACTCCATTGATGTAAGAAAAATTATTTTTATTTTATTTTGGATTTGAAACTCTCAAGGTGGATTTCGGACAAGCAATTTTTGTATGGGATGGACAATTTTATTTTTAAAAATCTATAAATATTTTGAAAAATAGCAAAGCCTGATCAGATTAAATGATGGTAACTTTTAAATTATGATTCTACTAAATAAATTTTTAATATCATTCTATAGTATTATATAGTAAAATAAAAAGTTATGATCAATTACTTTACTCGGACATGAAAAAAATTTGAAATGTACAATTTTAAACGGCCTTACCCATACATAATAAGGAATAGTAGTATGATGGTATACTTAATATTCCCCATAGAGCGTATATTTAGTACCAGCTCTGCAGACTAACAGAATTTTTCGAATTGCCACGCGCTTCTGACACACTCAAATGTAGTTTTTATAATTTTTTGATGTGGGATAATGGCGCATTTGGATGGAAGTAAAAACTCTTTCCAACTTAGCGTTCTTCTGTCAATAAGGTACATACATAACATTTCTCGACATTCCGTGATATTTCAGGACATTTTGCATAATTTTGTAATATTTCGTGACATTTCGTTATATTTCATTACAATGAGCGAATATTCACTACATTTTGGGATACTTCATAACATTCTGTTCCAGATTATTCTAACAGCGCACACTGTTTAAGTTCACTAAAAAAATTTCCATATGCTGTTTATCGCATAAATCGATTAAGAAATGCATTCTAAATGCAAGATTGTACATCTTGCATTTAGAATGCATTTCTTAATCATTTGTACCATTTGACCTTTATCTGTAACTCCCAAACGCTTCCATAGTGCAACTTGATTTTTTTATCAATGATAGATACATTTATGAGGAATTTTTCAGTGCCAGTCACAAGTCTCACTTTTGAGTTTTGTGGGAGAAAAAAAATTTAAAAAATCTGAGTAACAATTCATAACTCGGTAACCAAAAGTGATCTTCAAAAAATAAAAACTGGAAAATATGCGCCTAAAGGTCCTTCATCAAACCATATTAATCAAAAAGATATATTTAGATCAGACATCCTTACAGAATTTATTTAATCTTTTTTTAATGTCGAGGTCACGAAAACACAAATTTAAAAAAAAAAAGTATGTTAAATAGACACGTGCGTGTTTTACTCTTGCATTTAAAATGCTTTTCTTAATCGATTTATGCGATAAAGAGCATAGGGAATTTTTTTTAGTGAAATGAAACAGTGTGCAGCGGAGATACTTAAATCCAGCTGTGGATCCAGCGCACAGATTAATCCAGCGTTCTAAGGCACGTATTTGTTTGTATTAAACCATTGATATACCAATAATATAACTGGATGTGCCGTCCGCGTTCTAAAGTGTCCGCGCAGGAAGTCATCCAAAACGCAATAAGTCTTTCAACCGGTTTTTAGTAGTTGTAATGGCTTAGCGCCGAGTAAACTGCGCGACGCCGACTTATGTCGTAAAAATTTGTGAAACTACTCGTCAAAGAGGCAAAAAAGAGCGGAATATCGTATTTGCGGTAAGTAAACATTATAATTTAACATTAGTTTAGGTCTACAGACGGCTATTCGATTATATTTAATTTGAACATTATCACGACTTAATTCTCGTCACATTCCCGTAAACAGCGCGACACGTCCGAACCGTAATAAGTATTCGCATGCACTGACGCGCACAACGGAGCCGCGTCGCGCCCATATCAACCCACGCTCGTTGCGGACGGTTTTATTTCGCTTTTGGTTAGCGACTACAAATCCTTATTAATAAATTGTTAAATCAATGTATTAAACATGCACGCGGAGAAGAGACGAAACTCTTTAAGAACCGAGACATTATCAGTGTTGCCTATTTTATGTTCAAATTAAGGTATTGAATGATTTCTAAGTTTAGTTGTTTATGAGTTGTTTGCGCTGAAAGTAAATGGCGTTTGTCGTTGGTGGTCGTTGGCGTTAGGCACAGGCGGCGCAATAGATTGCGGTTGTCAATGTCAATTGATTGGATTGAAATCTACATTCTTTTTGGTTGTCGTTATAGTTGTTTACCACAACTACTTCGTTTGTTCCAAGTATTTTTATGAAATATGTTTCTGCCTTTATTTTATAAACGAATAGATAGAAATAGATTCAAAAAACGAAACTCTCCAAAACCAACAACACTGACAACCGCGTTTGTTATCTAAGCAGTGTGTCAAATGACATCTGATAACGTCATTTGGTGTTTTTTTTTAACGAAAATTAATATTAATTACGATATAATTACTAAAATATAATTACGACTTTGAAAGAATTCTTATGCCTAATAGTTTACTCTTCCCTTGCGCTGCGGTAGTAACGCTTTAATAAAGAGTGCGAGAAAGAAAAGAAGTATGAATAGAAAGTAGTAATTTGAGTGGATAGCGCCACGTTACTTCATTGAATCGATAGTGTGTCGCTGCACATTTATCTTGCCAGGTGGCGCATGAGCTACCGTACTCAATCAACTGTCAGTTTCATACAAAAGTTGTAATTTTTAATAAACATGTCCAAATATTGGGATAATGACGCAGTGCTTTAAATGTAAAAATAAAAAATCCATCGTTTTACAACAGATAAGAAATTCCTTACTCATCTCTCTATCAGATCAATCTTTTCCTTTCATTAGTGATTTCCGCTTACGTAACTCATCTTCTAATTAGGGATGCACAATATATTTAATATCGATATTTATATCGATATAAATATCGAAAGCTTGAGAATATCGATATTCAATATATCGACCATTTTAAGCCAATAATATCGATATAAAAAAAAAGAATTTTACAATGCCTTCCGTACATAAAAAGTAAAAGCGAAAAAATTTTTTACATGTGGGTATTTCTCTGAAATACGGATACTTAGCAATTTCGTAAAAAACTTTCAGAGAACAGGCTATATGGACTACATTATGGATAATAGATGTATTTTACAAAACTATCAAGCCATAGTGCACTCATTATGTTCATGTATTCCAAAAATATGAAGTTACAATTAAGTGGTAAAGACACGTCAGAAACGAGTAAAACACGAATATACCTATAAAACATTATAAAGTTAAATAATAGGTGTGATAAAACTAAAAATGTTTATAGGAGTTTTTATATTGTCTGACTTTCAATATAAAATAACGTGGTCGCGCCCACCGGAAACCATGAAAACGTATGATTTAACGGTATATATAATTTAAAAATTACGTGTTTTAAAACAATTATTATAGGATTATTTAAAAAACAGTTATATACATACACATCTTGTAATAAAAACATAAAATTTCCAATGCATATTTTTCAAATAAGATTAGTGCAACCCTGTTTAAATACCCGTCTTTTAGAGTAAAGTTTCGTTTAATAATAAATTTTGCAACGAAATAGACTTTCTATAAAGGTTTCTCGACATCAGATCTCATTTAACGATGCAAGACGTTTTTAATTTTGATACATATCGATATAAATATCGGAATCAGGTAAATATCGATTTTCGATATATCATACTTTTAAATATCGATATAAATATCGATATTTGAATGCGTATAGTATCGATAATATCGATATTTGGATATATCGTTGCATCCCCACTTCTAATTGAGTGACTGATAGCGTTGAACCGCACACATTAAATTATAACCGCAAAAATAAAACATACTCATGAAATATAAATGTTACAATTTGTAAAGAAGGTATCATTGCCAAAAGCGTCATTTACAAAAGTTTGGCGTGACACACTCCATTAAGACTGAATTAGATAATTTACTTAAGCAAAACTATGACTTTATCTGGAAATAAAATTAAATAAGTAAGTTAATTTTATATGACATTATTGCGAATCTCCATATAGGCAAAGGTATGCGTTCTCATCCCAGAAAACGTGATACCGTCTTGTCACAAAACGAGATAATTCTTGTAAAACCTTATAAACTGAGAGTCTTTTACTCTCTATCGATGTCATCAAACAGATTCTGTATTACGGTGTTAGTTTGTTCATTTTTATAAACCAAAAATTTTTAACTGACATTCAGTGAAACAGATGAACCCATAAGATTGTTGACTTGTTATTTGTATAACGTAAGGTGTGCGTGGCTATAACTGTGCAGCGGTACGTTTTTTAAACTGCTAATTCTATGGCATCTGCCTTACCCTGGGTTGATGTGACTCCGGTCGTTCTGGTCAGAAGGATGCGGGTGTTCGACTCGGTACTCCTAAGAGTGGTCAGTAAATGATTTGCATATAAAGTTTGGACAACTAATTTATTGATTACAAAAAGTGTATAAAATGATAAATTGCGTGATTCCACTCTGAGTGCTGTTGAGTGTCGACCGACCGTCTGGTTCTGGTTCTGGTCCGCGCGGGCTACCGGACCGGCGTGGCTTGTGTTCCCGCGCGTGGAGGATCATACTGGACGTTTGACCAATTGGAGAAAGCGTGTGTTTGTGACGTGTAATTTCCCACGCGCTTCTGCTTGTGTGGTATGTGCCAACACGCCACCGGATGTGGCTCGTACATCGTGAGCAGTTATCGTTTCAGCGGAATCGCGTGGGCGAGCGGTGGTGCTATATTTGTTTACTTTTATGTTTTTGTTAAGTTATCATCGTTGTTTTGTTGAATATTGTAATTGTAAATGTTTTCGTTTTGTTAATTTTTATTTTTTGTTTATAACTAGTGTTATGAAACGTCTAATTTTCTTTTGTGCATGTTACGTAATGTCATTGAAAACAAAGATGGGTTATTTATATTGTTTTATTTATTACTTAGCTTGTATTCAACTAAAGGAGATTAAATTTTCTATAATGACTATAACGCGTTGTTTACTGTTTTTTGCAAATTTATTGTCATTACATTTTCACAAAAAAAAAAAATTTGTATCAGAGTAAGGGAACGGCATTTGAATAATTTGTCATTTTAAAAATCTAAAAGTCGCGAAAAAAATTGTACCTAAAAATTAATAATCTAGCAGATTCAAAATAATAAACAGTATTGCCGACTTCGATTTTTGACAACGCGATGATATCAGTGTCACATTATCATGAAAGTATTACGTACCGTACTATCGATAATACATAATACATACTTTTGTGCACATCACTAAAACTCACTTATTCTCGTGTGAATTTCGCACACATACTCATTTCCATTTCGGTAATGCGTCTGAGGTAATGCGTCATTGAAATGTCAGGTCCTCTCTTACGGCTCTTACGCTAGTATATTTATCTTTATGCTTCTACCCAGTTTTACCACCATAATTTAATTTTTTAACATTTTAATTAAAATGTGGTCACCATGGTGACTGGCGCTGTTTATTTTTTTTTATTATATGTTGGCTGTGGCTGCCACATTAGTTACGACGTTGATGATCACATGATGCCATTACCAACTCAGGTGGTATCACAGTGCTAGGGTGATACCTATTTGTTAAATATAGAAATAGACAATGTATTTATGTGATCATTTAATTATCCCTCTATGATGTTTTTTTTTTATGATTGTCAGTAAAAAATAAATAAACCTAGGTTCTACATATTAACCCATTTGGGTTAGATCCAAGGTCATAAGCCATTTGATTGACAAAGACAATTGATTCACAACTAATTGATAGGTTAAACCATAAGAAACTTTCTGGCAACATTCTGAAATAATATTGAACCATTATAATGAACAAAATTTTTTTTTTAAATATTAACGTTTTTATTTTTATAACAACTATATTTACTAAATACTTACCATATTTAACGATATAGGTGGTAGGTGATTGCTAAGCTAAAAAAGTATTTTTCTATAGAAAGAAACTTGGGTGAACTCGGGCCTATGAGGTCCTCGGTGACTAGGCTTAGACAAGCATAACTTAAAACTGTTTACTTTTATTATTGCATTTCTTCTTCCTAATTATGGCGTTTTCTATTTATTTATACCAATTTCGCCAAATATTGCATTTCAATTTCACGATTCTGTTTGATTTGACATATGGGTATTGACGTATGGTTGACGTGCTGTTGACGTTACTTTTGCCTCTTTGGTTGACTTCTGTGGTTGACATCAGTTGACATGACGTGACGTGACGTAGTCAGTTAATTATTGGTCAGTTACCGTAGACAGGAAACAGAAAAGAGAATTGAAGAGAATTCAGATTTTGTACTAAACAGAATTACAAAATAACGCTAAAATGTTGGACCTGTTTAGCATTTTCAGTAAAGGTGGTATCGTTTTGTGGTGTTTCCAAAGTACAAGCGAGATATTTACACCGTCCGTAAACTCTTTGATCCGCAGTGTTATATTACAGGTAAGCTAATTGTAACTGTGATTTATTCATAATATAATTGGCTTATCCGCTCAAGGTTCGTGACAACGTGGACATGACAAGCTTTATTATCTACGAAAGTGTGTTAAAAATAAATAGGTATCTACACCTTTTTTTCGTGGAAAGTCCAGGCTGTTCTATTAATTGTTTCTGATAGTGCTGAGAGGAAATATCCTGTTATTCAAATATTTTATTTTAACATCTTTCATATTACTATTAACGGTACGGCTTTCCAAAACTACCACCCTAGACGTGTTAATAATAATTTAGGGGATGGAAGGACGAGTACAGAAAAGCAACTTTCAGAATTTTCAGGAATGCGGAAATGTGAAAAAAACCAAAAATAAAAACTGAAAACTACATACCCGTTACTACAGACATGAATTCGCTCCTTGTATTGACATAATCAAAGGATCGACTATAGAAGGAGGCAATAGACTTTAACATTAAAATAAATTGAAAACAGTAAATACGTTAAGAATAACAATTGAAAATTTGATTTGTATGGCGCTCGGCGGCCGCTGCGCGGAACGCTCGCTTCGCGCGTTTTTATATTCCTAGTGGATTGGAACCATCAATTGTTGGAACCGTAGTCAGAGTGCCCATATATATTCAGTTTTATTGTATATTTTTTTAAACTAACCGAACCTACCTATTATTGAGAAATGGCGGGAAAGCAACCTACCTTAACCGAATTTCTTTTAAACGTTCTTTTACCCCTATTAATATCTAACATCTATTAAGATATAACTAGGTACATAAAACTATTATTCAAATTAGGTCATGATTTTTATGTAATTAGTAAAAATTTTAAGAAATGGTAGCACTTTTAAAAATGCGCACCCTAAACATATAAATAATAAAATGTAATGAGACAAAACCAAAGATGATAAGTACATATTTGCTATGTCCAAAGGTATTTCTGTCACTAAACATTTTAATGTGACACTAAATTACATACTTTTACAGTACATAATCATATTCTAGGTGATTTGTCACTCTATTTCTCTTACCTCTTTGCATTGACATAAATTAACCTAACCTATCAATTTAGAAATGCTGGATTTAATATATTGTGGCAAAATTTTGGTTGTATAAAAAACCTTTTAGGGGCTTTTTTGAAAGGATGGCTTTTTTGGAAAGCCAATCCAAAAAAAACACTTGATTAAAAGTAACTTATAACTGCTTATGAGCATGCCTAAGAATTATTTGATATGAACTCCTACAGACTTGATAGTTATTATTTTATTTTTATTTTTAACAGGAACGTACAGGCAACAATACCTACAACCATAATTCTTTAACACTACAATACAAATTGGACAATGAATTTGAGCTAGTGTTTGTGGTTGCATATCAACGGATTTTGCAACTGTCTTATATAGACAAGTTTCTTAACGATGTCCACTTGGAATTTAGAGATAAATACAAAAATGAACTCCAAGGACATCATTTTATTATGGACTTTGAATTCATGACGAACTTTGAAAGAGTGTTGAAGGAATGTGAAAAATGGGGTATGTCAATTTGATAATAATAATTTTTACATTTCATATATTTGTCATATGCTTTTGTTTATTGAACTTAGGTTTCCTGTTTATTTAAAGTACAAAATAATCATGTTCATATCTTCAAATATTATAGTAGTCATAAAAGAAACAATCTGAGTGCCTGTTGGCCAAATCAGAGTTTATACATATCCTCTTATGACTTCTTGTTTATGCATTTATTTTTGCAGAGGTAAAAAGTGGTTGACTAGATGCCTCAGTCTACCATTTTTTTTCTTTAAGAAAAGTTTTCGTAAACGCAGCTTTTTTCCTCCAAGCTTCCTTTAAGCCAATAATTTTATGGTGCCTTTTATTTATAGGTATATTTTTTTACAAAACGTCGATGGTAACGGTAGGCGCGAGACATTACTTCTCCGATTTATTTCCTTTGAAATAAAAAATGTTGCCACGTTCCATGGAAATGTCATATTTTACTCAATCGATCTGGAAAAAGTCAGCTAGTTATCAATACATTTTTGAAAGCTCGTATTTTGACAGGTTTGGATTGGTAGACACCCTCAACGGCCCAACATTTTTGTCAGATAGGTTTTGTCTTGTACACATGGCCATCATCTCGCGTGACTACGTTTGTAAAGAAATCAGTGTCTATAAATTTTTAGGGACCATGAAATGGTCGCCTTTAAGTCAACTCGGAGAAAAAAGTGTGGTCAGGATGGTGGTACAAAGTGGTACAAGGTTACCTTTTAGGATGGTGATTATGCTGTAAATTTAGTACCTAATTTGTACTATTTAGTACCTTTCATCAAAAAATTTGTACCTGCCTACTTTAAAAAATATTTGAGTATTAAAGTGTACATCAGGATGTCGGTACATTTTCTAAATTAGGTGCTTCTATTATTTAAAATTACACTTAGAGGTGTCAGATATTTAGTACCTAATTTGTACCTAAACATATATAAAATCCACATATCCAAGTCAGTCCGTTAAGTAGTATTTGTTAATATAAACTTTACGGCCATTATGACATCAGGATGGATGGTACATTATCAAACTTTGGCCCAATTAAGCGCTTTTATTTTTTAAAATTATTTTCAGAGTTATGAGATATTTAGTACCTATTTAGTACTAAAACATATATGAAATCCACATACCCAAGTCAATCCGTTTAGTAGAATTCGTCAATACTAAATTAGTACCGCCATCCTGACGCCTATGAAATTTTCAAACTTAACAAGAAATATGTAAAAGCGTACAAATGGTGATAAACAGGGATTTAGTACCTAATTTGTACCTAACAAAAATCTTGACAAATATCTTGAGTAAGTAACAGTACTTGTATAAATACATATAGATGAATAAACGATTAGACCAAGAGCCCATAAACAAAATTTGTCCAATTACTTATGCTCGACAGTAATAATTTGTTCGGTGTGCTCCAAATACTTTCATAATACATAATACTTTTGAGTCGAAAAAGGTTTTGCTGTTACCAGCTGTTAAACAAAAGAGTTCATGGTATTGCTACTACAATAAAAAGAGCAGGCTTTAGCCACATATTAAAGATGGGGAGGAGTAGCGAAGTAATGAAGTTATGTGTCACTTGAAGCACATTAATGTCGACATCGTTAAATAGGTGAATGCAGATGACGTTATTGGTATTAATGATGCCGAAGATCTGACACAGAGTAAATATGTTCCAATCGCTGATTCACTGCCGATTAATTGTTGAGTCTCTGGGGCCCAGACTGATTCACATAATGATTAGAAGTAAAACATTAAATAAATAAGATTGGGGGTTAAACAAATCTTATTTTTCTTAAATGGGGGGAGAAAAGGGTCAAAAAGTGGTACAAAAATTCTTCGTAATTAACCTTTTGACTTGTCATCAATCAATTGTCTTTGTCATTTAAATGGCTCGTGACTTTTAATCTGACCAAATTTGGTTAATGAATAGCGAATAGGTTAATAAACAGCCCCCAGCTGTGAAGCCATTGAACACTACAAAGCTCATTGTTATCGCGCCGCATGGATGTGCTACGATGACTTGAAGACGCAAATAACAAACAGCTCAAGATAATTATGTTATTTGACATTGTATCATGTACGGAAAGAAATAAAACAAAATCACAAAAACGAAGACTTTTGTTTATGGTCTCTCGGTCTAACTGACACTTTAAATTTCAAATATTTCTGAAAGCAAGCAAAAAAAAATTTTTTGATGAAAGGTACTAAATAGTACGAATTAGGTACTAAATAGTAATAATAATAATAATAACACAATCCTAAACGGCAACCTTGTACCTCCATTCTGACGCACGCGAGAAAAAAAACTATGAAAATTTGCACACAGGAAAAAATGGTAGATTAAGTGCTTTAAACCCATACAAGATGTTTTGAGAGGACATGTATAATTACAAATTTCGCCGGCATGTACTCAAAACATTATTTACTTCTGATTATAAATACCGACCAGAAATGTTTGTGTGTAAATGCTTTAATTAAAGCTAAAGCATTATTACATAGTTTTGAATGCAATCTATAAAAATATATTACAAAGTATATTGTTACAGCTAAAACTCAAGCGAAGATTCCTAAACAGATGAGAACGTTTGAGGACTCACAGAAGTCTAAGAAAACTGTAGCTTCAATGATTGAACGCAAAGGAGATGACAAAAATAAGAAATCTGGTTTGTAATTGAAGATTTTAATGATTTTCACTTTTCACTTGCATCTGGAGTTGTACATGGAATTTTAACTATCAAATAAAAAATATTTGTAAATAAATATTTTTATTTATTTTTAGAAATTTAAAGTTTTCATACATACTTAAATAAATGAGAAATTTAATTGTTTTTGTGTTAGTTATATCACAGAAACATAAAATATTATATAATAATTATTTTATATTACTTATTACAAAAAACCATCTTCAAAAAATTCACCACTACAAAGTAAAAAAATAATTGTTTTTGTATGTGCAAGCACTTCTTGTATAGGAAGTCAATGCTAAATCATTCCCTTAATATTAAATTTAATCATAATAAATAAATAATGAATTTATAAATTATGATGCTCATTAAAAAAATTGAATAGTTTACCAGACACTTGTCTTCCTAACATTCCTTGATGTTTGTCTCTTATTAATATGCAAAAGAATAGAATGAGACGAGATGACCATTGATATTTTTTTTCTTTAATGTGTTCCTTTTTTTCATTAGGCTGAGTTTGTTTTGAGCCAAGTTCACTAATGACCCAATAATTATCATATTTTGCAGTGAAAATTGTGGAGGACAAAAGCTTCACAAATGGCAAAATAGAGACAGAAGTATCAGAAGTGGAAAACGATGTCATCGCAGCCAATCGTGCGAAATTGGCACAAAAGTTGGCCTCCAAGAAAAAGGAGCCTGTGAAGTATGTTTTCACTTTGAAATAAAATAAAATCAAGATAATGTACCCTTGATGGTAAAACTTTGTCGCATTCTAAGATTTGTAGATGGCATAATTTTGTATGTTAACTTCGTTTCAAATTTACAACTATGCTTGCACAACTAACTACAGAAACTGATAAAGTTGATCTGACGATGATCACCAACGAAACAATGGTAATGTCAAATAGCATCATATTAAATAACAAGATCTACCTAATGCCTGCAATAAATGATATTGAAAAAAAGCCTTTATTTTAAATTGCAATCAGACACTTCTATTTTATTTATATGTACAGAATTGACCAATGTTTTTGGGATAAAAAGTAGCCTATATTACTCTGAAAACCCCTCTATCTGTCAATGAAAGCCTCGTGAAAATCTAGTTTTGGAGATTAACTCCAAAACTTTGCCATTGCAACATTATTTGTATGAATATAGATGTTAGTTTTAATCTTTTGTTCCAAAACAAAATTGTATTATCTCAAAGTACATTTGCGTATTGAAAGTGAGTTATCAAATCAATAAAATAAATCTATCATGTCACAGAAAATCTCCTAAAAGCCCAAAGGCCACAGAACGAGTAAAAAAGCCGCGAGTTTGGGAGCTGGGTGGTGATTCAAGAGACTTGCCTTCATTGGATTTCTCAACTGATAAGCAGGATGCTGATAATGATACCTTCACACCAGATACTGAGGTAAGTTATTGTAGATTTTATTTCAGTGTATCCACTGAGCCGCTAGCTACTGGCAAGTAATCCAGTGTCACATAATAGATACTTTTTCATCTTTCATTCTCTAGTCACAATAGAGTCATGATAAGCTGGTGAGTCATGGAACCTCTTCATCTCGCAGAAATCAATCACAATTAAGTAGTTGTAGTTCAGCTCTATGGAATGGACGACGTGTCATTAACACCGCCAATTCTCCACCGTTAAAAATGGATACCTCCCTTTCTTGTTTAATGTGATCTCTATTGCTGCATTGGTGCATGTATCCTTTAGCTTTAACTTTTTACTAGTCTGTGGTATTTAACTATTTACATTTGTAATATGCACCTTAACAAGGGTGGGTAACAAGGGTGGGTCTGTAGATTTTGTTTATTTAAAAAAACATTTGCATAAGTTATTAAAATATTTCATTACTTGGAATTGATTTGATTAATCAAATACATATAGTGCTTGTCCCTAGTAATGACATTCATAGTATACTAGGGTGGGTTGATAACTGCTTAGCCTAACAATGAAATACCTATGTTATTGTTTTAAAACTATTTTTATTTTTCGACATAGTCCCCTTTAAGCTGTATGCACTTAGTTCAACAATCTTTTAAAGTTTCAATACCTCTCCTACAATGGCTTTTATCAAGTGCCGAAAAATAGTCGTCTACAACAGCTTTGGCTTCATCTCCATTCCTAAACCTCTGCCCACGCAAAAATTTTTTTAGGTAGGAGAACAAATGAAAGTCGGACGGTGCCAAATCAGGTGAATAAGGTGGGTGAGAAAACAAATGATAGCGCAGTTCGCTATGGCGACAACACCTGTGTATTGTCCGATAGTGAACAAACGCAGCACCCATCTCGCAGATAATTTTTTCATACCCAATTCTTCACTAAAATGTAAAATACCCGTTCCTTAGAAATACCTACTGCATCAGCTGTCTATGATAATTTCAAACGTCGTCAGTCTGCTAAAACCATGTCATGCACTTTAAATATTATTTCGGGAATTGTAACACTTTTTAGACGCCCAGGTCGCTGTTCATCTTGAATGCTTGTACGGCGCCGTTTAAATTGAGCTACCCAATTTTTTACTGTTGCATATGAAGGGGTACTTTGACCTACAACATTTTCTATTTCCTCGAAAATTGTACTGCCCTTTAATCTTTTCATATATAAAAACTTAATGACAATATGCTCCTCGATTTTATTCATTGTAAAATAATCCGTAACAACGCTTTCCTAAATGACATTTAAAAAAACTACCGCCTTATCTGGGTTGTAATTTTATATGTGGCTAGTTATAAAACTAATTTACAGTATCACTTTATTTTTTTTTTAATTTATCATACTAAGAAGTAGGTTAGGGTAAGTAGTTATTAACCCGCCCTCGTGGTAGATTACAGTGACGTGCGGTGACCTCTGTGTCAAGGGAAGCCGGCCGCGTTAATCTTGGCTATTATACACCCGTCATTCATATTGGGAAGTTTTATTGTATTTGAAAATAGTTAAATTATCGCTTAAAATATAATTTCTTACCGTGATGAAAATTATTTCTTTCGTCCTATAACTAATCTTCATCGAAGCCATCATTGTCGTCGGTCTAGAAAAGACGTACCTAGCGCGCATACTCATTTGAAACTATTGATTGAGTAGCGGCTTTGAAAAAAACCTCTTTTGACTATACAATGTAATGTATAGTAAATATAGCAGCATGGGCGACAATTTGAAAAACCAAATGTATAAGATTCTCGCTACCGAACGTCAAACCGACACCTACCAATATTGTCATTAAAAGTAAAGAGTTGGACCTTGTGGATTCTACTGTATTCTTAGGAATCACATTGGATGCAAAATTGCAATGGGATCCTTATATTACTAACTTAGCAAAAAAGCTCAGTTCTGCAGCTTACGCTGTAAAAAGGATCCGCTTCCTTTCAGACATAGAAACCGCGAGAATGGTGTATTTCAGTGGGTTCCATAGTTTGATGACTTATGGCATTCTGCTGTGGGGACACGCTGCCAATGTGAATACAATTTTCGTGTTGCAGAAGTGAGCTGTTCGAGCAATTTATAAACTAAAACCTAGAGTATCACTTAGAGACAAATTTAAGGAAATTAATATAATGACGTTGCCGTCTCAATATGTATTTGAAAACATAATGTACGTAAAAAAAAAATTGTATTATTTAAAAAAAATTGTGATCGGCATAATGTCAATACAAGAAACAAAGATAAACTTGCTAATCATGTCAGCCGCCTCAATAAAATCACAACATCTTTTAAAGGGCAATGCATACGCTTTTACAATAAGATCCCAGTTGACATTCAAGATCTACCCTTTAACAAGTTTAAAACTACAATAAAACGAAAGCTTTATGCAAAAGCTTATTATAAAGTATCAGACTACTTAGATGAGAAAAATCCATGGGTGTAAGCCGCTCGCCTATCAGTTTGTTTCAATAATATTATTCTTTAAGCACTTATTGTTAATTTTTTTTTTATAATTTTGTTAAAAAAAGCGTCCCTCAGTTTCTTGCGTATTCTACTGAGAGGAACCAGCATTTTTGAATGCGCCTTTGTGGTGACGTCCTTCCACAAAGTACTGAAATTCACTCTTATGACGTATTTCAAGATTATGTTACATAACTACGAAATAAAGATATTTTGATTTGATTTGAATGTGTTTAACGGGTTTCGTAGTGTTTTAGTTAAAGGGAAGTATATATTTTGTTTGACATACCTAGCAGAGACATTTTTAAACCTACTCTCTATCGTCTACTTATATTCTAAAGCTATTCTTCTATCTTTTTGAACAAAATGTGATAATATATTGTCATAAAAGTTTTCATTATCTTTCAGTTTTAATAACAAGTGTTTTTCAACAGATATTAAAACCTTCGCGGTGGCTAATATGTTTCGTCGTTCATTATTGAAACGAAATAGGTTTTAGAAATTTCACGTTTTATCTCATATTTTATTACCGCCACGACGCGACGACGCTCTCTATTAAATCATTTTGAATATCATTTGTTAAGCCCGTAAAAATTTCGTTACGACTTTCCGAACATATATCAAAATAAGTCTCTAAAATAGTATCTATTATAACTTTTTAAAAACAATAAAGTTTCAACATAATTATCACGATTGTCTAAATGCTGTTTCCCGTTATTACCGCGGAAGAATAATTCTTGTGTACCAAAAAAGCACAACTGTATGGATTAAACTTTTAAAAATTTCGCGATTTCGTTTTACTTTTTGGTTGTGTACAGAAAATGGATTAATTATAAAGCGACGACGTTTCAATTCTTGTCGTCCCAAATTCATGCAACTCAACACAACTGCGAATATGTTTTTCACTATGAATATGTTTTTTTTTTGTGGAATTGGCAAGATTTTTTAAATCCGTAAATCCAGTTTTACTCTAAACAGTGCATGAATTAGAATATATTAAACTTGGAAAACAATACAGTTTATTTAACTTTCAGCTTCCGGTAAGCCAATTGTATTTATCGTACATTGATAAATGAAAATACATTGTAAAACCACGTTTCCTTTTATATTCTATTGATGAATTCGGTTCAGCGCAGCCTATTTCTAAAATTCTTTTTTTTTGATTAAAAGATAATTTTGAAAATTCGATTGCAGGATTTAACAAGAAATCGATTGAACAACATTCTATTAATATAAAAGCCATATTTTGTTATTTATGTATCTACTTATCTATCTAACTTATTAACAAAGTTGTACTTATGTAGAAGAAATTTGTTTATTTGCAAAAACAAGATAATTATATACGGATATCACGGAAAGCTAAGCCACTCAAGATATATATGGTAATAAAAAATAATCTCAAACTCACACACTTAATCATTAAATTAACCAACAATCATTAAGTTCTCAAATTTTCAATCATTTGCACATCAGTTGAATTGTGGGCTCTAACCCCAAAAATACACTGAACAAATCCACAAAATTCGCACTCTCTTCTTATAACATCAGTATACTAATTAATATAGCCCATGTCCTGGAATAATGTACCTTTCAAATGATGAAAAAAATAATTCAAATAGGTGCAATCGTTCCAGAGATTATACTGCACTTACACACAACCTAATTAAATTCACAGCCTCTTTATAATATTAGTGTAGGCTCGTATAGATGTAAAATTACCTATACATAACATTTCATTACATACAAAAACTTATAACTTTATAATGTATACAATACCTACATATCATTTTTCTGTCAAACAGTTGATTGGCCAGATGCAGGGTAAGATTCGTGATTTAGAAGTGGAGTCAGAGGAAAGCAGCAGTGAGGAAGAACAGGAGCTGACAGAGAGTGCTACTCCGGTTAAGAAAAGTGGTGGCATGTTCAGTATCTTCAAAGGTACGGTGAAAAATAATCTTTTTACACTAAAATTAAAATGTTTATTTTCTGTTTATCTCTTAACATGCCTTAGGGACTGAACTGATTTGTTTGAAATTTTGTATTCAGATTCTTTAGTATTGGGGTGATCTATAGAATACTAGATGACCTATGCAAATATTTAACACATATAAAAGTTTAAATAACCAGCGCTATCTGTTGTCAACTGACACTGATATTGCTTTAAAATTTTATTTAAAAAAATTCTCAGCATTCTCAGTTCCTTAACTGATATACTTATAAATATATTATTGAATAACTGACACTTTCCTTTCGCTAGGCCTCTGAAGAGGATAACATCTAAGTAGTTATTTTTAGCAGTATAGAATTTAAATTTTTTGAAATATTGTGCCCACTTATGGCCTGATCCCATTACAACTCTAGTCTAAACTTATTTTTGTATAATTAGCATTTATCTATTTTAAGTACAACTATAGTGCAAGCAACGGTACTCTAAACGTCTTGATTCGCCTTGCTTGTACAAATAAATAATAATCATCATCATCAGCCCATTTTACCCCACTGCAGGGGCTTAGGCCTCCTCCAGAGTGAGGAGGGGGTTTGGAGCTTAAATCCACCACGCTACTCCACTGCGGGTTGGGGATTGTAACGACCGCCATCTATTGACAGCGTCCGGGACCGACTGCTTAACGTGCTCTCCAAGGCACGGAGTCAGTGATAGTTAATGTACTTAAGTCAGAAAAACTCATTGGTACACGCCCGGATTCGAACCATGGCCCTATAGCTTTATAAATTTGAGACAGATTCGTTGCGCTGCGCTCTGGACTATCACGACACGACAAATAAATATTATCAAAACATAAATAAGAATTTTTCCTCCAGGTTTAGTTGGATCCAAGGCACTAACCGAAGAGTCGATGCGTCCAGTTTTGGATAAAATGCGTGATCACCTGATAACCAAGAATGTTGCCGCCGATATTGCGAACAAACTTTGTGAATCTGTAGCCACGCGGCTGGAAGGAAAGGTGAGAGTTGGAGGCATATCTACTGTATCACTAATGAATGTTAAGGTGGCTCGTTGTAAGTAAATAAAAATAAATAATAATAAAATAGATACTAAATACTAACCAACTGTTAATAAGTGATTTGTTATAAATTCATGATTTTCATAAAAAAATTATTGTGAATTATAAATATTAAAAAATTAAAATGAGCGCGAAACTATATCACATTACATTATTACAATTTAAAAATTCCTATTTTCTACTTTGATTATGATCTCGTAATCAAAGTAGAAAATAGGAATTCTTTTTATATTCTTTCTAATTTCTTTAATCTTAAATATTTCGTTATTGATTCGTTCTTAAAATTGAAATTTTCGTAGTGCGTACATTTTGATGCACAAAAATCAAGTGTAAAAGACAATTTTTCAATTCTTTTATGTAGATTTTCGTGTGTAGACCACATCAAGCATATCTGGAGGCACCATTATGTGTCAGAAAATACATATTTTGGATCACTTAGACTACGGCTACATTAGTCAACAGTCAATGGCTTTTCAATCAATCTAGATAATCATATGCTACATAGTATTCAATTAGACTGTCTGAATTTTCAGAGGTCTATGTTACAATGGTCAGTTGTAAGTGACAAACACGCGTATTCTATTTTCACCAGAAATCAGACCAGAGATAATCTCAAAGTCCAGCTTCATTTGGAGTAAAAATGAGGAAAAATTATGGAAAGAGCTGAGAGAGGGTAGTGAGCGATAAAAGTGTGATGTGATAGATGATAGAGATGTAGTGTGGTGTGTGTGGTGGTGATGGTGACATCACCACCACACACACCACACCTTTCTGTTATTCTCTATCATTCATCACCACATGGGGATGAATGATAGAGAATAACAGAAAGGACACAGAAGCAGGGCAACTTACAGTTGCTTCTGAAATATCTGCTAGCACCGAATATTCTGACAACTGACTGATTAGCCGAGTGGTTGCAGACCCTAACTGCGGAGCCAAGGGTCGTGGGTTCGATTCCCGCTCTGGAGAAATATTTGTGTGCATGAACATGTTTATTTGTTCCATGTCTGGTTGTAAAAGTGTCTATATATGCATATATTATAAAGAATGTAAGTATGTATATCAGTTATCTAGTACCCCATAATACAAGCATAATACGTGCTTACTAGATAGCATTGTGTGGTATGTCCCAGATGTTATTATTATTATTACTCTTTTTATAGTTTATTAATTTACAACTCTTTTATATTGTAAGTTTTCATTTTATAATTTTCTGTTTACAGGTTTTGGGCACTTTCGACAGCGTGGCGAAGACAATCAAGAGTACACTCACCGAATCCTTGGTGCAGATTCTTTCACCGAAACGGCGCGTGGACATCCTAAGAGACTGTCTGCAGGCCAAGCAAGAAGGACGGCCTTATGTCATGGCTTTTTGTGGAGTTAGACTTTTTTATTATAATGATTTGTTAGCTGCTGCCACCGACTTATATGTACCTAAGGTACTGTACGCGAAGATCCCTATGCATTGTACGGCGCACGAAAAGCATACGAAAATGGCTGAACGCGTCCGAAGATAGTCGATTGCAATTTTGTGGGGGTGATTCTCGTACCGCTTGACTTTTAGTGTCATAAGACAATTTCAGTGAAACATATTTTGTTTCTAGTCTAAATGTAATTTTGTATCATGAAAGTTGGTATATGGTATATGATTCTCGAAAATTGTAATGTTTTATATGGCTGTTGAGAATACAGAATTATTTTTTCGCTAGAAAAATATTGAATTTCATCGACAATGTTTTATGAGACATAAAGTCAAGTGGTCCGAGAATAACCCCCCTGTAATTCAATTTATGTGCATGTGTCAAATTTGTAATTGTCAAAAATAAAATTATTAAAATATTATGAATTTACGTGTCATAAGTAATCCCATCCGCCTTTTTAGAGTTACGGGTGTTGTTTATGCACTTTTTAAAGGCACAGCACGGCATTTTTCTCTGATATTTTTCCAAAATACAAAATAATGTCAATCGACTATACTGACAGATGGTCCCCAAGTGACTATTTCAAGGTTAGTCCCCGTACCGCGACGGGACTAACTTTCATACGGACTTTCATACTGTGGTACGTACAGTCTAATACCTAGGTACATATAAGTCTGTGGCTGTTAAACAGTGAATGAATAAATTTGGTTGTACACAAAAATAACTAAATATCTTATAAATATTTTTCCGTTAAAACGTTATCAAACCCTTATTAGTTTACATTATTTACCTCGATTTTTAGCGTTATTTTACTCTCGTATCGAATCTGATGATTCAGTTCTCCTTTTTAGGTCAACGGCGTAGGTAAATCGACGAATTTGGCTAAAATCTGTTTCTGGTTGATCGAGAACAATCTGTCCGTCCTGATAGCTGCTTGTGACACTTTCCGCGCAGGCGCAGTGGAACAGCTGCGTACTCACACAAGGCATTTGAATGCTCTGCACCCGCCAGAAAAACACAGACGGACCATGGTGCAGTTGTATGAGAAGGGATATGGTATGAGCAATTTTATATTACATCATTCATACTAATGTTCAGCAGTAAAACCGTTTTTGACTGTCTCATAGAGACTCAAGTATATTAGATGTGTCATGTGAAGGTATTTGTTCATAGCTAAGTGTCCCAAAAATAATTGCTCATACAACGATTATAAGTAAAAATATTACGCATATGTAAATGTTTTTGTCTCAGTTTTATATAATAATAATAATAACACACACAATCACAACAACGCCTAAGTCCCAAACTAAGCATTAGCTTGTATTTTGGGTACCAAGCGAAGACACCACATACATATAACAACCAAGACCCGGTGCCAGTATTAATATTCATCATATAAATACTGACCCGACCTGGGATTCGAACCCGGGACCTCCAGCTTCGCAGGCAGGGTCGCTGCCCACTAGGCTAAGCGGTCGTCATTTTAGATATATCATTTTATATCATTATATCATTTTAGAACGCGGTTAAGTCGTTCATCCCTTTTACTTACATCTTTGGTACAATTTGATGTCGCATTTTAGAGTATACGTTATAAGATCTGTCTTAAGTATGCAACATACTGCATACTTGAAGGGGACAGCATATCCTCCTACATGCCATCTCTAACATACTCTAATGTTCTGTGGTCTGTCTGTTCGTTACTCATTCTAGTTTCAGGACCTAATTTAGTTGAAATATGGCATTGAAGCTCTTCAAAGTCCTTGATTGGTATGTTCTTACCACATTTCAGAGAAAAATCGAAATAGCAAATCCAACTACAAAAAATTAAATCGTCGATTTTCGCTGTCGAATTGCATATGCTATATAAAAAAGCAAAGAATTTGAAAAATACGCTCAGGAACAAAAATAATCGGCCACCTTAATAATTTTTTAAATTTTGATAATTTTCAAACAACTTTAGATTAATTTAAAATTTTATTTCAGATATTGATTTTTTTAATTGGTTGATTATTTAAATATTGCAGTATTAATTAATGAACGAAAAATTATTGTTTTGCGCGTAAACAAAAAAAAAAAACACTTGAAAGTGGGCGGTTAGTTATCTACGTGAGTTTAGATTAAGTTCATTTATAGCTGACTCCAGGCCAAGGGCGGATCCAGGGGGAGGGTCATGGGGGTCATGACCCCCCCCTGGGCTGGGTGTAGTTCGACCACTGATCATTTTTCTAATCTCTTTGATTTTAGTGAAATAAATGCTTGGTATGATAGCAAACATATGCCTAAGCGAACGATATGCATAATATGACTGTGTGCTGTTTATTTATTTATTTAATTCCATAACAATTATATGATGCGCTAGATCGTCTAAAGTGATAAAAAATATTGTTCGCAGGATTCAAGTTTTATTTTGCCACGCAGCGTGGTCGTGTGTTCCACGCCTTGCGCCACTCAATGGGCTGAAAATCAAATTTCATTATAGGGACATTCAAATATTTTTTTTTCAAATGTGTCGCTTTTTTAAACGACTTCAAAAAAGAAGGTTACTCAATTCGACCGTATATATGTTTTTTTTTTTAATTTTTTTTTTATGTGTGTTCAGGGATAACTTCGTAGTTTATGAACGGAATTGGATGATTTTTTTTTTGTGGAAGGGAGATATCTCCGGAATGGTACCATGATAAGGAAACCAGGATCTGATGATGGCATCCCAGAGAAATCGAGGGCAACCTTCGAAAATCATATTTTAAAGTAACGTATTTTAAGTATTTTGATAAAGTACTACTACTACTATTTAATGAAGGTCGGGAGCCGATCTGATGATGGAGCTGAAAAACAGCCGAGGGAACTCCTCAACGATTTATAGCAATTACCTGGTGTTTGGACTTGATTCATTTCTATTGATGAGATCTTTGCACCCATATGGATTATAAGTGCCATTACAGGTCTGATGATGGAGACCATGCACAATCGAGGGAACTCCTCAACGATTTACAGCAATTACCTGGTGTTTGGACTTAATTCATTTCTATTAATGAGAACTTTGCACCCATATGGGTTATAAGTACCATTACAGGTCTGATGATGGAAACCATACACAATCGAGGGAACTCCTCAACGATTTACAGCAATTACCTGGTGTTTGGACTTAATTCATTTCTATTAATGAGAACTTTGCACCCATATGGGTTATAAGTACCATTACAGGTCTGATGATAGAGACCATACACAGTCGAAGGAACTCCTTAACGATTTACAGCAATTACCTGGTGTTTGGACTTAATTCATTTCTATTGAAGAGAACTTTACACTCATATGGGTTATAAGTGCCATCACAGGTCTGATGATCAAGACCATAAACAGTCGAGGGAATGCCTCGACGATTTACAGCAGTTACCTTTTGTTGGGTTTACTTCATGCGGTTCAATATGCCAAAATGTTCAGTTCGCATAAAAATAATACGTAATTAAGATTGAAGTTTTACATAGGAATACCACTACTTACTAGGCATGCTGATGCGTCAATTTGACACTGAATTTACGTTGCGTAATCGCAGCGCTGCTGTCTCATTTAAGTAGCGCGTTTAGAAGCCTCATTTATACTAAATACAAATAAGTTACAGATGAGTTCAACTAAAAATTGAAAAATAAAATAATTTTCAAAAAAAAATAAAAACCGACTTCAAAACCATAAACTAAAAAGTTAAAAATAAAATTTTCTCTTTAGAGAAAGGAGCATTAACAGGTGGCATATAGTTAATGAAGTCGGTGCCAACTCACACTTTAAATGGGTACTTACTAGGTAATAATAATTACAACAATGATATATTTATAACTATAACAAAAATAGAACACAATTTAAAGTGTCTGAGTTGGCACCAACTTCATTAACTATGTGCCGCCTGTTAATGCTCCTTTCTCTAAAGAGAAAATTTTATTTTTAACTTTTTAGTTTATGGTTTTGAAGTCGGTTTTTATTTTTTTTAAATTATTTTTTTGGCTAGCAATTTAAGCCTAAAAATAGCATCCAAAATTATCGAAGACATACTGGCGTCTCATATTTTTTTTCTCTAACAATTCGAATGGAGGTAACATTAAAATTTCGTTTTAGATGGCGTTTCTATGAATTATTTTGGATTTTCGACATACATCACGAAACTGTCACAGACGCGTTTTTTTTGAATCACTAAATAAAATTATTTTTCTGGCATGGCTTTTTACTAGAATGTCTTAAAGTGTATATAAGTATATTAAGACTGACAAGAACTAAAAAAACACTGAGCATATGCATCCCAGTTGAGGAGATCAGTAGATACAACCATTTGAAGTAAACCTACTTATACAAATATTGTTTAAAAATGAAATAACACTAACCGACATGATACGAGAAAATTTTATATAACTTAAATGAACTACGTATGTATTAATAAGTATGAAAATTATTCACGTTAAAAAATCAAACTTGGAAACAAAAGAATAAATAATCTAAATGATTTTCTGAATCAGAGTCTAGGTATGCTATGTTATGTTTCATTTCTGAAGATTACGTACCGCCAAGATTTCAGGAAAAAATTTGTGCCTTTTCTTTACTTAGTTTAATTTCATTTTCAAATATATTTAAGTAGGTCTATTTCAAACGGTAATAATATCTACTAATTTCCTTACCTGAGATGCATATGCTAGGTGCTTTTAGTTCTTGTCAGTGTTATTGCATATATTTTAAATACGTCATTGGTTATTCTAGCAAGAAACTATGTCAGAAAAACAATTTTACTTTTTTATTTTCTTAGGAAAACCAACAGCTACACTAGACATAGTAAACATTAATATAAACAGGAAGCCAATTCGAGGTTCTCACAGAATTTTCGTGATTTAAAAATAAAGCACGTTTGTGTCAGTTTCGTGAATTGTATCGAAAAATCCAATAATTTTAAAAAGAAATAACGTGCCATCGGGCGATGATTGAGATATGCATGTTTAAATTACAATTGATTATAATTATAAAATATTACCGTTAATACTACCGTATTAACATCTAGTTTTTATATTAATTTAAAACCAATACTGCACACTATTCGCAAAAAAAGACATTATATTTTTTTCAGAGACTCACAAAAACTTCCTGTGGATGCGCTGTTGTATCTCTTATTTAACAATTGGATATCTATCTGGATATCTGTTGTATTTGTTAAACTAGATTTTTTTTTCTGATATTCAGCAACAAAAATTCGCTTACTTTGAAATTTAATATTTCGTAAACTAGTTGTTGACTTGAAATTGAATAATCATAAGAAACATCGATTTGTTGCCGAAAACGAAAATATCAGTTTTTTGGGTATAATTACACAGTGTGGTCGATTAAGTCTTCAATAATCTTGAATGCCATTTTTGGAATTGTATACATTCTTGCTAAGCAATTTCTAGCCAAAAAAGCGACACATTTGAGAAAATATTTGAATGTCTATGAAACTCGATTTTCCGCTCACAATGCGCCGCCACTGCTGTGCATTGCCCGCACATTCTAATTTTAGAATTAATAATTTCAAATGACTTAATTATTGGAAACGATAAAAGAAATTTTAGGTCAAATTTAAAAAAATGTAATTTAAAAAAAAAGTGTAAAGAAAATGGAATTCGGGATACTTAGTTTACCTATTTAGGGTTAAATCCACATTCAAAGGGTGAGAATTTTCCTCGATCTATATGACTTTTTTAGATAAGATTGTTGATAAGATTATTATAATATAAGAGTGTTCTGTAGCCCGCAATGTCAAACGAATGACTAACAAATGCGGGTGCGGGCCGATCATTCCTCTTGTAGTCAGTCTTCTTTCTTCGAAAAAATTGATTTTATTATTTGATCAAAATCATTTTGACGTATAACAATAAAATACTCCATTTTTTCATTTATATTTATTATTGTGTTCAAATTGGAGCCTGTACTGACTAGACCTAGACTATGTGACCCCCCCCTGACTTGAAAGCTGGATCCGCCCTTGCTCCAGGCCGATACAGGCTTACCTATAGCATATACTTATATTAATAATAATAATACCTGGGACACCTCACACAGATCCATCTAGTCCCAAACTAATTAAAGCTTGTACTATGGGTAGCAGACAACTGATATACATAATTATTCTTTATAATATATAAATATTTCACACCCAGACATGGAATAAATTATTTGTCCCGCGCGGGAATCGAACCCGCGACTCTTGGCTCCGCAGTTAGGGTGTCTAACCACTCGGCCAACCGTTCAGTCAATAATAATAATCTTGTATTATCTCATCTACTGTCTCGCTCTAACACACGCACATACTATGTTCTTGCTAGAAGCATAGACACGGCATCGCTAATCTTTCCGACAGCATTACACTACATCCGTGGTATGGACAAATCGCATTATCTAGATACTTAATTTTTTCAGGCAAAGATGCCGCCGGTATCGCAATGGAGGCTATCCGTTATGCCGCCGACACTAAAGTCGACGTGGTTTTGATAGACACGGCGGGCAGGATGCAGGATAATGAACCTTTGATGCGAGCTCTAGCGAAACTCATAAAAGTCAACGAGCCAGACATGGTGTTGTTCGTGGGGGAGGCCCTAGTGGGCAACGAAGCAGTCGACCAACTGGTGAAATTCAACCAAGCTCTGGCTGATCACAGTTCCACCTCAAGTCCTCACACCATCGACGGCATAGTACTGACCAAATTCGATACTATTGATGACAAAGTGGGCGCCGCCATTTCGATGACGTACATAACCGGTCAACCGATAGTTTTTGTCGGCACCGGTCAGACTTACACGGATCTGAAGGCTCTGAATGCAAACGCTGTTGTACACGCTTTGATGAAGTGATCCGATTCAG
This sequence comes from Luffia ferchaultella, assembly GCA_949709985.1. NCBI lineage: Eukaryota > Metazoa > Arthropoda > Insecta > Lepidoptera > Psychidae > Luffia > Luffia ferchaultella. Next base: position 3,709,039 of record OX453258.1, read on the forward strand.
CAGCTTCTTTATGATTTGAATCCTCAGACCAAAAAAGAAAGTCAGGGTGTCGCGAAAAGATTTGAAGTCACACACTTAAAAGTGTAAGCGACTTGGACGGTGTGATGAGTTACTTATTGTTTTTTTTTACACCAATAAGGACTTTTCAGGATCTTTCTATTAATATATAACAGATGGCTTGTCCAAGAGTCCAATGGCAATTGTAAAAAATACACAGTAAATGAAATAAAAAAAATTAATTTCAGAAATTACCACTTGTTTCATGGTAACAAAACAGTACATACGTAAAGTGCTGTTAAGCATATGTGGAAAAATAATATATGCTAATATAAAATTGTTAAAATCAACGCCATCTACCAAAGCTAACAGAAATTCTTTTTTTTTTAAATTTCACCTGGAAAATCTCATTTACGGCACGCGTTAGCTTCTTATTTATTGGCGTTTTCTGCTTAATTCTGAAGTGCCAGCATAACAGCGGTTCCACCAGTTTCAAGTATAACTATTTTATCATGTGATAAAAAAGGCAACGTTGTACGGTAATTTTGGGAGTTCTTTAAAGTGACAACAACGTGTCCTAAAAAACTCCCGCCAGTCACTTATTATGTGCAAAGTCTGATTAAACATAACCGATAGACGCATTCGGACCGCCCGACGTTTGTCGGCAGGTACACCGAACCTAGCCGGATAGTGTAGCTAAGCTGTGCTATGAATGTTCCCCTCTTCGACACTCAGGGGACGCTCCGAACGCCATGTTGAACCAGTGCGTGGCCACAGCATTTTAAAGATTTTTTATTGCACGCGATCTTGCAAGCAGCTACGTATCCGGCAAAGTGTAGGTAGTTAGGTGTATTCACAAGCAACCTAGCCAAGTTTTTGAGACTCATGAAGTGTTCGCGGCACACTGTCTGTAATCATTTTTTGGTCTGAATTCAATTTGTTAGATTTCAAAAACTATTAAGTCCTAAAACTTATAAACGGTAGGTGATTATTATTTTTATGTCTAATTTTAGAAAAAATAGTATATTCTGTTGTTTGTAGATTGTAAACATGTTATTCAAAGCGTATTTTAATTTTTGTCTTACGTTGATAGCGATCTTATTAATATAATGTGATACAATAAAATAATTAAGAGAGAAAAAAAATGCAAAGTGCAAATTGTACCCAGCTATGTTCGGTGGAATGTTGAACATGAACTTAGTGCTTTTTGGTCTCCCAATGTAATTCGTTCTTCAATGATCGAAGATTTCTGCTTCCCCATACGGACAGCACAATGTGGTATAAAAGTAGGATATAGTGGCATTTAAAAAAAAAAATTAAATATTTGTAACTGGTTTTTTTCCCTCGAAAACCAAGACATAATAGAATCATGTTTATGTTAGTGTTAACCATTGATGCAATATTAAATTATACAATGTATTTTTCACAATATTTTTGTCGTTAATTCAGACACACTAGGTATATCTAAAAGGTTTTACTGTCGACCCGTTTTTGTTTGCTTAACTTCCAGACGACATTATCTAACATCATCCGAGATGATTCGTCGTCGTGTCCGCTGTCTGTTTTCACAGACGATTAAAACACTAATATACTATACCATAAATAAATGGTTCAATTAGATATTTATATATCAAACACATAAACTTTTTCTTTTTGAAACAAAAAAAAAACATTTAAAATCAATGGACTTGATCGTTTTTGTAATCTAATAACTCATTACAAATTATATTTTATTTTTCACTTATTTGTATATTTAAAATAACTCTTCTTGGAAACGTTTGGACAAGAGCTTTCCAAGTTCTGATTGTCAATAAAATTATTTTATGCACTATGAGTGTTAATTCAATTCTACATATATCATTTTTAATTAGTTGATGTTTTAAATAGATGAAACGGGGATTCTTATATTCATATGATTTTTTTATCAAATAGATGACAATTTTCATAATAACATCTCATATCATAAAAAGAGCAAGATTTTGATTAAAGAAAATCTAGAAGAAAAATAGTTATGGAAAAATAACAAAATTTACTAAAATATGGGTTACCTATATTATTTAAACTCAATTTCTTCCACAATTTAATGAAAATTAAATATTTTATACGAATTTTTATTTTTATATATATTTTTTTTATTACAGGGAGTGGTTCGTAGGTAGTATCAACTTATAATTATTAGTGTTATATAAGTTCTTCGTACTTTTCTAAAATATTATATATCTTTGAAGTGTCAAATTTGAACATGTCTTCGTCAATATGTTTAGTTGAATTGCATCAAACATTAATATTTGTTAATTAATCAAATAGAAATATATTTGATTATAGTTTGCTTCCATTATATGTATATTAGACAGTGAATGCCGTAAAAGTGCATTTGTATTAAAATTGTAACATTCGAGATTGCACTCATTAACATGTCACCAGCTTAGTAAAACGTCAGTTTAACAAAATTATGATTTGGAGTATAGGAGGAGAAAAAATGATGTCCAAGTTGAATTATCTTCGCTTGGTTAAGGGAAACCATTAAAACAAAAATATGGCATCTTACAGTGATTGCTGAAAATATTTGAAAAAACGAAATTTGTATATTCTTATAAATTACACCTTTTTTTTTTTAAACTCCAAATTATAATGACAAATTTCAGTTAAAGTCGATGACGTTTTAGATTTAAACAGTATTAATTTTAAATGTAACGTATATATCTTTAATTGGTTTTACAAAGATTGTTCACGAAATCTGCGAAGAAATAAAACAATGTAAATTATTGGTACCACAAATTGTAATTTGTTTCGGACCTGCTCAACACGTAGAAATACGATTGATTTGATTTAAATTAAAATATATACTTCTGGGTGACCAAAAAATCAAAATAGGTGTTGGTATGAAATAGGATCTCCCCCTGCTTAAATTAAATATGTTCAAGTTCTATCCATGTTTTTTTGTAATCATATGTACTTTAAATTGTATATATATAAAAAGTTCTGATGTGCGTGTGTTCGTAATTCTCCTAAACGGCTTGACCGATTCTAATGAAATTCGGAAACTTGGCTCACCTGGATGGTTATTAGTTATTATTTGATCCGATTGATGGCGCCGTTTTCGGGATCCAGATTTTTTAAATTAAATTTTAAGAGTAAATATTTTAAAACCATTTTTGCATCTCTTACAAAACACATAAACCAAAATTTTCAGCCACTCAACACCTCTTAATTTTTATTGTTTTTGTTAGCATGACATTAAATATTGAATAATAGAGGTGCAAGTACAAGTGTGTAGTCCACTCGAGCAAAGCCGCGGACGGAAAGCTAGTACTTGTATATATTCCACATTTGAATGCTATTCACATTTTTTCAAATAATTCTGCATCGCGTGTAGTGCAATTAAATATAGACAATGTAAATCAAAATAAATAGGTATGTAACAGAAAAAGCTTGTTTGCCAACTATATAGAGAATATATGTCGCTCATCCCCATACAACGAAACCCTTCCATATTTTGACGATGTAATAGTAAATTAGAAATCACGTTGTTCCTCGAGGCTAGTTGCCCTCCGGATATCCGGTATTTTATGTAGCAATGACATGAAAGTAGTCCTGCGCTGGTGACTTATGCGTCACCTGCAGCTATATATAGGTCGAAGTGGCCATGCCGTTTTTCGTACCTATTTACATTTCTGTTTATAAATACAGTTATCGATTGACCACTTTAAGGCCGACTAAGCTATCCCCACAGCGGATTGAACTGAGGATACCTACCAGTTGACGAATTAGTGTGTGCGTAGGGCATTATTTACGATTCAGAAATGATAAATAAAAATAGCGCATTTGTAACCCGTGGTTTTTTCTGAACACGCTATCCCTGTATTAAAGATAGATCTGCTGACATGAACTAAGTAATAGGCAACATAAAGGGAACCGAATTTAATATTTGTTTAAGCCGCAACATAGATCAAGAAATTAAAATATGATTAGAAGCTGAAGATGTCAAAATAATTTTATTACTTATGTTTTTTTTTTTAAATTCCTGTGTTATCAAATATAGTTTACTGTGAATATTATATAACACTTTTATTAAGATACACACGTATTTTCTGACGGTTAGAAAATACATTTGTTTCATTCATTAAATTATTGTCATGATCTTTGGAATACACCCGGAGATATTGCAGTGTTTTCGTATCATGTAAGTACATTCATACTCATACCTACTTTCTGCGCCCCTTGTGGGGTCAGGAAAGTCGGTCTTACAGTGGTGGACTAAACATAAACGTTAATAAATGCTGTTGTCCTGTCACTCAGACGTCAGATCAGACGTAATGGGTGCGCGCAATATTTTGAGGTGGAAGGTTTTCGCGCCGCGACGTATTTTGTTTGTCTATATCTATGCAGTTAAGCTTAAGGCCTGTTTAAGAGTCAATTAATAAGTCGAAAGCCTTGGAGAAAATATTAAAATAACCGTATGACGTTGGCCTTATCTGCGGCAGGCGCGCGGTCCCCAAGGATGGCCAACGCGCAACGGATGCGGTATACGTTTAATTCGTTGCCATTTTCTATATCTTTCCCACAAACACGGCTTTATGCTTTGTCAATCGCAATGTCAATTTATGCAGTGGCGGCTTCGCGGGTCGAGCAAGTTAGGCTAAGCCTCACTTCTATCGATTAGTTAGATAGTTCTTTCATTCTTAAAATGTAAAAACTTAGAATATGTACCTATAATGAATAATATTTTTATTAAACCCTAAATTAGCGTACATCCGAAGCCGCCACTAATCTGACTTACGTTGTATTCGAAATAATTTTGAATTTGGAACATTATTTGATCAGTATTGCCAACTTCTTTTTCGCACATTGTGAAATAGTCTCTCTTACTACATTTAACCAAATAGAGTAGTTTAGATAAAACTGCGCCTCAAAAATACAATCGAATCAAAAAAGAGTGCCTTGCTTTGCTGATATTTGTATATATATTGCATGATTATTGAAAAATATCTTTTGTAAAAAAAATTCCACGTATCAAGTTATAATTTATATTGTAATATTGATTTAAACCTTGATAATAATGATAGAAAATGTTTGGTTTCATTGAACAGTTGCTTGCTATATATATTTTTCTCTCACATAAACAGAATTGTTGTCGTTTTAATAGCCTTATGAATTCGACATTATTTTCGTTTGTACGCCAGAGCACAGACAAAACGGAACAGACTGCATGGTTTGCTTCGCTCGCACTGTCGACATTCCCGAGGGCCAAGTGCGAGTTCTTTTACTATTAACTGTGTAGTTTGCGTTTTCCGTAATTTGTATGGAAACTCGTAGTTACCTAAAACGACCGCTAGATGTGCTGTACGAGTTTCCATACAAATTATAAAAAACGCAAACTACATAGTTAATAGTAAAAAACTCACACTTGGCCCTCCGTTCTTGTCTTACGTTGTACGCGTCAGCAGTCAGTTATATGCATTACTGTTCCGATCTGCCTGTGGGCTCTTTTACTACATTTCAAACATCTTTTTCTTTTACTTGTAAAGTTTAATAAAAAACGAAGCTATATGAAATGTTAAATTATGTGTCGTTTATATCGTTTGAATTTTTTTAAATTTGATCCGAAATTTTGTGTATAGGAATATATTAGAAAAAAAAAATAGCTTTTTTGGAGGCGTAATGTCAAAGATTTAAAAAAGTGTGATATTCATGTGAAGTCACTACATGAAGCAATATATTGGAAATCGTGCAGTACGTGCAACAGATCTATGTATTTCAGAGCCGCACAGATCGGTTGCTCGTACTGTAGCAGTAATTAGTATTGGTGACGTCATCAGCTAAACAAATTTTTTTGATTAATCGATTATTTCTTAACACAATAAAAAAGATTAAAATACCCCATTTTCATATTAAGGTAATGTATTTTTTTTTATCTATGCCCATAATGGGCATAAATAATTTTTTTAATGTAAAACATTACTAAACTTGTAAAAATAAGTTTATTATTGGGATAAGAAGATTTCGTATTTCCACAGATTTTTTACCATGTTAAATTTTGTAAAAAATATTCCGAAAATGGACACGCAAAAAATTTGTTTATGTATTTAGATTGTTAAACTGATTTATAGGAAACAGTAATTAAAATCTAGCGACAAGTAATTAAACTATCCGAATTTAATAATACAAAATAATGTGAGCAAAAATTTATATGAAAAAACAAAATTTATTGTATGTAATTTTCTCTATTTTTAATAGTTTCACTATTTGGTATACCTCAGTTTCTACTGAATAATTTAAAAAAAAAAATGTATATCACCAATATGTCTTACTTTATTATTTAGGGAATGTATGATACTGTATTCTGATATATCCATTCCTGATAAAATATTTTGGGGTTTTGTGTAACAAACCGGATTATGTGTTCAAGTTAAGAATAAATAAAATATGTATATATTTTCGTTATTTTTTCCTTATACGTATTTAGCTGATCACTCTGTAATCCAATATATCTATAAACGTTTATATAGGTTGTGGTTTTTGCTTCTGCTAAATTAAGGGGATAGCCTTTCAAAGGCTTCGAATTGCCATCGTTATCTCCTCTGCTACGATCCCTCTTCCCGGACCTATTCCTAAGTGAAAGATGACAAGAACAAATTTGCTACCAAAATTTTTTTTTATTACTATGCTAATTTAGAATATAATGTTTTTTTTTAAATTTTATTTGGGCTCACAAGCTGATACTTAATACCCACATCAAGCAGGTAGAAGGTTTAAAACACATCTAGTATTAGATATCAATGCAACCTAAAGTACTTATATCGTATTATAATAGAAGTCTAGTAACGAGACATATAAGTTCATTGACCCTACCTATACCTCGATATGCGAAAGAAAAATCGCTTCTCGATAAATAGGCGACACAAGTGGGGAGAAGCGGTGCGGTGAGGCAGAGTACGCTTTCCGATGATTACTACCGCGAGCGTCTGCAGAGCGAACAAAAAGATTTAGTTAATTTACAAAAAAAAAGTATTAAAATGTCACAGAAGTTTACGTGTGTCTAATAGATTTGATATAAAATATGCAAAGCTAGAAACGAAACAGATATTTGGTCGTAGTTACGCTATGTCGACATCCCTATACGTGTGTTTCACACTAAATAGGCGTTGGTACCGAAGATGACTTACTCGGGCCGCACGCTCCAAGTATACTTTGGTAACGGGCCATCGTACTTTTAAATTTAACGAATACGAAAGCGTCATTTTCTATCGGGTGGCATATTGTATTATCTTACTAGAAACGCTAATATTGTGCCGCGTTATTTATCTTTTACGATGAATGATGACATTTTATAGGTATAATAGGTAGCCTTTCCGATACATTCTTTCGTTACGATTTTAATTCTAGAGTGATTCGAGATTTTTATATTGAAATTTATTTGAAACTCAGTACTGCTTCATTAGAACAAATTAATACGGTATGTATGTAATATTAATATATTTCATTGCACTGAATTAACAACAATATGCTTTTGAATTTATAAACCGATGAATATTTTAAAATTAATCCTTGCTACTGTGTGTACTGTTCTCTTCTGACTCTATCAAAGGGTCCAGTCCACTGTTCCTTGGAGGCACAGTTTCTAGTTTGATGTCTTGATCCACTTCCTCCTGCACGCTCTCCTTTCCAAGTTCTACGTCCTCTACCTCCTTGACTTTCTGCAACTCCTTTTCTTTGCTTTCTTCTTTTATATTAACAATCGCGCTCCGTACCAGCAACAAGAAGTAACATTGATAACCTGTGCAAAAAATGTATTCGTTAAATAAAGGTAGTTATTCTCAATTGAGGTGTAGATATGCCATAAGAAAAATCAGAAAATCTTTTTGGGTAAGAATACTATAAATATTAGGGATGTTATTTATCGACACTTCCACACCACTAATTTAGTTACGTACCTATATACGTACCTATATACCTACCAGGAGTAAATGTTGATTTCTACAACGTAAAATCTTCGATTTATCTACATATCTAGAAAAAGCCATGCGGTAGGTTCAATGACAAAAAATTACTGGTCAGCTTTTATATACTTGGTGGGTGTCTATGATGTTCTACATTCTGACCACACCTTATTAACAGTATCTGTGTGCGTAAATTATAAACGAACAGTTAGGTGATATTTGTGTAGACATTTTTTAACGCTTAATCTCTATCTAGATATACAGTATATAATAAAAGCGTAAAATAAACAAGTTACTAAATATACCTAAATGGCATTGAAGCTGACGAAACATAAGGGTTGCAGCGAAATATAGCCAATAGGTAGGAACACACTACTGTAATAACTTGTCGTATGCCATGCCATCACCCCATTATACCCCACTGCAGGGACTTAGGCCTCCCCCTAGGGTGAGGGGACTTGGAGCATAAATCCACCACGCTGCTCCAATGCAGGTTGGCGGTTTGTAACGACCGCCATCTATTGACAGCAACCGGGACCGACTGCTTAACGTGCTCTCATAGGCACGGAGTCATTGATACTTATGTACTTAAGTCAAAAAAACTCACTGGTTCATGCCCGGACCACGGCCCTGTGAATTTGGAACAGGTTCCCTGCGCTCGGGCTATCACGAGATATACAACGCATGTAATGGACTATTGTTATTAGAGTTTTCTGTCGAAAAGCGAAACGAACCTGTCTTAAATTTATAAGGCCATAGGGCCATGGTTCGAATCCGGGCGTGTACCAATGAGTTTTTTCTAACTTAAGCACATTAACTGTCACTGACTCCGTGCCTCGGAGAGCACGTTAAGCAGTCGGTCCCGGGCGCTGTCAGTAGATGGCGGTCGTTACAATCCCCAACCCGCAGTGGAGCAGCGTGGTGGATTTAAGCTCTAAGCCCCCCTCACCCTGGGGGAGGCCTAAGCCCCTGCATTGGGGTGAAAATTGGCTGATGAAGTGAAGAGTTTTCTGTGGGTTATAGGTATTTATGACTCACCGATTTCCAATATCATCATCATTGCAGTGACTATGTCAATCTTTAATATGACCACCACGTACGTGAAGAGAAGAAGCGCCACGACACCCAAACCGAGGTACAAGTAGGCTCCTAGCAGCACCACATCGCGCTGTAAAGGTGGATTAAGGATCACTAAAAGATACCTCAGCGGTTGTATTTGTCATTTCACAAGGATCATCATCATATCAGCCCATTATGCCCCACTGCAGGGACTTAGGCCTCCCCTCGGGGTGAAAAAGCTTCGAGCTTAATCCACCACCCTGCTCTAATGCGGGTTGATGGATTTTAATGATTGCCATCTGTTGAAGGTAACCGGACCGACGGTTTAAGAGGATTGTGTATGTGTAGTGGCAAACCATAAAAACCGCGTTAATGGTTACACCCCATGGTATTTAAATCAGCAAAAACAAGGTTTGTTTTTAATTTTTTAAATATTTTGATACAACCCTTTTTTATTAGCCAACCTCGGCAAGTACCCAGGGCACAGATTAGTCCAGGGCCCCCTAGTTCCTGCTAGGTGACAAACCGATTTATAACCGATATTAGGTACTTAGGTTTTAAAAAAATGATATAAAAATGACAGTTAAATAAAGCTAGAAACCATTGTAAAATATATAATCCATTCACCAAAAGAATTGGAAAACGTAACAAAACATCTGAACGTGCGCTCACGTTGGGGCCTTAGCTTCCGGGGCCTAGTTCGCTCACAAAGCATTGGCAACTGTTTTTGTATAAAAACAATATTATATCACAAGAACGTCTAGGCCCCAAACTAAGCATTAGCTTGTATTTGGGTGCCAAGCGAAGACAACCAAGACCCGGTACCAGTAGGTATCAATATTCACCATATCAATACTGACCCCACCTGGGATTCGAACCCGGAACCCAGCTTCGTAGGCAGGGTTGCTACCCACTTGGCTAAGCGGTCGTCAAATGTATAGCTTTCTTTATCGCACTTACGGATTTGGGTCTATTTCTACGATATTCCATCTCACACTATGCCGGACTTGGTACATACGTAAGTAGGTACGATGTCTACGGGATGCTATCGGCCTTACTACGAGTGGGTATGTCTTCCCATTCCTTGCTGTCGTACCATCTATTCAACTTAACTTCTTCAGTTCTATTTCTACTATTATTCCGTCTCACAGCTCGATGTTTTGATCATCATTCATGTCAAATATGTTTCTAACCTTGATTAGATTTGAGCTTTCGACTGCAATACGCATGTCTTTATATATATTATTCTTAGTCTTTTCTACCATCTCCGTGCCAAAATTATGTCTAGGCCTACAACAGAGCGACGCTGATGTCGGTCGCGTACGTCAGCGTTTCTTATGATATCAAATACAAACACAGAGTTCCGCTGACGATCAGCAGCGCGTTTCGTATGAAGTTCTCGACGTCCGTCGCCGACATCAGCGTCGCGCGTCGCTCTGTTGCAGGCCTTACCTACTTAATTACGGCGCCGACGCGAATAACGGAGAAACAAACACTCTTTCGTTTTTAGGGTTCTGTACCCAAAGAGGATCAACAGGAACCTATTACTAAGCCTCGGCTGTCCGTCCGTCCACTACGAGGTATCTATACGGATATTATATTTACGAAATGTAATTATTCAACTTAAACGGAAAGGAAATTCAATCCTATTTTCAAAAAGATATAAATAAGGTAGGATAAAAATTAAAGCAAACAGAGTACGACAAAAGAATAAGAGTTTAATTCGGTATGTAAAGTAAAAATTGATTAGGCCGATTCCAAAACAGTTTCGAGATAAATTGTTTCTTAGCCACATTTTGCTATTAAGAGTTTATAAAACAGTAAGATGCGTACAAGTTATTCGAAGTGAGTAGGTAATGAAGGAAATTTAGATAGTCCTAAGACTATATGTTTACATACTGTAATTCAAATTAAAAGAAAGTGCGGATTCGCTAAACTAACTTAAGTAATGTGTGAAAATTAGATGTGCATTGCAATTTTTATGTTCCTAGTGGGTTGGAACAGTAGCCGGAGTGCCCGATGTTTATATTGTATTTTTTATTTATTTAACTGTAGCTCCATTCCATGCATGCAGAAATGATCCGCGAGCGTAGAGCGAGACAGAAAATATGTGATAACATACTGTGTACGTGTAATAGCAATATCTACATAGAGAGGCGTATCAAGTTAGCTATTTTAAGAATATTTTGTTGATTCAATTACTAGAAATCCTACGCCAATACCTCACGCGAGCTTGACGAATAGGATGACGGATCCTAGGATCTAACTGCAGTGCATCACCGTCTGAGACGTAATGGAGTAGCATTTACGGGTAAAGTTTACGGCGGGGACGTATTGAAGTACGATTTCTATTTAGGCCTCCGGGAAACTGGCGTGATCTTTTAGGTGTATGCATTCACGCGGTGTACTTCTTGTGAATGTAGTTACGATTCACTATCTTTGGGAAACTTTGTACGCATAAAATTAAAGTATTCGACTTGCCCTGTGCATTCCAATTATAAGTAAAACGTTGATAGCTTCTTCGAAGGAGTAGGCAAGGGCGCATGCCGTCGACGGGCTGGCATCGTCCTCTAGTACTATCTCTTGAATTTTCTTCAACGTCGGCGAGATACTGTCGTTTGCTGTGCATAATATGGCTATAACCTGAAATAATTGTACACTTACACTTGTCTTTTAATCGTTTATTGTCAATCGTAATTCGTATAATTATGTATAAGTACATGCAACATGGAAAAGGTCAGAACGCCAGCGCAGCGGCTGGTACACATGGCGCTCGGCGATAATGTGTAAATGAAATAGACTGGTGTTAATGAAATAGACTGCACGTGGCGGCTTAACGGTTAAAACAAGTGATGATTTCATATTGAAAATGTCAAAACATAGAATATGATCATATAATATATATATAATTTTTTATTCAACCGTAAATTAAAAAAATGAAAAATAAACATGGGCGCCACACAATGTTGCCTTACTACGAACTACCTCCCAAAGTCGCTACCGCTGGCAATGACGACGTAGGTATTAAAAACGGGCTGTAGGTACCTACGTGTGAACGCCCATACAAACGCTCTTAAACCATTACGACCTTATCACGTATTTTAATCATGGTTTATTTTGAATTATAGTCTCATTTGAGTTAGAATTTGGTTTGTATAAACTCTTTGAAATATAACTCATTTGAGTTAGAATTAGGTTATAAACCTAATTCTAAGTTCTAACTCAAATGAGACTGTAATTCAAAACAAACAAATTTTATAGAAATTTCGAAGTTTTGGCTCCATACGAACCTAATACTAACTCAGATGAGACTATAAATAAAAATAAAAGAAAGATTAAAATGCGTTTTACATAATCATTCGTAATTTTGACGACCGCTTAGCTTAGTGGGCAGCGACCCTGCCTGCGAAGCTGGAGGTCCCGGGTTCGAATCCCAGGTCGGGTCAGTATTTATATGATGAATATTAATACTGGCACCGGGTCTTGGTTGTTATATGTATGTGGTGTCTTCGCTTGGTACCCAAAATACAAGCAAATGCTTAGTTTGGGACCTAGACGTTGTTGTGATTTGTGATTGTGTGTGTTATTATTATTATTATAATCATTTAAGAGCGTTTACGTATGGGCGTTCACGCATACCTACAGCCCGTGCTGAGTCCAAGATGGAAACTGTTTCATTATCCCTGAACGCTTGTATATGTTGATTTGTTGTTGTTGTTGATGTATGATGATTTTGAAGTTAGATTTGTGCCTAATTCGTAAAATAGCACTGGGTTCGTTGTGGTCGCTCAGGGAAACTTACGAAGATTTCTTAAATTTTTACTAATTTATTGATATTCCCTTCTTAATAAAACTCCGACAAATCGTTAGTTACTCAAGACCTTGAATGATTTAAGTTTAAAAAAAAACCGAAGTTATTTATTTTTATAAAGAAATATTGGGTAGGTATATCCCGTTTTAAGATTTTGTGATTTATTTATCGTTTTTAGAGATTTTAATTTATGACAAATTTATTTATCTTAATCAAATTTATATTATTTTTTGTTTTATATTTTCATCAGGTAAGTGACCCATTAGGTCCAAAGCCATTTACACTTAAGTATGCAGCTTCAATAAGTTTCATGGCTGTTAATAAAAGAACATAAAAAATAATATATTACAATTTTAATTATTTAAAATATAAATTTTGATGCAGAGCAATTTGACTTTGTAATGATAATGACAGAATATATATAAAATATAAAAAAATAATGTAATATCAACCAAAAAGGTTGAATAACAGATCTAACTAAACTATTTTTGTATGTTTGTTTCATACAATGGCTCTTACGCTTTTTTGGTTTCAGTGCAGACGTCACTGCGTTACAGCTTCATCTATATCTGACTATATTGTGTTATTTTTGTATAAATAGAGAAATGCCATTTAAAAAATACTTGAAATTTTGTTTACAACGTATAGTTACTGAAAAATTTTATTTAATGCGCTTTTATATAACTCCATCATGCAGCGTTAGGAAGGGGAGACTGGGGTGGTAACAAAATAACTTTGCAACGTAACAGTATCACAAGTATGACAATAAGGTGAGATTTACAGCTGCGACCAGTTCAGTAATGTATTTAGCTATCAAAAGACGGCAGTTTTGTTATTCTAAATATAATCCAACCGATATTATAGGCTGATAATTAGCGAGAGGGAAATTGGTAAAACTGACCCGGCCTGAGGGTACCAGTAGGAAATTGTACTCAAAATCATACAAAAATGAGATTAATCAAATTTCCTTTAATTAGAATTAAATTTGAAAAAAAAACGGCATTTTTCACTACAGTATTGGCACTTATAGCGAAATATAAATTTTAAATGACACAAAATAATTTTTGGCATGGCCTTAACTACTAAATCTACGAAAACATAAAGCCATTGCTTTTTCAACATTTTCATCTTCTTTTGAGTGACAAATAGAAAAAAAATACAGTAATATAATATATATTTCAATAATATTTCAAGTAAGAAATGACGAAAAAACAGACACAAAAATAGTATGAAAAATAAGTGGTACATTTGTCCCAGTGGTACAACCGTCCCTAAGAACCTATAATTAACATTTATATAATAATAATAATATCTATATGCAGTTGCTCGGGACAAGTTTGTCGCTTGAATAGAGAGCTCCGGGTGCCTTCTCATGAAACCACTGAACCAATCTACCCTTGCCAATTTATTTCTATTATTATTATCTGTGTCGGTTTCTTGATAGTATATTTAACTGTTAACTGGTAAGCAAATTTTCGTATTTCTTTTGGAGATAAGCCGTAATATATGTTGGCAACAGAAACGATGTGACTTGCCATAGAAGTTTCTTGTTCTACCGTTTCTTGGTAGCAGAGTTGTAACCCATTGCTACATCTGTCACAGGAAGGTTTAAGCGCTCAAGGGACCTGCCATTTGTTATGTCTTCCCATACCCGCTCTTAGAGCAAAAGGTCTTTGGTGCCACGATTTGTTTTGCGGATCCTTCTTCTGGGCATCCACAATGCCCAATGCGCAATGGATAGACTCTATTTCATTTTAATTTCAAGTTGAGATCACAAGCAAGTAATTCTAAAAGGGTTCTTTTAATTTTTAGATACGGGACACTAAAAAGATTTTGCTGTACCGTACGTGTACATGTATGTCGAAATTTCACTTTTGATTTTTACGCCATCTGAAAATCTTTTCCCTTGAAGTTTTAATTCATAACTTCGTAAGTAAACAGTATCTAGGTAATCACTCGAGATTCAGTCTTGATTATAGGGTACAACATTGGTAAATTAAAATAGAGTGTTGGCCAGGACAGCCAAAGCAATTTTGCTTGTGTGAACAAATGTGTTGTTATGAAAAAATAATAATAATAACACCTAGAGAATTTACTCCACCATTTCTTTTTGACAGCATTTTATAATTATCCTAGAAATCAAGCGTTACTTCGCAGTTATTGTAACTATATATCATCTTTTTCGGCATTATTCAAACTTGTGGTCTCGAAGAGTCGACCTGGTCGAGGATCGTCTCAAGTAATTCCTTGTCATGTTTAAATGGAATATACCTAGCCCTTATAAATAATGGCTTTTCAAGAGTAAGAAATCTCGTAAACCAGTAACATCACTTCTTATAATAATTTGAAGTGATTTTCCTTGGTCCGTAAAAAATTAAAATACACCATGCACTTTGAATTTGCTCGTACTTACTAGATACCTATTTTCTTTCTGGGGCACAACTAATTTCACTCACGCTTTCTCGGATACTATATAGTGGGATTAGATTGAAATCTGGTGTTTTCTTTACTATCCACACACACGGTAGATACTGTCTCCTTTCCACCGCGAATTCATGATTCCGCGGTCCATATCCGCACATTATGCCCCAGTACAGGGGCTTAGGCCACCCCTCGGAATGAGGGTGCTTGGAACTTAATCTACCACACTTCTCCAGTGCGGGTTGGTGTATTTTAAAGATTGCCATCGACAGCAACCGGAACCGACGGCTTAACGCGCTCTCCAAGGATAGTCAGTGATAATTCTTAAGTCTGAAAAACTCTTTGGTACTAGTGTCTGGGATTTGAACCACGACCTTCTAAACAAGAAGCGAACTCGCCACCACTGGGTTATCACGACATGAATTTAGCGATCATTTTGCTTTGTTTATTTATGTGTATATTAATTTATTTTACCTACAGATTAAACTCACCGATGTCATTAAGTTGAAATATCCCAAGGCCAATACCCCGTAGTGCACAGGACCAATCCAACAGAAATGATCGAGCTTGAATTTTAAAATTTTCTCTTTCACATAATTGACGGTTGTGCCCGCGCCTTGGCTCGCGCTCGCCATTGTGTTCCTGAACATGTTACATTCGTTTAAAAGCCGTCGCATCAGACTGGCTCAAAAATTCGGGATAATTATTAGCGTCAGGATATGAACTATTAAAGGGAGGTCGAATTTGTAGATATAATTACGCAAAGTGAACTAATTGCGGTCAGTGTTGAAAGAAAACTACATATTGCACCACGGTTTGCTTGTTAAGTCCATACAAATATAATAAAAACTAACTTTCCGCCTGCGGCTCTACTCGCGTGGACTAAACAAATTGTACCGGGACGGGTTTATAAAATGTGTTCTACATCCGCTCATAGCGTAGTTTAATAGGAAACAAATTCACGAATTTGTATATAAACATGCAAGGAGTACTTTCGAATGTGATACTAGGTTAAAATTGGAAGAAAGAGCGTTTTAGCGGGATTTGAAACTAGACAACTCTTAAAGTATTTATATCAGTTGTCTGGTACGTATAGTACAAACTCTGATCAGTTTGGAACTAGATGGCGCTGCGTGGGATGTCCGAGACTTTATTATTATATAAGTCTTTACCACTTTTTTTATTTCCGGGTAGATAGCTACGTATGTCGTGATAGCCCAGAGCGCAACGAACCTGTCTCAAATTTATAAGGCCCCATAGGGCCATGGTTCCAATCTGGGCGTGTACCAATGAGTTTTTCTGACTTAAGTACACAACTATCACTGACTCCGTGCTTCGGAGGGCACGTTAAGCAGTTGGTCTTGGACGCTGTCAATAGATGGCGGTCGTTACAGTCCCCAACCCGCAGTGGAGCAGCGTGGTGGATTTAAGCTCCAAGTCCCCCTCCTCACCCTGGGTGAGGCCTAAGCCCCTGCAGTGGGGTAAAAAAAAATGGGCTGATAAAGTGAAGCTACGTACCTATGTACCGTTTTTGAATAAAAGTAATTTTAATATTGCACAATCTTTTTATTACTGTCTTTCATTCGAAAGGCCTAGATATGTTATCTGTAATTAGCGACATCTCTTGTTTAATAGCAGTATTTTAATATTCATAGAAGAATCTGAACGCTAGATAGATACCTATGTATCGTCGGTATCATTACAGAATTTTGCATGTAATGCCCTTCTATGAATCTACTTATATCTCTATGATTGTCACAAATATATTCAGTACATATTTATTACCTACCTTATTAATCAGTGTTATAATTACACTTTCAATGTTTTTAATACAAATTATTCGCTAGATGACGCTTATATACCTAAACATTACTACACCTAAATTAAAATATATATGTCGCAGGATAATATGATAATTCGAATTTTCGCGGAAAGCCTAGGGATTTTGCAAAAACGGATAATTGAACAACGGTGAATTATGAAATAAGAACGCCGATTGGGCGGGTGGAGCGCCCAAATCGAGACCTCCTCTGATTGGTTGATGTTTTAAATGTCAATCATTCACGCTCGTTGTTTAGTTTATGTTTTTGAGAGCAACTCAGCAGTCTTTTGTTTTCATCATCAGCCCATTTTACCCCACTGCATTTCACCCCCAGGGTGAGAGAGGGGGGGGGGGGTTGGAGCTTAAATCTACCACGCTACTCCACGGCGGGTTGGGAACTGTAACGGCCGCCATCTATTGACAGCGTCCGGGACCGACTGCTTAACGTGCTCTCCGAGGCACGTAGTCAGTGATAGTTAATGTACTTAAGTCAGAAAAGCTCATGGTACACGCCCGGATTTGAACCATGGCCCTATGGCCTTATAAATTTGAGACAGGTTCGTTGCGCTCTGGGCTATCACGACACTCCTTTTGTTTTAAATGTAGTTAAAAGTGTGCAAAAGTTTCTAAAAATCGATATTGTTATTTCTAACCCTTCATAACTCAATGATCTAATATTTAAAAGCTCACAGGGTAAAACTAGGAACCAATCAGAATAAGATTTGGTCAGTAAGCAAAAATCTAGCCAATCAGAATTAAGGATATTCAATGTTACTAGAGCGACTCACATTTTTGCAAAAACCCTATCTTTTTCCAGTAAAATTTGCAAATGTTTTCTCCACTGTAATTATCCGTGTTTTCCCAATATACCCAGGCTTTTCGCAAAAATTCGAATTATCAAATCATCCTACGACTTATACATTAATTTTGTAAGTAAATTATTATACCTACATGCTTCGGCAGTACGTCGGTGGTCGGTGGCCATAGAACACAGCCATAGAATTACCTACCTGATCATTTCATGAGGTGTTCGCTTTTGTGTCATGGCCAGATCATAAAATTGATCACTTCGCGATGTGTTCGACTTAACAATGTTCATTTTCTGGGTGGCCTGTCGCTCCGCTCAGCTTCGCTCCTCGCATTAATATAAACCACAGACGAGTCAACCTTTAGACCACGCTTTAATAAACGTCAGTACGAAAACGAAATCGCCAAAAAGTGGCGGGTTGCGGGGAGAGGTCGGCTAGTTTTCATTGGCTCGTTCAAAATTGACAATTTAATGGCTTCCGACGTGCTTCCAACTGACGACTCACTAATGACGTAGTTATGTAGTGTCACTACATAGCCTTGGCGAACGCTACCCCCTGTTAAAGCGTGGTCTAAAGGTTGACTTGTCTGTGATATAAACAAACCTAACCTAACCTTAATCTATTGATTTAGAAATATTAGACTATCTTGGCCGAATTTCGAATAAATCCCAAAGCGAACATGAAATGATTAATTCTTTATCGCCATTTTGTTTAACATGTAAAATAAATAGCTAAAATCTTTTTTCGCTGGATTTTATTTAAAACAGCGACAAATCTATAGAGTTTAGTTCTTAACTAGTTTTTTTAATTTGATATTTTGGGGATAGTATTCCTCTCCGCGGTTTCGATTTGGCGTCGCTGTCTCCATTTTCCCTCTTCCTTTCCCTGACCCGTTCCTGAGTGACAGAGATAACAAGAGCAAATTCCCAAGAATACCGGTAAAATGCTCGAAATAGCTTGCGGCCCATGTGTTTCCACTCCCAAAATGAGTATAATCGAAAACCAAAAGTTGCAGCGTTGTTAAGAAAGGCCGCCCCCAGGACGGTGCATTTTCTTTTTTATGAAAATCGTATAGAATTCACGAATCGTTCCTGTCTGAAAAATTCGAAGAATATCTTATTTTTGTAAAATTTATTATAAAATAACGAGATGTCGAAAAAACAAAAACACACCGCCCTGTAACAGGGCTTTTTCTTTTACTGCCTCTATTTTGTATGGGAAGCCTACCGCCTTAAACGTTTATTTAAAATGTTTCCAAAAATAAAAAACAATTTATTTCTTTTAAAATATTTATTTATCTCAATGTAGAAGAGACATGTCATACAACTTATATCTAGGTACTCAATCACATTTGAGGCATTTAGCAGAACACATATCGGTAATTTTTGAAAAGCGACGGCCCTGGGATATTTTCTAGGTGGTGCAACATTTCCCCATAGCGCCCCCTCCCCAATTAAACCTTTTTCTATGCAGCGTTTAACAATGACTAAGCGACGTTCTATTAAACAAAGATTTTTTTTGGTAGGCCGCGTAAAACGCGCTGATAAAAATTTTTGTTTTGGCTAGTGTTTGTTTGAGTTTTCGCGTCCTTACCCTCTTAGCACCTATAGCGGCCGCTCTGTTTTTGACCGTGCCATTCGAGCTGCTGTTCCAAATATACAAGATGAGTTTTCAATTACAAAATAAAAAAAAAATTGGGCATCAGATTCAGATTACATTTTTGAAAATGAAAAAAGGAGCGACCGCGGATGTAACAGGATGTATCGACCGACACAATCGTCAGTCGCCGCGCATTCCTACGTTAACAAGATAAACATTTTATTATTTTTCCCAAAGATCATAAATATCAAAAGGTGAATAAAAAGTCACATGTATGCATAAACAAAATACACAAATTATTTCACACTCTAGTCGTATTTGACAAACATGACATTTGAAACTCCTTTTGTATTATATAATGGGTTTTTATATGGTGCTAAAAATATTTTTCTTGTTTTTATAATTCTCATAAATAGATTGAAATATTCTGCTAAACAATCAATCATTGAACAGACATTACTGTTTATAAACAAAATAATATTAATTAAGTCTTGTTATTTAAAACAGTCATACGTGTGTAGCCATAGGTAGTCGGTTTAACCAATTTATTGCGAATGCTATTTTATAATGTCATGTTAAGGATCATCATAACTTTTGACGAATATAATTTTTGTGTCATTAATGAATCAAAATAACTTTCATAACAACATAAAATTTTAGAAAGGAAAATTAGTAAAAGCTCAATATTACATAATTAAACAATCTCTTGAACACAAAAACAAACACAAGTGTTATCTACTCAATGAAATACACCTTTTTGAAGGTGTTTGTTAAGAATGTTTACAAGCAATGTCTCTTCCGAAAATGTGGTATTACAAATTGGTGACAAATCCCAATAATAATTTTCTTCTTAATATTTAAACAATTTATAGATTTACACCTGGGTTCAGAAACACATGTTATTTGTCTGTTAAAACAAAGATTGACCAATGCTGCATGTGTAATATCACTGATGATGTACTTCTTTGAATCACAGAACAATAACCAGTTTAGACAGATGACCCATACCGACAAAAGTTTTTGTTGAGATAACACAGCCTAAGTTTTGTGAAAGAAAGGGTATAAATTCCAATAAATTCATGTCTCATGTGTGAAAGAGACAGAAAATATATTTCGTCTCTTTTACACATGAAATATACCCATCTCTTTCTTTCAAAAAACGTTAAGTGTCATGAGAAAGAGTAGGTATAGATATACACTTAGCATTCCAAATATTAGAGTTTTTACACATTTTTCTTTGTGTTGGATAATTTCATTCGGATTCATCCTATTTTTTTTTAATTGACTTGGGGTTTAGGTTTCTGAACCTAGTGGGTTTAAAGTTTTGTGAGTTGGGGTTGAGGGTGGGGGCTTTACTACATTAATTTGAGTAGAAAAAATCATAGATGCAGTAGACTGAGGAACAATTGACTTTGCTACGAAATTTGATTCTCTAGCACATGACACCTCAAATGGTTTGTTGGATTGTATGGGCTTATTTGCAAGTGTAAACAAACTTTACCCAGTTTCTGGTTGATAAATTGTATTGGGCTTTGTGATTCAACTGGTTAATCCAGGTAGATTTCAGAAGGTGTAGCATCAGGAGTTAATCTATTTTTAGGAGAGATATACTGATGAATGAAATGGGCACTACACACTCTGATGCTTTCAACAGACGTAGTTGTTTGATACAAATGAAGACATCTATTTATCTATGCTGCTCTTTTTTGAGGATATTTTGGTACACAAAAAAAATTTGGTCTAACGCCATTATGGTTGCTACACCCTGGCAATGCTTAACTAATGATTAATTGAATATTTTAAAATCTCACACAAATAGCTATACAAACACTTATTTATGAGTAATTATTTATGAGAATAGCCATGCTAGCGACGGCTTACTAGATTTGTATGGACAAGCTCCTCTAGCTGTACTGAAATTCACATACAAATCTTTTACGAGTCGCTAGCGAGTATCGACACGTTAAACCACTTAAAGCTCATAGTAGCAGTGCTGGACATCACTGATCAGTCTGGTCATAACAAACTGGCGGAAAAGGCCGATGAATAACGGTTTTTTCGTTGTGTGTGTGTGTGTGTGCGGGAAACTCTGAATTCGATAATTTTTATCTCTTTCACAAAACGTAGGCAAGACAATTTCATGAGACGTTAGTTTTACATATACTGTGTGAACGAGATATAAGATACCACGAAAAAGCGCCATCAAAACAAAAAGGTCACTCTACGTGAGATCGGACTGCCACTAAGACAACCGTCAAGTTTTTTGACGGTCGGTTGAAGATTGGTTGAATTGGTTTGGTTGGTTGAAGGGTCAATACCTCTGGTAATGTTGTAATTACACTTGATTGCAATAGAAAATGAATTGTCAACAGTCAGTTATTGTTTACCTATTGGTTAATTATTATCTAATCAACGTTTCAGAAGTCCGTTTAAAAAATTCATTGTTGTTTAACAAATAAAAAACCTGGATATAGTTTGAAAATTCGGGTGTTAGTTTTATAGAAATTACGATGAAAAATATTCATACTACTAAATATTCATATCATTTCCAATAAATGAAAGGATTAGCCATCACAATTCTACAAAGATTACTGGTGGCTAAACAAAATGTTGATCAACGATAAATAGTAAATACGGCCCAAGAACACAGCCTTGTTCTCTATATCAATGCCTCAAATTACTTTACGGTCGAATCACCATCTTTTTAAAGCTTAAGTATAGTTCCAATCAACCTTTATGGCGGATGTGAACATAGGCACAAGTCGCGTCGCAGTAACCAGTTTTAGGTATAGCGAAGCGCAGTGGAGCGAGGGGCATATGACTGAACCTGCGCAAGCATGCTTTATAGCGTTGTATTCCGATCCGCCATAAAGTTTGATTGGAACTATAATAAAAACAATTTATGGAAAAATACACAAAAATAGTATTTTTTTCTTATCCATTTACTTCACATATGTAAACAGATGTCATATGGTTAAAGGACGTATATAACATTTGCTGCCATAGAAGAATTTATTAATCACATAATAGATTGGCATTGTATTCGCTTTTATATGTGCGATTCACACTACCGTTTTTGAGATGACAACATCAATGTAAAATTAACAAAATACCTATTTGAAAATATATTTGAACGAAATACAATGCCCTAAATTTCAGAAAAAAGAAATGAAAACTTCTTGAATACTACTTGAACTTACTTAAAAATAAATTTGAATCACAATGCACAATATTTGACAGCGGCCATTACGTAGCATATCAAAATATTGTAACAGCAAAATAAAATCACACACTGAAAAGTTAATAAAAAATAATAATGACAATTTAAAATTGTCAGAACAATTTATTAGTTACAATACACTTATTCATTATACTATAAATTCGTAACAAAATACAAGTAACAATTTTATTTCCCTTCAAGAAAATTAACTGCCTAAGTAGGGGGCTTTTCAGTAAACTGATGTATTGGGTTGAAAGTGTTTTTCATTATATATTCATGTGGTAAGATTACATAGAATCAAATAAATCGAGTGACATTCATTCCTATGTTTTGAAGCATAAAGTTTAGTATCTAGTGTAAGATTAAAAAGTTTTGTGCTTTTTAACCGATCAAAACTTGGTGATGGCCCCGCCCCACTTAACGCAACAGACATATTCACATATTCAACAATTCACAAATAATCACGCTTACAAAATATATAGGAAAGTGCTTATCACATTTAGTTTGTAAGTGGCGTCATGGACGCGTTTCAGCTACCTTACAACTGTAGCTTAACTAATTTTAGGTACGAAAAAAAGTATCTACACAGATCATCGTTCCATTATTAGTATTTTGTTGTATTAAAAAAAATACACATTGGTATCAAACTTAATGTTTAAGCCATCGAGTAAAAAATAATTATTGGACATAGCAAAACCGCTCTAACAAATTGTTTACTTTCAACTTTATAAGTAAATGGCACAAAATCGGCTAGTAATGAAATGTATTGAAATACAATGATCCATATGGGTCGTATCAGACTATTTGATCTTTCGATTATCGACGAAATATCTTCTAGACGCATAACACGTAAAAACACAAAAAAGAAACAAAATCTATGAGAACTGTGAGCTGTCTGAGCTATTTTATTGTGTTAACTAAAATCACCTAAGAAACATATTATGTTAGGCAACCCACCCGGGAATTAAAAAAAATCAAACAATTACATTACTCCAATTAGAATTTCAAATAAAAACCACAAATCTGTATTGCACGTAAAACGGATATTTTAGTCGATACAAAATAATTTATAGAACGTTTTGACTTAGTCAACTTCAAGAACTGTCACTTAATCACTGATTCCAAAAAACAAAAAAAAAATGGTTTAAGAACTACCTCATTGGATACCCAGGTACTCGGTTGCATAGATAATGATTAAACTTTAAGTGAATATGCATCACTTCGTGAATGTAAAATATTTCAGGATTCTGTATCCAGAAGAGACTTGATCGAGGACCCATATCAGTTCGTAACGCCGCCGTCAGTAATACTTTGATCCAATCCACTGAGCCAGATTAATTTAATAGAGCACAATATTATCCCCTTAAAACAACTTTTTGTATTTTTTTGATGGCATTTGTAGGTATTACGATTCTGAATCGTCATCGTCGCTCATCGGCGGGCGGATTCCTGGAAGAAAAAACAAACTGATTTTAGTTTCTTAATGTAAATATGGAGCACGCTTTTACGAAGAGCGTTCAACTTATAGATAGAGATATTGGAACAAAACAAATTAACACTGGCAGGTTACCGCTAATCTATAAAATTACTTAAAAAGACAAAATTGATATTTTTTTTAAATAGAAATAAATTCTTTGCATCTTGTCTAAGCCTGCGCGTGAACAAAAATCGGGTAAGTGCGAGTCGGACTGGCACGGTAAGGGTTCCGCACCACCGTACAATATATAAAAATACTTTCTAGTATGGCGACCCCTTTAATTTTTTAACTTTAATTATCTGTTGTTATAGCAGCCATGGCACTACACACTCCTTGAAAATTTCAAGTGTCTACCTATTTTGGTTCAAACGATATAGTCCTGTGACAGACGGACGGATGGACGGATGGATGGATGGATGGACAGTGAAGGTTCAGCAGTTCCCGTTGATACCCTTTGGGTATGGAACCCTAAAAAGTGACGTTTACACGTTAATTGAACTTCTTTGCTTGAAAAATCTTACTACTGAAAATAAGTACAAAACAAAACTTTCAAGATATATTAGGGGTTAATGCTTCACCACATTCTATGGTTGCGGTTGGTGTGCTGAGTTCAAACTTAAAAGAACTCCAACTAATGATGATGGTCGATTAAGAAAAACATATATTTAAATAAAATAAACAGGGAGGAATTTCTTGCCGGTTCTTCTGATTCTAGTTTTTGAACCGGTACCTAATCAATTCAACTCTGTTTCTTACCAAATTTTATGATTCTAGATCAAAGGAAAGTACCCTATAAGTTTTGATTTACTTGCTAGTGTCAAAATAAGCGCCATGAATGGCCGAATATTTTTTGATTGCATTGCCTTATAAACTCCATTTTTTTTTACAACTTTATAGGGCCATAGATCTAAATACTAGATATTAACGTTACACATTACATTCTACCGTGCTACACATTTACTTTGTTGTCACGAATACCTTTCCTATGTTAATAATAACAATATAGGAAGCCCGTGGCTGAATATATTTACGATATAGTCGGAGAGCCCGTCGCTAATTATATTTATAAAATACACAAAAGTGTGTATAACCTATCGAAGTCTCTTGCGCGTGTACACACTATCACACGCATTTGTTTTTTTTTATTTTTTAAATAAAGGTTATATTCTGTGACATACCTGGGCTCTTTTTTCTTGCACCTAGAGCCGGAAAATTTTCTCCTGATAAAAATGGATTCTGAGTTGAATGAGTGCCTGTAAAAGAAAACAGTTTTTTTAAAGAATGTAATTAAAAAATATCGATTTGTAGAAAATTGGGCTTCTCATCGAAGTTAATGAGAAATTTAAAAAGCATGATGTAAAAAGATAAACGAAAAATTTAATTAACCTTTTAACTAGTCATCATACATCAATAAATTGTCTCTGTTAATGAAATGGGTCGTAACCTTCAATCTGACCAAATATGGTTAATGTGTAGTGAATAGGTTATAACAAATATAGTTCACTTCATTTAGCACACATGTACTGTATATATGTATATGTCATAGTTAACGTAATTAGGAGTGGAGGATTCAGAGATCGCCCCATACACTGTGCTCAAGAGTGAATACGACGTTATAACGTATTTAAATCTTGGGATTTTCTTTTCTCTATCTCTAGTATTATTTTGAGGTAGGTAGAACTAGGTTTGTATTGGATCAAAATTCAAAAAAAATTTTTAAACATCTTAGTTATCAACGACATTTATCGTTTGCTCATGGAGTGCTCAAAAATAATTTTATGCGACATATAAGTTCTAAGAAATTATGCCTTTTGGCAGATATACAGGATGAGGTTTTAATGACCAGCCAAATTTTAACATAATAATCTTTGGTAGAAAACCGATAGCCGTCTTGTTTCCTTTTAGTATCGTTCTATAGAAAAATATTGAGATATGACTACACAGACCTTTCCCGAAAAAACCAATAACTCTAGTCACCATTTATGCCCGCCGCCCCATTCTGTTTCAAGGCCTCGGGCGCATACATTTACTATAGCGTTGCGAAGGCAACCAAACGTTATAAAATAATACTGTAGAAAAAAAAATTATTATGAAAATGTGTGAAGTGACAATAATAAATCAATGTAAATCGTAGTGTGGCAACTCCATAGAAAATCTTGTCTATGTCTTCTTCCTTGAGATTGTCGTTGTGTCCTGTTTGCTGTGGCTATTACATTTGAGTTGAGTACGTTAGAGTTTTTTATTTACTTGAAAACATCATCGACTTTTATCCATAAAAGTACACGTTTAATAGGTTATGGGCCCAGACCCATTGTTATGTGCAAAACGTTAGATTTATTTTTTTACCAGTAACCTTAAACTAAGAAGAGTTCGCGGTGATACGTCAGCCGTCAGCATCGCCATTACCGACGCTCACCACGCTACAAGTAATAATGGAGAGTACATCTATAGCTCATACATTGAAATTGAGTGGAGCTGCAAATTGGCCAGTGTGGCGCTTCCAAACAGAGGTCATATTTCGCAGTCGGGGTTTATTCCAAATTGTGACAGGTGAGGAGCCATGTCCTAGCGTAGCGGCTGGTGAAGAAAAAGCTGTTTACGTATGGAAAGGTCGTAATGCCAAAGCACAAGAAGTAATGGTTTTACGCATGGAGGAAGAACCCTTAAAACATCTTTTCTCATGTTCAATATCACAAGAGATGTGGATAAAATTAAAATCAGTTTATGATAAGGAGTCCACTGTTAGCATACATCTGCTACAACAGAAGTTCTTCTCCATGGGAGTTGAGAGTAGCGAACCATTGTCTAAATACTTTTCAAGAATCGAGGAGCTAAAAACAAAACTAAAACTTGCCGGAGAGCCTATCACCGATAACATGATAATTACAAAAGTGCTGATGTCACTCCCTGAGCCATACAAACACTTCAGATCAGCATGGGAATCAGTTCCAGCAGAGAAACAAAATCTTAATGAGATGGTGTCAAGGCTTTTAGTAGAGGAGGAGAGATTAGCTACAAGTGAGGAAGCCGTTGCCCTTGCTGCACCAAGCCGGAAACAAGATGTAAAATGCTACAACTGCGGCCGTCTCGGTCACTTTGCAAAGAGCTGTAATACAAAGGATACCAGAGTGTGTTACTTATGCAAAAAAAGGGACACATTTCTGCCCATTGTCGGACTAGGAAGAGGGAACAAAAGAAGAGAACAGTTGTAAAATCACATGAAGATATAAACGCTTTTATGAGTGTATCACTCCAAGAAGATATGCAGTTGGACAATGTGTGGTATATGGACACTGGAGCAAGTGAACATATGTGTAGCAAGCGAGACTTATTCGACAATCTTACAGAAAAAATGTGCTTGTCAAAAGTCAAAGTTGGTGATGGAAAACTCTTAAAAGTAAAGGGAATTGGGACTGTGATAGTGTATGCATGGGACGGTAAAATGTACAGAAAGACAATTCTTTCCAATGTGTTATATGTGCCAGAACTAAAGTTTAATCTACTGTCAGTGGGACACGTGCTAGATAAAGGTTTCCATAGGTCCATCATTTACTTTCAAACAGTAAACAATGTCAATTTGTGAATAAAAATGGAGAAGTGCGCGCGGTCGCAAATAGAGTGAATAAACTATACAAGATGGACTTTGTGCAAAACCAAACGCAATCAGTGAACTCTACGATATTGCGAAACGGAACGCATCAACCTAAAATTACTGAACAAGAAAGCGACTGTGGCGTTTTTGACATTTCAAATTGTCAATTAAGTGAGAGGGTAGAAAAGTTATCTGATTGGCATAAGAGGCTAGCGCATCAAAATTTCAATCACATTAAACGATATTTACTACGAAATAACATAAAATTTGAAGATGACAGCAAATATTTTTATTGTGAAAACTGCTTAGCGGGGAAACAACATAGACTTCCATTCCCTACAAGCACGTCGAGAGCCACAAAAGTATTGGAAGTAGTACACGCTGACCTATGTGGACCTATGGAAACCACGTCTGTGGGTGGACATAGATATGTATTTGTGTTAAAAGATGATTGTTCGGGATATCGTACTGTATATTTTCTAAAACAAAAATCAGCAACCGGGGTCAGAAAATGTCTTGAAAAATACATATCCAAAGCAGAGAGAGAGACAGATTGCAAGATAAAAATACTCCGCACGGATAACGGAAAAGAGTTCATAAATAAAGAAGTAGAAACATTACTCGAGAGCAAAGGAATTACACACCAAAAGAGCTGCCCGTACACCCCTCAACAAAATGGACGAGCTGAGAGAGAAATACGTACACTGGTGGAAGCTGCCAGGAGCATGATTCAAGGTATGAGTAAACCTTTTTGGGCTGAGGCTATAAACACTGCGGCCTTCACTCTAAATCGAACAGGACCCTGCCCCACTTCTTCGCGAACACCTTATGAGCTTTTTTATAATACAGAGGGATGTGATGTCAAGTTATTCAAGGAGTTTGGAGCAAAAGTCTCTATTCACATTCCTAAAGAGAAACGACTCAAGTGGGATGCTAAGAGCACTATAGGATATTTTCTTGGTTATGGAGAGGATGTTAAAGGCTATCGAGTTTATATGCCTTCAACACAACATGTAGAAATACATCGAGATGTGATTTTCTTACCCAAGAAAAATGATGAGAAACAAAAAGAGTTATCTTGTAAAGTGAAAATGGATATCGAGCAAAAGCAGATTGAGCCACAAGAGATTGAGGAGCCAAAGGAGGAAATTGAGCCACAGGAGGAGAGTGATAAACAGAAGAAGAGAGAAAGTGAGACTACAAAGGAAAGTTTAGAGAGTGAGATCATGCACAGAGAGAGTGAAACCGAAGAAGAGAGCTACCAAAGTTCAGAAGACACAATATTAGAAAATTTAGAGAGAGATGAAATAGAAAGTGAGAGAGAGGAGGAGCCAATAAGAAGAGAACTAGAACAGAGGAGGTATCATCTTAGATCAAAAGAAGAAATGAAACCACCATCAAAGTACAATGATTATGTGAGTCTGTTTTTATGCCAAGAAAATCTGACCTATCAGGAAGTCATTAAGAGCAAAGAGAGAAGTTACTGGAAAGAGGCGATGGAGAAAGAACTACAAGCTTTAGAAGAAAATGAAACATGGATAATTGTGAAGAAACCAAATCCGTGCCAACTTATAGATTGTAAATGGGTATTCAGGCGTAAAAACAATGTTTTCAAGGCCAGGTTAGTCGCTAGAGGTTTCTTACAGTTTGATCTATCAGAAGTGTATAGTCCAGTTGCAAGATTGCCATCTATTAGAGTATTACTGGCTTTTTGTAATGAAAATAACTTACCTGTTCACCAGCTTGATGTATGTAGCGCGTTTCTAAATGGAGATGTTAATGGTGATGTATATATTACCTTACCAGAAGGATGTGACAGAGTGGTGGTTAATGAGAATAAATGCTTTAAACTTAAGAAGTCTTTATATGGATTAAAGGAATCACCTAGAAATTGGAACAGAAAATTTAATGATGTAATGGAGAGGTTAGGTTTCAAACAATCACAATATGAGTATTGTTTATATATTAAAAATGAGAAAAATTGTAATACCTATATATTATTGTATGTTGATGATTTGTTACTGGTGTCAAACAACCATAATAACGTTGAGTCAATAAAACAAAAATTAAGTCAGTACTTTAAAATGAAAAATTTAGGTTTGATTGGTACTTTTCTAGGTATAGATGTTAAACAAAATTTAGAGAAAAATACCATTACTATGAATCAAAGAGGTTATTTGGAGAAATTATTAGAAAGTTGTTCAATGAGTGAATGTAATGCTGTCTCCACTCCAATGCAAGAAAACTATGATCATAGTACTTTGAAAAGAGAATGTTCAGAAAGTAAAGATTTAGAGCGGAAATGTAGGATGATCATAGGTTCACTTATGTATGCAATGTTATGTACAAGGCCTGATCTTTGTTTGTGTCTGAGTGTTTTGAGTAGGTATCAATCTTGTACAAGCAAGGATCTATGGAATGCCTTAAAGCATGTCTTGAGGTATGTAAAGGGAACTTTAGATCTGTCCCTAACGTTTGAGAAAATGAAAGGATACAAACAAATTGTTGGTTATGTGGATTCAGATTGGGCTGGCGATAAAACAGACAGAAAGTCCACGGGAGGCTTTGTTTTTAAAATATTTGATTGCTGTGTAATATGGGGTTCTAAAAAGCAAGCAACTGTTGCTTTGTCGTCAACTGAGTCTGAGTTTGTTGCTCTAAGCTTAGCTATCAGTGAAGCTTGTTGGTTGAGAAACTTATTCAGGGATTTAGTTGATTCTGATGTTAATGTGACAATTTATGAAGATAATCAAAGTGTTATAAAAATGTGTAGAAATTCTCAATTCAGCCACAAGTTAAAACATATCGATATTAAAGTGCATTTCATCAGAGAAAAATTAAATCAGGGTGTTATAAATTTAGATTATATTGGAACTGAAAACCAAATTGCTGATGTTCTTACTAAACCTCTTGGTCGTGTTAAATTTGAGAAATTTGTAAAACTTCTAGGATTAAAGTGAAATATTAGAGTAAGAGTATAGTAAGAAATAAGACTAGTGTTATCTTAAGAAATTTATTATTGAGGAGGAGTGTGAAGTGACAATAATAAATCAATGTAAATCGTAGTGTGGCAACTCCATAGAAAATCTTGTCTATGTCTTCTTCCTTGAGATTGTCGTTGTGTCCTGTTTGCTGTGGCTATTACATTTGAGTTGAGTACGTTAGAGTTTTTTATTTACTTGAAAACATCATCGACTTTTATCCATAAAAGTACATGTTTAATAAAATGTAACCCATATTTGTTATTTACGGAATGAGGTCTATTGGTGATACCTAACATCTAGGAAAATTTTGGCCGGTCACTAAAATCTCACCTTGTATTAACAATTTTAAAACATCCTCAAGAAAACAAATTCATTAATTTGCTTAAATTGATTCAATCATTGTTTATAATTAAAAAGCTATCCCATGAGTAATAGATAAACGAGAGCGCTTGGTAATATTATCGTTTGTTAAAAGCTATAGACCGACATGACGAATTTGGTATAGGTCATAAATAAATATTTAAAAAAAAATTTAGATATAAACCCCCAAAAAGCGTAATATTTGTCTCATTTTTACCCAAGTTTGGACAGCTCTAATCTAGTCAAATAAAAATAAAATCGATTTTTTTCCAAGACAAACCTCGTATATGGAAAGAAGATTGTGTATATTTTTTTTTGGAATTTTTATTGGCTTCTGTATAGTTATAGTAAAAAAACGCTAGATCTGGATGAAGTCGCGGACACCGCGGCCGCTCGATTTTATGTCTGAACCTCGCTCTGTCGCAACCTACGAAAAGGCGACGCGGGGGGAGGGATGGCTTGGCACGCATCGCTTGGCGGGCCGTCGCCATCTCTTTTTTTCCGCAGGTTAGCTCTTTTGCACGATCGTGCGAAAGAGACCACATGCGTGCAGATCACATGCGCGTTGGAGTTATGGCGTCCGTAACCTGCCCTCTTAACGACGATTCATCTTATTTTTCTTTTATTGTTTTAGGATTAGAAGACGAAAATACAATTATTTAGTGTTCCACTCATTTAGACGGTTACTTTTTTTAAATTGTTACTTAACTTTTTTAACTTATGCTTTTAAAAGAATAGAAGGCAATGTACAAAACTGCGACCAAATCGGCATAGTCGTTTAAGAGAAACACATCTAATGCAGCGCTCCCTAATGGCATTTAACCGTAAAACATGTCTGCACTCAAATAATACCTATGTAATGCAAAAAACCGCATCAAACCAGTCGTTTTAGAGAAACACGCACTGCAGAGCCTCCTGGTGGTCTATAACCGTAAAACATGTCTAGGCACTTGCTCTAAAGTTATACATATGTAATGTGAAAAATTGCATCAAAGTATCAGCTGTTTTAGAGAACATATACACTGCAATGCTCCCTAATGCCCTTAAACCGTAAAAAATAATGTATGAAACACCTATGTAATAATCACAAAAAAACGCATCAAAATCGGTTCAACCGTTTTAGAGAAACATATCTACGACTGCGCTCCCTGGTGACTTATAACCGTGAAACATGTCTAAGAAGCTGACCTTAAGTTATACATATGTAACGTAAAAAACGGCATGGAAGAAAACGGTCACAGAACGTAATGGAGCGACAAATGAAAATTGTAACGTACAAAGACACATCTGGGTTTCAACGTTCGCAAAAATTACAAAAAACAGGTAACTTTGGATGCCCACATCTCAGGCGATTTTTATCGGTTTTTTTTTGTTGATCAGCTGTTTTATTGGTTTAACGTTTTTTTTTTAATTTTTAAAATGTCTATTTTTTAGAAAATTAAATTGACTATATATAATTCCTGTATATTTATATATTGTAATAATTAGTATAAAACATAAATATTGAAAGATGACTTTTATTTAACATTATAAAACAGAACTCTTTACTACTGAGATTACTATACAAACCAGTACTAAATGAATAATTTGACAGCAGCGTTTGGTTTTAATAGAGTCATAAATGTCAGTTCACAGTATCCTTGCGCACTGAAACTCGGACTAAAACTCGCCATCTTACACCAGCTAGCTATAGTATGAGTCGTTAGACGGTAAACGCAGAAGAGGGCTACTAGTCAATTCATACTTTTATGACTGAATGGTACAATTTTAACACTTAATTAAAAATAAACAATCACAATTCAATAATTAAACATATCAAAACTAGGTTTTGTATATACTGTTGTACCTTCACAAACGGAATACCTATTATAATTTTACCAGTTTTCCGCCCGCGGCTTCGTTCACATGGACTACACAGTTGTGTCGGGACCGCTAAAGGGACGCGACGCTCCAAGACGTTGTGAGACTTTCTAGAACGTACTGAAACTTAACTACCTAAGAAATCTTTACAACAAATTTCATCAAAATCCGTTAAACCATTTTACCATGAAAAATAGCTATCCCACAGGAAACGTGTATTTTTCCGGGATGAAATTCATCCTGTGTTATTGCAACTTTTAGACAACTACGTACTTTTCATCAAAATCCATTCAGTCGTTTTAAAGTAAAGAACAGTTAATCCAATCGTGCCGATACGTTGACCCGTTGCTCCTGCGTGATTGACTGTTAAACAACTAACCATACATACAAACTTCAGGTTCTTATGGAGATTTTCTTTACTATTTATCACAATTTCAAGACTTTTCTAGATCATTAGTTTTTTTCAATGCATCAGCAATAATCGACCCATATAATAATGTGACTTTCTGATACGTTATTTGTTAGGCGATTTTATTAACTTATCATTAAATATATTTTTATAAACATATACTATAATTGTATCAACTGAATAATTGATTTAGAAAAAAGAAAAAGTTAAAAAAACTAGTGCTAGATTACAATATGATGGACGAGATCGTCAAAATTACATACGTAAACAGTTTAAACAGTCAGTAAAAGTTGTTGTAAGAAAATAATAAAGACCTCTGCCACGACCGAACGCGATGTCAGGCTGCTGTACGAGTCCACCGCGTGGCAGTCCACCGCCTCTGCCTCCTGCACATTCAAAATCACATAAAGTCCACGCCACCAAAGAAGTCCCGCGGCAAAAAAATAAACTAAATATGAAGTGGTAATGTCTGTGTTTGAACGTATGATAATTTCGTATAATATTGAATTTAATTGTCTATAAACGTTTAAAAAGTTATATAAGATGCCTAAAGTCCCACGAAGTGCAACCAGAGAAAAAATTCTCAAGGTGAGTTTATGTAATGCGTAGACAGCGCCGCGTCTACGGGACTTCTTTGGTGGCGCGGACTGTACATATGTAAAATACTAATGAATATCATAAGCATAGATAACTAAGTATAGACGACATTAACGTCACATAGCCAAGCGCTCGATTGTATTTTGTTTTTGGCTAAATCAATACAATGTACACAACAGTTCTGAAAGGAAAAAAAGTTACCTCTGCCTCGAGCGCTGATAGACACTTGGGGTTTGGTGACTTCAGGGGCGTATCTCTCGCTGTCTGTAAAAATAATACGATATTTAAAACTTAGTTTTACCTAACTTTTTTAATGTCTTTTTTAATCCATTTTCTTATAGCTAACATTTCAACACTTCCGCAAGATAACATAAAGCTGAAGAAATCCTCAGAGTGTAACGAACCTATCTCAAATTTATAAAGCCATAGGGCCATGGTTCGAATCCGGGCGTGTACCAATGAGTTTTTCTGACTTAAGTAAAGTAACTATCACTGACTCCGTGCCTCGGAGAGCACGTTAAGCAATCGGTCCCGGACGCTGTCAATAGATGGCGGTCGTTACGATTCCCCACCCGCAGTGGAGTAGCGTGGTGGATTTAAGCTTCAAACCCCCTCCTCACCCTGGGGGAGGCCTAAGCCCCTGCAGTGGTGAAAATGGGCTGATGATGATGAAGAAATCCTATTAAATTTTATGCGGCGGCGTTGACATTGCAAGGGATTATTTATAAAGAAACCTCTTTTTATGCTAAGTTATCGTGAATTTATATAAAAAAAATGTATGAAGTATACAAGTTATAGAAATAACTTCCTTATTTCACTAGTTATCCAAAAAAAAGTAAGATATATAAGATAAGACTGCATGTATAAGACCAATTCACATTTATTTTGTAGCTGTAAGCAGTATCAATCCTCATATCTTGTTTAAAATATTGATTATGGTTATTTTTAACCCCCATCAAAAAAAGAGGGGTGTTATAAGTTTTTTAAAGTCATTTTGTTATTCCTTATTTCAGTATTTGCTCACAAATTAAATTTTAGAGATAAGTAATAATAATAATTTCTGGGCCATTTCACACATGATCATCTAGTCCACAAGTAAGCAAGCCTGTGTTACAGGCATCAGATAACTATATATGTAATTATCTGTACCTGAGTAAGCCCGCTCAAAGCGTTGATTCAGATCAGCCATAAAGTTTGACGCTATCTGTATTTAACATTTTATACTATATTGACGCCTCGGACACATGAGTACTTAAACGGTACAGAGGCACAGCTTCATACAACCGCGCGAAACGGTTACACTACTACAAGCATGCGCGGCATGTGTGCCTGTCCACTGGCCGCTTGTCACGTATACGCGGCGCGAGTGGAAAAAACCGGCTCAGCCAGTGTACAAGCTCAGGGTCGGCGCGACGTACGTCGTATTGTTCTATGTTGCAAGTTTGAGTATTTTATTATAAATATGGTTAATTATTGTACTGTGTGTACGAACTAAGTAAATATTTGATTATATCTTTTTCAAGTAGGTATCATGCCTTCGCTGTAAGTAGCTTTATTTTCTTGTATGATCCTTTTTTAATTGGCAGAGGATACTGCACGGTATTTTTACCTTTTTGTTATTATTATAGGCTTCTAAGGCTAACAGGTGGCTGGGAATGTATTTATTTTTAGTTCAAATATTGCAAGGAAGATCTATACTTCGGTTTTTTTAACCACCACGTCCGATTGAGCTGACATTTAGTATATCTACGTAATTTTGGTGACAATGCATATAACCTGATGCTGCAGCCAGAATTGTCTCCTCACGAGAGAACTTTTCAACAGTAGTAGCACGGACATGGAACTTTGTATGTTAGTTTAATTTTGATAGCTAAATATGATCTTCACCATGAACTGCTGCTACAGCCAGGATTATCTCCTAACGAGAGAACTCCTCAATGGCTAACAGCATGGCCATGAAACTTTGAAAATGCTTTAAAAAGCTTGAAAACTTATTATTAACAGGTCATATTTCATTTTTGTTACTCGCTTTCTAGTCTGTCTCTCTCATTAATTAAATAAATATTTAAAAATATGTTTACGTTGTCTTTCGTATGCACGTTTTCGGTTTGCAATTAAATGTAATTTTCCCAGTTAGCCAAAGACTTGAAACTTAATGATAGCTTGGAACTCGTTCTAAGATTCCATTACATACAAACATACAAACATACAGGTGGAACTAATAACAGCGTATTAAAAACTTTCTGTTGAATTCAAAATTTACCACCCATTTAAAAGAATTAATAAATCATAAAAATCAAAAATTATAAAAAGAAAATTATCAAAGTAATTTGCAAATGAGTATTCTTTCATACCTATTAATAAAGCTAGTAAACAAATGTTTAGTTTAATTTATCTTAACTTTTTGTGACAACCCTACCAAAATAAGTATAAATTTTGCTCGCTCTTAGGAAGCTATCCCTCTGTACGGTTTATTTACTCATGTCCCTCGGATGACTGGAGGACTGGCGCTTACTTCAAACAATGCATACAGCATTGCTATACAGCGAGGTTATACCCAGCTTTTTGGGCACCCCACAGCACGGCACTATTTTAGATATTTTTTTTATTTCTAGGTTTTTTAAATTTAATATAAACTTTTGTTTTTAATTCATTTAAGTTTATCATTAGTTCACAATCCTGATGTTGTTTTGCCAAGTAACAAAAATATATATCACGAAATATTAATAATTTCTATTATAAGTATTGTTGTATCATATCAAGTAATTTGACTAAATTTTTCCGCTAAATGTTAATGTTTTCCTTAAATTCATATAAAAATTTTTTAAATCATTTTTCTCGACCTCTACATACTTAGACCTATTCGGAATATTACGATCCCTATGGGTGGTTGATAACAAGTTGCACATAGATATTTTACGAAATGCTGTACTTACATGAGCTGGCAGGCCGTTTAATAGAAGATATGAAGTATTTCTTATCAATCTCCATATTGTAGGCAGCTTTGGTATTCTCCTAAGATAAAAAAAAACCCATGAAAACATTTCCAAAATACATTTTTTACAACACTGCTACTTTATGAGTAGGATACAGTGCTCATTACAATAGATTCCAGGGTGCATTAGCAAATATTCCCATGGTAGTGAAATCTTAGAAATGAAAAACAAACTTTGGGGTCCAAAATCTACTTTAAGGCCAAAATTTGAACAAGACAAATATACCTATAATTGTCTCGTTCTTAGTGTACGGAC
Organism: Luffia ferchaultella; assembly: GCA_949709985.1. Taxonomy (NCBI): domain Eukaryota; kingdom Metazoa; phylum Arthropoda; class Insecta; order Lepidoptera; family Psychidae; genus Luffia; species Luffia ferchaultella. The sequence continues at coordinate 3,746,247 of OX453258.1, forward strand.
TCAAGTGCCCGCTCAAATCGAGCGTGCAGTGGGGCGATGTGTATCAAATTTTGTATGAGCGGTACAAGCTCGACTTAAGCAAGTACTGAGTTTGTACACTAATTGACTGGACGTAAATGTACGAACTCAGTATCCGCTCAAATAGAGTGCGCAGTAAGGCGAGGCATATAAAATTTTGTATGAGCTAAACAAGACAGATCAACTTGAAGGAGTACTGAATTTGTATACTAATGGAGTAGGCGTGAATGTACGAACTCAGTGCTGACTCGAATCAAGCGTCCGGAGAGGCGGGGCACGCGACGTCGATGATGAATATATTGCTCTTGTACGAATGTGCCCTGAATGGCGATCGGCGGAACTTTCGTACAAAACCTGCTGGGTTACGCACTGTGTCATCGCCTAGTCGTTCGAATTAAAACACAGTCGAATGCATAGCCATATTAACTTAGGAAAGGATCACAATACTAGGCGCCTACACATTTTATAGTCAGTTATATTTACGATAGGCGATTGAAAATATAAACGACGTGTTATTTTTCGAGCGATCGCCTATGCGATAGAGCAATGCGTGACGCCCCTGAACATCGCATGTTCCAGTACGCCGAGCATTCGATTTGGGAGGGCACTGACTCCACACACTAATGTAGCAAAAAACTAGACCGACTGACTTCGAAGGCGACTTTCGACAAACAATTCAACATTCAAACGCTACATTTGCTATTTGATTAAGAGTTTGTATCATTCAAATATGAAATATATTTACCTCAACTGCTATAGACGCTTTCATCGCTCGATTTCTTTCTTTGACAGCAGCAACGGCCTGTAAGAATTAAAAAAAAAAAAACAATTTTGTTATATAACATCTTTGGTCAATGCATATACAAACTGAAATTAAATTAAACCATATTTAATTACCAAAAAAGGTGAAAATAGCAAGTAAAGCTTTTAATAATTTTGTTGTACAGATATTTTGATCTAATTCTATTTCTGTAATCACGCCTTTGTTTATAAAACTACCCGCTACTACGAAACTACTAGTAAGCTAGTACGATACTACGAGAATTTAAATATAAATCGAATATCGGTTGAGAAACAAATAATTTATACGCTATCACAGATTCTTTTCTGTTTTTTTTCTTGTAAAACTAAATTTATACAATTTTAAATGACTGTATCGAGGCGTGACGTCACGTTTAATATATTCCCCTTTCTGTCTGACAAGTCCGTAACTTGACTTTCAATTATTTAAAGGAAAAATTTCAGTTGAAATATTATTTTATTATTAAGTACACTCTTGAATACAAAATAATAAGAAAATTAAAAAAAAAAAATCGGTAGATCTTCAATATTTGACTACAATTACAGACATTATATTTATGAAGAAAATATAAAATAGACTTCATATAACAAAAATAAACAAAATTATACTCGGTCGAAGAATATGAAAATTATAAACTATCTCTGTCGCTTTCTTGCAAAAAGAAATTTGACATTATTTTAAATGGCCTGACGTCACAAATAGGCACGCCGTGCGGTATTGCCCTCTCCAACAGAACATTTTAATCATTCATTACTTTGTTAATAATTATTTATTCGACGACTGCTTGGCCCAGTGGGTAGCGACTCTGCCTACGAAGCAGGGAGTCCCAGGCTCTAATCCCAGGTCGGGTCAGTATTTATATGATGAATTTTGATACTGGTACCGGTTTCTTGGTTGTCATATGTATGTGGTGTCTTTGTTTGGCACCCAAAAACACAAGCTGATGCTTAGGTTGGGGCCTAGACGTTGTTGTGATGTATACAGGTTGAGGTTTTAATGACCAGCCCAATTTTAATATAATGATCTTTGGTAGAAAATCAATAGCCATCTTATTTCTTTTTAGTATCGTTCTAAAGAAAAATATTGAGATATGACTACACAAACCTTTCCCGAAAAAACCAATAACTGTAGTCACCATTCATGCCTGTCACCCCATTCCGTTTCAAGGCGTCGTGCGCGTACGTTTACTATAGCGTTAAGAAGGCAACCAAACGCGAGCTATAAAATCAGACTGTAGATGAAATAATTTATTATGAAAATGTAACTCATATACTTTATTTACGCAATGAGGTCTATTGGTGATACCTAATATCTAGAACAATTTTGGCCGGTTACAAAATCTCACCTTGTATGTTATTATTATTATTATTTAAATTCTTTCACTGTTATGATATATTTAGAACTCTATCATATAAAATAATTTAAAAAAAATATCAGCAAGCCTATTTATTACCTTAACATCAATTTCAGACGGTAGATGTTTGCCTGCTTTCATCTCTATACCTGCGACAGGGCAGCAATGGTCAAGTATGGTGTAAGCCCAACGTTTGACACGTGAGAGCGTGCACATAACAGATTTTTCAGTCTCCTCGTGATGCTGTGTTACAACAAAAATTACATTTATACACCTAATGAAAATAGCTTTCAAAACAAGCAACAAGCATAACTTCGAGTTGTGAGATAAATATTATTAGTACTAAGTTTAATAAAGTAATATTAATAAGACAAAAGCGTAAATGTTTTTTGGAAACTATGCGTTATAAACTACCCATAGTTTTCAGGATTTTCATAATTACGGGACACCATATGTAATCCTAAATATAAAAAAATAATGGCCAAAGCACTCACGTTACATCCCAATCCAGGGGTGAACATAAACGCGTCTTTTCTGAGCTGCGCAAAGGCCAGAGATTCTTTAGGGAAACCTTCGTCTTCTTGCTGCGCGAGAGCATTAATCAGGTGGAAGAACAGGGTGTCCAACTTGTACACTCGGAACACAGAATCGTCGGTAGCTAATAAAATGACAATAGTATGAACAATCGGAATTAATATTTTATTACAATACTAAATTAATAGTATAGTAATAACTTTATCTATACTAAAATAAACTTAACGACGCGAAAACCCGGATACGGTAGAAGAAATTTTCCTTACATGTTTGTCGATTTCAGTAGCTTATTTTAAAGCTTTCATTTTTTCTAAAATATAAGGTATATATGTCTTTTTTTTATCTGACATTACATTTTTTGGGATAGCCAGTTTTTAGGCTGGTGAGTGTATAAAAATTTAAAATGTTTGTTACTCCTTTACACTTGGAACATAATTATTTTAGGCATTAGGAAGTTTTTACACCTCTCATAAATTAAGGGTAGATTGTTTTAGGCAATCGAAATGATTTATTTACCTCTTGCAAATCAAGGGTAGGAATTTAATTTGGGACCTGAATCGACAATTTCTATATGGTTGAAGCGAGGTAGCATAAGTAGTATTAGCTAGCATATAATATTGGTCCTTAAGAACGTAGTAAATAAGGAACAAATGCATCGGCCGAATGAATTGCACCTACGCATCTCGACATCGAAAGAGATTGCCCCGCCGTCACAGCGTGGGCCAATTTATAAAAACCGTTGGAATTGAACACCAGCGTTCTTTGCAAGCCAACCGCCATCACATACAGACGTATCAAGAAGTATTGCGCCGTCTAAAGTCGTGAAGAAGTCAAGTTTACCGCTCCCAATTAACCTACCTTATCCCCCCCCGGCTCGCTGAGATTTGACCAGACGTGTCATACAATTTTTAGCTGAATCCGAATATCGGTGCAAACAGAACATGTCGGAAAATCTGGACACGTCCAGCCGACGCGATGCTGCGGGTCGCTCAAATGTGAAGCGTGTCGCCGTGCGAAAAACGTATATGAGGTACAAGACGACAGCTTGGCTTAGTGGGTAGCGACCCTGCCTACGAAGCTGGGGGTCCCGGGTTTGAATCTCAGATCGGGTCAGTATGTATATGATGAATATTGATATTGGGTCTTGGTTGTTATATGTATGTGTTGTCTTCGCTTGGCACCCAGAACACAAGTTAATGCTTAGTTTGGGGCCTAGACATTGTTGTGATGTATATGTTATTATTATATTACAATACCTACACTATTGAACCCAGGATATAGTGGAAGCGTTTACGTACCTAAAAGTCGAAGGTACAATTAGTTTGACCGAAGTAACCCCAAAGTGATAACCACACCTATAGTCCAGGTGCAGTGCGGAAATTCGAGCCAATTTAGTGGACAGATCTAGCTCATCACATAAACCTTAGATTTAGTATTGCCTTTTTGTCTTAAACTGTCTGTATTAATTACTGAATTAAACTTTGGTTAACTTTGAATCAATCTTTACATTTACCGCCAAACCCTACCACATATCCCTACTACGACCTACTATATTCATTTTTGTATGTTTTTCTTTTTCACGTCCATTGTGTAACCTTAGAGTAATTATTAATTATATGTGAAAACTGTTCAATGGCTAATAGTAATGTATGTGTGTTTATAAATTTCAATGTACTAGCTGTAAGTTTTCCAAGTAATAAATAAATAAAATAAATAAATATATAAAAATAAATAGCCCAGGGAAATGTTTTATCCTCATAGTACGAGCATCCGACCCATGTAAAGCTTATGAGGGCAAATTGACGCCGCAGTGGGGACCCTCAACTGAGCTGAGCCGGAGAATCTTTATAACATAGCGTGAGCATACTATCTCGCCAATCCACTTAAAATCGATTACATACTGCCATCCTCAGTGAGTTATATATGAAAAGAAGCATATTACAAAAAAGTTAAATTGAACTTTCAATGGCAAAAGTTCACCAATAAAACATGTGTGTTATTGTAAAAAAAAAACATTCTAGTTATTAACTAAGCATGCCACATAAATCGCATAAGTATAACATACAAAGTGGAGACAACTTATCCATATAGCAGTATAACTAAATATGTAAATATATAAACAACTCTAGTAAATTCCGAATTTTCCGATAGTTTTTTATTATAATTATCATAGCTTTTAAAAATAGGTTACATACCTACACGATTACACATGTGCTGTATGAAGTTCAGCACCGGTTCGACTTTATCAGGAAAAGTGAATATTGGAGCAATAACGCCTTCTTTCTCATGTTTCTTCAAATGGGAAACAATTCTCGATAATGTCTTTGTTGTGTCCGTTTTCGGCTCGTTCTCATCGGGCAGGGGAATTCCCAGTTCTATACTGTTTGATTTTGCGTCTGAAGTGTAGCCGAGAGGTATAGCGCCTGGAAATTGGAGAACGTAATGGATTTAATACTAGCAATGTAGATTATCCCCTTTTGGGGTCCTTACGTCAAAAGTATATTTTTTAAACTGAGATTAATAATTAATAGCTAATATAGATGTCAACATGATCATCATATGGTAACCCATTGTGTCCAATTGATAGAAAATTCTTAAAACTTCACCGAGTGTGACAGAAGCCTAACCTCACACTGGCAAGGTTGATTGTAATTCTTCTATCCGTTTTTGTGTAATTGTTCTATATTTAATTCGGTAAAAAATTTGTTCTGTCTCCAGCTATGATGACAATAATAAAGCATCTATATGCTATTACTGTTACATTAGCACTATCGTTGAGTTCGAAAGATCGGAAGTGAAACGCAAGGTTTTCATTTATCTCAATATTAGTAACTAGGTTTCCGCCCGCGGCTCCGCTCGCGTGGACTATACAATTGTACCGGGACCTCTTTTCCCAGGATAAAAAGTAGCCTATGTCACTTTTCAGCTTATAAACTATATTTAAGGAAAAAATTAGTATTCAGTATTATACTTCGCTCCACTCTTCGCTCGGTACTCAACAGAGCAGCACGGTGTTTTTTTCTTTTGAGAAGTTTTAGAAGTTAAGTTGAGAAGTTAAGTTTTATTGATTTTTTTTTGTTATATAATTTAAATTCCAAATTGAAGTCAATATCATTGGGTTACCAGTGACCTGAACTTCATAGTGGTGAACCAAAAATCAAATCCAACCACGGGTTTTAAAGTGATAAGCGAAAATAGTTTTTGAAAAACAATCTACCCACCTACAATACGTTCTCGACCGTCTCGCACAATCGGCCCGCTGCGTCGTCATTTAACATCGGAACACTGCGCAGAATCACAGCGTGCGACCACTGCGCGGAACCTCAGCACATTGTATAATAAAATTATTTGGAAATATTGTTATTGAAAAAACAATCAGATAAAAGAAATAACAACAAAAGAGGCTACTCCACACTCAACTGAAGGGCTGCGATTCTAAGATACCTGCTGCTGGAATTTGACGTACGTGCAAACGTCGGTAATGTCGCAAGATAAGGATACGTTCATACATTGCAAAAGTGTAGAAACTGATATGGAGAGATCTTTTTCGGAAACAGATGTCAGCATAGCGGGCCAAGCTAAACTATCTACTCCGCCCTTTGTTACACAGCGACATAAAAGAAAAAGAGGGGAAGATGAAGTTGCCGCCGAGCTGGCTGACTTTAAGGAAGAGATCAAGAAACTTATATCATCAATGACCGCTGTCCAAAGTGTACAGGAAAAAGAGCTAAAGAAGATTGCCCCATTTCTATCAGAAATTCAAGAATCGAATCGTAATATCGAAAACTCTATTGCCTGTTTGACAGCTCAGAATGTAGAATATAAAAAGAAACTTGAGAAACTGGAAAGTCAAGCACAAGAAGACCGTAAATACATAATTGTCTTGGAAGATAAAATTGAAGAAATGCAAAAAGGAATGAGAAAAACTAATTTCGAAATGAAAAATGTGCCCAAAAAAGAAAATGAAACGAAAGAAGATCTGATCGAAATGGTCTCGTGCTTATCCAGAAGCATTGGCTGTGAAATCAGTAAAATGGATATCAAAGACATATACAGAGTGCGCGCGAAAAAGGAAAGAACACGGAATACGCCTATTATTATCGAAACATCTTCAACCTTGCTAAAAAATGACATCCTAAAGATGAGCAAAGCGTTTAATGTCAAACACAAGGCAAAACTAAGTGCAAAACATCTTGGTTTCCGAACAGCTGAAGACACGCCAATCTTTGTATCGGAGAACCTAACTGCAAAAGCATCCCGCCTACATTTCCTAGGAAGAGAACTGGCTCGCACTAAATCTTATAAATTCTGCTGGACTGCTTATGGCAAGGTCTATTTAAGGAAGGATGAGAATTTCCCTATTATATTAATTAGGAACGAAAACCAAATTCAACAACTACTACAAACAACCTGACTGACATTAGTTATTATAAAAGGTATCTTATTGTTAACTGATTATGTTAAGTACTACATAAAACCACAAATTACACATAATTCACTACATCTTACTCGAAATTTAATGTATACATATGTCTATCATACACATACTCACACATACATCACACTCATACAAACACTAATATACACGACGCTTTATTATATGAACTCTCATACATACTTCACATTTGCAAATTCACACAACTTACAATCTTATGAATTTCTAATACTATTAAATGCTTTACGCACAAACTACAGCAGCAAGTGTGCTCCATACCAGTCTAAATATAAATTCAAATATCCTCACGATATAAATAATATACTCATACATTTTATGAAACATTCTTATGGATAACTCTCTTACTACATTGAATGAAATAGACGAGTCCGACACAGCAAATTCTTTTATGTGCGATGTTCAAGATCTTTGTAAAAAAATTAAAATCGATAAAAAAGATCTTACGATTATAACTCACAATATTAGAAGTATTTACAAAAATTTTGCGGATCTGCAAATCACACTGTCAAATTTAAACTTGGAAGTAGACATATTGATTTTAACCGAATGTAGACTCGACTACAATAAACCCATTTTGCAACTTAGCAACTATACATCTTTCTGTACTGCCAATAAAATAAATCAAAATGATGGCGTCATTGTTTACGTCAAAAATAATCTTAAACCTAAATTTAAGGAAATTAAAATAGAACACGCATCGTGTTTACAAATAGAATTATTTAATTATGTTATTCTTGGTATTTACAGATCACCATCTAATCTAAATGCTGATAAATTTATTAACTCGCTCCGGGATTATTTAAGTACCATTATACAACACAAAAGTATAGTAATTACTGGAGACATTAACATTAATTTAATTCCTAGAGAAAAGGAACCTAGCACTGAATGTAACAATAGACACAATTACCTTAATATGTTATCCTTCTTTGGTATATTACCTGGACATTTAATACCCACCAGACAAAATAATTGCTTAGACCACTGCATGTTAAAAATATATAAGAAGAAGATTGTCGCTAATGTTGCTGTCCTAAATTCTACAGTCACCGATCATCATATGGTATTTCTAAGTCTCACCAAGACTAAAATAGTTGAGAAATGCAAAAAGGAAAGTATTTTCATAGATTATGCTAAAGCTGTTGATAGTTTGGCAAATAAAAACCTGTCTGAGTTACTATTATACGAAGATCCCAATATTATTGCTGAACAATTAAATGTTAAAATTACTAAATCTCTACAAGAAAATACTAAAACGTCTAGCATACCCAAATGTAAGCGTATCATTAAACCTTGGATTACACCAGGCATTTTGCGATGTATAAAAAATCGAAACAATATGCAAAAAAAACTTAGAATGAACCCCTTTGATGAAATTTTGAAAATAACTTATAAGAGATATCGTAATTACTGCACTAAACTCATTAGAAAATTAAAGCATACATATGAAAGAACTCAATTGTCTGACTCAATTAAAAATCAGAAATTACTTTGGAGCAACATTAAAACAATAACACACATAAAACAAAACAAAACTACTAACACAGATTTACTGACAATATTACCATCTCCTATTGAATCAGTTAACAATGTAAATAACTTTTTCGCCAACGTTGGGCGATTGTTGGCTGAGGATATTACAGCAAATCATTTAAAACAAGATAACCCACCCAATCATAGCCTTGATTTCCAACCCACATCATTTGTTTTACTTGAAACTGATGAACAAGAAATAAATCAAACATTAATGAATATGAAATCGGAGAGTGCTCCTGGATGGGATAATATTCCTACAAAATTCTTAAAACTGTCAAAACATCTTGTCGTGCCCATAATTTGTCATTTGTCTAATCTCTGCTTCCGAAAGGGAATATTTCCTAATTTGCTTAAACAATCCCTTATTACACCTGTATATAAGAGTGGTGACAGAGTCGATGTCAATAACTATAGACCTATTTCTGTAATTCTGGCTATATCTAAAATATTAGAAAAAAATATTAATATCAGATTACTAAACTATCTCAATAAATATAAAATCTTAGCAAACTCCCAGTATGGTTTTAGACAAGGAAAATCTACTGAAGATGCTATACTAGATTTAACTTCTCTGATAGTCGACCGACTAGATAAAGGCATGAAATGTCTCACAGTTTTTCTTGATCTGAAAAAAGCTTTCGACACTATCTCTGTCTCCACTCTCGTGAATAAACTGGAAAGGATTGGCGTGAGAGGTATTCCCTTGAAATTGCTAAAGGACTATCTGAGTAACCGAAAACAAAGGGTTTTGATTGGTGAGCACATAAGCACTGATTTGCAAGTAACTTACGGAGTCCCACAAGGCAGTGTCTTGGGCCCCACCTTATTTTTAGTCTATATAAACGAACTATGTAATCATAAAATAGCTAATGGAAAAATATTTTCGTATGCTGATGACACTGCCATAGTTTTTACAGGATCCTCTTGGGAGGAAGTTCATAGAATAACGGAGTTGGGGTTGGCTATAGTCGCAGACTGGCTCGATCAGAATTTACTAACTCTTAACATTTCTAAGACAAATTACATTTGTTTTTCTATCACTAATCGTACACAACCTTGTAACAACTTTACCGTCAGAATACACAAATGTGATAGCCTATCAGATGATTGTGCTTGTCCCAAAATAGACAAGGTTCCTAGCACTAAATATTTAGGTATAATAATAGACCAGCGTCTGTCCTGGCATCAACATCTTGACGCAACTATCACGAGGATTAGAAAATTAATTTGGATCTTTAAAATGTTGAGACATGTTTCTTCTAAACAACTAATCAATCAAATCTACGTTGCTCTTGTTCAATCAGTATTAAATTATTGCATCCCAATTTGGGGTGGTGCATCTAAAATAAAATTTTTGGAGCTTGAAAGAGTACAGCGATCTCTTCTTAAAGTAATGTACTTCAAGAATTGGAGATTTTCTACTGATCAACTGTACTCAACATGTAAATTACTTTCAGTAAGAAAGCTGTACATACTTCAATTGCTACTTAGGAAACATAAATCAATGCCTTATAATACTAATATATTAAAGAAAAGAAGGAAAGAGATTGTTGATAAGTGTATTGTTAATACCATGTTTGCCAGTAACAATTATAAGAGTCAGTCAGCTTTTTTATACAATAAAATTAACAAAATTTTAGATATTTATCCGCTTCGAACCTATGAAGTAAAAAAACGAGTATCTGAATGGTTAAACAGTAAAAGCTACAGTGAGGTAGAGGTTCTGATGAATAAAATAACATAAAATAACTCACACAAACTCACACGCACACACACACACACACACACCCTCACACACACACACACACACCCTCACACACACACACACACACACACACACACACACACACACACACACACGCACACACACACACACAAACACACCCAACCTCACACACACCCATACACAAATACACACACATCCACTAACCCACCTAAACAAAACACCTACAAATTCTCACCATGCATCATAAATAATAAATTAAACTATTTCTACTTTGTAATTTTATTAGTTTAACAAACATCTTTTTTTTATATAAAAATAGTGTTAAAGTTGTTATTCTAACATTAAGTTTATTTTATATTAATACGATATGGAAGAGCTGGATATCCTGGCACAAGTATGTTGCATACTTAAAAGGATGTCCAAAAAACAAGGATTGTAAAAGAAACTTTTTCTGTTATGAATAAACGATTTTTTATTATTTTTTTTTTTTTATACTTTATTTAATTTGTTCTGTGATGCGTCACAATACTCTATGCTTCTTAAGAGTCAAAATTAGCAGGTAATTAATTTCTATCTTAGTCAAAGATAGATGTTTTGCAGTTATATGAATTGATAAAAAAAACCATATAAATATTAAAAAAAACCTCATAAGTGAAGCAAATTCATATACATTATTAGGGATTCAAAAATTTTTTCATTGGCATCTAAGCGCTTGTTTACAGTGAAGTGGCGGGTGCGCTCGAGGTTGTAACTCGCGCTTGTGTCCAGTAGACTGCCAGCATTCACGCGGAAGCGTCGGAATGTAGTCGTCTAGGCCAAGTTTGACAACAATAGACGAAGTTCAAACTAGCTGATCTTCATGGCGGTGGTGGCGCGAACTGCGTGTTGTGTCGTTTCAACATATCAATCGACAAAACGGAACATAGACTGCAGAATATGAGCAACGGAGAGAGTAAAAAAACTCAACTGCCCACACTTTTAGACACAAACTTTAACAAAAATTTCTGTGCATAAAATAAACGTAACATATTGTTTCAATGTTCAATTTAATCCAAAAAAAAAAACGGTGAATGTGTTTAATAGTAATGTAATTAGGAAAATTATTTTTGTAAATTTTTCAATAAAAAAACATTTGAACGCAAAACTTGTGAGTGGCTCGGTTTATTTGTTCGCCGGTGTTATCCAAGTTTAATAATTATAATAATAATACTTTGAACATTCCACACAGCGCCATCTAGTTCCAAACTAAGCAAAGCTTGTACTATCGATACCAGACAATACATATGTAAATATTGGTTACTACAATTATAAAATATTTCAATTTAACTTACCAGGATGTATTATCTCGTGATATTGCCCTTTCATTGTGTCATGCAATCCGTCCTTTAAGTTGAAAGACAGCAATGAACACTCACATATAACATAATCACCGCTGGTCGTAAGACAGTAGTAATTTACATCCATTAAGAAAAAATCCTCTTCAATCAAAGCTGAAACAAGAGTAAAATAACATTATAGAAGTGACAAACAAAACATATTTTTTTTCCTGCTTATAGTGACAAAGGCATGAGGACTAAAGTAGTTTATTTCATTAAATTAGTGATGGCGCTTGTTACATTTTATGCCTAATTTTATGCATAATAAGATACTAGTATTCAATGAGGGCTACGAAATTTTCCGATTGGTGGTGCCACTACCAATTCTGTGAAAATTATATATCAAAACGCTATTCTATTTTTGACAAGGGATTTTGTTAAGTGTTTTTTTTTCAAATTTGTTTGACGAAAGAGCGGCCGGCCAAAGGAATTAGACAATACCGTAATAGAATTAAACCGTAAATAAAAAATTAGCGTAAGAAATAGATAATGCGTTTATTCATAGTTGATTACCGTAAAAATGGAAATTATTGGTTGGGGAAATATATTAATTAATTAATGGAAAAAATAACGCTATTATACATGTTTTTTTTTTTTTTTTTTTTTTTTAAATTATACCTATCCCGCCCATCTACTACATATGCCAAATTGTCAACCCCATTTTCCGCTTTCTTTCCAAAGTCAGCACTGGCCGCCAATATAGAAACCGGCGCTGGCAGCCGATTCGGCACACGGCGCCGGCAGATGAGGCACTCCCTAAAATAAATTGTGTTATCTAACTGTAAATTATGACCAATAAAATCGGTCACAGCCTAATAATGTTCAAAGAAAATAAAAAAGGAATTCCATAAACAAAAACTTTATTCACAAACACTATCAATTGACCAAGCAAGTGTTTTAAGCACGTTTTAAGTTTCAAATACGATGCGTCAACGTTAAGGTTCATTTCACGAAGCAAACTTTAGTAAAACGTAGCTGAGTCGTTGACACACCTCAAATATTTAGGTAGAAATGTACTAAGTTTTTTATAATATTAGAGTGAAATGTTCGATTGTAAAAGCTTGTTTCATTTAAGTCTCATGTGAAACGAATCACTAATGTAAGCAGTAACTTACAAAGGACAATGCCCATTGGTCAAACAAAAAATACCTGAGAGGAACAAAAATAAATTATACACTACATAGACCTTTTGAACGAAGGAAACTCATTACAATTACAATAATTGTCTAAAAAGTTCGAGAAATGAGTTAAAAATATTTTATTGCGAAAAGATTCTGTCTGAAAACAAAATAAATACTAATATAATTTTTGGATTTTTACCCGACCTCTACAAACTTGAGAATAATTTTATTATGTATATTTAATTATGTTTTGAATTTAGGAATATTCCTACTTTCTGTTCATGTCAGGCATTTAATAAGCATCGCCCTTTAATATTTTCTGTTGTTAATAGCATAATAGTCTTAACACAATGGTGATTGTCATGATAGCCCAAAACGCAACGAACCTGTCTCAATTTATAAGATCCCATAGGGCCAATGTTCGAATCCGGGCGTGTTCCAATGAGTTTTTCTGACTTAAGTACGTAACTATCAGTGACTCCGTGCCTCGGAGAGCACGTTAAGCATTCAGTCCCGGACGCTGTCAATAGATGGCGGTTGTTACATTCCCCAACCCGCAGTGGAGCAGCATGGTGGATTTAAGCTCCAAGCCCCTCTCCTCACCCTGGGGGAGGCCTAAGCCCCTGAAGTGGGGTAAAAATGGGCTGATAAAGTGAAGAAGTGAACGGTGATTATATCGGAAATAAGAAGTCTTTATTACTAAGAAGTACAAGAGTTCTTACAGAGCCATGGAAAGAATGTGACCAGAAACATTCTAAAATCTTTCAAGTTCTAAAGGTACTTCCAAGTATCACAAAATTGATTAGAAAATCGCTGAATGGCATGGTCCTAATTGATATACTTAGAGTGTAGTCCAAAATTAGACAAGCATATCTCAAGCATTTCTTAGTATGGTGACGGAAAATGTAATTAACTCAGTAATCAGTTGTTCTGCGTCAATTGTACCCATAATACCGATCACTTCAATGTAGACTGTGGTGTGCAGTGAGCGTTTGGTGGAGTGGTACAGACCGGTTAGAATATTCACCGGCGAAGAGTGCTGTGTGCGCCAGTATTAGGGGAGAGAATGATGGGTAAAAAATTGCCTAATTTTTCAATTTTTTATTAAGGCTAGCCACTAACCACATATATTGTTTGAGTTATTATAAGCATATCTAGTCCGTAAAAAAGTGCTGTTGGAGGGGATCGGAGGGGAGGGGGGACTTAAAAATGACCGCCGCCCAGCTCCCTAAAAAAATTTATTAGTTTCCCTACGGCTACTATGGCAAGTTGGGGATCATTTTCGCATAAATTTAAGATGTGGAATTCATTGTTGGTATTAACTCTTATCATTTTCATACAAATTTTTTGAATAAACCGTAAAAATATTGGATTATGGATATAGGTGATATAAATAAAAGTAGTTAATTTGGAATATTCAAAAACTATACCTATTCCACAATCGGCACTCAGTACACAAACGTGTTTACAGTAAGAGAGCTATGAGGGGAATACCAGGAACGCAGAACAAAAGAGCATTCATTAGTTTATAATTTATTTTAACATCATTTGTTACCACTCGAGAAACCCGATACAACATGTAAAACAACACTCTTGTTCTCTGATTACTTTTTGTGCTTGTGATGGGAGCTAGCCATTGAGTAAATTAATTTGACAGCAGCGTTCGTCATAAATGTCAGTTTGCAGTATCGAAGTGACATTACGCAATTTCGGGGGGTTGAAACCGGAGCGCAGGGATTTCTCGGGGGTGAAGAGCGGCGCGCGGGGACCATGCGCACTGAAACTCGGAGTAAAACTCGCCATCTTACACCAGCTGGCTGTAGTATGAGTGGTTAGATGGTACACGCAGACGAGGGCTTCTAGTCTATTCGTACTTTTATGGAGCCAGCGCTCTCGCGACAAGTATAAACAAATTAATGCAATCAACGAAAAAGGTGAAAATATCGTATAGATTTTTTTGTTAGAAAACCTAGAACTTTTATACAGTGAACATCATTACATAACAAAAAATACTACACTAAAGCGTATTGTACGCATATTCGTTAGATATTAATTTCAAAAACGTCCAATCACAAAAAGATGGATGACAATATTTTATCTAACAGCACATCGCATCGTAACATTTCAGGTGGTTATAATTTAATTTTAATTAAAAAATTAAAAAAAAAAAGGAATTAAACAATATCCTCGCTAAGAAATTTTATCCAAGTCTTTAGATAGAGCTTTCGTCCTACTATTACATTTTCTCATTACGAAACACAGCATTTTTATATACTTTTCTAGGTTTACTTATCCTTTCTGTGGCATACAATGTTTGAACAACACAAATTTGCTCTGGGTTTTCAAATGCTCTGGCTTTTGGTGGGGCATATTTTGACACAAAGTTATGGCTCTTTAACCTTCCTTCTCATAGAACATAGCCAGTGGCAACAAAAATTGAAAACTCTTCGACTTACGCAAAGTCCCATCCTAGTAGTAGGTAACCGAACTCAAGTAGAAGTGAACCCTATGTAGGTACCATAGAAGTAGTAAATAACAAGTCAAACATATAAATTTGGTAAATACCACTAGTTGGTGGTATGCTACTTAAAGATTTGAGATTAAACAGAACCACTGTTCCAAGTTTCGAAAAATTCCCCTGCCAAATTACGACTTTAGAGTAAATACAGACGGACAAACTATCATACCAAAATAAAAGTATTTGGAGCGCGCGGCCCCTATTAATTCATCTTTCTTACTAGCGCCATTTCACTAAAATTTTGTGAGACGCGTGTAGGGATGTCGACATCGCATCATCATCATCATCTATTTTTTTTACCCCACTGCAGGGGCTTAGGCCTCCCCCACGGTGAGGAGTGGGGCTTGGAGCTTAAGTCCACCACGCTGCTCCACTGCGGGTTGGGAACTGTAACGACCGCCATCTATTGACAGCGTCCGGGACCGACTGCTTAACGTGCCCTCCGAAGCACGGTGTCAGTGATATTGTGTACTTAAGTCAGAAAAACTCATTGGTACACGCCCGGATTCGAACCATGGCCCTATGGGGCCTTATAAATTTGAGACAGGTTCGTTGCGCTCTGGGCTATCACGACATCGCATAGCTACGATTAAATATCTCTCTACTGTGGGAGCGCGTGAGCCGCATGACGTGCTAACCATAGTGCTAACTCTGTGTGCTCCGCCGGCCCTCGTCATAGTGATCGACAGCAAACGTCCTCTGCCCCACCACACCGCTTCTTCCCACTTGTGTGGCCTATTTATCGCGAAGGTGTTTTACTTATAGAATATTAACGTACTTTGCCAAAATCATAGTGTCAGCCGTAATTAATAATGGATACTAACTAGTAGTCGAAGTTCTTTGTCTTATAATATTTTTAATGTCTCTGATCTCGCGTTCCTGGGCTTCTTTTATTTCTTTTTGTTTTCGTTCCAGATCAGCATAACTTTCACCCAGCGTTGTAAACTTCATTTCTGGGATGTTATATTTTTGTTTTTCTTGTTTCGCCATGTCAGTATAATACTCTTGGTCAGATTTTGATAATTCCTGGAAATAGTTTTTTCACCAATTATTATTGTATCATTTAAATCAATGATCCCTTATTGAAAGATTACATCATTGGCCAAAATTTGTGAACAAACTACATAGCTGATCCTAAAATGAGTACAAAAAATAAACTTTTAAAATATGTCAATAAGCACAGAAAGTAGGTAAATGTAATAAATAACCCCCACAATTTTATACCAATAATAGATTAACTGTCACATTCAGAGACATAACTTATAGTTTAATAATAATAATATCTGGGACATCCCACACAGCGCCATTCAGTCCCAAAATAAGCAAAGCTTGTATTATGTGTGCCAGACAACTGATATAAACACTTAAATATTCTTTATAATATATACATATATAGATATTTTACTTAGAACACTACAATGTTGGTTTTGAGTTGATTTGTCAACCTCAAAATGATTCTCATTACTCATTACAATATTAATTTAAATTAATATTTTAGGAGTTACCTATTGCAAATATATTCTTTATTTTTCAAATATTTGCAGAATAGGAAATAACATACAATAAAAATACTCCAAATAGGATGAACTTATGTTACATTTAAATCTAATTA
The DNA here is from genome assembly GCA_949709985.1 of Luffia ferchaultella. Classification (NCBI taxonomy): domain Eukaryota; kingdom Metazoa; phylum Arthropoda; class Insecta; order Lepidoptera; family Psychidae; genus Luffia; species Luffia ferchaultella. Next base: position 3,763,300 of record OX453258.1, read on the forward strand.
AATCTAACCCACATGTGTGACACAACAAGCTGGTAAGACCCACTGACAGAAAAAAAATTTAGGCATATATGATCTGCTACCCGTGCGAAGCCAGGGCGGATTGTTAGTGTTCCTGCTTATAATGTCTAATTTACAGGTGTTAAGTTACAATGAAATTAAAACCATAAAGTATTTAAATATATATATATATATTTAAATATTAATGTTAAAAGGATTCCTACCTGAGCCGACTTCACTTAGTGAAGAAACGTATAAATTAATGTATTACTCCAATCGTAAACAAAATTGCATTAAAATTTGTAGGTACTCAAGTGTATTTGATGATTCTATTAATTCAGAATGATAAAAATTTAAATATACGGATTCTCTGGAATACGAAAACTTATCTTGTAATTTTATTAATGTAACCAAATCTTACATACCAGTAAGAATATATTTTTTATTTCAAAATACCCACCAAAACAAAGTTTATATCATAGGTATGGAATATTAAGACATATTTTGTTTGATTAAATTAACATTATAAAAAATATTTTAAAATAAGGTCACAACAAAATAAATCTATTTTCTAAGTAAAATTTAATTATTATAATAATATGTAGTAGATTGTTACACAAGGGGTGAAATGGACCTATTTAGGCACGAGGTGGTTTGCCACACGAGCGTAGCGAGGGCGCTAATAGTTCGAGTGCCTAAGTAGATCTTTCACCCATTCTACTTTTCATTACGAATATAAAGTAAAAAAAGCCCTAAATCCATATGTGAATCTGATGAACTTATTTTATACACATATCTGTATACATAAATAATTTGCATTCGACAACACAACTGAAGAATGGATTGCCGCTTTCTCACCTTTTTTATGTTTCTTTTTCTGTGGCATTCTACCAGCCAGTATTTTTATCATTGACGATGGTAAATATTTAGTTCAAGTTTACGTAAATTAAATGATAATTTATTTAAAAGTAAATTATGAGTATAAAGTCATATTATAAAATTCTTGTTAAAATTTTTTTTTAGAATTTAATTTTTTATAATTTAGAATTATATTTTTATTAGAATTTAGAAGTTGGGACATGACTAGCATAGTTTTTTTTAAATTTATTTGACAGCACGGAAAATCATTTTGAGGGCCGAAAAGTACTACTTTCATCCCTCGTCAAGCGTACTTTCCGAGTATGAGTAATGAAAAACTTATTTATTTAATTGTCATAAAGAATATACGAAAATGACTATTACTTAGACAAGTTACAAATTATTTTTTTTGGAATCTGTATAAATCAGTAATACACAAAAATAATAATAAAAAATAAAACCAATCCAATAATCCACCCCTCGTCACCCCCGACGCAAATGTGCCCATGACGCTCATCGCATTGCCGCGCTGAATTGCAATGGCAATTCTTTGCACAAGGAAGGAACCGGAACGGGGGTCGAATCCCCTTTCTTTTAGACGACGGCCTATGCTCGCGACGAAACGTTTGGCTTCAATTCCCCAACAGCCAGCATCTTCCACCGCAAGAGGGACGAACAAGTATTTACTCTCCAGAGTAGAGTATTTGACTCGTTTTCTGGCGGCTGCAGACTCTGCAGCGGCTCCGGCCGTTCCCACGGTACGACCAAGGTGAGAGGCGGCAAATGTGCTGACACACGTGGCGTCCCAAAGTAGACACCTACCCTTCTCCCATGGTACCAAAGTCATACCATCGGGTCTTTTGCCATTGGAACGGCTAAGACCAGGAGGCTCCAACACGCAAGGAATATTGGCCGAAATTAAAGCCCTGCGGACTATGTCGTTAAGAGCGTGGTGTCGCGGTAATCTCCCCGAGCAGCGACGACAACTCAACGCGTGGTGTCCGTTGGCCTCCACCATGGAACCGCAGATGCATAGGTGTCGTTCACAAACATCGCAGCCCAAGCGGAGCCCCACTGCCACACGCAAAGACTCGCCGTCCAGTAGGGTACCAATGTGCGGGGAGGGAAGAGCGTTGAGCCAGGCCCCGGACTCAGCCCGTGACACCGCTCGCAGCCTCGCTAAGTCCACTCCTGCCGCCTGATCCAAGAGACTGTTAAAAACCCTTTCAGCTCCCGTTTCGTCCCATGCGCGCTGGCTATGTAATAATAAGTTAGAAATTGAAGTAATATTTACAAAAACATCTATATTATTAAGAAAATAAACTACTGATTACTTTATGAACGTGAATAAATTATTGATGTTTATATTAAATATGAAAAAAACTTTCGCCCCAAACTAATGTTTTCAAATAAAAATAGTTTAAAATGATAAAATCTTAATCACATGTATTGATTTATTGTCACTTAAAGAGAATTAAAGTAATAATTAAACTTAACACTGGTGAAATGACTTTATGCAGAAAGTAATAATAGTAAATTATATACATATTTTCTATACTGTCCGATTGGCTAAGTGGTTAGTGAACCTAACTGCAGAGTCAAAGGTCGCAGGTTCAATTTCTGCCTGGGACAAATATATGTCTATTTGTTTCGTGTCTGGGAGTAGTAGTATCTATGTGTATAGTATATATTAAGGATATTGAAGTATGTATATCAGTTGTCTAGTACTCACAAGACAAGCATAATACTTGCTTACTTTAAGACTAGATGGCACTGTGTGGGATGTCCCATATATTATACCCTATATATTAATACACATCAAGGAAAACTTTGTACCCTATTCTAAGCATATCGCGCACATGGAGGAGTGTCAGATTTAGCATAGTTATAGGTTATATGGAAGAGTACAGAAAGCTTTAATCTATAATACAATATGTGTCACAAATCCTATCAATGTCAAACATATAACCCTTTGTTACGGCACCAAAAGTGCAATTCTAATTCTGAACCTAATAGTACATAGTTTGTTGCAATTTGTATTTACCAACTCTCGCCTAATACTGGTGGATTCAAAAAAGTGAGTATTGGCAAATTTTGACCACTTGGCGATCACTGTTGAAATATCTATTATTTGTAATTAGAAGAATGTGAGAAGCCACCTGAAACTTTTTGATACATTCGAAATTCGGCGAAGACAGGTTAAAGATCCACCATTTCTAAATTGATAGATTAGGTTAGGTTAGGCTTGTTAGTATCAATGCAAGGAGCAAAGTGGAGCACAGCCACAGGCTACCCATAAGATACATATTCATTGTAAATGTAATTGACTGTTAGCGATTTTCATTTTATTTTGGTTTTCGAATTTCCACATTACTAAAAATTCTGAAAGTTGGTTTTGTGTCCTCACCTTGCCCCCTTCCAATCATTATTAATACATACTTTTAGGTTGATAGTTTTAGATACCCGTACCCACTGAACTATATACTAGTAGAACAGACAGCACGAACAAAATCTGTATGCGTGACACCTTGTTTCTACTAAATTGATTTGTATTATACATGTCTCATACATGTTATGCTTGGTTCTTTTCCACTAGCATACACAAAATTGCAAGTCTTATACATGTTGTGATATTGCTTGTAGTTAAAACAAGTATAGCGGCAACAGTAGAAAATAATGTAGGTACAAAAATTTGTTTTGGATGGTTTTAGTTTTGTTTTGTTTAATTATCAACGATAAATTATGCCACTATCTTTTTTTTGCAGTTGATTGATTTTTACATGTTTTTAACACCCACAACAGCATTTTTGAATTGTTGTTTAATCACGTTTTTGGCATGCGGTCGCAACGAGCATGGACGTGTGACTGAAAATCGGTTCTAGTAGTTCAGTGCCCATTCCAAGTTATGTACCTACCATGGCGCATTATAAAAAAATGTATTGTCTTATAAGTAATGTCTTACAAGAAATTCATTAGCTTATTTTAAATAGGCCTACACATTTCACCCAAAATAGTTTTTTCTTGCGCAGGTTTAATATGTATGGCATTATAATGTATTAATCGAATAGATTTTTTCAAAGCCCCTCGAAATAAAACACAACACAAGCAAAAGCAAAGACAAGTAAGTAATTTTTTTGATTGGAAGTATGTGCAGGGCGCCAAAGCGGCATAGTAAGCATGCGACTAGATTTCTTGTAGGTTATGCCCTAGTACAGTAATAATCTAAGTATTTTTAAATGATTTTAATAAAATTTACCCTATAGCTTGGGCCCGCTGCATCGGCCACTTCCTTCATGTTGTTGTACACAATTCCCTTCTTTCGTTGTTGTTCCCTGAAGTCTTGCATGTAAAAGTAAAATGCATTGCGCGGTTGTTTCTTTGGCATTTTTAAAAATTAAGGCGGCGTTTGTCGGTAACCTCTTTAAAATTTAACAGGCAGGTACGAAATAATTTCTAACTTTGTTAGACGGTTCATCCACAAAATAGACTAGAATTAGACAAAATAAACTAAAAACACTGATCTATTTTATTCTGAGCTAGTAAAAGACTTTAAGGTGATAAGTGCCACATAAGTGCAGTGAGTGAAGTAGCAGTTAATTATTCTCATCTCACAGACAGACTACTATATTCGTTTGGAGCCGCTAGGAGTTTGCGTTCTTGACACATGTCAATTGGGGAGCCGCTAGGAGTTTGCGTTCTTGACACATGTCAATTGGGCATGACTAGTGATGGGCATTAAATAACACTTTTCAATAACATTATTTTTAGTTATTACGTTATTTGTTATTCGGTTATTATAAATTTATTCATCTTCGCGCGTTCGGTGTTGTATTGTTTAGTCGTGTGTAGTATACTGTATATAGTATACTATGTATAGTATACTGAGCTGTCCCAGAAATAAAAAGACAAAACAATATTAATCATATTTTATTAAACATAAGAATGCATTTGATAAGCTTTATGTAAATTTACATTTTGATACTTTATCTGGAATGGATACAAATGAGTTGAAAAATCAAGCGAATGAACTCTTCAATTAGGATCCTGAAAACTTAAACGACGACTAAGAGACATCGGAAAATGAATGAATTCATTTATATTATTGGCTCAAAAATTCCTTAACAAATTTTGAAGATGTACTCTTCGAACAAAATATATGTTATGTATTGCATTCACAAAATATTCGAGATATTTACCGTAATGTAGATATTGCTCTACTTATTTTTTGAGCATCCCAGAATCAAATTGCCAGGAGACAGTTATTTTCTATCCTGAAAAGAATTAAAAGCTACTAACGTGTAAGCATGAGCCAAGATAGACTAAAAGATCTTGCATTATTGTCTATTGAAGCTCAATTAGTTCAAAAAATTGATATTTGACCATCGTATTTGACGATATAATCGACGTTGTCGCACGAACCAAAGATAGGAAGAAGGAACTAGGTAATTCTATAAATGATAATCTAAATAAAATATTAATTTATTTAAATTTTGATGTTAAAAATTGTATATATATATAAATAAGATGTCCAATTTCAATAATCATTCCCTCACAAAACAAAAAAGAGGCATATAAAACAGGCTAGGGCGGTATCAAATCTAAATCGACTACTGAACATAATCCGATAGCATGTGAATTTGGTATGCAAATGAAAGTGAAAATTAATGTTAATATCTATGTCAAATTTCCTGCAGCGATGCCTTTGCATCCGATTTTTCTCAAATTAATAGCAGCACGCTTTATGATCGCATTTCCAAATGTAGATACCTACTATTTAGATAAAATTAAACTAACTAACTACATAAATTCAAATGAAGTGCAACTATAAATTATACCTTCTTTAACGTGTATCTGGAGAAATACGATTAGATAAAAAAACTATTATATACACACATTAAAATATTTGACAAATCCGACGAAATTATAAATAGAAACTTTTTGGCTGACATATAGGTATATATAATAATAATATAATATTAATATTACTTAATATTATAATTTTATTGTCAGCCAAAAAGATTCTATTTATAATTTATATATATATATATATATAACTTGTTCTAAAACTATTCACAAATTAACCGTACTGATAGTGGTTTAACATATGTGCAATTAATTGTTTTTGCGTATCAATAGCAACAATCTTAGGGAAGTTTTCTTTTAGTATAGGAAGATACCTATTCAGAGTTTTGTATCCATTCAATTTTTTATTTTAGTTCACATTTATGATCCATCGTAACAAAAGTTTTATTTTGAGTTAAGCCCATCTAGACGAAAACGCACTAAACTAAATTTACTATTAAGAGTATTTAGTAGTATCTGCAGTATTTTCAGCATGATGTAGGGATTTGGGAGAATATATTTGACAACTATTCATTCATAGCTATTCATTCAGTCGCATGTAAAGAGAGAAAGACAGTCAGCGAACCACCAGCGAACTTTTTAAAAAAGCCTGAACTCTTGATTTTATAACCCTTCACAGTGTTTTCAGGTGAAAATACTAAAGATATACTAAAATTATTAAAAATGTGCCAAACAAATTATACTAAGTTTTGAAATGCACTAAAATTATTCTAAAGGAAACCTGAAGAGCCTTAAATATATACCAATTTAGTATTGAAAATACCAAAAACGGTCACACTTTGGACCACAGATTAGATGTGGACACATACATGGATCAACATGGATGGCCAGGATGGACTCAAGGATGGACAGGATGGGCCACTATGACTGACCAGGATTTTATTTCACGTATCTACTGCTCGTTGGGGTTAAAACCTACGAAATTCTACTAAAATAAAACAGAAAAATATTAGGAATCGACTCGATCTGATAATAAAATAAAAATAATCTGCGTTAATTAGTATGCAAAGTTATTTATTAAAATAGTCGACAATTAACAAACTAAATATAATAGGTGGATGTTTATAAAGACACTGCGTTGTGACAACAAATATGAACTGTGAATATAAAAATTTACCGCGTACAACAAATGTGGTCCCAGTTGATGTTTTAAAATACTCGCTGTGAAAAAGAATTTCGTGCGACTTACGTGTCAAATTCGTACTGGAAAAGAAAATAAAGATTCTGAAAGTACATTTTATGTAAAAATTTGTAAAATGTTTGTTTAAAACCATTATAATGACGTATAAGGCATGTCTAATCACTGAATCTGACATTTCGCTCTAGCTTTCAATCGTTTTGAAGTAAGCGATACTCCATCCTGATTATTATTTATGTTATCTAAGGTAGCTACTATTATAAAGTTACAAATTATTTTTAAAATTCTCACCAATCTAGTATGATCAAAATATGGTTCCTTGTCTCATTTTACAAACGATGATAAAGAAAAATCATAAAGAAAAGCCCAATGATCATAATCCATTACATTTGACGCGAGCAAGAAGAAAAGTAACGAAAAAAGCCAAACCAAATCAACCATGTGTATGTGGTGAGGAACTTCTCGAATAATTTTTTTTTGTATACTTAAATAATTTTTGAAAGAGATAGTCACATTCTGATTCAAAAGAAAAGGGAATCAACCAGCATCAAAAGCAGTATCACACAAGGTTGTTTTTCTAATCCCAAGAAAGTAGTACCGAAATAATTTAAAAAGTGTGAATTGTACCAAAACACCCCAAAATAATCTTTATCGACTAGATACTTTTGATTAAAACTCAAAACCTACCAAAAAAGTAAAAATCTACTTAATCTGGTCATACTGGTCTTATAAACCATAACATAAATCGCCCAATATTTGGCCTGAGTCAATACTTCCAGGTGAAAAAATGCCGCAACCACACTACATAAAAAAGCCGTGAAATAAAAAATCCATAAAAGTCATACATGATTGTTTACCTTTTTATTGTAAAATTATTAATCAAAATCTTTTCAACAATACTATGAATAGGTAGTGGTTTTTTTTTCATACAATTTAATCAACGCGCGAAGGAAATCTGTCGTTGTCGTCGATTTAAAATAATCAACTACAGGAAATATTTATTAATACTTATTGTAAATTATAATCTTAAATAAATACGAACTTTATTTGCTTTATTTAATTTTTAAATGAAAGTTTTCATTCATACCATATCGATAAAAATTCATACAATATATAGTAATTATAACACATGGGGATTCCCCTGATAGGTACTCTACCTACGTTGCGGGCAGGGAGGCCTGGCTGGGCATATTCGAGTCATTGTTTAGGTATATCTCCAATAAATGTCTCTGACTGTTTCGGACACGGAGTTTCTGACAAAGGAGTTTGCTACAAAATACAATGGCCAGTCCTAATTAAACAAAGTTTAAATGGATTGAGTGTAAAATACGAATTTCGATGTTTCGATCGTACTCGGCACTCGCTAAAATATGTACAAAAACCATACAAATACAATTTAAAACGCACAAATAGCGGCTCTGGGCTGAGTGCGCTGGCATGGTATATCAGCGTGACCATTTTTTTTTCAAATCTAGCCTGCCACTTAATGAAATTCAATTAATTTCTATTGAACAGAAATCTACCAAAAATTTTCAGTTTTATAGCGTTGTCCGCCTTTCATCTTCAAAATTCGTCGTTCCTGAGCGGCCGGAGCTTCTTTCTACGTGGTTGTCGAAGGCACGGTGTCCACATCTTGCCTTATCGACGCCGGAGTACCTCAAGGCAGCTGTAACTCGTCGCTGCTGTATGCGCTCTACACTGTTGACATCCCCACCCTGAGCTTAGGGATGGCGAGGCACTGAGGTTTTGGCGAGGTCATTCACGTCATGTTCTCGCTTTCGCGCGTGAGACACGAAGACGACCGCCTTGCTGACCGAGGGAGGGGACTCTACACCCACATTAGAATTTTATTGTTTGATATAACTTGTTAAAGATACAAATTAATACAGCTATAATACCTATACCCGGTTGTTGGATTAACTGTCGAACACAATTTATACTATGTAAAAATTCATAAGCGTCAGCCAGATCGTGGGTAAGTAATAAATGGTGTTAGCGCATGGTTATTACCTAGGTTATTACCGCATTACCTGTGGGTATGTAATGCTATTGACGTGGATAAGTCTTGCTTCTATTCGGTTTGGTATAATCAATAACTGCGGAGATAAAGCACTTTCTACTACATTGTATTGTTTATCAAATATTACCATTGATTTTTATTACCTTACAGAGAACCTGATTTTTTCATCATTTTACCTAGATATCTATGATCTTTGGCAAATATATAAATATTGTTTTTTGAGTAATGGTTGGTACTATAATTTCAAGATATGGCTCCACATAGTTATCTCCTTAGCAGGGGAATGCGCGGGCGAATAACGATTTTGTCGATCGGCGGCTGCCGGCAGGACATACCTCCTTTTATTGGAAAATTTATTATATTGTAACAGAATTTATTTAAAATAATGGAGTTTTTGAATTATTCTCAATGCCTAAAAAAATTGGAAGGTGATAAAAACCTGTATAAATATAACTAGTGGTTATTCCTTACGTCTTAATATAAACGGTTTGAGCACATTTGTTCTGAAATCCTGCTTTGCTTTGCTTTTCTTCGAACTGTTGTGCTCTTAAAAATAACAGTAATAACATAGAATGAAAAAGTCCTCCCATGATCGGTTTAATGGTCCGTGAGTTATTATAAACGTTTAGACAAAAACGTAAACAAACCCAAGAACAGAAAAAATATGGGTGTGTTTTTGGATTGTGAGATGGCTATATTAGTCGATTAAAATACAATTATTTTTAAAATAAATAACTAGTTTTAATTATAATTAAAGTTCATATTCCTTACCTTCATACCAAATTAAAAACCTCTTTCAAATTTAATTATAATAAAAAATTTAGTTATTCTCATTACTGAAACTACTGAGCCTAAAATTTTAAAATATACTATATGTTTTATAGGTTTTCCTGTAAAATCGATTACTTATATTTTACAGGAGAACCTAAGTCATTTTAAGGGTTAATTTTAGGTATCGAATTAAAAAATAAGAATCAAGTGTAATAATGCCGATAATTATTCGACTACAGACAACAAAGTTTTTTCTTATACGTAAATAACTAAAATACTATACGCGATGCACGGAGACGGGACCGCACGAATTTAGTTTGTCAATGGAGGTGTCGGATAAGTTGACGAATTCATGCGGTTGGTAAGATAACGAATTCGTCATTTTAGCCGCGCTGTTTAGAAATCATTCCAATGAAATTCTCAATTAATATTTCACTAACTGACATGTGTAAAATATATATAAAAAAGACAATCAGACAGGAATGGTGTCGTCAATCCATGATTGAAGCCACGAAGGAAGTGAAATAGGAGCAAGTGTGAATTCGACTGCGAAAAAATATAATTTACCTGAAGCTACTTTACGGCGTTACGTTAAGAAATATTTTGAATAAGTAAGGGTTTTTGTTGAATGATGTATGTTCTGATCCCTAAGTAAGTGCTGAATTTCAAAATACTGTTTTTAATTAAAGGAGATTTTGGATTACTACAATTTGCAAATTTTACATATGATTATGCTGAAAAATTGAATATTCCACATCGCTTCAATAGAGAGAAGAAACAAGGTGGCAAAGATTTCAACGAAACAGGGAAAAATGAAACTTTTCTTGTTCAACTTACAAAAAGTGGGCCCACTCCGCATGTACTGGACTGATTCGTGAAGAAGCAAAGTACAAAGCGTATGTTTGTAATTTTTGTGTTTAAGAATGTAATTAACTTAGTAATTAAAGCAAATTATATTTCATTGATTTGGTTTCGCCCAATTTTTTATATCTCACCATCTTACCCGCTTTGTGAAGTCATCTTACCCGCCATGGTGGTTAAGATGACGAACTTGACCTGTTTTAAAAAAATGTTAATTTCTGTAATAAAACTTCTGTAAATCAATACAATATTTTTTTTACATAGACAGATACATATTAAGGTGGTTTTAAATACCTAAACATCACGATACATCCTTATCCCAAATAGGAAAAAAATCTGAAATGTTACTTTCGTCATCTTACCCTCCCTTTCCCTACTTTTTAAAGCTCCGTGCTACTAAAGATTGAAAGTTTATAAGATAGAGAAACGCCAGTGTACACTCGTTTTTTGGATTTATCAAAAGCTTTTGACCTAGTATGACTGCTGTGGTATAAGCTGAAAAATGAGTCTGGGGTGCCTTTATCCTGGTCGAATAACCTAGAGGATACAAAATAAACAAGTAGGTACTTAAATTGTAAATGAATAATGAACAAAGTTTCGAATTGTGAGTTAGAACATATTATTCTTTTCTAAAAAGATAAACCAATCCAAAATGTTTCACACGAAATGAAAATTATTTATCCCTGCAATTTTACTATTGAGATAAACATATTCTTGCAGTCATTTTGACGTCAACATTGACGGTAATAAGTTCCGAATTTCCAATTTGACAGAAAATGAAATAATTATAGTATGTATACTACTAGAAAGTTCGAATTAATTGGTTCAAGTTTCCTAACGTGACAAGGTCATGACGAGTAAAGTATAGCTAATTATTTATGTTAGTTACGTAACTTATATCATCGATTTTTTTTCGATCTATACTGATGTCGATAATATAAGTCAGTATAGCAAACATCTAAATAACTGTAAATAACAAAAACATAAAAATATTAAAAATATGGAAGGTTCAATAGTAGCCATAATATGTTTTTTGTAAATATTTGGGGTTCCTGCGTAAACTTAAAAAAAAAACTGTACATGATATGAAAATCACACGAATGAAATCGCATACATTCACTAGTATTAAATAAATGATCTATAATTATGACTAGCGGTCGTAACCGATTTCGCCCGGATGAACTACGGAAACGTTCCTCTTCCCGTTCCACGCATTGTACATTGCACCCGTGCGAACTTGTGGTGGGTCGCTAGTCCAACCATCTAGTATCATTACACTATGGTATCATCGTCATCATCCAAACAAAGAAATTCTCTGGCGCGTCTAGCAACAAATTTGATTGCCATAAAAAAGGTTATAGTAAGTCAACCTTAAAAGATACACCTATGCTGTGCAAATTTTTGGTTAGAACTTTTAAAGGGAAAAATTCCGTAATACATGATTTTTGCTTAACATCAACCGTTTATGCAGCGCGCGTAACGGAAGTTCTAATAATAATAATAATAATAATAACAACACACACAATCACAACAACGCCTAGGTCCCAAACTAAGCATTAGCTTGTATTTTGGGTACCAAGCGAAGACAACACATACATATAACAAGTATTAATGTGCCAGTATTAATATTCATCATATAAATACTGACCCGACCTGGGATTCGAACCCGGGATCTCCAGCTTCGCAGGCAGGGTTGCTGCCCACTAGGCTAAGCGGTCGTCAAATAATAACCTATAGCCTTTCTCGATAAATGGACTATCCAACACAAAAAGAATTTTTCAATTCGAACTAGTAGTTCCTGAGATTTGTGCGTTCAAACAAACAAACAAACAAACAAACAAACGAACAAACAAACAAACAAACAAACCAACAAACAAACTCTTCAGCTTTATAATATTAGTATAGATTTAACGTATGAAAAAAATGTAATTATTAATAAACTCTAATGATATCTGCCATAATCAATTATTGAACAACATTAATTGATACTTCTCGATTAAGCATGATTAATGTTGTTGAAAATAACATAATTAACTGGCAGAGGTTACGATATTGGAAACGATTCTAACAAAAAAGTGTTATCGAACATGCCTGCTATGTTCGCGTGTAAAACACCAATTAAGTTACAGAACGATATAATATTCTTTATATCGGTTAAGAATTTAAGTGTCAATATGTTCACACTAAAAATCTGAGAGTGAATTATTAATGAACTAGCTTTCCGCCCGCGGCTCCGCTCGCGTAGACTACACAGTTGTACCGGGATCCTTTTTCCTGGAATAAAAGTAGCCTATGGCATTCTTCAGCTTATAAACTATATCTATAGAAAAAATTATAGCGGTCCCGGTACAATTGTGTAGTTTACGTAAGCGGAGGCGTGGGTGGAAAGCTAGTATCTTTATAAATTATATAATATAAATTTAGCGTATGTGTTATTTTGACGTATAAGTTATATTACTGTAAAGTTTCATTAAAATCCATTCTGTAGTTTTTGCGTTAAAGAGTAACAAACATCCATACATACAAACTTTCGCGTTTATAATAATATTAGCAAGGATAGCTGTTTTTTGTCAATTAATCCTTAAATTATTTTCAAAAATAAGACCGGTCCACTCTATGTTAATAAAGCCAGGAATGACAAAAAATGTTGTTTCATTCCTTGATAAATTACGAAATATATTTATTATTCTTTCAATAGAGATAACACATATCGCTTGTGAACAAAACAAGAAAGTTATTTAATATTAGCCAAGCACGTAGAACTTTTAAATCGTTACCACTTCATTCCTTTCATTGTTGAAGCGATGGGTCCCTGGTCCAAGGATGCCAAATTACTTGCTCACGATTTGGATGTTCCGTTGCGTCTGTTGATGGGGGATCCTTTGAGCAAGGTAGGTAGGTATACTTTGTTTAGAGGATCAGCGTCGCAATACAGCGTGGCAACGCGGCAAGTATCCTTGGCACTCTGAACCTGTCGGTCGTCTCATAAAAACTCATTATCATTATTTAGATAGTATTTTTATTTTGTAGGTATTTTTGTTGTGTATTATAATAATATTAGTAATAATAATTCAATTTAATCTTCATAATTTTTTATATATGTAATATTAATAAGTTACTAATAATAAAAAGGTTTATTTTTCGGTTTTTAGCTTGTTTTTTTAGTTGGTTTAATTCGTTTTGCTTTAATTTCGAGGTAGAATCGGACTATTCTGTAAAAAGTTCCCTTACTTTTCTACTCTCAGGAGTTTTTTTTTTTTTAATTTAAATATCCTTGGCTGGGTGTAAAATATCTATTTATCTTTGTATTATAAAGATATTTCCCAGGCTCTGCTTAGTTTGGGACTGGATGACCATGTGTGAGATGTCCCAAATATTGTTATTATTATTATTGCAGGCGACACACAAAAATTACAAGACATATTTGTTTTAAAATTTAAAATAGATTTTCACTTAAAAATTACCATGTTTTGGGTATTGGTTTGTCCCTGCTTCCAATAACTTATAACATTGAAATAAATATATTAATGTACAGGCAAGGTATTTGCATAACTTATAATAAACTTTTATTAGCTATCTGATATTTTAATCCATTCTTACTCTAGAATGATACAGCTGTTGGTTTTCCTAGTAAATAAATAAATAATTTGGTTAGAGATCCTAACTGCGGTGCCAAGGGTCGTGGGTTCTATTCCCGTTCGGGATAAATATTTGTGTGCATCTAGCATGTCTGTTTGTTCCGTGTCTGGGCGTAAAAGTATCAATATATGTTTATATTATAAAAAAAAGAATATTTAAGTATATATATCAGTTGTCTAGTACCCCATAATACAAGCATAACACTTACGTGTGGGGCGTCCAAGATATAATATCTTGGACGTCCCACACAGCGCTATCTAGTATTATTATTATTATATCTGTGGAACTCTAAAAATATTTGTGTGCATGAACATGTTCATTTGTTCCGTATCTGGATGTAAGATATCTATGTATGTATATATTGTATAGAATAATTAAGAATGTGTATCAGTTGTCCAGTATCCATAATACAGGCATAAAACTTGCTTAATTTGGGACTAGATGGCTTGTGTGTGAGCTCCCAAGTTTAAACAAAAATTATGTATGTATATATTATTTAACTATATATATCATACTTAAGTATTAAGTAGGAATATTTAAGTTTGTACATCAGTTGTTAAGTAACCCATAACACAAGCATACCACTTGCTTACTTTGGGACTAGATGGCACTGTGTTGCGACATCGCAGATATTATTATTATTATATATAGAGTAAATAAATTTGAGCGCAGCGTTTGGTTTTAATAGAGTCAGACATATCACTTCACAGTATCGGAAATGTCAAACGCAATTTGGCGGGGGTAAAGGCTGGCGGACTAATCTCCGGCTGAAACTCGTCATCTCGCAACGGGTACAAACTGGCTGGCTAGTAAGCTAGAGTTTAAGTGCTTCGACGGTGAGCGCGCAAGAGGACTTCTAGTCAATTTAGAACTCGTTTTCTTCTTCTTTTGTATTACTGTTTTTTGTATACCCAGTTAACTAATAATTTATCGTACCATTTTGGTTACGTATGTAATTAGAAATAAAGTTGACCCAGTGCAATCATTCTCACGTTGAGACAGAGCAACGAAATCATTATAATTACATCCAATTAAATTTTATGACAAGTTTTTGTTTCTCATCTACGTAATTAAGGTCAGGATGTTCAGCCAATTTGCACTCGCTCACATCAGAGACAAGAGAGATATGAGGGAGCGAATTCGTAGTTTTAATGCATATAAATATCAATAACATCCTCATTATAAAAACCTTTTATTAAACATATTTTTTTTAAATCCATGATTGCTTCATTTTAAATAAAATAAATAATTTCTTCACTTCATCAGCCCATTTTTACCCCACTGCAAGGGCTTAGGCCTCCCCCAGGGTGGGAAGAGGGGGGGGGGGTTGAAGCTTAAATCCACCACGCTGCTCCACTGCGGGTTGGGGACTGTAACGACCGCCATCTATTGACAGCATCCGGGACCGACTGCTTAACGTGCCCTCCGAAGCACGGAGTCAGTGATAGTTATGTACTTAAGTCAGAAAAGTTACATTGGTACACGCCCCGATTCGAAACATGGCCCTATGGGGCCTTATAAATTTGAGACAGGTTCGTTGCGCTTTAAGCTATCACGACTTTAATATTTTACACGACACGAACATTTTAACACGAATAATTTAATTTCACGATAATTTCCGAATTTTTACAATCGAATGAAATAAAACGTCTCGTGTTTTGAGCCATTACAATATCCAGTTAATCTATTTAACTACAATACAATATAATTTTTTTTGGCTCAAAAAACGCCATTTAAAAACTCCATACCTCAAAAGGAAAAAAGAACCCTTATAGGATCACTTCGTCGTCCGTCCGTCTGTGTGTATGTATGTCAGGACCTTTTTTCTTGGAAACGCGTGGAGGTATCAATCAAATGTACTGTAAAAAAATTAGCTTCTAATTCGATGTAATCAAAAAATATGGCTATTTCTACCGCTTATTTTGACACTCGCAGACAAAACAAAACTCATAAGGTACTTTTCGTTGAACTAGAATCAAAACTTGGCAAGGAACAAAGTCTTCCAACACAAGTAAAATGGAAATCTGAAAACAGTTAATTCGTAGTTATACACGTACGACATTAAAAAGTTTTTTTTACTTCTGTCTGTTAAGATGCTTTTTATCAGGAACACGTAAACAAATTAAGTTGAAATCTATATAAAATACATAGGTCTACGTTCCCTTGGAGCTATAAAAAAATCAAGCTTTTAAGTTCACGTTGACTGACCGATTGGCCGAGTGTTGAGACCCTAACTGCAGACCCAATGGTCACGGATTCGATTCCCACCCTGAAGAAATGTTTGTGTGCATGAACATATCTATTTGTTTCCGTGTCTGGGTGTAAAATATTTACACAGAAAAAAGTTTTTAGTAATAAGCAACAAATATCATTTGTACAAGCTTACCAACCAGTAGCTTGCATTTTAACTAACTTTGTTTAAAAATTATCAAAGTTTTGCTATTTTCAAGGTAACACAACTAGTTTTGTTATGCACTATTTTCAGTGCATATATGTATATATTATAAAGAATATATAAGTATGTGTATCAGTTGTTTAGTATAGATAACATAAATAAATGAATTTATTGTTATTATTATAACACAAGCATAATACTTGCTTACTTTGGGTCTAAATGGCACTGTGTGGGATATTTCTTGTATTATTATTAAAAAAACCAACCCGACACGCACTCAGTCGGGTTTTTTTTCACACGTCTAGCAGACACCGAATGCTACAGCCAAAGCTTTCCTGAGTATGTCGAGAACATAGAGCGAGGTAGGTGCACTGAAAAAACAAAGTAACGCTATCGAATGAAACGTAATCGGTGTCGCTAAACCAGTGAAACGGCTTTCAACTTTTATAGTATCGTTAAAGGAGTATTTGGAAAGTATCCTGAAGTGAATTTATTCTGAATCTACGTAAGCTAATTTGTGTTATGCTAGAAAATATGCATCGAGAAAAGTGTTTTTCAAAAAATATGATGGTTCACTATCAGCAGAGCGTTTGATGACCGAGATCATCATAAATACGAGGAAACCGAGAAAGAAAAACTACGCGTCATCAAAATTACGTTACAGGAACCATAATTTCCGCTGACACATATTTTTTCCTTTTCGTGGTCTTCGTTTTTTATTATGGGGGTCATTCATTGCTCGACCGATGATGAACACTTTTCTCAGGATAATTGTTGCAAGTTTTCTTTAAGATTACGGCGCCTGAAGTGGAGTTAAATACGCATAAAATGGACACGGTTCCGAGTTAATATTATATAAAACGGATTTCTTTAATTATAGTATAAACTTAGATTATGATCCAGATTAACAATACTTATTTAAAGTTTAAACTTAAAAAAAAATATTTATCAAGTAAATATACAATAAGTTAATAAATATTTTATTATTTTATTTAACATGAAAGAGTTTTCTAAATATAATATTACAGTGAAAGAACTTAAAAAAATAATTCATTATTAACAAAGTTTTTAAAATAATGTTAAATATCGTTTAGGAAGAAAGAGACGGAGATAAAATTTTAAATGCTTTTAATTTCCATATTTTTTAATCGAATATAATTTTGTTTATAAATTTTGTTATCTTATAAAGTCTTTTTTAATATTTTTTTGATAAACATAATATATTTAAAAGTAGTCAAGTACCGTATTACGTTGCAGAGGAGTTTGAACGTCTCGAGAAACTTTATAAAGGTGTTCGCAACCTCCTGTTTACATGTTACGTGACATTACACTTTACATGAAAACAAGCATTGCCGTTTTAGGGTGGAGGGGGGAGGGGAGGGGGCTGAAACACAAAATTCAACATTTTAATGGATTCATTCAACCGTGAACTATAAACACACCAATATATTCATTCAGTTAACTTATTGACGCATTCTGGCATTCACATGATATCGATATTTGTTAATAAATCATTGTTTGCAACACAAAAATAAAAACTAGTTTATAAATACACTTTGATAAAGTTCAATGTCTATAGAAAAATATCTTAATGTGTTTAGTGTTGTTTTAATTTGATTTAATGTTTAGTCTCGTCTGCAGTCTAATTGATCGGCTTTTTAATCGATTAAATTACAGAGATATTGCCTTAGTCGTTTGTTGCTCTAGATATTAAAGCCGAAATAATAAAGACGTGCAATTCATGCGAACGGAGCAGCAGGTGACCGCTAGTATCTTACAAATTTTATATTAAAACATGTGGGTTGTCTTAGTTTCATCAATTTGTGTTAAAAATGTCAAATTGTCAACATTTACACTAAAGAATGTTGTGAAAAAGAATTCTTAAATATTTCCGAGCTCTTAACATTTTAAATTCAAACGCCATTCTAAGATAAGCTACGTTTCTTATATCTCATTATAAAAATATTAATATATGTAAAGTGGTTTAATTTTCACATTTTGAATTCACAAGGTTTCAAGAACCAACTGAAACTAGCGTCCCGATCCGGCTTCGTACGGGTAGCACTAACTACTTACAACTTGTCTAACATAGCGGTAATTTTGTTTACGCCCTGCTGCGTAGAGCTATGATTAAATGCTTAATATTTAGCGAACCACGTGTTAAAGTTAAAGACATAAAACAGATTAAATAGTACAAAAAAGACTACAATATATATACCTCCATACTAACCCATTATGCTCCACTGCAGGGGCTTAGGGGTACCCTCAGGGTAGGATTACTTAGAACTTGACTCAGCACACTGCTTCGGTGCCGGTTGGTAGATTTTAACGATTGCGATCTGATGACGGCAACCACGACCGATGGTTTGACGTGTTCTCTGAAGCAGGGAGTCAGTAAAAACTATGTACTTAAGTTAGAAAAACTCATTGGTACATTTTTCTTTCTGGGAGTAAAACTACGACCTTCTAAGCAAGACGCGGGGTCGCCACCACACGAATATCACGACACTATTATATACCTAATGTTTTATAGTGTGTGTACAAAAATTGTGTAAGAAAATTCGCAATTAAAATCGACTTAAACTTATAAAATAACAGCAGATGGATTGAATTCGTGTAGAAAGTCGATTAAATTTTTTTGCAATTAGTCTCCAAATCAAACAAATTCTATAAAACACGATATACCTAACATTGCGAGTAATAATGTTACGTTAAATAATAATTTTTTTTCATGGCCTTAACTCAGGAGCAGTAGATGTTTTTTATGCATTTAAAATATTTTTTTGTGTGCAAATTCAAATTCAAAAATATTTCATCCCTTTTGCTGTCGAGACGATGGGTCCCTGGTCCAAGGATACCAAATCATTTGTCCACGATTTGGGCGTCGCGCTGTGTCTGTTGACAGGGGATCCTTTGAGCAAGGAGTACTTTGTTCAGAGGATCAGTGTCGCAATACAGCGCGGCAACGCGGCAAGCATCCTTGGTACCCTGAACCCATCGTCTCTTTAAAATTTTGTCATTTATCATAAATTACATAGTATTTTTTAATTTGTAAATACTTTTAGTTTTACTTTTTATATAATTTAAAATTATGGGTTCTTAGATTTATTTCAATTCCATTAATATGTATTTTTATTTTATATCTAAGATTGAAATAGTTAATTTCATTTTTAAACAAATTCAAAAAGTTTTTATTTAATATAAGATGTTTACACACACTTATTGAAAGTCAAAGTAAATTGATTAGGTACCGGTTCAAAAACTAGAAGGAGAAGAACCGACAAGAAACTCCTCCCTGTTTATTTTATTTTACATGATAACCTTTTCAGAATTAAGTATGAAAATGAACATAATTAGTTTGTCACACGTACGATTCACAGATAGCTTATCCAGATAAACAAAAGGACAGCGACAGCGAGGGACTTTAAATAATAATATATACTGGTCGGTGATGATGTTCAGAGCTTAGTACTAAGACTAATGCTTACCAGCACAAAATAATAAAGTAGACAACACGTATGGCACAATAGAGAATGCGGTGTCTGTTTTATCTAGGTAACCAGAGCAATTCGACTGCAGGCGGAATTACGCACGTCTCGTGGTGTCTCGGCTGCGGTTTTGTCATATAAACATTAACTGTCGCTATACGATTCTTGATGCCATGCCATCCTCTCGTACGCCGCGTCCGGTAAGTTAAACATGCAAAATGATGTATGCGAGTGTGGAACGAGTGGGCTGTAATAATATGATGTGTCTGTCAAAGAGAACGTGACCACGGAATTTGTAATTCTATGCTTACCTTATGTGATATACCTGAAAGACTTTGATAGAATATTTTGTATGGTAATAATACTAGTAATAGGAAAATAAAACTTTTGTACATTTTGTCTCATATATCATTTTGTATTTCATGAATATTTAATTTGTGAAATGTGACCTGATTAATTACAAAAATCACTTTTACTAAATAGTATTTTTTTTAAATATACATTTTAAATATTTTCCTCCATGAAAACGGATCGTCATTTCATTTTTACAATATTTCAAACAATGGACTATTACAATAGTTCCTTTTATGTTAAAAAAAGTAAAAATTGGCAAAGCCGCGCTATTGTACGTACCTATAAACCAGGGGTCGGCACTCTTTTGAACTGGAAGAGCCAAAAGTTACAATTTACGAAATTTCCAAGTTTTTAAAGAGCCACCAATAATTTTCATTTCAATAGTATTTGCTTATATTATTATATATTTGATTTAATATTTAAAATAAACTACTTTAAATATGGCAAAAGGTTTATTAATACAAATGTTTTTAGCGCAAAACAAATTAAAGTATTTTAGCCAAAATAATCAAATATTTAATCCACTAATATAACTGCAGTTATTGAATAATAGATACTTCCATTAATGGAAGCATTAGCTTTGCGTGCCTTTTGAAAGTTTGGTTAAATTTGGCGCATAACTTGTTTTAAATTATAAGCACGACTCTAGATTTTCATTTGTTGGTTGGCTTTTTACTTTACTTTTTATTATAGTTATGGAAAAAACACTTGAGTAGCTGAGAGATAATAATAATAATGATAATGACAATAATATTAATAATAATAACGCATACCATCACAACAACGTCTAGGCCCCAAACTAAGTATTAGCTTGTGTTTGGGGTACCAACCGAAGACACCACATACATATAACGACGAAGACCAGGTACCAGTATCAATATTCATCATGTAAATACTGACCCGAACTGGGATTCGAACCCGGGACCTCCAAATTCGTAGGCAGGGTCGCTACCCACTAGAGTAAGCGATAGTACTAACGCGTGGATCGATTGCACGATTTTTAACGGTTTTGATAGTAAATAATTGTTTTTGCGTATGAAACTGGAGGGCCGTAACTTATCGAAAGAGCCGCATGCGGCTCGCGAGCCGCGGATTACCGACTTCTGACCTAAACGGACATTCGGCACGATGATGAGGATAAAGGCGGCCTAAAGCAGACCAAACGCTGGTAATGTAATTTATGTACAATTATAAGTTTTATCTTAAATGCTATATACTTGACTGACCGATTGGCCAAGTGCTTAGGGGCCCTAACTGCGAAGCCAAGAGTCGCGGTTCGATTCCCGCCCAGGATTAATATTTGTGTGCATGAACATGCCTGTTTGCTCCGTGCCTGGGCGTAAAAAAGTATCTATATATTTATATATTATATGAAGAATAAGTATGTATACCAGTGGTCTCGTACCCCATAATAGAAGCATAATACTTGCTTACTTTGAGACTACATGGCGCTGTGTGGGATGTCCCAAGTATTATTATCATTAGCCTAAGAAAATTGTCTTTTTAAAGTGAAATCCGTCATAACCAGCTGAAAATTTGCATACGTACTCAGAATACTACCTTATATAATATATTAAAACTCCCCATCACTCCGACGCTTGCGTCTGGAGATATAGCCCCGCGCATGCGCTCACTGCGCTTCGTGATATAGTTCGCCTCAAACTTTATGGCTGATCGCAATACAATACTATAAGCGTGCTTGCACAGGTACAGTCATATACCCCTCGCTCCACTGAGGCCTGCTACACCTAAAACCGGTTACTGCGACGCGACTTGAGCCTACGTTCGCATCCGCCATAATGTTTGATTCGAACTGTACACGGCGCTAGTGCGCGCAGTAGGCCGTGGGCTTAATTCATACGTGAGCTTTTTACGCCACGCAGCGTTCATCTAGTGATCCCGAGGCCCACTACAAGTAAATATAAGTTAGTAAACAAGTGTTTACGCAGCATGACGTATTGTTTGAATTATGAAAAATTCAGCATAACAGTATTTGACGGTTACGGAGGAGAGAGAGCATAAAAATTGAGTAACAAAAATGCCGATCTGCAGGTATGTCGAAATTAACTTACCAATTGTGACGGGAAGAGATGAATTTGTTTGTAATTCTCAAAACAAAGCACAATTTATTGATTTACTGACACAAAAACTGCAGGCTAATCAAATGGTCGTCCACCAAGCGGAAGCAGTCGCAGATACTCTGAGCGTTGAAACAGCGATTAGTTTGTCTTTAAATAATACATCCGTTACGGTTGTCGCTGCAGATATCCACTGATATTTTAACAATATTGATAGCAAGATCCAATGATGAAAATCAAAGAATGGAAATGCTGGAAAATTTAAAATGCTAAAACCTGGAAGTCATCAGAAGCCCAGTAAATAATATGATATTTCAGAAATTCGCCAAAAAATGAGTCCTTTAAAAGATGTAATACTTTTTGCACATGCAATGTCAGGTTGTTATACAACATCGGCTTTTTTCAGGAAAGGAAAAGTAAAAACTTACGATTGCTTAAGTGATGTAGAGTTGAGGAAAACCGTTTCGGTATTCAACGACCCTCGAACCGAACGTGACGACATCGCAAAAGCTGGGGAAGCATTCGTTTTGAAAATTTAGAAAAAAAAACTGACCTCAAACTGGATTTAAATGAGCTAAGGTTCTATTTATATAAACAAAAAGTTGCCAAGCAATCCATAAACGATAACTTAAACTGTCGACACTGCCACCTACTAAAGACGCAACTCGGCAACACTCGTTTCGCGTTTATTTACAAGTGCAGCGCTGGTTAGGAAACCATATGTCACCCTATGAATGGGGTAAGAAAAGGCGTGGCCAAACATTAGTTCCAATTGTAAAAAAGAGTGTGAACGTTGGTGGGAGTGCTCTTTCGAAAAGCAGATCTGATGTGTTCGGCAATGTGTAGCCAATGTCTTGGCCAATCATGTGAAAATGTTCCTGAACCAATGGAACATGACGACGATTGTTTATTTTTTTGTTAATATATGTTTTCTCGATTTTTCACCTTTTTTATTTATTTAAATTCTTCTAAAGTGTGCTTATTTATAAAAGAGTTATCAATTTTTTTGCCCCTTTACACCCTGTATATCTCAGAACGCATGCGGGGGAGGAAAGGAGAGTTTCACATAGTTATTGATATATATCTGCAGATTCACCATTCCGAATTTCAGCTGGTTATGTTAAATTTCAGTTATTTGCAAAGATTTTCTCTAATTTTTCAATTTTTTTCCATTTTCCCTTACATCCTGTTTAACTCAGGACGTAAGCGGCGGAGGAATGGGGAGTTTCACATAGTTATTGGTGTATATATACAGAGTTACCTTACCAAATTCCAGCTGGTTATGTTACATTTCACTTATTTGCCAAAATTTTGTCTAATTTTCTTAGTCTACATATCTACATCATGATAAACAAAAAATGTTTGATGATAGAGTACAAAAGTAATGATAACAGCTCAAACATGAAAATTGCAATTTCCCGGAAAACGTCCCTTATGTCGCTCTCACCCACCGAAAATCACAACATGGCAACAAAGTTACTTGGAATGTAAAGAATTATTCTGTATACATTTGTAGTTTTCGAAATGTTTGACTAAAACACATTTCTAAACATTCTCTATAACCTACACATAAGAATTTTTGTTAGCAGTTAGTATACATAACAATTAAATTAGACGTACAAGCTGACATTTGGCACTTATTTAACTATAGTGAAATACGCCCTAATTTCATACGCCTGATCTAGTTTTTTTGTTACAAATAACAGATTCGATCTCCATAATAACATATTATTATTTACGACACTACCAGATCAAACAAATCGAAATGTTTCGTTTTCGTTGCCCAACGCTCTTATCCACGTTCGCTTACGGACTAATTAAATATCATTACAATAATCAGATTTATTTTTAGTGAGTCTGTTGTGTTCATTACTTGGAACGGAACGGCACCTGCTTTTTAAGAAAATGTAGTTATAATGTAACCTTGCTGTGACCTAGGAAAATGGCGAAATAAAAATACTTGTAGAATTAACTCTGTCTTTTTATCTGGTATGATATTTTATTATTAAAATTGTTTGAATTTGAAGGAAGTAATTTTGGTGAAGTTGTGAACCAAAAGTGGAATTAGCCGTTCTCGTCCGATTGACTTTCCATTCTGAAACATTGTAAAGTTGATATCTTATGTAAAATTAATCTATTTATTGTGTACATAAAACAGGTATAACATAAAATAATATATTACATATCTTTAATAATTGTCATTTTTAGGTAAAAAAATAAATATGTTATACATTTTATTCATCGTTTTCTAATTTTGCGTAGATACAGAAATACAGTTGGACTACGAGTCCATGCTACCAGGACTACGAAAAGTCCATGGGATCATGAATATATAATATCAGGTCTAGTGGAACCATGATTAGTCGTAGGACAAAGTCATGAGGCCTTGAATCCACAGTACCAGGACTAGCGGTACCACGAGCAGTTGTAGAACAGTCATGAGGCCATGAAACCACAGAATCAGGACTAGTGGGACTATGAATCTACAGTATCACGACTAGTAGTACCACGAGTAGTCATAAGACAAACTCATGAGGCCATGAAACCACAGTACCAGGGCTAGCGGAACTAAGAGCAGTTGTAGAACAGTCATGAGGCCATGAAACCACAGTACCAGGGGTAGTTGGACCACGAGCATTCATGGGACAGAGTCTATGGGACCATGAATCTACAGTATCACGACTAGTAGTACCACGAGTAGTCATAAAACAAACTCATGAAGCCATGAATCCACAGTACCAACACTAGTGGGACCACGAGCAGACGTGGGACAGAGTCTATGGGACCTTGAATTTGCAGTATCAGGACTAGTGGCACCACGAGCAGTAGTAGAACAAAGTCTATGGGACCATTAATTTACAGCATCAGACCTACTGGGACACTAGTAATGGTGGGACAAAGTCGGTGGGACCCGAGTGTCAAATCGCTTAAGCTTTTCACAAATTAGTTATTTATTTGGCTGTAGAGAACATCGAATGTACAAATCCGAATGCTTTTCCATCAGCTCAGCCAATCACACTATGATACATAACAGTCAATCAAACTATTTACATGGCGTGATGTGATTGGCTACGGCGTTTGGTGAGCCGCTGATAGCGAGGCTGCAGCCTTGTTGTTTATATCTTACATAGCACTTATCGTTGAGAGCCTCAGGCCAGAATGCATAAATGTTGCTTAACTCAAGAGCAATTTGAGTCGTACTTAATACATGACAAAATCGCAACTCAGCTCAACTTTTCTCAACATTTCTCGAGCAGTGTTACCTAACCACTTTTGAGACTTGGTTTATATTATGTCGACTTGACGTAAATTTAGCGAAAACACAAAATGATGGTATGCAAATTTAATAATATAATGGTTGTCTGTGACATTTTTCTAAGTCGTATATAGAAGTTAAAATTATAAATATCGCAAACTGTCGTTTTATTTTTATTTTCAACGAGTTATAAAGAACTATACAATAGAAATAAATATAGATATCAACATTACAAAGCTGATCATAATATTGTTACGTGTTAGGGTTCGAGTATTCGGAGAGAAAGACCTGCTGACTCGTATGAAGACTTTATTCACTAACACTAGGTCTAACACAAAGCACTAAGTCCAAACACTAAGCACTAAGTCCAAACACTAAGCACTCACGATGTATTAGGTCGTAGCCAAGTCGTAGGTTTCACTTGTATCACTAGTTTCCACTACGTCGTCGCCTAATTGTATTCCAAAACAGAACTGAGATCGCTCACGCTCCTGCGGCTATTTATATGAGTCGTAAATAACTCGAGAACATTCCAGAAATCACTCCACTCGCACGAACGTAATGGATCAATTTGGATAATCCTAGAACATTCTTTTTCTTCTAACGCCATCTAGTATTGAGTAGGGGTTTCGTGTGTCCTTATTGTAAACCCTTTTACGAAGTGGTTTTACTAGTTGACGCTAGATGGCGGTCATTACTCTGTCCGGTCGTAACAATATATTTATTTAAATATTTCACAAAAAATCTCTGTCAAAAAATGAAATTAAATAAAAGCCGTGTATACCTATCTAAACTATGTATTGCAAAATAGTTTCGTTTTCAAATTATTTTTTTTTGTATTATAAAATTAATGTAAACTTACGCCTATATTGTCTAATTATTACAAGAAAGACGACCGTATACATATCATTTTTTTTTTGTCAACTGACAATCAACTCAAAAGTCCTGTTCGCAAGGATTAACTTCGTTTGATAATATTCGGTTATGACTGCATGACAACAAGATTCGTGATGCTGCGGCGGCTAAGTGATCGCGTTTCATACAAAACGGAATAACGGCAAAGGATAAAAATTGCAAAACCATTTTATAGTCTCCACTTAGCGATTACAACGTTCTTGAAAGTTATTTTCGTTTTATAACACGTGTTTCTTAAAGCGTTACTTGTTTTAAAACAACACGATAAATACGCTTAATATAACTTTGTCCTCGGTTACACGTTATATTAAGTAAGCGAGAACGGAAACGATAGTGAAATGATATGAAGTCATTTGGTTGTAATAAAATGAGCGGGAAGGAAAACTGTAGGTATTGATTTATTGTTACATGGATGCTGTATTAGTAAAGTGTACTCCATAAATTTTTGTGGCAAATCGTTACACAAACCCATGGTTTCGTAGTTTTTTTGATAGCCTTTCTTCTTTACTTTTATTTGAATGAAATTTCAACGGCTGAACAAAGTGAGAAGGGATATAAGCAATTATAAATAATAAATGTAATTCCTTTAATTTAAAGTTTAAAAAAATAATTACCCATATTGTCTCTTAACGTGTACTTATAAACAACCAACACCAACGACAGATCATTCTCCCGTAGCGTCCGTGTCCGCTCGGGCGAGATTAGTTATTAGTTCACGTGGACTAAACTTGTATTCAGCACGGTTACCATGAGTTTGTATTATTATATCGTGTCGACACTCGATACCGACTCGTAAGAGATTGTATGTGAATTTCAGTCCTACTCAGTGCCGCCGGAGGCGCTTTCCATACAAATCTGTTGAGCTGTCGCTAGCGAGTGTCGACACGTTACCCAATTCAAACTCATGGTAAAGGTACTGTACTGCGATTGACGGGTGTAGTTTTATTCGTCACGTACCAAAGTAAACAGAAACATACAAGATGTTACTATTTTTACTTCGTTGCGATTACTATGCCGTCGATAAAAAATTTAACGAGGAACATACTTTTTACTCACGCTTTAGGGAAAGAATATTTATTTATTTATTAATATTATTAATTAATCCATTAAATTAATCAATAGCAATTTTTTATCGATTTAACTATATACTACAGAGTTGACAGACATCGAACAGGCGGGATTAGAAGTGACTAAAAAAGTCATTTGGAGTGGACTATAAAATAAGATCTCACCATGGCGTAAACACCTTTCTTTTCGTTTATATGTTTATCGCTTGCGTAATTATGAAGTATCAAAATATTATGACGAAAAATATAAATATTTATTGTTTTGAGACATAACACAATAGTAGACAGTTCATTGAATTTTCGAAGGCAAACGTAATATTAGATCATCCATAGAGAAGAGTTTAACGCGCTTCGAGTACTCGAGCGTTATGATATAATGATATATGTTTGCGAATATCGCTACAATGTTAAGTAGTTGGAATATATTAAATTAATTATATGATAGCTAAGGTATTTTAAATTTTGTCCTTTTATGGCTATATACCAGAGCGCAACGAACCTGTCTCAAATTGTAATAAGGCCATAGGGCCATGATTCGAATCCGGGCGTGTACCAATTAGTTTTTCTGACTTAAGTTCATTGACTATCACTGACTCCGTGCCTCGAAGAGCACGTTAAGCAGTCGGTCCCGGACGCTGTCAATAGATGGCGGTCGTTACAATCCCCAACCCGCAATGGTGGATTTAAACTCCAAACCCCCTCTTGACCCTGGGGGAGGCCTAAGCCCCTGCAGTGGGGTAAAATGGGCTGATGATGATGGCCATAAACCACACAGGCATTTTAAATACATTTGTATTTTTGTTTCTGCGTTCATTATTTAAAAACTAAGCTGAATCGGTCTTAATAAAATCCTAGAAATAGATGAAATCACGATTGAATATAATTTTATAGGATATACATTTATATACTTTATAATAGTACTAACAAATTTTGATGAATTGTTTAGATTTTTATGTGAGTTACATTAAACTTTGATACAAATTACCCTTTTAGAAGTAATAAATGTGATTCAGAAGGTTATACGGACACGGAAATTGGAGGTGTTAGGTTCACGGTGTAGATTTTTCATGATAGATTCTGCATGGCTTTCTATCTTATGACGAGACCATGATGTTGCAGAATTTCACCGTGTGTTAAGTTGAAAGAAAGAAATAGGTTTACATGTCCGTATGGATATTACTGTGAATGTAAAGGTCAGAGAATGTGAAGATACACCGATGTACGTTGAGTATTTTTGTAATATTCGAATATGCACCAGTGCATATGGATACACATCAAGACATTTTTTTTCAAAAAAGCGGATTTGTTTCACGATTCAGATAGCCGTCTTGGTGTATTGCTTGGCATGAGACCAAAATGACCATAAATAGAAAAATAAATAGACTTCCCTCAGCAAGCTTGGTGATGCAAGACTAACGACTTATAAGCATTTGATCAAAAAGAAACTGAGCTATGAGAAAGACGACCGCTTAGCCTAGTGGGCAGCGAACCTGCCTACGAAGCTGGATGTCCCGGGTTCGAATCCCAGGTCGGGTCAGTATTTATATGATGAACATTAATACTGGCACCGGGTCTTGGTTGTTATATGTATGTGGTGTCTTCGCTTGGTACCCAAAATAAAAGCTATTGCTTAGTTTGGGACCTAGACGTTGTTGTGATTGTATGTGTTGTTATTATTTTTATTATTAGAGAGCTCAGTAACAAATATGAAAAATGTATTTACTTTAATTATTTATTTATTTCACTTATATTAGCCAACTGCAACAATGTATGAAATACATGTTTATTTTAATTCGATTTTCATAAAAAATCAATAATTTATAACGAAAAAATTATATAACTTATAAATTTAAATATTGCTTATAAAGACTGTCATCATTTCTTATGATAGCGTTAAATTATCACAAATTATGCAAAGCACATGCCATTAATATGAGTTAATAAATCTACATAATCATTATGAATCAATTATGACAATTTCTATAGTAATAAGAAATTTTTTTTTATCTAAACATGATGTTACACCCAAAGAATTTCTAACCATTGTTCTTCGTGTACGAACATTGACTGACAATGCATATACCCTCTCTCATTTACACACACACAGAGCAGAGTGAAATCTGGTATAAATACGATGCAAATTGTGACCACCAAGCACTATCGAGGACTCGGTTGCAGTGGCAAGTTATTGGATACAACAAACATGAAATATCACGTGCGTAATTTAAATATTTATTTAAAATAGATTAATCGATTTTTCACGGTGGTGATTTTGAAAAAAAAAATATAAAAATCAAAGTGTAATTTTCTTTTGTGCTCACCTGAATATATTCAAAGTGTTAAAATGTTATACGAAATACGCACGTATTTGCCATACGAATTCTCTTATCAAATCCAAATTGAAAAACAATAAATGTTACAGTTTGCATTATACTATGTACTTACTATATTTATCAGAAGGGTAATCGTTGGTCGTGTCATCGAATACGTGATTTTTGGAATATATAATTGGTGACTATACGTAAAAAGATATTGTCTTCTGTGTGACAATGCTGCTTGAGAGTATAACATCATTTTCGAGTAACCTTTTGGGCCCATTATAAAGTAAATAATATACAGTTCTTTTAGTCAAAATCGGCAAAAACTGAAGTTCTTGTATAATTGCAAAATTGTATCGTTTTAAATAATTTTCTTTTTTTTTTAAATTTTATCCCATTGTTCCCGGGTCCATGTAATGTGTTCCCTACACTATTCATTTCAACGAGGGCGATTCCCGTGACGTATCAGTGGGCACCTAATTAGCCATCGTGCTCGTAGGCCATACTCATGCAGTCGATTTCGCATAGTTTGGCAGCTAACAACAACACCATTTGAATTTTGTAGCCTTAAACCTATCTCTCGGGCGGTTAACATTGGCTGGCGTCTTGCAGTCAGTTGTATGTATCGATCTTGCCGTGTGGTTGTACACCTTCCTCGACCTGGGTGCTGCTCAGCAGGATCTCCCGTGTTAGTGTAACGCTGATGAAGACGGCAAATAACACTTCTGTTGACACCAAAATACCGAAACACCTGAGATTGACTTCTTCCCGCTTGCAACATCCCTACAGCTCTTTGCAATTCATCTGCGTTCAAACGACGTCGCTCCATGACGTAAAAAATGTCTCAAAATCCAAATTTGTTCAAAACTTTTTTCAAATTATTGTTTAAAATTATATTTAAATTTAAAATTAAATTTAAAATTGATACAGAATACTAAATTTTAATAAGCAAAGAAAACGCTATAAAATTCGAACAAATTAATTCGCTTTTGAATTTGTAAAAAAAAAAACAAATAATACTCGATTTTTTTTTACAACCAGCCAGTATGTCCTCTAGATCAAAAAAGTTTACTACCTACTTGATAAGAAATGATATAATAATTGATTAATAATTTGAAATAGTATGTGTTGCTTAGACTTTTTTGATGTGTGTATATACATCTAGCAAATTTCAAGTCACTAAAATAACTCTACAAAATTACGGTAAAAGTAAAAAGGCTTGCGTTGGAGTAGAGGGAACGAAGACCAAAAAACTTGTTTGAGAGATGTGCCTATATAGATGGATAAACTCTAATTTCGCACACATCGAATTCTTAAATTTCTCAAGAACCCAGTATGTTTGAAATTAGGATATACTTGCTTATTCAGGTCCATAATGAAGATTTCATAAATTTTGTAATAACTTTTTAAATACTTTTCAAAATAATGCTTTCGCTATTTAAATTTTTTTTGTAATTTTGTAATTTAAATTTTAAAAATTTGGGTACTTTATTGTTTCTTTATACGGATTTGGTTTTTTCTTACGTCGTCTAGTGAGATTAACTTATAAATGTAGGATTGACTCCACTCTCAATATAGAGGAACCATTTAGATAGGAGATACCGTACAGGCTTTGCGATGGTCGAGTGGTTAACTAATGCAAAAGTCGTGGATTCGATTCCCGTCATAGTTTTGTCATAGAAACTTTAGTAAAATAAATATCTGGGCTTATAATCAAAACTCCCCAACTCAGTATCGAGGAACGGCTGTATTGGATATTGTATTGGAGTAAGTGGAGGTTTGAAACTCTAAAGACAATCTAACAGAGTTAAGCTTGGATTAACTTGGAATCGAAATAGGCTGAAAAGATTAATACATAAATTATATAAGTCTTGATTAATATCTAATGACTGTATCTGCTGGCCTGTTTGGGATTAAAACCGGCACCTATTTCAGTTAGTAATTCAGTCCACATACACATACAGCTCTCACTGACTTGAATATATTTCAGTAATTCGAGCCAAATATAGCGTCGTCTGTTAGGCACGAACAACGACACAAATGATAATAAAATAAAATGAAAAATGTAATTAAATTCAATAAGTTCTGTAAGTGATGAAAAGTACGAGCTACATTGCCCGATTGTAAAAATTAAAGCCTTTATGCAAGCTGTGATAAATTTAACCAGAAAGTAAGAAACAACTTTGGTCGAAATGACTCCGTTACAACTGGTTACAAAATTTTTTTTTTTAATTTATTTTATATCACAAAACGATTGTTACAAAAATCGGTACAAATTGAAAAGAAACTATATGTAATTCGCAATTAAACTCATTGTTGTTTTATTATTTATTAAATTTACGCGCTTCCATTGCTGGCATTCAGCCCTTTTTGAACATTGAGTTAAAGAGTTTAGACCATTAGCATACCAGGCTGGTCCGTTGTGGGTTATTTGTTTGACTTAAGGTTTTGTACTTTAAAACTTAATTTTCAAGTACGCTTATGGCGAGAATCGAACCCACGAGTAAGTATGAAAAGCACAGGCCACTCAGCCACCAAGTCTCTATAGATATTTAAGAGTTTATAAAAGTTATGTTTTATTAATTTAAGACTTATAAAAAATTATTATTTGGATTGTATACGCTTACTTGTTAGTTCATTCAATTTCGTACATTGGAAATACTTGAAGTGCATTTGTAAAAAGTGTGTGTTTTTTTCTATCCGAAACGAACGAACATACAAGAGATAAATTAGCTTTGCCGTATTGTTATATAACACGAGAATTACACGAAAAGTTTCCTTTATTACCAGGAGGCTGTAACTGATATTTATTACGTGTTTTATAGTTCACTGAACAAGGAAGTGAGTGTGGGTTATGTAATAGCTGTGTGTCTTATCGGTTGCGGTTTACATGGTTCGGTTTTGTAACACTAGGTGGTATTGATTCGTTTGGATTTAATTTAAATAGACAGAACTTTTTAATTGGAGCTGTAACTTTGGGGTCCTATTCTGAAAGCGTACGACTTTTATGTCCTAACGAATTGTTGCTCTGACAATAGAGAAAACTGCAACAAAATCGCATTTTGTTTTTATAGCAAGTTTTGAATAAAGATGTTTATTACAGAATCACTTTATTGGATTGTATATATAAAATAATAATATCTGGGATTTCTCACACGCGATTATCTAATCTCAAAATAGGTGGAGCCTGTGACTATGTATACAATGTCAACTGGTACACATACTTAAATGTTTGTTTGTGATACATACATATAAAGATATTTTACATTCAGACACGGAACAAATACATATGTTCATGCTCACAAATATTTGTCCTAGGCGGAAATCGAACCCGTGAATTTTGGGTCTGCAGGCGCCCCAACTACTCAACCAACAGATCAATCAAATAAACAATTGTAAAGTTTGTGGTATTTTGCAACTAAATTATAAATAAGAGTTAAAATATACACAACTAAATTAATAACTAAATAGCATACTTTCGGAAGTGTAAGTGGTTTTTCGTTAATGTACCAGGAATACAGGAATTTGGATATTTTACATGGTAAATGAATTTATTACTGATGTATGAACATCTGTTCCTAATTGGCATTGGTAAAAGTGTTTCGATATGGCCTAAATTCTTTTCTATTATAAGAATAACTTAACATTCAACAGCTACTTCAACAGAAAAAAAAGATATAAACATTTTAGGTGTAATAACAGAGATATAAAAAGAAAAAGTGAAACGTAAATGTAACGTTACTGCCACATAATATAAGTGGTACATAAAATAAGGAAAAAACATATTTTTAATGACTGGATCTAAATCAAAAGCTATCAACTTGAAAATTTGCGTACATACAAAACTTGTTTATTCACGCTTAATTCAAGATCAAGGACTTATCAAAAAAATTCTAGTTTCCCTGAGTTAATTGCAAATTATTTGGTAATAGGTGCTTGAAACAATGATTTTGGTGATTTTCTTTGTAAGTAAAAACTAAAAACCGATTTCGCTGATTTCAAGAATAAGTTTTCTTGAAAATCTATTTCAATTTACACAGAGCTGGTTGCACAATATTATGACTCTGACGCAGTTTCTGGTTTGAATATATTATTTTCGTTGCATTGTAGACTGTAGAAAATTTTTTTAAAAGTCACTACGATGTGATAAGTATCCAATGGCATCGGAATAGAACCCTTAACTCAATCTTGCACTTTAATCACACTAAGTTCGATTCTTATATATGCATTATTATTTTAATGATAAAACAAAAACAAGAAATTCCCAAAATCACGTTTCTTGTATGGAAATACCCTTAAATTTTTCATTTATTTTTATTTACGGGGCCCATAAAAATTTCAATTGGTAACCTATTACGATTCACAAGATACAGCCTATTAAATGAAGGGCAGATAGTTTAAAGTCAGTTTTAACTTGAAAATAATTCATTTAGTAATAACAACGCTACACCAAGTTTTAATATGTCATCAAACATGTTATTCTGTATATGAAACCATCGGACTCGAGTTGTAAAGTGCTTGATTCTACAGATTTGACGTCGTGAAAATAAAATTGCGTCCGCCGCATTTTGAAAACTGCGAATTATTTTGAAACTGTGAGACTGATACGTAGGGTATCAAATGTTTTATAATTGTTCTATAATTTTGCTCTTACGTAAGACCGTACGTAATTCGGACGGTCGGTCTTACGGAAGACGTAAAATTTTGAAGGGCTCCGTATTTTGAAAGTGTTTCAGAATTTTTTTCACAACGTTCTAGAACGTCTCGTCCGTTTAGCGTTTCTGGTACAAATATGTAGTCTCGGGCAAAGCTAATAATACAGGCTGAAATTTTTATCTCCAAATTTTAACATTATTATGATCTTTAGTGAAAATAATGAAATACGAGTTTTTTTTCAGTGTCACTGTACAAAAATATTGATATAATTATATATAGTGTGACCATGAAAATACGAATTGACTAGAAGCCCTCTTCTGCGTTTATCGTCAAACCTCTAGCTAGCTGGTGCAAGATGACGAGTTTTAGTCCGATTTTCAGTGCGTCTGCACCTCCGTAAAATTGCGTAACATCACATCGATACTGCGAATTGTCATTCATGACTCCATTAAAACCAAAAGCTGCTATCAAATTAATTTACTGTATGAGCGTGACAAAGTTGTCGAATCACGGTCGAGATGCGCCGTTATAATTGCGTGGATCAGCGGCCGCCGGCGGAATGCTTTTCTCCTCTACATCCGCGATCGCACCTTTCTTGTTGATATTTAACTTAGATATATATCGATAATTCTTTCGGGAAAAATATTTTCAATGTGAAATATTTTAACAAAAGAAGGTGTCTTTAGATACTATCTAAAGCCTAGAAAAATATTATTATTATTTAAGTTTTAGCGTATGGACTATTTTATAAATAAAAAAAAATGTCTTATAGCAACATAAAATATCGAGTTCTATTATAAATTAGAAAAAATAATAGCTATAAAGATATTTATGTCCTTTTGTGGACAAAATTTGCACAAAATGCACAAAATTTGGTGCATGCAACTCAGTGTTTTTTAGAGTACATTTGAGTGTAAAATTTATATATATTTTTTTCATTCACAGGTTTTAATCGGATTCCTGGCAGTTGCGGCTGCATACCCTCAACGGTTCCGACGCGGCATCATCCACGATGACTCTCCCCAATTAGAAGAGAAATTTGACCATGCTCTGATCGGAGAATCTGAACATCACCATCAAGTGCAACATGATCACGCCAAATCCCATCAATCGATTAAGTTCGAGCATTTCCACCCAGTACCAGTTTACGTCAAGAAGGAGCACAGCCATCTCTTGAAGCATCCTTTAGAAAAGGGCAAATCTGAACATAATCTTAAACTGATACATCCTGAAACTGAACATAAACACGGTGGCGGACTAGTCCTAGAAGACCATAGGTTCGATACTGAACATTTGGTTGCCGGTTTAGGCGAACATGGTGGCTTAGGAGAACACGGAAGCTTGGGAGGAATTGACAATTTGGGCGAACACGGCGGATTGGGCGATTCTGGTTACGATCACTTAAGTCAAGGCTTCGAAGGTGGCGAAGGACATCATGAGCTGAGCCAAGCTGATCACTACCAATTCCAAGAGCACTCCCAAGGTTTAGGAGGTGTTGAGGAATATAAATATGACGGCTTCTAAATATTCAGCATAAACAAGCTCTTCTCTTGCCCCTAAATCTAGATTAAGTTTTCAGTTATAGTTTTGGATATATAATACAAAGTACCTGAAATTTATAGAAAATTAACTATATTATTAACCCTTGTTAGACCTGTTTTGTGAAATAATTAGTCAAGTAATAAATAGATACTAAATCAAAATGGTGTAAATTCAAATGCCGTTAGAAAGAGTGTTTTTATTATGTTATAATTTTATTTCATTAGGGAGAGAGTTAAGTCCTAATTTAAAAAATGTGATATAAATAAATGTTGATTTAATAATAGTTAATTGTTTTCTTTGTTACTTTTTAACCCGAATAGCTCATGGAGGAAGAAGATTCCAAAACTGCAAAAAACCTTTCCAGATAGCACCTGGAAAGGACAAAATAATTTGAATAGATGATGAACAATAAAAAACACTTTTTAAATTTTTTTTTGGCAATCCCCACATTTTTTACTGAGCGGGAACTTGACTATTTACCTACGAGATTATGAAAGAGACGTGTATTAAATGTATATAACTATTTTTTTGGCTTTTTATTAGCAGGGACGATTTTATTTAAAACGGTAGATCAAATAGACGAATAAGTTTGAAAAATTATTTACGTGATGAGCAGATGCCATATATAAGTAACATAATGGAAAGTCCTGCAGTTCCCTTCCAACCTGTAGGGATACATGAATCGCTCAAGGGGGGTTATATAGAAGAGATTATAGAATGCCGATTAACTAATAAAAATTTTTTAATTAATAATAAAAGTTTACTAAAACGTTTTTGTTTTACGATGTAACGACTTTTATGGTTTATATTGCCTTAGTACGGCGGGTGGTCAGCGGCGCGGCAGCAATCGCCATAATATTCTAGAGCAATCAAGATGGACGACCGTGAATAAATTATTGTGTCAATTATCACATGGATGGTAACCACCCCCCGTAGATCATAAAAGTCGTGGGAGTATATTTAAGTTTTATAACAATATCGTTTGCCAATAAAAAGAGGGGTAAATATTTTAATTTCTTTATGTTATCAAA
The DNA here is from genome assembly GCA_949709985.1 of Luffia ferchaultella. Taxonomy (NCBI): domain Eukaryota; kingdom Metazoa; phylum Arthropoda; class Insecta; order Lepidoptera; family Psychidae; genus Luffia; species Luffia ferchaultella. The sequence goes on from OX453258.1 coordinate 3,800,547, forward strand.
ACAATATGGGTATCGAGTAAAAGCTAGAAAATAATCAATTGTAAATATATATAGGTGAATAAATGCTATTGTATTGGTACAAACTAAAAAAAGTACGTTTAAACGTAACAATAGTACATTTACTTGGTTCATCTGTAAACGTCCACAATCTACAACGCAACACACTGGATTGGACCGTTGTCGAAATTAGCTCACATATCCTTGAAAGAATCAGATTTACGAGTATGTACTCCTAAACCGAGTAAAGCCACTAGAGAAACTTTAGTTTTTTAGTTCAAAGAATAAACACTGTCAAGTGTGAGTCGGGCTTGCATGGAATGGGTTTCGTACCCATAGATATCGTACATTACTTACTGTATTTGATACAAATACAAACTTTTCGTTTAGAGTTTCAGAGAAAAGGGGGCAATGGTTGATTTTTATAAACTTTCTTTAATTGTATTAAACTATGCATTTTAAAATTATAAAAAAAATATATATTCATAATATGTTAAAAAACTTTGATTCGATAAGTCACATGATTAATTGAGAGAAGTTTTTTTTTTTAAATTTTGTAATATACACTCCGAACTTATAATTCGCATATGGTTTAAGTTTTTTCGTAAAGCCTAAATGAAGGCCTATAAGTTTTTTTATTTAACTTTTTGTATCAGTAGTTTCGGAAATAAAGAGAGGAAAGGTAAAATTTTGTATATTTTCTTAAATATTTGTTGCAGCATGCATTTTAAAATTATAAGAAATGTATTTGTTTTTGTCATAATGGGCACTTTCTTTTAATATGTATTTTTAAATAAAAATATTTTTAATTTTAAATTTGTTCCCCAAAATCAGACTCCAACATAAAAAAAATGTCTACGGTAGATATCCTAAACGTCACCAAACTGTGTATATGTACAGAATTTAATTTTTTTCCGAGGAAATTTAGATGAAATAGTCTGTGACAGACGTACCGACAAACAGACACCAGAGTGATCCTTCGAACGTTTCTTTCTTTCATCTTTCAAGTACGGGACCCTAAAAAGAGTAACACAAAAAATTAAATAAGCCGACTGCGTAAAAAAATATAAACTGAAAAGAATGCATCATGCACTGTTTTTATGTTCATCATCATCATCATCAGCCTGTGTCTCTTCACGGTCTCCACGGTCCTCCGCCTACCGCATTAAATTACCCCCGGCATGGTGCTTTCGGTCATGAGTCCACCTGGCCGGGGGGCGTCCAACGCTTCGCTTCCCAATACGTGGCCTCCACTCGAGAACTCGTCTACCCCATCGGTTGTCGGTTCTACGGCAAATGTGACCGGCCCATTGCCACTTCAGCTTGCTAATCACTGCGATCGATGTCTACATAAGCAAATGACAATGTCACAGAATTGTTTTTATTTTGGTGGTTTTATGAACCATACGCATATAATAAGCGCGAGGAAGGCAGATGTATTTTGCGTGTGATATTTTTAAACTATTCTAACTTTTCCGACTATTCGGATATTGTTATTCGAAATCGTTACAGACATTTTTTTAAAGACCACGAGAAATGAGCCAAATGCGAATTTAATCAAGCATTTAGTGCACTAGTTTGAAGAGATTAGAAACAGAAATCTGTCGTTTGGGCTACCATATCAAGTAACAGAAGCATCGGCTTTTATTATTTGAGGATATCCGTGGTCATATGAGTCGTGATAGCCCGAGCGCAGAGAACCTGTTTCAAATTTATAAGGCAGTGTGGCCGTGGTTCGAATCCGAGCGTGTACTAATAAGTTTTCTGACTTAAGTACATAACTATCACTTATTCCGTGCCTCAGAAAGCAGGTTAAGCAGTCGGTCCTGGTTGCTATCAATAGATAGCGGTCGTTACAATCCACCAACCCGCACTGCAGCATGCTGGATTTAAGCTCCAAGCCCCCTCACCTTGGGACGAGGTCTAAGCCCCTGCAGCAAGGTTTAACGAGCTGATGGAATGGAATGGTGGTCATATATTGATTCTGATCGATTTTCCATATACTATGCGGACTTTGTAACTACAGAAATGCAAAACTAAGTTAGCTGCAACTCCGCCAAACTGCAACCACAGTACATTTTTCTAGTAAGAACGAGCAACATCCCACGTAACAAACGACCCGATAATTACTATTTGCAAATTGTTTCCTGAAATAGGTATTACTGGTCAAGAAGATGTAAATTGGCCACTGAGGAGTTCAAATTTAACTCCTGGCGATTTTATATTTGGGACTACTTAAAAAATGAAGTTTTCAACTAATTACCACCCAACTTGACTGTTAAAAACATAAAAGTCTGCTGTAAAATGTATTTATTATCTGGTTAAAAACAAAGAATCACAAACGTATTCAACTTTATCCAAAGAGCGATGCTGTAACTAGTGAGTGTTTGAAAATTTCAGTTCCAGACTAAATGAGTGCAAGCGGATGGTGCGTATTTATAAATAGTTTCTTTTCTCAAAGGAATATTCAAAAACTGCTTTTTAATTAAACAGTAATTAAAACTAGTATGAACTTATTCTAGTATTTTATTATTAAGAATCAAAAATAAAAAACATTCTGAGCATAGAGTAAATATATTTGACAGCAGCGTTTGGTTTTAATAGAGTCAGAAATGTTACTAGTAGGTATCGAAAATGTCAAATGAAACTCGTCATCTTGCAACGGGTACACGCCAGCTAGCTAGAGTATGAGAACGATAAGCGCAGAAGACGCTTTCTGGACAGAAAAAATATTTCTTGACCCAAGAAAATAGGATTTCATGTATAACGAAAAGAATATTCTCTCAAAATAATTAAATATATTTTCAGACTAATAAAAAATATCTTGTAACAATAACATATTTTATTGGTTTAAGAACGCTACACTATCCTAGAATTATGACTAATGTTATTAGGCGGTGCAGGAGGGGCGGGGAGGAGAAAATTTAAATAGCTTTTCATTGAAAAACCACCACATATTTTAGTTATTAGTCAATTGGACGACCGCTTAGCCTAGTTGGTAGCGACCCTGCCTACGAAGCTGGAGGTCCCGGGTTCGAATCCCAGGTCGGATCAGTATTTATATGATGAATATTGATGGTACCGGGTCTTGGTTGTTATATGTGTGTGGTATCTTCGCAAAAATATTTATATATGTATATATTATAAAGAATATTTAAGTAAGTATATCAGTTGTCTAGTAACCCATAACACAAGCATAATACTTGCTTACTTTGGGACTAGATGACGCTGTGTGGGAAGTCTCATATTATAATCGAAATTCCATAGATTATAATGCTTGTTTTCTCTTTTCAGATAATAATTTATCACAGGGACGAATTTAAAATTTTATTTATTTTTATTTTTAGAATATTTTTTAAATTAATTACTATAAATTTATGCTTATGTTTGTCGTGATAGCCCAGAGCACAACGAACCTGTCTTAAATTTATAAGGCCCCATAGGGCCATGATTCGAATCCGGGCGTGTACCAATGAGTTTTTCTGACTTAAGTACACAATATCACTGACACCGTGCTTCGGAGGGCACGTTAAGCAGTCGGTCCCGGACGCTGTCAATAGATGGCGGTCGTTACAGTTCCCAACCCGCAGTGGAGCAGCGTGGTGGACTTAAGCTCCAAGCCCCCCTCCTCATCCTGGGGGAGGCCTAAGCCCCTACAGTGGGGTAAAAATGGGCTGATGATGATGATGCTTATGTTTCATGATGTGGAAATTCAAGGAATCACATCAAATACTATAATTATGTACTTACTTATTTTGTAGGCGAAAATTTGGTTTGGATAACAAAAAAAGATTTTGTTCGCAACGAATGTGAGAAAGTACTTTCGCGTCATCTGTTTTGGATTTGTCTCACAGTTGGATGGCATAGGATAATCAATGTAACTATTTTATTTTATTTTATTTACTACACGTGAATTGTATGATGAATATTAATACTGGCACCGGGTCTTGGTTGTTACATGTATGTGGTGTCTTTGCTTGATACCCAAAACACAAGCTAATGCTTAGTTTGGGGCCTAGACGTTGTTGTAATGTATACGTATGTCATGTTATACGTGAATCCCAAAATCATTAAAAGAAGGAAAATATATTTATAAATACATCTGTGACAGAGCCGGATTTAAGTGAACAAATATTGAAATTCTGGTTCTGACATAGAATACGAAAATAAATAACGAGGTCAAAGAAAACGGTTATCATGTAACTATATAGTTATGTGTAAATAAATGTATGTAATACGACAATGAAGTTACCGAATAAATCGTTTGTCTTCACGCCTAGTTTACCTGATTAACTGTGTGCGGTTTATTCACGTAACACAAAATGTAAAAAAAAAAACGTAGGCGTGAATAATAACTGAATTAACGATTACTATGTACACGTAAAATGTGGACCGAATTTCTTTTTATGGTTAACTAGCGACCGCCCGTGATTTCGTGCGCGTTGTTTCTACACTTTCAACGATTTCGGATGTTTACGCTGGAACCATAAATATTTCCAAATTTGAAAGAACAGATGGTTCGGTCGTTTCGAAGATTATCCCGAACATATAAACAGACGGACAAACAGACAAACAAAAAGTAGCCTATGCCATTCCTGACAAGCTCCTATTCAAATTAGTGAAGTTTCATTAAAATCAGTTTACCCTTTTGGAGATTAGTTCGAACAGACAGATAAACAGGCGGACAGATAGGCAGGTAATTAGATAGACAGACAGATAGACAAAAAGTACCCTGCGTCACTTCTGATAACCTCCTTTTCATGCCTGCAAAGTTTCATTAAACTCGACTCAACCGTTTCGGAGATTGGCCGGAACAGATAGACAGACATTACAATTATATATAATTAATAAATAGATTAATAGACTATACTATTTTGTATTTAATGTATTGTTGTATACACATTTTCGATGTCCATTATTAAATCTTCTGTATCACAAGTTTCCTTCCAGAAAAAAGAATAACAAAATTCTGGATAGCGCGAAAACGTTTGAGCCCTCTAGCGTATAACGTATTGAACAGCTGACGTAGAGTGGAATGTTGACAATGAAGTCGCAGTCAAGTTTATTTTATAGAAAAATAAAACGGATTGTGGGGATTGTAAGTGTCAATATTTTTAAGACAGGACGTCGGTCGGTCAATTTAAAATATTATTATTAACTTGTAATAGTTGTCATGCATTTCACTGAATCCAGTGCCGCAAATATATAAAATTATTATAAAAACTTGGGAACATGGTCTGCAGTCATAGACAATCTGATAAGTATTAGCAACATTAATTTCATTATCAATATATATAAGGAAGTAATTCCAATTTTTCACGTCTGTAAGAGTCAAATAAAAAAAAAAAAACAAAAGCGAAGGAGATGTCGTTAACATCTTCTTTTCGTTCTCCTTGGCCAACATATGTAACGAGTTATTAGCCAACCATATAAGACCATTGTTTATTTTAAAACAAAGACTTATTTTGTGCTCGGGTGGCCAATGTTGCAATTTGATCATTAAATGTAAATAGTGTGTGTATTACATCGGCATCATTCACTCGTGTTACCATTTATTCGCATTTCACTGGTCATATACGTCGAGTTGCCATACATTCTGTGATGGCCGAATGACAAAGCCATCGAAATCGAACCTCGGCTTTCATAAAAAAGCCGTGGGTTCGATTCCCGTCATGAGCGCATCGACCATTGAGTTTTCAATTTATAAAAACACTAGCGGCTGCCATAGACTTCGTTTGCGTAGTTTTTTCGAAAGTTTACAACAGTACCTTAAATATTTCCAAAATGAAAGCAGACAGATAGACAAAAAGTAGCCTATATCACTTCTGTTTGACAACCGCCTTTTTATATTTGCGAAGTTATACTAAAATTGGTTTAGCTGTTTTGGATATTAGCCCAAACAGACAGACACTGCAATCGTGTAGGTGTAGATATATAAATCAAACAACACAATATCTGCCGTCTGTGGTGGTCAACAGCCCCCAACCAACCGGCATTATTAAGATCTAATGTGTCTCCATAATTAGGTAGATCCTCCTAACAGCTTTTCTCGAATACATTTTCCATGAAGTAAATATTTGTTTAATATTTTGATGCAAGTATTGAATTATATTCACAAAGGATATACAATATTGTCTTCTTCCCAACACCACGTCATGCCTTGTACAAAGATGACTCTGTAACTATTATAAAAGTAAGAGCCTGCTGGTGGCGAAGACCAGACTGTTTTTCTGTGACCAATTTTAATAGTTTCCTGCCTTGTTCTAAAAGTTGTTAGTTCTGATAGGTTTCTGGTCTCTTAAGAACATAGCAATATTTGAAAATATGTACAATTTTAGACTTAAGCATGAAATTTAAATTTTCGCCTGAAAATTGAACGACTCAACAGCTGTCACTTAATTTTTATTATTATATTTTTGTTAATTTTTAGTAGATTTTCAAGCTATTTTAAATAAATTTAAATGTTCCTCGATCTAAAATAATTGCTTATTGACGAAAAGTGTATCTAATCTTTGTAATTTTTTATATAGTAAATAAATATTTAGAATGAAATTTTTTCCAACTTGTCAGTTTGACACTCAAACGTTTTATTATGTTTGTATGAATGTGAATCATTACAATAATATTTCTGATGGGTAATACAATTAATAATGATGTATCTATATTTTATAGGTATAGAAATATTTGTGGTTTGGCAATGTAAATTTTAACACAATGTTTTAAAGTTAAAATTTGAATGTGCATTGTATCAGCGTAATCTGATTGAACCCTCAAATCTAAAATAATAGTTTGACAGTTGATTCTATGTCTGTGTGTTTCTGTTTTCTCAGACGTCGGGGATTTAAAGTTACATTACTAGATTAAAAAAAAATTAAATAAGTGTATCGATTCGTACTGCCTTCGTGATATGGTTTTGTTAATTTATTTTACTTTAAACGCACAACTTCCTACTTATTCCGTATTCAGTTTGTAAGAAGTATATAAAACAAACTTTCTAGCGGTACGTGGACATGGAATACACGCATTAGCAATTCAATGAGACGTTGCAGTGGAAGAATTGCCTTTGTATTGTGATCTATTGACTTATTTTTTAAAACACATATAATATTCTACACGCAGAATATAGTCATAAGATAATTAAGTAGATTTTTACGAATTAAGTAGAGGTTGTGTCACGCAACCAGTGTAGAGATAATCCCAATCGTGTGTTGATATGGTATGTACTTTTTCGTAGACTATTTAAAGTATTGTTATGTCCAAATAACGTAGCTTTATATGTTTTGTGATATACAAAAATAAACAATTTATTTTTATAATTTATATTATATATTATCAAATTTACTACGCATTATGCAAATTTTAATCTGCCTAAACCAACTCTGAAAACATTTATTCCAGTCTTTCTGAGATAGACCAGTAAGGGTTGATTTGTAGACAACCACCGCTTCTTCGGCACTTGAAAAAAACTTTGTCGGAGCTGTGAGGCAGGATTTTAATACCTGATTTTTTAAACAAACCCTTATGTTCTGAAGGAAGTGTGTGAAGTCGCGTTGTGTGCTGCAGCATGATTGCCCTGACCCCGGTCTTAAGTCCCTGTTGCTGCATAATTTTGAAAATATTTTGCTATGTGACTATTGTTTACCATTTTCAGTTAACTGATCTACAATTTTCTAGAATCGATGTCGTAAAATGTTCGCTCCATGAAAAAAAAAATTGTGCACCTTTTTTACCAATGTTTCGAAGCTGGCCATCTGAAAACACATATACCGACGAATACAGTTTTAGCACTGATATCGAAATATGTCCACTTTTTGAAAGAAAAACAAAACTGGCCTCTAGAATAAAACTGTTCAGAGAGTACACAAAATGACTAAAAAAAGTTAAAGGACTTCATGGTCAATATAAAAAAAATATAAATAAAAGATTTATTGGAAGTGAGAAATCTTTTTACAACTATGAATTCGCAAAAATTATTAAGAAAATGTCTGTAATATATAAAATTTCATCATTCTACGTAATATAAAAGTAAATAATTAAAGAATAATTCCATTCGTGACAGCAGCTTTAAAAAGCGCCTGTAAAATAAATAACTATTACTACAGCTAGTCCCTATATTTTTATATTTTTCACAGGCGCTTTTACAATACCTCTATATCTGCGGCGCGGCAGTTTAAAACGAATAATGCCCTGCAAGCGAAAGATTGCAGAATTAGAACCTACTTAAGGGGAATAAAATGGAAGCTTCTTAATGAATTCTTATTTTACAAAACAAATTTATTTAACTTCGTGTTAAATAATTATGTTTGTGTTGTAAAATAAGAATTCATTAAGATTGCTTCAACAGTTTCGGCTCGTGGTATTCGGTGAGTGGTATTAGATTTTTGTGTATACATAGATAATGTACGTATGTATACCAGCTGTCTAGTACCCAAAGTACAAGCTCTGCCTAGTTTAAGGCTATTAACCGTCTGTGAGTCGGCCCGTGTATTATTTTCTTCAAGAACTACTATAAGTTCAAATATAATAATTAAATAACAATAGGTAGGTATGATTTAATTATGGTAATTTAATAATGACTATCTATACGACAGGTACGTTGAATCGAAAGTTAACAGTGTCTTCCGTTTATTACGAAACATGGTATAATATTATAATTATTTACGTCCATGGAAGTCTAGAGGTGAGTTGCATTTGACCTATTGTGTAATATTATATTGATAAAAAAAGGTTGTATATCACTCCACAATGTTTCTATGAGTCATTTCAAGAATTTATAGACTATTCGCTCTCTTTATAATATCTTAATCAAATTTGATTATTTTGATTTGGATACCTTGTTGCCTATTATGGTACTTCGTCATTGAGTAACACACAGCCAAGATCCTTTTTTTTAAGTGTTCTTATAGTTCGTCTCAAATTTTATGACGGTTCGGAATACAACGCTATAAGCGTGCTTGCGCAGGTACAGTCACATAACCCTCGCTAAAACTGGTTACTGTGACGCGACTTGTGCCTATGTTCACATCCGCCATAAAGTTTGATTGGAACTGTACCAAAGGGATAAAAACCAGACTCTATTACAGAGTCTACAATGTCTATCCGTCTATTCATCCGTCTGTTACAGGGTTCTTACTTGGTGAAGGTAAAAGCTATTCTAGCTAACCACAGATTTTATGTTATGGTGGCCGTCACCTACCATGACAAATAATAAAAATAACAATAAAATTAAATACGACTATCCCTACACATGGATATCATTCAAATCAGTTTTGTTTTAGTATTTTCGTACTATAATGCTTTTTCGTACTATCTAGAGCTACTTAGCTACAAACAAATAAAAATACACTGTATAACTGTACGGAACCTCCAGGGCGCGAGTCAGATGTACACTAGACGGGCTTTTTAAATAGTTTATAATAAGTATCACTGAACGGCTATGCGATGATAATAGTTTTAAATAAAAACTATTGAATTTTGTTACTAAAAATTTCAAGAGTTTTTGTGTCATTTAAAACACTAAACAAAAAGAAAACAGAAATTAGTTATAAATAATTACGAGTGTCTCATATGCAACGAACGAACGATAAAAATAAAAATAATACTTCATCAATATATCTAAAAATTTAATAACAATATTCAACAACAGTTTCTATCACATAGCACTAACTACATCTAAAATATTCTTTCATATCAGCTTTATGTTAGAAGTATTTACAATTCTTTTGGTGCATTTTAAAATCTAAAAGAACAGTAACTTAATGACCCCATATGTGGCGAACTATCGTAAACTTTTGAGGTTTATAAATTGGTATGTGAACGGGCACTTCTTTCTTTATTTCCACAGGGATTTTCTTCTCAATAGGTACCGGTCTATTTACTTTGAAAAATACTTTTTTCTCTACAGGTACATGCACGTGTTTCTCTATTTCATACGGTACTGGTTTCTCGATTTCAGTTTCTTGAGTTTTAATTATCTGAACGGGTATTTGTCGTATTATTTCTAGGGGTACTGGATAAGGTTGCGGTATTTTAACTTCGTAAGGCTTGGGAAAGGGAACGAGCACGGGAGCTGGTACGGGCACTACCATTGTCTTAATAATGTTAATAGGTCTACGTCTAACTATATTGATATCTTTTTGAACTACAACAGGAGGTGAATTGGCGATCGCTGCGGCCGTCTCATGTGCTTTGATATTCGCCAGTTTGATTTCCTCGAGTATCTTCTCTATTTCAGAATGATTAACCATTTTAAATTCTGGTGCATATTGTTGATTTTTTTCTGTTTGCTCTTGTTGTGGAGCAAGTTGCGTCTTCTCAATTTGAGACTCTTTTACATCTTTTGGTCGTGGAATAGGCTTCCAAGGTTCATTATTATTGGGGTCCTGAACTTCTAGTTGTTTATATTGGTAAGCGTATTGATAAGGCATTAATTTTATTTCCTCTTGATGAACTGAAAGTTGAGGTGCATTTTCTTCTAGTTTTTGCGGCGTTTCTTGCTCAAGTTGTTGATTGGGTTCGTGAATTGGGCTTGGATAAAATAGTTGCTGTTGATGTTCAGTTTCCCGTCCTTGATTAAACGCTTGGGCTTGAAAATGATTATGTTGGAGATATTCTCGAAGAGCAGCATCATATTGTTCTCGGGGGACCATTATATATTGAATTTGTTGGTTTGAATGCGAGAATGTGGATTTTGAAGATTCATCCATAGTTTTTGTGTCTTCATACTGGTCAGCAGAATATGCTTGCTGCGATTGAGAAATTTGCGTTTCGTAGTCGTCATTTGGCCTTTTTTGTTCTTCTTGTGCTTGGTCAGCGTATTGTTGATATTGCTGGATTTGGTGAAGATACTGACTATACCTCTGGTCTGGCAAACCAGTGTATACTGTTGTGGCTAAAGCCAGCACAAGTATGTTTACTATCTGAAATTATGAAAAAAATGTGACATTATTTATAAACATTTTCTGTATTAATATAGATATTGACTATTTTTGAACTTTCATTATTATTTAGTTAGACTCTTTTTCATAGTTTGAATTTAATATACCACTTTTGTAAAACTTATAATGAAAAAAAAACAAAATTTACAAGTGTTACTATTTTACCATAAAGTACAACAAGATTCTCAAGAAAATATAGACGATAACAATGATTCTAAGTTTTAAGGAATCGTCGAAAAATTATTAATGAACTTGCAAATGTGTAAAATTATCAGAGCTGATATTGCATTTTATTCAGGTTATAACAATTTACTGATATATGATATTGACTTTTATTGATAGATTCAGCGACTTAATTACGTCAGGAAATGATTCTCATTGGACATTTTTCAAGTACATATTTAGTACTCTGCTCAAAATTGATGAATTCAAAAAAATTTAAACGACTTCATATAAATGGAGACTATTAAAATATGTAAGCTCACAATGTGATCCATGGCCATATGTATGGATAGAATGAGGCGTCACCACGCGGTGCGTTCGAGCGTGTATCTGTTCGGTTTACCGATGGGCAACATTATTTTATACACTTCCTATCAGTTACCGAGATGCGGTTCTCTAACGAGGAACTAGTTCTCATACTATATAGTGAGAGGTTTATGTCGATGTTTAGTTATCGATGTTTATAACTATTAATTGTATAATATAATAATAATATTAATTTCAAGAGTTATTTTCCTTAAATGTCTACTATTGGTTATTAATCTGTTTACCTGACTTACATTTGCATACAAAATATACTATACGAAATAAAAAAATGCTTGTCGATGTTAGTTGACAAACACCATATTGAACTTGGAAGATAAAAAATTTAAAGGTCAGGACAGTAGTAGACAGAATGTGAGCTCTACTTTTATTTAAGCTCGTTGCAATCACTACATATTTCATGTATAAGTGCAATGATGAAATAATAATTAATAATAATAAAAATAATAAATAAACAAATAAAAATATGACATTCGCGAAAGCTTACGTGAAGCTTTTACATATTCCGATGTAGTATGAAAACTATAGAAAAGACTAATGAAATCAGAGTGATGTAATAAATTTATAAAATGAATCCGTGTGATCAATGAATCAGTAAGTAAATTGGTGACATCTTACCCGATCGATTTGCTTGAAAACTTGTTGAATTTCGATAAAATCATTATAGGTTTTGAGTTTATTGCTAATAACAATTATTTACAGCATAATATTTTATAGTATTTACCTGTTAAATTTACTCGTCATTATGACTATATATTTGTAACTTTACATTTGATCTTTTTTATCGTGTAAGTGTCACTTAAAATCCATGTGACTTCTAACAAACCGACACCTTTCCCAATTGCCTCACTTTTTGTATTTGCCGTACCAGTGCTTTCCAGATAACCCACATCAAATAAAAATGAGCCGTCATTTGTTTTTCATGGGATTTTATGGCGTCATCGTTATCGATGTCAAAGACGTGTATTTAGTAGTCTGTGTTTCACTTTATATACTCTGTAGGAGATTTGTATAAATATTAGCTAAATCCCTTACGTGCCTGAAGCGGGAACGAGCCCAAAAAAAAAATAGTACAGTTTCGTTTCAATGTATATAGGTTTCGAGATTTATCGATTGTGATACTGTTAGCATTTTAGTTCCCGTTTGAGCGCTAAAAAATTTGGCACCAATGTCATTCTATTGGTAAATATTAAAATATCTATAATTAATATGTTATTTAAATCGATATCAATTACTATTATATGTGTACAACCCGCGAATTTCCGGCACCTATTTTAACAGCCAACTAAAGGCATTAACCGAAGATTAACGAAATTTCACTAAACACTTATATAATAAAATCAGTGACATCGTTTGACATGTTATTGGGTTAATTATACAGAAAATACTCATCATTAATTCATGAATTTACGCCGCATTAAAATAATAGTGAAGACGACCGGAAATACCGGACCGGAATTCTCTAGGGTGGGTGATGGCCACAACTTAAATACAAGACATAAGCATATGTTATCAATTCCCAGGTTCAGGCTCTCAAAGGTTAATAATTCTTTCATGGGAAATTGTATCCGTTTTTATAATAAAATTCCAAAAGAAATGTTAGACTTGAATTCTAATCAATTTATAAAGCGAGTTAAAGTCCAACTCATGAAAAAAGCTTACTATTGTATTACCGAGTATTTAAATGATAAGTGCGCATGGACATCATTGTAATAGTTGCAAGCACTTTAAATTATAAAAAAAAACAAAAATGAAGTAAAACATATATTTAAATAAAATAAACAGGGAGGAGTTTCTTGCCGGTTCTTCTGCTTCTAGTTTTTGAACCGGTACCTAATCAATTTACTTTGACTTTCAATAAGTGTGTGTAAACATCTTATATTGAATAAAAACTTTTTGAATTTTTGAATATTCGTATATTGTGTACAACAATCATTGATATATTACATACATGGATGTACATGTAGCATCACTATAGTTGCACGTGGCGTATATGGCTATAAGTTAATAGCTCTAGCAGTCTCTTTCATACATAGAGTAAATTAATTTGACGGCAGTGTTTGATTTTAATAGAATCAGAAACTTTACAGTATCGAAAATGTCAAACGCAATTTCGCAGGGTGAAGACCGGCGCGCGTGGAACTCGCAGACTAAACTCGGACTGAAACTCGCCATCTCGCAACGGGTACGCACCAGCTAGCTAGAGTATGAATGGTTAGACGGTAAGTGCAGCAGGGGGCTTCTAGTCAATTCGTACTTTATGCTTTCATAACATTTAATTGGTTTTGTTTGAATTTTTGTCCCATACCAGCTATTGAGACATGTATATCTACGTATATGACAACATGGAGGCAGACACAAGAGGACGCTATTATACGACGCTGGAATTAAGACGAGTTTGTAGTGGCAAATATCCGTACAAATGGCGTCAACGGTTGCACCTCATTAAACCCTACCGATTGGCACAAAAAAATTATATGGTATTCAGATCAACATAAACTAAGTTTTTTAATTTTTTTTTTAATATTTTGATACATCATAATTTTTCATGTAAATTTAGAGGTGTACAATGATATATATGTTTGTTTCAAGCATTTCAAAAGCGAATTTAATGATTGCTATGCCGAACGCTCACTTATGTTCAATTTATGTTTTAAGTGGGTGGCTCTGACACAGGCCTTGGTCTTTTTGGGCTGCTACTGCAACACAATATTGGTTTAATGCGAGCGCTTCCCGAATCTCGTGGAGTAATTATTTCTTACCTATCCGTAGACATATAACCTGCATGTGCTAAATAATGTAGCAAAATTTTGTAAAAATAAAACCTTAAGTGGGTAAATAAAACGTAAAGTAAATTGGCGTAAAGCATAAGTAAATTGTTTAATTTTAAACAACATGTTCAACATGAAACTAATCGCATTTAAGTACTTTTTTTATGATGTCCTTATCAAAATATAAAAAAATGAAAAATGCATGAACTTAGTTTTTGTTGATTCGAATATTATATATATTTTTAGCGGTAATCGGTTAAAGTTTAATAGTGTGCTCAAGACTTCTAAAAAGGGAGTAAGCAGTTACAAAAAATTAACATGTCCACGACTCCATCCGACTACATATATAACTATATTTTCCATTACTCGCTGCCGTTACTGTAGCCTCTTGTATGTCATCTTGAGTTCTATTTTAGCTCAAACAATCCCATCTCACAATCGGGAGCTTTGTTAGTCGTTCGTCTCGAATTCGATTAGTTTTGTATCCAATAGGAAACTTCGATCAGGATGATCAATAGCTTTAAATCATCAGTTTCACGTCTTTAAACTGATTTCGCTCGAAGATCCACATTGTTTCGTTGGTTCTTTACAGGTTGAAGAAAGGATAGACACACAAACACTTTTGCGCGTTTGTGATATCAATTCGATTATTGTAATTATGTCTGTTAACCGTAGTCTGACAAGTGATGCGAATAAATAAATAAACACACAGCCACCTTAATAATAAAAAATTTACTACCAATAATAAATTAAATTTAAGTTATTCAGAGATGGCCACTTTCAAATTTTGTCTGTAAATTAGAATTTGAAATTCGAATTTTCATTACGTGTAATCATAACTAGGTATCTACTAGTGGCAAAAGGTGACGTACAAAAAGGTAAGTCAGCCGCGCTAATCTAAAGCGACACCCTTTATATTGCTATTGATATTAAGGTGGTTTATTCTAATGTTTATTATACTAACGAATCCTAAATGTTAGAACAGATCATCGCAATAAGGGTCTTTCGTATGGATTACCGCGGCCTACTTCTTATGTAGGCTACCCTTCGCCACTATGAGGTCCGCATTATTATTATTAATACGAAATTAAGTAGAACCTTTTCACGGGTAAACAAATGCACGATTTTGATGAGAGGCAGGGAAATAGCTTGCATTTAGTTTGTTATTTTTAGACAGACTGTTTATCTTCGGACAGAAAGACCATTAGGTTTACATTAAATTTTATTACATATAGGGTACACGATACAAAATGAATAGCTTAGGGTGACGTGAATAAGATTAATTAATATCATTAAATAAAATCAAATCAAAATCAAAACAAAAAAGTTTTTATTCAATATGAGATGTTTACACACACTTATTTGTTAGGCATATGTAGGTAGATAGGTATTAGGTAGGTGATTAGGAAATATGTTTTTATTATTACAACATAATAGCTTAATTAACGAATGATTAATTGGCGTTACATTGTAATATAAGCACACCTCTGGCATAATGTATTAATTAAAATGATATCTAAATGTAAAGTTAAGTTACGAAAAACGCTTTTTACGGAAAAATCCTGCGTAGGGGGAATATAGTATATTAGTAAATGTGCGACAAATTGTCTTAAAATTTATTTAATTAGTATTGTATAAAAATGTGTTCCATGCTGAATAAACGCAAAAAGTCGTGCGCAATAGATATCGTCGTCTACGCATTACCGCATTACAATTTAATAAAAAAAAAAAAACATGAAAACCTATAAAAATTAGAATTTGAGGTGTTATCTGCAAATATAATTTTTTTATTTTATTTTTGTTTGCACAATTGTTTGTAATAAGTATTCGAAAATTATCTTATAAACCTACACGCTCGATGCGTTCAATCATAACTTGTCAACGACGGATAATTTACAGGGGTAATGGTCCAGTCAATGAAGGTTTTCACATCCGATTTCGTTGAATCTCCATCGATTTTCATGAAAATTAGTGAGTAGGTAGAGGATACCTTAAGAAACAAAAGTGACATAGTGTCAACTTGCGCTTTTGCCCAGGAGGTAGATGCCACCCCTTTTCGGGTTTGAAAATTATTTTAATAAAAATAACCACAGAAATCAATAGAAAGACAAATTTTAAGCAAAATTTGTTATATTACATTTTTAGAATAAATCAATACTTTCTGAGTTATTAAAGATCAAAGATTGTTATTTTCGTGATAAAAATACATGTTTTAAAGCGGTTTTTCATAAATAACTCAAAAACTATGAGTTTTTACAAAAAATGTGACATTACCAAATTTGAAGCTGATAAAATAGCAAACAAATCTCTACTTTAAAAAACCTTCTAATATTAATTCAAAGTGTTTATTTTTTCGGCGAGTACTTAAATCTAAGTATTGAAACTTAAATACGGGGAAACCGATGCATTTTATGACATACACTTTTTGAACATTTTTTAAAGTACTCAAAAATACCTTTTTAATGAGTATTGCAAAAAGTTAAAAGCATCAAAATTGAGCAAGTTATGATAAAAATAAGAAGACACTTTCGAATCTTTTTGGAAAAAACGAAAAATAAAACCTTCACCATTTCCACAAAAATTCAAATTTAAGGTTATCCCTAAAGGACTATCTTTTTTTTAGCATAAGTGATGACCTCAAAAATTTTGCCCGGTTTAGAATGCTTATTTTTGAAAATAGTATGTTTTAATAAAATCGAAATTTTTCAAATTTTCGTAAATTTCATTTTCTTTTGAAAAGAACTTCAAACATATTGGATATTCGTAAAAAAATATGAGGAACAAAATTTGAGTTCTTTTTTAATAAAGATTTTGGTTTCTTTTTTATTTTTATAGGATGAAAAATAACCGAGATAAAGACGTTTGAAGCCTAACTTTTATTGCTAGAACCACGTAACCGGGAACTTTTAACCCTTTATCTTTTAAAAAATAAGGGCTTTAAAAAATTTTATTTTAAACAATCTTATAGCTCTTAAAATTACCTTTCAAATGGTTTTTATATGAACCTAATAAGTTAAAAATTAACGGAGTTATTGTAAAAAAAAACCGATTTCAAAAACATAAACTAAAAAGTTAAAAATAAAATTTTCACTTTAAAGAAAGGAGCATTAACAGGCGGCATATAGTTAATGAAATCGGTGTGTTCTATTTTTGTTATAGTTACAAATATACCATTGTTGTAATTGTTGTTACCTAGTAAGTACCCATTTAAAGTGTCTGAGTTGGCACCGACTTCATTAACTATATGCCGCCTGTTAATGCTCCTTTCTTTAAAGTGAAAATTTTATTTTTAACTTTTTAGTTTATGTTTTTGAAGTCGGTTTTTTTTTTTTTTTTTTTAATTATTTTATTTTTCAATTTTTAGTTGAACGCATCTGCAACTTATTTGTATTTAGTATAAGTGGGGCTACTAAACGCGCTACTCTAATGAGACAGCACCGCGATTACGCAACGTAAATTCAGTGTCAAATTGACGCATCAGCATGCTTAGTAGGTAGTGGTATTCCTATGTAAAACTTCAATCTTAATTATTATTTTTGTGCGAACTGAACATTTTGGCATATTCAACCGTATGAAGGAAGCCCAACAAAAGGTAACTGCTGTAAATCGTTGAGGGATTTCCTCGACTGTTTATGGTCTTCATCATCAGACCTTTAATGGCACTTATGACCCATATGAGTTCAAAGTTCTCTTCAATAGAAATGAATTAAGTCCAAACACCAAGTAATTGCTGTAAATCGTTAAGGAGTTCCCTCGATTGTGTATGGTCTCCATCATCAGATCTGTAATGGTATTTATAACCCATATGGGTGCAAAGTTCTCATTAATATAAATGAATTAAGTCCATACACCAGGTAATCGCTGTAAATCGTTGAGGAGTTCCCTCGATTGTGTATGGTCTCCATCATCAGACCTGTAATGGCACTTATAACCCATATGAGTGCAAAGTTCTCTTCAATAGAAATGAATTAAGTCCAAACACCAGGTAATTGCTGTAAATCGTTAAGGAGTTCCCTCGATTGTGTATGGTCTCCATCATCAGATCTGTAATGGTACTTATAACCCATATGGGTGCAAAGTTCTCATTAATATAAATGAATTAAGTCCATACACCAGGTAATCGCTGTAAATCGTTGAGGAGTTCCCTCGATTGTGTATGGTCTCCATCATCAGACCTGTAATGGCACTTATAACCCATATGGGTGCAAAGATCTCATCAATAGAAATGAATCAAGTCCAAACACCAGGTAATTGCTATAAATCGTTAAGGAGTTCCTTGGACTGTGTATGGTCTCCATCATCAGACCTGTAATGGTACTTATAACCCATATGGGTGCGAAGTTCTCATCAATAGAAATGAATTAAGTCCAAACACCAGGTAATTGCTGTAAATCGTTGAGGAGTTCCCTCGATTGTGTATGGTCTCCATCATCAGACCTGTAATGGCACTTATAATCCACATGGGTGCAAAGATCTCATCAATGGAAATGAATCAAGTCCAAACACCAGGTAATTGCTGTAAGTCGTTGAGGAGTTCCCTCGACTGGCTTTCAGCTCCATCATCAGATCGACTCTCGACCTTCATTAAATAGTACTAGTAGTAGTACTTTATCAAAATACTTAAAATACAAAACTTTAAAACACGATTTTCGAAGGTTGCCCTCGATTTCTCTGGGATGCCATCATCAGATCCTGGTTTCCTTATCATGGTACCATTTCGGAGATATCTCCCTTTCACAAAAAAAAATCATCCAATTCGGTTCATAAACAACGAAGTTATCCCTGAACACACATAAAATAAAAAAAAAAAACATATATACGGTCGAATTGAGTCACCTCCTTCTTTTTTGAAGTCGCTTAAAAACAAATTATATTTTTTGGAAAAATTTTTAGAGCATATATTTGGTATGCATATTTGGTCAATTGAATATTTCAGTATATTTCCATAAGTGGACTAAAGTGAACTAGCTCTCGTTGAAATATTAGGTACCATATTATTAAAGGAGAAATGCCTGCGGCATCAAAAGGCTATCCTAGTACATCCCGTAGTGTTTGTTTAGTTGTAAGGCTACAAACAAATGGATGAGAAATTAAAAAAATGTGTATTTTTTGGGTCCAAGATGTCTAATTACTCTACAACATTAAATTGCACAAAAATATCTTCAATGAATAGTGTGCTTCAAGTTCTATGATATTCGGTTGGCACCGTTTGGTGATGCAAAAGACGATTGTTTAAAAAAAAATGGAAAATAAATGCAATAATTTGCTTAACGGATGCTTATCCGCCATTAATACAATTAAAACGGAACAGTAGCAGAAACAACCTTATCAATCGAACCAATGGTACCTTACGAATGCATTTAATCTCTCTGATAATCAAATCATCAATGACAATCAAACAACAGATGGAAGTCTACGTCAGAAAGAATAATATGATCCCAAACACGAAGTAGCTGCTGTGCACCGCTGAGGGGTTTCCCTCGACTGCCTGCCTGCATCAAACCAAGTCTAAGTATTGTTTTCTATGGAACTACGTGCCAAGTTTTTATTAGAATCGGTTAACGGAAAGTGGGTGAAGTTCAAATAAACGAGATTCATCCTCTAATTTTCTACCCTTAGAGGTGTACAGAGGTCTTCAAAGTTAAATGGGACTAATCGCCAAATATAATCTATTTAATGAAAATGTAAGAATTGATCAAATAGCTTCACAATCGGCGAAGATATCGACTAATATGCACACAAAAAAAAACGCTGTCTAAATAAAAACTTCCCCATTTTTTGAAGTCGTTTAAAAATAATCAAATGCTAACGAAAAATTGACTATCACTCACTTTTATTAGCACTTCTTACGTGCAAACGTGGGATCGGAATTAAATTTAATATCGAAAATGAGATTCGCACTGGAAGCGAGAGGAGGAAAAGTGAGAAATAGCAGGGAAGCATTCGGGAATCTTGAACGAAGTAATTTTGTTGCCAGCAATGCCTTTTAACACATCCTGTGACATATATATGACGATCGCTGACTAATCGATAACGACCGCTTAGCCTAGTGGGTAGCGAACCTGCTTATGAAGCTTCAGGTCCCGGGTTCGAATCCCAGGTCGGGTCAATATTTATTTGATGATTATCGATACTGGTACCGGGTCTTGGTCGTTATATGTATGTAGTGTCTTCGCTTCGTACCCAAAACACAAGCTAATTCTAGGGGCCTAGACGTTGTTTTCACGTATTATTTTGTCATGTATTGTCATGTATGTATTTTTTTGTCAAATTAAGTAAATGGTCACTCAAAATCGAACATGATTTTTTTGGTTTTGTGGAATTTACTTTGAACCAACTTTATATAAAACAGAAGTGACAAAAAATCCTGAAGATTTTCACATGCTCAGTCACATAAGCTTTTTACTATATTAATATCATAAAAGTACAAATTGACTAGAAGCCCTCTTCTGCGCTAACCGTCTAACCACTCATACTCTAACTAGTTGGAGTGTACCCGTTGCGAGATGGTGAGTTTCAGTCCGAGTTTACACCGCGAGGTCCCCGCGCGCCGGTCTTCAACCCGCAAAATTGCGTTTGACATTTTTGATACTGTGAAGTGACAAATCTGACTCTATTAAAACCAAACGCTGCTGTCAAATTTATTTACTCTATGATTAATGGACTGACGGTCTCTTACAAAGCCTTGAAGTCTTTCTTACAAAGTTTACAAGTGCTGTTTTAACACAAATTATGTAAAATAGTTTTTTTGAAAAAATGGACAAGCCATTTTTGTATTTAGGCATTTAGATAAACTCTATGTCTTAAGAGTGAATACGAAATATGAATATAAACTTAAACGAAAAATAAAAGCTCAGTGCTCATGATTTAATTCTAGAAGCGTAAGGCAGTGAAAAACTATAGAATAATAAAGTATTCAAGTCATGTAATCATATATATACTAGCTCCCGCCCGCTGCTTGGCCCGCGCGGACAGAAGTTACGCCCTTGTGGTCGTTTGCCGTACTCACCACAGTTCTCATTCCCTCTCACACTTTTACTCTCATCTAACTCCTGCTTCCGTCTCTCTCTTGTAATATGTAATGATTCTTTCCCGCTTTCATTCCCACTCGCATTACCATTTCACATATGTATTCTATAGCTCTTACCCGCGGCTTTGCTGAATAACGCTGAAATATGTAACTCATTATTTTTAGCGTACTCAATTCATAAGAAATTTCATACATATATGTCCAAGGAATAAAAAGTTTCATACAATCTTTTATCCCTTGTTACAGCCTCTTGGGGGTTGAATTTTGAAATACCCTAACTCAGTAAATGCCTTCGTTATTTATGGAATACTTGTGCAAAATTTCAATTTTCTAGCCTTAAGGGTTTGGCCTATGCGTTGATACATCAGTCAATTACTTTTGCCCTTATATATATATATATATGTATAGAGGTATATATTACATAGGTACCATATCATTTCAAATATACTAGTGATCTATTACAACACACATACCAAATTCGTAAGACGTCTTTTGTAAGTTAATTTGAACAAAAATAAATTGATTTTAATATTTTGTAATATTTACGATATATAATCTTGACACCCTGAATTTATATTTAAATATTTCTTTAGTTTATTTTAATTGGCATTACTCAAGATAATAAAATAAAAACTTTGTATTATTTATATTCTTTATTTACACACATAAAATAAAACACTTATTCCACTTTATACTGTTTATTTACAATTTAATGACTAAAAAATATTTACATTTGTACAATATTATTTGGCACTACGCTATAGCTTTTATTTATTTACCATCCCCAGCCGTGTTTCTTCTTATAGTGCGTCACGTGTTTGATTATGTGGACGGGATAAGGTTTCCATACTTTCACTGGTACTTCAACATGTTTTTCGATCGGTACATGAACTTTACGAATAACTTCGTAAGGCTTGTCCACAGGCACTGGCACCTTTCTGATGATCTCGAAGGGTACATGTTTTACTACTTCATAAGGCACAGGACGTTCGACTTCCACGTGTTTCGTCTTCCACACTATGTATGGCACCTTTTTTATTACTTCGACCGGTACCGGGTAAGGTTTCGGCACAGGGACTTTGACTTCGTGCTTCACAGGCACTGGTACAGGATGTGGCACTGCCACCTTAACGTGTTTAGTCACTTCTATTGGTACACGCCTAACCAATTTTTGGACGACAGCTCGAAGATCGTACTGCGAAGAAGACGTCTGGGGATGTCCTACAGATACAGATGAGCCGATGACGCGTGGTCCACCCAGACCAGATCCGAGCCCTCCGCCAAAACCATTACCGCCGCCAAAATCGTTACCGCCGCCAAAATCGTGGCCTCCGTCGAAACCGCCTCCGCCCAGTCCACCTCCTAGCAGACCATGTCCTGATGATCCTGTAAATCCAGCTCCCACGCCATGACCACCGCTGTACCCATCGTCGTATCCTCCGCCGAGATCCGGAGCAGCTATTTCTTCAAGCCCACCATCACTTGCACTAATTGGTGTACCGTAGGAATTTGAGGGTGGACCATAAGACGCCGAAGGTGCGTACTTCGCTGATGTCACATACGAGTCGCCGCCATAGTCTTGCACTCCAGCCTGGCAGGCATATACTAATCCCGACAAGAGTAGTACGTTAATCTGAAAATAAAATATATTATAATTACAAAAACAATGTTCAGGTAAGAATATCCTTTATTGTCAAAGTGTTCTGAATAGAATGTCCAGGATTAACCACTGACTTTTTAATTTATAAATGTAATATTAGTTATAAATTTTTGGTAATCGATGCGAGACATTAAGGTCTTGTATTGTTATTATGATTATATTTGTTTCATTATCAGTTTATATCCAAAGGATATTAACCCGCATAAACTCACAAGCAAAGCCATAGCTACTAGCTAGTCGCGTGGCAGCCAGCAGATGATGCTGTCTCCGCTGAGTGTCGTTGGTATATGTCTGATAACGTAACGGTCAAACATATTTATATACGACAAAAATGTCGCATCACAGTCTCCGCCTATGAATAAATTAAGAGAATATTGCAAGATGCTCCGCTCATTTTCTATGCAAATTGTCAGCTCCATATCAGTTTCTTTAGGTTATGTAAGGCATTGATTTAGAGATGAGGCTCGTCGCAAGTTTTGATCCATATCTGGAGCGTGGATTGCGAAGTGATGGAAACTAAATAGGGCCAGTTCGAATACCGGTTGCTTTTTTATTGCAATCAAAGTGTCCTACAGGTCGAATGATTTAGAAATAGTATAATCGCGTTTCGATGATCTAGTGATCGCTATAGTTAAAGATCAAATTATAAAAGTTGTGTTATGTCAACTGTATATGTATTAATGATAATTCAAATAATGAATTCTATTATTTAAATCTTAATGACGATAAAAGATAACACGCATATACACGATGTCTTTAGCCTAGTTAGACAGGTCTTAAGATATTGGGTTCGATAATAATTAAAATAAGTAAATCTCACACTTCTGAACGTAGGTACATAACGCAACTTCACACTGTGTTATATATTTGTTATGCTACTGCTGTAAATATTATTATTGTTTTAATTGTTACTATCTAGTAAGTAACCATTTAAAGTGTCTGAGTTGGCACCGACTTCATAAACTATTATGTAGCCCATTAATGCCCTTTTATTTGAAGTAAAATTTATTATTATTATGTAAAAAGTTTTGAAGGTTTTTATTTTTTGTATAAGCTATGCAGTAGGTATTAAAGTTTATATTGAAACCTAACATTAATATAACTTGTACAAAAAATAACATACAGGCTAAGGCCACTTTAATCCAGAAAGAAAGCACGGTTTCTGTGGGATAACTGTTTTTTCATAAAACGGCTGTACGGATTTTAGTGAAATTTAATACGAATGAATTTAAAGGCTTGGAATAACACACAATATAAATAAATCCCGTATTATATATTATTATTTAGTTAAAAAGAAAATTAGTAAATCTTGTTTGTACATATAGAACACATCTCATGGACACCCTAATCATGTTGTGATTTTTCCTTGATTTCAATGAGTTTAAAATTACAGTTGTATTATTATTTAATTTATTGCAAAGAATAACATACTTCCCATGAACATTATACAAGGTATAAAAGGTTTTTATGCTCTACTTTGATAAAAAGTGTTATATTTGAGTAGGGCTATCTGCGGTATATATAAATTAATGTAATATTTAAAAAATATTCCGGCTCTAAGGGTAGAAAGTTAGGGAATTAATCTCGTTTATTTGAAATTCATCCACTTTCGATTAACGGACTGCAAAAAACTTGGTACACATTGGTGTAGTTCTACAGAAAATAAAATAATATGGTGACCCAATAAAATTGATATGTTGATGGAACAGGCAGACAGTCGAGTTAATTTTTAAAACAAACACATTTTGTAATTTTTATTGCCCATGCTTGAAATAACATTTATATGATAGTGTATTTTATTCACATTCTATAGATTATAGGGCTTGTTTATGTCTTTTATATTATTTATTTTTACGCAGCTTTGTTTTCTTAATTTTAAAAACTGTAGATCACCAATATGGCAACATCCGCAAGGGACTATCTAGTGTGGTGTAACATAAAAGTATACATATAGGTATGTAAACGAAAGCAAGCAAAGCCTTTATTGTTCTACATAAATACATTTTTTTTTTAAATTTCCCTTCTCTTTTTCAATTCGCAGACACAACATTTAAAACATAAAAGTATTACAATATAAATAGGTATGTAAACGAAAGGAAGCAAATAGTACCTTTATTGGTCTACATAAATACATTTTTTTTAAATTTCCCTTCTCTTTTTCAATTCGCAGACACAACATTTAAAACATAAAAGTATTACAATATAAATAGGTATGTAAACGAAAGGAAGCAAATAGTACCTTTATTGGTCTACATAAATACATTTTTTTTAAATTTCCCTTCTCTTTTTCAATTCGCAGAGACAACATTTAAAACATAAAAGTATTACAATATAAATAGGTATGTAAACGAAAGGAAGCAAATAGTACCTTTATTGGTCTACATAAATACATTTTTTTTTAAATTTCCCTTCTCTTTTTCAATTCGCAGACACAACATTTAAAACATAAAAGTATTACAATATAAATAGGTATGTAAACGAAAGGAAGCAAATAGTA
The DNA here is from genome assembly GCA_949709985.1 of Luffia ferchaultella. Lineage (NCBI taxonomy): Eukaryota > Metazoa > Arthropoda > Insecta > Lepidoptera > Psychidae > Luffia > Luffia ferchaultella. The sequence goes on from OX453258.1 coordinate 3,825,985, forward strand.
CCTTTATTGTTCTACATAAATACATTTTTTTTAAAATTTCCCTTCTCTTTTTCAATTCGCAGACGCAACATTTAAATATTATATAGCTTATGTTACTTCCATAATTAAGACGAATCTAATGACACTTATGTTAAAATCCATCAAGTCTTTTTGGCTATAGAGAGTGGCACAGAAATATACATGCTCACACTCCAAAAACATTACCCTCCGCAGTCAAGTAAAAACAGGTTAGGTAAAATGAGTGAATAAATTACCTAAATGTGCTTGTACTTATAATCCTAAAACCACAGCCTAAAACGTTAAATTGACTTTGAAAATAAGTAAGCTAACTATACGTCAAAGAACGTTGTAAGTTTCTTCATGACAAACATATACGACATCTAAGATCGTCCGAGAACTTCGGACTGGAGATGCCTAGGCACTCCTCCAGGTTTTTTAATAAATCTTTCACTGTTTAGGCGATTCGTCTATTGAATGGACTGCCTACATAAGACCCAGACAATCTACTACAGTATTTAAGTGAATAGTGAAAATTCATTTATTATGTCCTTCTTAGCTTATATGATTGTGTTTAGATGTTATAATAAGTTTTAAGTGTCATATTTATAAAATATACCGATATACATTGTTGTGGTATAGATATAGGTATTTTATTTAGGTAGTTTAATTTATTCTATCAGTTAGTTAACCATAACTATCCTATATTTTTCTCAAGTTTTTACCAATCCATCCAAAGGTTATTTGGAAGAAATTGCTTTTAGCGATAAGACCGCCCATTGTACCAAACTTAGTTATAAGAGGTAATTTGTTTATTCTTGTTTAAATAACTTTTGGTGTACAACAATGGTACATTATGATGCAAGTACGGTAAGCTGGATATTATATGAGAGAAGAGGTGTTTAATAATAATAATCCGAGACTATAATAGCCAGCTTACTGAGTACGACGTTTTTCAATACATTTGCGATTAAAATAATTCAAATAATACTTCAAAGGTAATAATCGCGGGAATTAAGGGCACGAGGTCACAGACAGAATGCTCCTTTGTGATTGGTGTAAAGTAAAAAGGCCTAGTACTCTAAAATACAATATACGGTTCAACTTTCGGTGTCATAAAGACCGTATTAATAGCAAATGTATTGAAAAGAATATTATTACTATCATTATTATTAATAATCTATGCAATCTTTAGTAATGCATGACGATTAATTAAAATCAAAATTTTTATTGTCTCAGGATTTTGTTGTAAAAATATAGTTGTTTAATTACTTCACATTTTTTAGGGGACCCTTTATTATTATTTCTTCATTTACGTTTTTTGGAGATTTTTGTTTTTATTTTTACTTGCTTTATTTATTCCTTTTTCAATATTGGTAGGCCTGTGCACAAAGTTGTAAGCTGGTGATGATGAAAAACAGTTTTAAAAATTATAATCTACCCCCTGGTGGTTTGTAACAGTTAATTCATCTAAGAACTTGTCTGTAGTGAAAACCCAGTAGTTTTTTGAAAAACACATCTGATGCAACACCGCTTGGTGGCGTATAACCATACAACTTCTCTAAGAGCCTGTTCTGAAATAATACTTAAGTGAATCAAATAAGTACAATAAAATAGAGAAACACATATGATAATGCGCCCCCTCCTGGCCTATAGCCGTAAAACTTGTCTAAAAACTTGCTCTAAGATAATATGTCTACATAGTGCAAAAAACCGTATCAAAATGAATCCAGGCGTTTTAGAGAAACTTATATACTTCAAGCTCTATCTGGTGGCTTATAACCGTAAAATAAAGTCTACAATACTTCCGAAATGATGAGCTATTTAATAAATCATAGAAAACAAACGATCTGTCAATTTTCTATTGTACAATAGTACAAATAACAGATGAAAATAGTTTTTGTTTTGTAAAACGACCGAGCTAAATTTTATGTCTTCTGTAAACACGAAGCGAATACGAATTTGTGACAGCACAGTACCCCCGCTCCGCGCTGACGTTCGCTGACACTAAAAATTTGCTAATGCGATGCTACACGATACACGACTCTGTGTTCGGAAAGACCAAGAAGTTTGGCTCCATTTGTACACGCTTCGTATTTAGTAGGTATGTATGAAGTGTCTGTAAAACGGAACTTTAATCTTTTAAAATTGAATAGTAATCGGTTTGTTTATTAATTTTTCAGAGGTTGAATTTTTTTATTTAAAACCCTAAGTAACATATTAAAATGTACAAAGACACAATGTTATGTCAACTACTGCACGGTGGTAGCATGGCCTGCTTGGGTCCAACACCGCTGTGAATGAATATGTCTTTATTGATTTTAATATGAATATAATTATTTAGAATTAATACATTTTATTGGAAATGAATAGTGACTTGTAATTTCTTATTAAGTGTCTTAGTTTGTAGTGTATCTATTTCTATATAGTTTTTTTTACATGTTACCTTTTATTGGCTATCTGATATTTAAATCTATTGTTACTCTAAAATATTATAGCTGTTGATTTTCCTAATAAATAAATAAATAGTGACCGGTGAAAACAAATCTGAGTTGTTTTGTTTTGTATATAGAGTAAATAAATTTAACAGCAGGGTTCGGTTTTAATAGAGTCAGAAATGTCACTTCAAGGTATCCAAATTGTCGAACGCAATTTCGCGGGGATGCAGGCCAGCACTCAGCGACTTCGCGGACTGGAACTCGGACTGAAACTCGCCATCTTGCCAAACGGCTACACCAGCTAGCTAGAGTATGAGTGGTTAGACGGTAAACGCAGAAGAGGGCTTCTAGTCAATTCATACCTTTATGGTTTTGTGATTGTCTGCTTTTACATGATTACAATACAGAGTAAGTTTTCCTCTCTTAATAGTTTGGTACTCTATGCCTCCAATTTTATTTTGTAGGTAATATATGTGGTTTTAACTGTGACGCTTATGACGTGTTCCATACACCATGACACACTTAAATTTATTTCGAAGACCCTTTAATAAAACCTTATTATATTTTAGCGGTTCATTATAACATAACCTAGTTCGAAGTTTCACGTTTCACCCATTCATTTTTCCATATTTATGAGAATTCGGAAATATATTGGCAATAAAAACACTATTAACCGACTTTCGGTGTTTTCCGACTATTTAACATACTTTTTGTTGTTATTTATGTAATATTTTGGACTATTATTATTATTACTGGTGTGTTCTATAAATAAATTTTATGTGAAGGGAATAGTAGTGTATAAAAAAAAAATTTTGCCATTAGAAAATATGGTATAAATAACTTTTAAATAGAAACTAAATTTAAAGTTTAAAATATTTTTAGTCATACTTGTTGCATTGGTAAATGACATAGGCATAAAATATTAAGTGATTTTTTTTATGTTTTTTTAGTGTAATTTATTTTTAATTATTATAAATTCAATTGTCAAATTTTTATACATTTAATATCATTTACTATTCACGAATTATATTTAGTATTAATTCTTTGATAAGATAGTTATTTAAATATATCAATATTTGTAATCGGTCGAGTATTATATAATTTAAATGTAGGAGTAAATAAAAACCATGTTTTCTTTGGATATTTTTACTATTTTTATAACATATAAAATGAAAACGAGACGTTTACACCTAATGACTTAGTGAACACCCTAACAACGTATAGCCTGTCGATGAGAAATGATAATTATTATTTACAAGAGATGGACTAAAGATGTTGCTATGATCACAGATTAGTATGATGAAGATGAAGACGACAGGTGTCTGCTAACTCGGTGCTCACCAGCCGTGCCAGCCATGGCTATGGGCTTTATGATGGACGGTTCTCACATATGGTACTGGATAAGTCTTCACGACATGTACTGGAACTTTTATGAGCTTGATAACAGGCACTTTCACGATTTTCTCTATAGGCACTGGATTATCAACAGGGACCTGTACGACTTTTTCGACTGGTACTTTAACTATCTTTTCCACGGGGTACGGCACGGGTTTTTCAACTTTCACGTGGTTTATTTTAACCACGGGAACCGGTACGTTTTTGACAACTGGAACTTGGACGGGGTAGGGTTGGGGAACGGGAACTTCGACGGGTTGCGGGACGGGGACCGGAACGGGTTGGGGTACGGGGATGGTCACTTGACGGTAAACGTGGAATGGTTCGTCACGGACTACGTATCTTGTTGGTGCGCCGTTGCTGTTTGCTAAAGAATGGATTGTGTTGATGACAGGAGCTTTGGGTCCGGGAGGGGGGGCTTCTCCTCCTGCTGCGCCGAGTCCGCCTGCCCCAAATCCACCAGCGTATCCTCCAAAACTGCCACCAGATAAACCAGAGCTATAGAGTCCACCGCCCAATCCAGCGCCATGGGATCCTCCGCTCAATCCTGAGCCATGATATCCGCCACTGAACCCTCCGCCATAATCGTCTCCGCTGTATTTGGCAGACGGTATAGATCCAGCCGGGAAGCTACTTGGAGAGAAGCTTGATACTGAATCATAGCCACTCGACCCTCCGAAGTCGTGACCATGTGATTGATATTGTTCTTGTATGATACCCGCTCTGACGCTACACGCCAAAATAGCTAACGACGTCAATTTTATCTGAAAATGATAAAGTTACATATGTTACTTATTTCTAACATTTACAATTTTTTTTTATAAATTCTCTACATAAAATAAATCAACTGTATTACGTTTCATTTGTTAAATTTATTTCTATTTAAATATATAGTTTTTAATTTTCATGAAACGTAAGGGCGTATTCAGACCATGCTGTGATAGTGAGTACTGACTGCATACAAGGAATATGTAAAGTTATTATTTATTTTTATTTAACATTAATTTATTTAACTTATATGGAAACAATACGCACGAAAACAACATTTCCATATAAGCATAACGCTCGTAGACAGTAAACTCACTGCCATGTGTTAACTAGGTTCGAATACGCGCTAAATCGCCCATTAATATTTTCTTTTCATTTAAAACTTACAAAAGTAGCCATGTTAATTAGCTAAACGCTGGCCACTCGTCGTGTTGAGGTTGTATACCCAACGAATAGTCTCGTTTGTATGCGATTGTTGAACGTTTACATCTTTATATATGGAAGACAAGCGGGTCGTGTCGAAAGCAAGAGTAAGAAACTGGTTTGCAACGTCTTTCCTTTTCTATCGGAAATAAAGTTAAGTCAGATGCGACCAAATTAATTCAATGGTGTTATTACTTAATACGCTCGATAGATACTAACAAGAATAAAAATATGATTCTGTTCATATCTAACCTGATAAATCATGATATAGTGTGATAAATTTTTTCCATTCCATTCCATCAGCCCATTATGCCCCACTGCAGGGACTTAGGCCTCCCCCCAGGGCGAGTACTTGGAGCTTAATTCACCACGCTGCTCCAATGCGGGTTGGTGGATTTTAATGACTGCTATCTGTTGATGTCACCCGGGACCGACGGCTTAACGTGCTCTCCGAAGCACGGAGTCAGTGATAGTTATGTACTTAAGTCAGAGACACAGTGAGATAGGTAATAATAAATAATAATATCTGGTATATCTTACATACGGTCATCTAGTCCCTGGCAGTACCTGTATAATGGGTACTAAATAATTGTTATATATACTTAAATATATTTTACAATACATCATGAATTGATATTTTACTCCCAGACATGGAACAAATAGACATGTTCATGCAAACAAATATATGTGTGTCGGGCGGGAATCGAATCCGCAACCATTGGGTCAGCAGTCGGTGTCTCTAACCACGTGAAACGAGAGCTTATATAAAGCACCCTTATAAGTTCGTATGTTCTTAAAATATACCTACACAAATTTTGTGTTTACCGAAGTGTTTTAAATTAACTATGAACGCGTTTAATAAATTTTTGATTCAATGAAAATAAAATATATTTTGAAAGGACAACAACGTATTTTATTAGACAGAATAATAAAAATAATTAGCTACCATAGTAAGAAACATGTGTTTGTAATAAAAAAAATTTTTTTTTTCTTTTCTTTTATATATTTCGCTTTACAACAAACAGTAAAACGTTGATGTTTATTAAATTTTCCGCCATAACTCTGCAATATCGTCAATTCTTCATCAAATATCAATTTAATGTGACCTCTGCGCAAGCGCTGCGGATCCACGACGATCCATTTTTCTTGAGTCGAAAGTTTAAATGCAATCATTCATCACACTCCGTTATCGCTAAAAAAATTGAAATTGATATATTTTTGTGAATAGACCGACTGATAAGAATGTTTTTCCGTTAAAATAAGCTCTGTTTGGTGATTTAAAATTCTGATAAACACAGACGGGGCACATTGCATAAACAATTGTACTTACTTGTCTTTTTCATTGTGAGACATTGGCCCTAGAACTTGTTCATTAATTGTTTGTGAAATGTTAATATATCTAAGTGTTGTATTTTCACTTTTATGAAAAACTATATTTCTCAGATTATATAATTCCGGGTTGTCCCGAAAGTATTGCAACGTGTGGCAAGCAGCTGTATTGATACAAACTGAGTGTTAATTTGATAAGTATTTTTTTGTGTCGCACCCTTACAGAATCATTTTAGTGTTCGTCTGTATATATGTCGGTCGCTGGCAGATATTTTATGTAGGCTGAGTTATGTAGACCAAGCCAATTTTGATGCAAAATCACTTTAGAAATATTACATAATTTTGAAATTGACTCATTAAAATACGTATATGTAAGAAAATATATTTTACATGTTTATAGACTTAACACATGGAACGTCTGCGATCAGTTATATTTTCAAAGTATAAGTGCCTGCACACATGTTTTATAAATATCTCAAAACTACCATTTGTAGTGCATTTCGTTGGCCATACAGTTGCAAGGTGAGCTTTTTTCTTAGGGTTGAAAGTTTTAAGTAGCTGCTCTATTTTTTTAAACTTTAAACTTTGTTTTTAATTTGTCGATGGAACTTGACATTATTACCCACTTACCAATTTACGATCCGTTCGACAATATTTATGTATTTAAAAAACGTATATGTGACATGTATTACATTATCACAGTAAACTAATTACTTTGTGTCGTGATCGTGTGCTGTGTTGTGACGTTTGTGTGTGCGGTGTCGTGATAGCCCAGAGCGCAACGAACCTGTCTCAAATTTATAAGGCCATAGGGCCATGGTCCCAATCCGGGCGCGTACCAATGAGTTTTTCTGACTTAAGTACATTAACTATCACTGACTCCGTGCCTCGGAGAGCACGTTAAGCAGTCGGTCCCGGACGCTGTCAATAGATGGCGGTCGTTACGATCCCCAACCCGCAGTGGAGTAACGTGGTGGATTTAAGCTCCAAACCCCCTCCTCACCCTGGGGGAGACCTAAGCCCCGGCAGTGGGGTAAAATGGGCTGATGATGATGATGAAACTAATTACTTTGTTTATAAAATATGAACTAGATTTCACGTTTTGTATATGACTCCAGAAAAAAAATATAATATTAATGTGAGATAAAGATAAAACTTAATATTTTTTAAAGATTGTATAATTAACATGGGTTGCCAACAATTACCTTATTATATCTACTTATAACGAACTAATAAGCGCGTTTACCCCAGAAAAGACCCACTTTAAAAAAGTGCATGCACTTATAGTGTACCAGCTGTCCTCGACTTACACCACTTGTAGTGCAAGTAGTAGCATTATATAAAACTGTCGTCTGCTGCATAAGTAATTTTTACTAATTATCATTAGAGTGGTTTGAAATGATTGACCGATTGGTCTAGTGGTCAGAGACGCCAACTGCAGATCCAAATATTGTGGGTTCGATTCCCGACCGGGACAAATATAATATTATATTTGTGTGCATGAACATGTCTATTCGTTCCGTGTTTGGATGTAATATATTATAAAGGTGTTTAAGTAGGTATATGTATCAGTTGTATAGTACCCATAGTACATACAGGCTCTACCAATAATCTGGGGTTAGATGACCGCGTGTGAGATGTCCCACATTATTTATATTGTATATATTTATGCTGTTTATTTTATTTTATGACAAACATCGAATGTCATAAAATGTCGTGATAAATGTCACAAATGTCATGATAGCCCAGAGCGCAACGAACCTGTCTCAAATTTATAAGACCCCATAGGGCCGACACCGTGCTTCGGAGGGCACGTTAAGCAGTCGGTCCCGGACGCTGTCAATAGATGGCGGTCGTTACAGTTCCCAACCCGCAGTGGAGCAGCGTAGTGGACTTAAGCTCCAAGCACCTTCTCACCTTGGGGGAGGCCTAAGCCCCTGCAGTGGGATAAAAATGGGCTGATGAAGATGATGATGAAACATCGAATGGAAACGTGTATTGTCCGTGAAGTATGTATATAATGTATGATTTTAGACGTTCGCCTTTTTTTTCTTCCTCGATACTAATACATCTTAAATTTTAAGTTTGTGTTACTTTAGGAGCAAGCTAGAAGTAGGTACCATAAAATTCTGATGATCGGTGAGTCAGTGTGTGACAAAATGGTGAATCAATAAACTGTGTGAAGAAATCGGATACAGGCGACTGGGCCATTCGGACGAGTTTCATTCGCTCGAGATGAATTCAAATTCTTTTGAAGTAGATACATAATCATGACATCTGAAACAGCACATATTAAATACCAAGGTAGGACCATCACTTGCTATGTTATCAATTAGGGTTCTACAAGCGAATAAGAAAATCAAAAGTATAAACTACACAATAGTTAAAATAATATTCTTTTATCGAATATAATTTCTGACAAAGGTACTAAATAATTTGCACAAATTACAAATAGAATTTTTTCATCCATTTTTATATTTTTTCTAGAAACTCTGTTTAAAAAAATAAGTAAGTTGGTAAAACTTTTACAGCAAAATGTTTTTCCTGGTAAGGTTAATCGCTACACAATCATCACTACATCAAACATTAATACTATTCATGAAAAACGGGGAACAGTAGGTGAAGTGGGGCGCGCTATCCTACCGGCAGCTGCCGGCCGACACTGTCGTCATGATACTAAAAAAACATGTATTATTTTTTACCAAAAACCAAAATATAAAATTGGCTGGATTTTATCTATTCGTTCAACAACCGGAAGAATAACGTATTTCTGTTTATCCGACAAGCGAACCATTAACTTGTTGTTATTTATCCAACTAAAATAATTTATTTCAAAAGGCTTCTTGGTGTTCCATCGCTCTGCTTCGCTTAGCTCTTCGCAGTCACACAAGTGAAACCTAACCTAACCCCTACTGTTTCTAAAATGGTATACTATCAATCATAACCGAATTACTTTAAAAATTTATTTCTTTAAACTTCTTTAAGAACTGACAGCAATAAATCCAGAAAGTGACTCCTTAATACACGATGGAAATAAAAAACCTATTGAATACGCATTAAAAAAAAAGCAGTAGCTTCTGATTTACTACAATTAATACACGTATAATATATAATAAGCAATTTATTTATTCTTACAAGTATTATACTGTTGCAAACGTTATTTTACACAACAACAAAAAACTAATAGTAAAAAAATTGCTAAATAAAAAGGTAAAACTAAGTGACTACGTAAAAAATAATTTACTAAAAAGTGTAAACTAAGCTCTATAATCTATTTGAAAAAAATTAAGCAATTTAGAACGTATCATGCAATATTTTTATGTACGATACCTAATTGAGAAAATAATAAAGTATATTCTTTAATTTTCGTTAGGTATCACTGTATGTTTCCCGAGCAAAATAAAATAATATAAATCTGACTTGAACGTTAAAGGTGCAAAATAAATTTGTAGTAAAAATAGACAAAAATTTCATTTAAAGCCAGCGCCGAACATATCTTGGTTATTGGTTTTTGCTCTGCAATACCACATAACATCTAAATTTTATATTATAAGCATATTTTATTATTTGCTTAAATAGGTATCGAACAAATAACATTGCATTGTGCTTAATTACCCGTTATTCTCGAGAGAAGTTATAGTGGTGCTAGATACATATTATTATAACTCGGTGCATTTTTTTTTCGTTCATACTCACTGTCGTTGCGTGCAGAAAGCGAGACGTATTCAGCGTCGCTAGTTAAAGAAGATATTCACGCAACGTCTGCAGCCAGCCTAATTGCTGTCAGATCAATAACTGTCACACGAATTATGGGTTTCTACTGATTTCTACTATTTTAATTACTCGTTCAAGTCAAGTACTAATATTAGTATTATGTATTGTAAGCAAAATTTATTGATTCAGTACACATAACACCAGACACCGGAAAACGGAGGGCTTGAAGAAATCGAAAGTGCACAATCGCACGATCTACGTGTATAATATCTATTTTGTACTGTCATTTCAATGAGAACACGGATCACAGTTATCAAAGTGTAGATGCTTTATCATCATAGAGACGGATATAATTCTAAATGTGTTCTAAATAGACAAAATAAGAACACGTATTACAGGAATGAAAATGCGTTAGTCGGTTTCCGATATACTGGACGAGTTTATATAAATCTCGTGTCCCTTAGACCCAAGACTAGCAGGCCCAGTACACTATGATGGTAGAAAATAATTATTAAAGATACGGTTAAAGAATCAATATTGTCAGAGTTATTTAAGAGGTGTGTTTTTACTGCAGGATATAGGCCTCCCCCAAGGATCGCCACCACACACGGTCCTCCGCCTTTCGCATCCAACTACCCCCGGTATGGTGCTTCAGGTCATCTGTCCACCTGGCCGGGGGCGTCCAACACTTCGCTTTCCGGTACGTGGCCTCCATTCGAGAACTCGTCTACCCCATCGGTTATCAGTTCTACGGCAAATGTGACCGGCCCATTGCCACTTCAGCTTGCTGATCGCTTCGACTTCGGAGAGGCTTATATCCTGCAGTGGAGAGACATGAGCTGATGATGATGATGGTGATGTGTTTTTACACAGCTGATTTTAGACAGCTGAAAAGATGGAATTTTTCAGTTATGATTTTTCATAATTGAAAAATTCCATCTTTTGTTGTCACGGTGAATGCTTACAGGAGATAATGGAGTTGTGGTAGCCGAGGGATTAAGCACGTTGTCTTTGATAGAACATTGTGGGTTGGATTCCCTTAAGTGTCTGCACTTCTGTGACTGTGAAGAACAGAGCCCTCAATGCTCATCTGACCAGTGTGGTGGGTGTACCAAACTCAATAATTTAATGTTGACGATGAGCTGTACCCCGAAAGTAGTGGCATAAAATCTTGATGATAATGACCGTAGCTTCACTGTAAAAGAATAATTATTATCTACCAACAATTGGTAAAATCTTCAGTTTATTTCTAAAAAGGTTTAAAATAACAACAGTTACTAAAATAACTGTCTTGGACATAATATAGAACCGAGTACATATAGTAGCGCACATGTTTTAGTATTTTTATGTAAATATACGAGTATAGGTAACATGTTCGTTGCGTTATTATTACAACGTTTTCGTCTATAGTTACTTCTTCTTTTACGAAGTCTAACCATGAAACTGTCTCGTGGTTGTTAAAAATATTAAATACGTTTAAAATCTCACGTTTTTCTACTAAAACACTACAGCAAAAATTGTAATTTAAAATAAATTAATCGGGAATAAAATATGAAGACAAGTCCACTTTTTACATTTTTTTACATATTTCAAAACTTAAAAAATGTTCACCTATTCTCCGAAAAAGCCATACGCTAGTCCAACTACAGGCATAGATGGATGTGTGGGTGGCTATGTCACTATTCACGTTGCGATTTGTCAAAAAGTACAGAGGCACGAGGAACGCGCGGTTGAAATTTCGATTTTGAGCTATTTATGGTAAAATCATTAATTAACATTTACAGCGAGCTACAGGAAAGAAGATCCAAATAAATGCTACCAATCGTATATAACAATATTCCTTAAAATTACAATTCGACATGTCTTGGTCAAGTTCGTCTTTTTATGGTCGTGTTACTAAAAAAATATAAAAAATAATGCCTATAAATAAAAGTGTCAAAATTGTGGATTAAAAAATACAATAATTAAATTCTTTTTTATTTCTCCTAACAATTTATACAACAGCATAATTACAAACTAAATTAAAACTAACAGCAATAAAAACAACTTATAACAACATGCTTATCACATAAAATTCCAATTTTGATTTCCTTGAAAGTACATAATTATATACATAAAACAATAAAATATCTACGTATGTACACAATGTGATAAATGCCAACATAAAACTTAAATTTTAATTAATATTCTTTTATTTTTCATTGATTTTCTGTTAAAATATTTTTCATTAATGTTGTTTTTTTTTAGAGTGATCTTAAAAATACATAATTAACACCAAGTAATTTTAAATAAACATGTACGAGATGGTTTAGAGTCAATGTTTACAGTTATAAAGTTAAAAAGTATAGACATATTCTTAAACTGAAAAATACATTAATTTACCTAATTACATTTGCAGGTCCCTTTCTTTATATTCTAGAAATAAGTTTTTTTTTTTTTTAATCAGAAGCAGAAGTAGTTTTCTACGTATCTATAAATATGTTTTAATGTGGAGCTAACTTTTCGTGACAAATGCACACAACTTATAATTCAAACAAGTCAACAAAATGCGTGAATTGAATTTTTTTTTTCGAAATAACCTAAAACGTAAATAATTTCTCTTTACAGATATTTTATTTCTCTTCTGTTATAGGGTCGTCTGATTTTTCTTCTGCTACTACAGGAGGTGGCTGTAAGAGGATAGGGATGCTCTCCGTTTCCAATTCTTCTGAATTATTTGATTCAAAATGAGGTTCAGTTTTGAAAGCACGAGATATTTTTGGTTTTGTGACTCTTCGTCGTCTGCCTCGTTTTTCATTTTTGTGGTTGAACTTTCCTCTTAGCTCTCTAATGTGAGGTGGTGGAGGTTTTAGCAGAGGGTAAGGTTCATTCATATTAAGTTTAGGAAGTTTTCTGTGATAAGCCGGACGTCCGGTCAAAGAATTAGGATGTCTATAATTGACAGGTCTATGTTCTCTGCTGTTTGAAATTGATGGAAATTTGGGTCGATTTTTGAAATTACCAGATTCACGAACTTCACGTTCATCTTGTTGAGTTAAATCGGTAACACCAGGTACTTCAGGATTTAAAGCATCTTGCTCTACGACAGCTCCAACAGAATGTGTATTTGTTGCCTCAGCTAAAGGTATAATACTTTCCTCTTCTTCTTGACTACGAGAATACTTAATACTGCCTTGGTAAGGATTTAGGCTGGTCCCATATATATCTAAAAAAGGGTTCCCAATCATACTTACACCATTTGATAGGGTGGATATGTCGTAAGGTTTTAGATTTTCGTAATTTTCATTTTTTACAAGCATTTGTTGTAAAGTTGACATATCTAGTTTTAATGGTACAGGTTTATTGAATTGCTCCCTTAATAAAGCCATTCGAGTGTCATCGTAGGCCGGTTTACCTTTTAACATGTCTGCTACCAGTTTTAGGTCCACATTAAAAGGATTAGCTACTCTAAATCCATTTACGTTTGAAATTAAACTTCCAGTTTGAGAGTCTATTTCATTTGGACGCATATATGGCAATCCAATTTGTTTATTATTTTGTAGAAGTTTGTTGATAATGCTATTAGTGACATCTAACTGATGACTGCCAACATTTTGATTTATTCTTCCTGGTATCGGCTGAGGTATGTAACCATTATCGAAGTTACTATTATGAAGTCTTAAAGCATCGTTACTAAAACCTTGAGTTAATCTATGAGGAATGTCGCTCAATTTCAAAATGCTAGTCAAGTCTTGTGGATGGCCTCTTTGGGTGTTTGTTATCGGTTGAATATTATCTTGATATGAACGTATTCCTTGAGGAAGGTAACTAATCTCTTGGTTTCCAATGGCTGTACCCCGTTTACCGTCAATATATAATCCTTGATTATATGTGGGATCTTCATTTCGATTTTGTTTACTATACGATGCAATACTTTGATGAAGTGATTTTATATCTTCTGATGGGAATGCGTCATCAGGCTTAGACCTTATATTAAATCCGTATCCCGAATTTTTGTCTCTATAATAAGAATCTGCAAGATGTTTATAGGCAGAAGGAAATTGCCTTTGTTGTTCTAGCTGTTTTTCATAATTTTGAATATCATATCGAATATTATTTTGTTCAGTGATGGTCTTCAAACCAGAATTTTCCAAAACATTAGATGCATCTATGGATTCAATATTTCTTAATGCATTGGCGTGATCAAACGGTTGTTTAGTTTTGTTATCAAGAATACTATCCCTTGTACTTTGGTAGTAGAACGGAGAAGCAGTTATTAAGTCATTTTGTTGATTGCCAAAACTGTTCGAGTTTGTGTTAAGGGAAGTGTTATTGATTATGTATTTCGTTGGCTTAGATTGTTTATCGCTATTACCATAAAAATTTGATACGATCTGTGGTCGTTGTGGTATTGAGTTATGTTGCATAACATTACCAATGTTACTAAAATTAGGTGTGTAATTATGCCCGAAATATGCCTCATTTACTTTTGCTTGCTGTTTCATATTCTCGTGAGCTTTAGCGGCAGCTTTTGCAAACTCCTTTGCTTCATTATCATCAGATATTGCTCTGGCATTTTGGGAATTATCAAACGTAACGTGTGGCGTCTTATATGAATTTTGAGTATTATATACACTACTTTGGAAATTTGATGGGTTCACATTATTACTTGAGTCCATTTCCAACGCTTGTGGCTGCATATAGCTATTATAACTTGCGGCCCCAAACGAGTCCGAATTGAGAGATTTTTTATCTTCTAATTTCCATCCGTAATTACCATACGAATATACATTTGGTTGAGCAGTTTCTTGGTTTAAATCTATTAATCGATTTTTGAAGTTCTGATACAATTGATAGTCGGGCTGAGCAAAGTTCGTAAAAACATTATTAGCGGACGCTAAGTTGCCAACTCTATGAGTGTCTTGATTATCCGAATTACTAACCGATCTGCCTTCTTGTTGAGTATTTTGGCGAATTTGATTTTGATACTGAGACAAAACTGAAACATCTTGCACTGATTTAGATAAAGAATTAGCTCCGATAGAATTAAGCCAAGAACCACGATTAGTGTCAGTGTACATAGAGCTAACAGGAGTCGCTATTGTAGTACTTGATACGTCATTTTGTTGAACATTCAGTGGATATCTCACTCCATTTGCTGAATTGTCGTAATGTTGTATTTGTAGGCTTTTGGCTGGATCGTTTTCATACGTTAAGGTATTAGTAGGTGTATTAAGACGATTATAATCTATGGTTCGATAAGTAGATATGGCAGAAGAATCATATTGTTGAGCGTTAGAAGGACTTGTTAGGAAAATTGAGGATGCACTTGATACATAAGGTTGAGAGGTAGCTGATGCCCCTGTATATTGAAGATCTGGTAAGATCGTAGACAAGTACGATGATAATGATGATGGTGTGTTTTGAGGATTGTCATGGGAATAAGTACCGACAGGAGAGTATTGCACAGAATTCACATACCCTTGTACTTCTGAATTCTTATTATCTGATTGGCTTATTTGGTTTGAATTGTAATAATTTTGTAAGTTAGGAGAATACTGGTGCTGTGGTTGTGGTGTTGCCGAGTAACCAGTTGGAGCAGGAGTCGACACCTGTTGTGAATATTGACTTTCAGCTCTTATTCTCTGCAAAAATTCTTCAGGTGGTAGAGAATACTGCATTGCGGCATATTGGTTACTAGCTCCTGTTTCGCTGTCTTGTGAACCGAATTCCTCATTATGCCCAGAGTTTTCTATACGTTGCTGAAAAGGGTTCCTTATATGGAATATTCTTCTTCTGGCATCACTGCGGGCGTGATTTGTTTGTTGGTAGTCTTCTTTGTTTTTGTCTGAATTTTGATTTTCGTTTCGCTGGAACAGGTCACTTACCGAGCTAATGGAATGATCATTACCGGTGTCTCCTTGGATGTTAGTATATTTGGAGTAGGATTCTCTTGTATCGGATCCAAGCTGAGGGTGAATCTGGTTGAATCCATCTTGACAAACTACTAGCTCTACGAATGCTAGTATCCATATCTGTAAACAGAAATTAAGAATTGTCACTAAACAGTAAGTAAATCAACGACCTATGTTTATTTTCATATTATTACTTTCTTTTTCCCCTGATACAAATGGTGTTCAAATTATTTACAAACAAGCAAATTGACTGGTTCAGTTGTTTATTCTATAAGTACGAAAATTTTAAAAATATACTAAAAACCAGCTACGGAATCAGTATATTATTATCAAAGAAATAATTTATTTTTATTACAAATATCTTGATATAGACAAATTCGTACGGTCGTAACAGAGCATGCTCATAGCAGAACTGTGTGCTGCTGTCAGACTTATTTACTCTATGGTTTGCTACAATGTGAATGTTTGCAAAACCATTAGCGAGGCCGTTAGGAGTACAAAGAAAGAGAGACACAGTTTGTCTGGACTTCAAACGCGTAAAGCTTTTACTCCGGTTTATTTTAGTTTAGTTTCTGTCACAACCGTAACAGTACTACTAAGCTTTCCTATTTAATTTCACTTTCATCATCATCATCATCAGCCCATTTTTACCCCACTGCAGGGGCTTAGGCCTCCCCCAGGGTGAGGAGGGGACTTGGAGCTTAAGTCCACCACGCTGCTCCACTGCGGGTTGGGAACTGTAACGACCGCCATCTATTGACAGCGTCCGGGACCGACTGCTTAACGTGCCCTCCGAAGCACGGTGTCAGTGATAGTGTGTACTTAAGTCAAAAAAACTCATTGGTACACGCCCGGATTCGAACCATGGCCTTATAAATTTGAGACAGGTTCGTTGCGCTCTGGGCTATCACGACACTTGTTTCAACACTAATTTCACTTTGAATAATCCTAAAGAAAATATTTGCAGCCACTGTCTCATTGATAAGTTAGTTCCTGCAGCATTCTAAATATTTTACTATATGTCTTGCTTATCTATGGATAAAACCGTGTACAAGTTTCTCCGTATAAAAGGTCACCTAGGTTATTTCAACGTATCCCACAACGAGTTTAAGCTTAACCATAAAATGATCAGCCACATTATCAATTGCAAAGCTTTCACACGCTAACTACTAGGTAAAAAAGCTAATATTTTAAATTATAAAGTTTTTCGCTTTTATGGGTCTTTTGGTATCTTTCCACATACAAAATTTTAAAAAGCATAAGTAAAAAAGTATTTACATAAAATCATCCAAGACATATATTTTTAAATTACTGAACATAGCCTGCACAATATATTTCATAAATCTACACATGTTATGTATTTTGTTCTATTTTAGCACGTTGCATGAGCAAACGGAATTTAACACGTACAGTAACCAACGTCCAGTTGTAATGATATATTGTCGATTAGGAGATTGAAATAATTTGAATACGTAAATGTTCAAAGAAGGAAACGGCTATATATCTGGCGCTGCAAATATGTTAATTACTAAGTACGAGTATTCTACGTTAAGTACTATCGATTGTTCTTTAAAAAAAAATCGTTTAATACTTTTTCTAGAATTTAAAATAAATATCTACTAAAGGGGGAAAAAGAAGAAGAAAAGAAGTATAACATTGTAAATCTTTTAAATATTCCCAAAGAATGTTATATACATAATAAGTACTGATAATGAGTTATACATAAGTACGATGAAAGAAAAAACAGTTACAGTACTGTACAGTCGAAGCAACAGAGAGCCCCTAGTATTGATAATATTGCACAAAACAAAATAAATTCCTGTGCACTTTGTTATCTCATATCTGAAAATTACCATAGTAATTTGTGCTCGTATCTATAAAATATTACTGGCAAACGTCAATCAGCGAGAGGTAAATTGCAAGTTACGTGCTCTGATGTAAATATTACAAGATATAAACCTCGCGCACAAATTTTACTATGTAAAATGAATCAGGACAATGAATTTTTTTATCTCTAATATCAACATTTAGAATAATCTGATAGACTGTTGAAGTCTATCAAGTGTATTTAATCATTGAATATTTTATAAGTAAGAACATGTTCGCAGCAGAATTCTCTAGCAACAAGCAGTTTATTTTCGACTTCATGAATTAAAATATTTATGGGTATAATTTTTTTAGATATTTTCGGGAGATATTTTCAACGGTACTAAGAACTCCTATCAAGTAAAAAATTCACAAGAAATAAGAGCTTAAAAATGTTGTTCGGAAAATGCTCTCTCGAAGCATTTTAACTAATAATTATTTAAAGTTTGTATTAAACGAAAAAAAGTAACAAGGTCTTTCATCTTAGTCCAAGAAGCCATAACAGTTAACACCTGATTTTTGATTAACATTTTTTTAAGGGCTTTACATCTGTGGTAAAATACCTAATTATACCAAACTTAAATTAAACACGTTCATAGGTATATTGTTTCCGCCAAGGAATACGTGAATAAAATTTATAAAGAATATTGATAAAGAAAGCTTATTATATTTAACTCCTTCTATGGTTATTCTGCTGGTTGATTGATTATCTCAAAGTGATAATAATTTTCTATTATTGACTGAATGATTGGCTAAGTGGTTAGAGACCCTAACTGCAGAACCAAAGGTCGTGGATTCGATTACCGCCTGGGACAAATACTTGTATCCATGAATTGTTCTGTATCTGGGTGTAAAATATTTATATAATTATGTTTATGTTATAAAGCGTATTTAAGCATATATATCAGTTGTCTAGCAACTCATAACACAAGCATAATACTTGCTTACTTTGGGACTAGATGGCTCTGTGTGGGATGGCTCATGTACTATTAATATTATTATATTTATCAGTTGTCTAGTACCCCATGATACAAGCGTAACACTTGCTTACTTTGGGACTAGATGGCGCTGCGTGGGATGCACCAAGTATTATTATTAATAGTAAAGTCTTAACCGTACTTTTCGTTAGCTTGGCGTGCATCCAGACGATATTTCTTCGAAATTGCGTCAGTAAAAGTCTATAGTAGCAAGTCAATTAACCGGTATCTCTGGAAGCATCAGAAGGAAGAGCTTTGAAATGCGCAAAGGTCGTTAAAAGCGACAGTCCACCGTGTTAGGAAGCGCAACTTTCGCTAGGCGCAACTCGTGAATCCACCCTTTTCCACGGTTTCACTGCAACCATACATTGATTTATAATAGATTTCGCCGATGCACGTTGTCGACTGCACCTTTGACATTATTCATTCTGTGTAGGTATAATAATAGATGGTAAAGTATTGGTTTTACGCTAGTTTCATATTTGAAAGGATTATTATTTCATAACAAATCGTAACTAGATTTGGGTTATGAAAACGTATGCAGTACTTTATTTAGGTATTTTTTGGGAACACCATTGAATTTAGTTAGTTTATAATAAAAACGTCTACAGATTTTTCATTTACATATTTTTCCTTGACACCATCGAATCTAGTTAGTTTAGTCGAACACACATGAGTATAATTATTTTTATTTAATATTGGTATTAATTTTATTAAACATTAGACTGCTTATTATTTATTTGTGATACATAATTTAATTTTTTTTTTCAAGTTTGTTTTGTTGCAGTAATGTGAGAAATATACATATATGGAAAATATTAATTTGAAAAAATGAATTCTTTTTGGGCAGTCTGATTAACACATAAAAATCAAACTTAAACAAGTTCCTGAGAGTACTTAAAAAGTTATAATAATGTAACGTTTCATAGACAATCGTAAAGTAGGTACAGTTCCAATCAAACTTTATATCGGATCAGTGGAGTGAGGGGTATATGACTGTACCTGCGCAAGCACGCTTATAGCGTTGTATTCCGATCCGCCATATAACTGAAATACCAAATTTGGCTGTCGCTGAAGAAACAAGGCGTATGAGATATTATAATAATAATCTTTATTGCCAATCAAAGCTACAGTTATATTTAAAAACAAAATCAAAGGAACACACAGTAAACCTAATTCAGCAGGGAAACGCTACTGGCACCTAAACTAGGACAGTCTGAAATATAGGTACTAATATTATGTTTGTTTTTACAGCGAAGTTTTGAAGTTGGTAAACCAATATATCTAAGTCTGTAAATCGATAAAGCAATTTATTACGTATATTTGTTAAGTTTGGAAATAAATTTTACAAAGTATACAGTTGAAATTAATACAAATTTGCCAATGATAAAGATTTTTAAATATTAAACTTTTTATTTAACGTTTTATACGAAAACTTAATTTGATAACCATATTAACAAATAGTAACAGTATTCTATGAAGAATAAAAAAAAAATCACAAATAATCTATAAATAAATAGTTAGCGAAATATATAATCAATAGATAAATGACAGCCTAAGAAAGAGAATGCAGTCCTGTCCCGCCCACAATGCCCTCTCGCCCTATTGTGAAAGTGTTCTCAGAACGTGGCTTACGTCTCGTTCAGAATTTCCATTGTTTTCTTTGACTTAATGTTTCTCGTTTCGTCTGTAAATTAAACTAGTCGCCAGATGTGACTTCGCTTTCATCTACGACTTCTATTTAAAATTTCTGGTTAATGCATTATTTAACAACAAATTATGTAATCCTATTTTATTATTATTTATTATTATATATTTTCATAAATATTATTATAATTATTACTATTATCATATTATACCCTCTTTGATGGAGGTATGCATCAATATCGATCGCCCAATCTAACTACTCATACATGGCATGCCGTGCATGTTTAAGTTGCTGGGCGCGGGCGAGATGACAGCCGTCGTCATGACAGCTGTGAAGGATCTCCGCGCGCCCGCCTTCACACTCATTCTCGGATCGGTACCGTTCCATACTCAAAACTTAACGCACCCCCTATTGTACGCATGGTACAGTCAACTTTACTAGTCAATAGTTATAATCAGGCCAGACCATAGAGTGAATAAATTTAACAGCAGCGTTTGGTTTTAATAGAGTCAAAAATTGTAATTTCACAGTATCGAAAATGTTAGACGCAATTTTACGGGGGTAAATACCGACACGCGGGGACCTCGCAGACTGAAACTGGCTATCTCGTACAAGCTAGCTAGAGTATGAGTGGTTAGACGGTACACCCAGAAGAGGGCTTCTAGTGAATTCATACTTTTATGGGTGAAGTTGCTCTCTGTGATTGTCACTGCTCTGTTTGTTTGTCAGGGTTAATCTCCGAATAAAATCAAATCAAATATATTCATTTCGTTGTTATGTAAGATAATCTTAAAACACATCATAAATGTGGATTTAAAAATATAAACAATTGGTTTAACAAATAGTGGTTCAATATTAAAATTATCGAAACAAACTGAGCCAGCGGTTTATACCTATGAATTTCTATCATCTAAGTAGTCGGACACTTTATAATAAGCTTTTGTATAAAGCTTTCGTTTCATTGTTATTTTAAACTTATTAAAGGAATCCTGAACGTTAACTAGGATCTAATTGGAGGTAAAATTTGTAATATTGGCTTTTATATTATATTATAAAAAAATATTGGCTTTTAAAAGATTTTGTGATTTTATTAAGTCGACTAACATGATAAGCAAATTTATTTTTGTTTCTTGTATTAATATCTTGTATGAAAATCTATACACATAACATTTTACCCGTGATTATAAAAACGAAAAACAAAAAATTGCAGCAAAGCTCATAGTTGTAAAATTATTCAACGCCAAATAAATTGGAAGCGTGTGTGGACTGCATAAACGTACAAATTGACCAGAAGCTTTCTTATGCGCTTACCGTCTAACCACTCATACTCTAGCTAGCTGGTGTGTACCCGTTGCGGATGGCGAGTTCTGTCTGAATTTATTCCGCGTGGTCCATGCGCGCCGGCCTTCACCCACGCGAAATTGCGTTTGACATTTTCGATGCTGTGAAATGACATTTCTGACTCTATTAAAACCAAACGCTGCTGTCAAATTTATTTAGTCTATTGTGGACATAAGTTACGTACAAATAGTGAATTTAGTTTATTCATAAAAATCTCTAAGTATTTATGTTATTTAAGGAATACGAAATATTTAACAAAAAAAATAATTCACAGACTTGTACATATTTATCTACTATAATTATCTGATTTAATAACTGTTTTCAATAAAACTTATTGAAACTTATTTCACAATATTTTTTAACTTAATAACTTCATACTAAAACATATTCTACTGCAAAGTATCACGTTACGCTTCATTATTTTAATTTTAAGATGACATCTCGTTGCATCACATAACTTGTTCCACGTAATAGTGAAATCTTGACATCGCAGACTGAATATTTAAAAGGGACTTGTTATTTTACGTAAAATTAACATTAATAATTCAGTAATTTTCAAATACCTTAAGGTATATCTCATGGTACGTTGATGCATGATAACCAGATTGAGAAAAACAAGTCTGTTGAATTTTTAAATGCACGTTTTGCATCTGTTACAAGTACTTGTAACTATAGGATAGAATGTGCCTTTTCATACTTTATATTTATAAAAACTTGGCATGTACCGCGCCTCGGAGAGCACGTTAAACCGTCGGTCGGTCACCGTTGCCGTCACCAGAGGCTGTCGTTAAAATCCACCAGTCCGCACTGAAGCAGCGTGGTGGATTAAGTTTCGAGCACCTTTATTCCGAGTTGAAACCTAAACTCCTGCAGTGGGGCTTAGCGGGCTGATATGGAAACTTGCATACCAAAAACCTTCTTATCAGAAAGTTTCCAGTATTTGAAAAAAAATTATTATATTGTTTTCCAAACAGATTTCTATCTATGGTGTAAATATGGGAAAAAGGAAATAAGGAATAAGGAATTTACATAGTATTTTTTAATTTTTGATTATTAGTTTTAATTTAGAATTTACTTATATCACCCAAAGAAATTATAATTGGACACAGGAATAAAGAAATTAATAATTTACGTGACCTATATATCACAGCGGCAATGATCTATGCACAGATTTACCTATTAACGATAGGCCCAAAAGTTTTTGCCGCCTTCTATAGAAAAAGGAAACTATACGCACGTTAGGTATATAAAGAACTATCGCATGATTTTGCATGAATTTTCATTTTCAAACGGAAGCTGGCAAATGAAAAAAAAAATTGATTCTTTAAAGAGTTTGATTTTTCTTGACGAAATCAAATCTGACTTTTCTTTTCATTCAAGATAATTTTTAACTTTTTTTCAGGCAAAATAAACTTCTTTCATAGAGAATAATTATTTCGATTAAGGAAATCTTTTTTCTAATAAAAAAAATTATTACATTTTTTTCACTATAGCCGCCCCATAAAATTTCCCTCATTAGGTCCTAACCGAATTGTTTAATCTAATCTTCTATGGATAGTTATCGTTTGGAAGGCATGAATCATAGAAGGAATATATAAATCAAATATGTACATAAAAATATATAAAATTATATAAAGTTAAACAAAAATACCGACGCAAAAACATACACCTTATTAAGAAAGCAAAACAGTTTTAATAAACTAAACTATATGTAGTTTAATTAACATTAATTAACATTATGAATATTAATATTTTATGGGCTACATAATTTTACATAATATTGGTAACTTTATTAATAAATGTAAACAGAATATTAGGCCAGTTGTTAATAAATGGTAATTATGCATAATGAAAATACTTATTAGATAGCATATAATTTAATTAAGACTGAATCCTATATGATATATGATTTTGTTGGTTGACCGATTGGCCAAGTAGTTAGAGACCCTAAATGCGGAGCCAGGGGTCGCGGGTTCGATTCCCGCCCGGGACAAATATTTGTGTGCATGAACAAGTTTATTTTGTTCCGGGTCTGGGTGTATAAAATATTTATGTATACAGGTTGAGGTTTTAATGACCAGCCAATTTTTAATATAATGACCTTTGATAAAAATCCATTGGCCGTCTTGTCATTTTTTAGTATCGTTGAGAAGGGAGAGAATAAAGTTATATTTTGTTACAAAGAAGAATTTTATAACAGATGCTTGATACCTATTGTTAAAGATGAAGAGTACATTAAATTAATGATTTACTAATACAGTAAAATTAATGATTTAGTAATAATAATAACACCTGAGACATCCCACATAGTGCCATCTAGTCCCAAACTAAGCAAGGCTTGTATTATGAGTGCTGAACAACTAATATTTATACTAATTTTTTAAATAATATATAATGTTTTACACCCAGACACGAAAAAAATAGACATGTTCATGCACGCAAATATTTGTCCCGGGCAGGAATCGAACCCGCGAGCTTTGGTTTTGCAGTTAGGGTCTCTAACCAATCGGTCAGTCTCAGAGATAGCTACTACTCTATTTCTTTTACCTATAACGCCTGGCTGACCGAGTTTTACTCGAGACATCAGCTCTACATAAGCTTACTACTAAATATAAAAGTTACAAAGCCTTTTAATAGAATCAGTCAAAATCACTTCGTATGTTAGAATACAAAAACTAGATTACCGCTCGCAACTACAACAGCAGCGTGTACTAATGTTTGTATTGTTTCAGTTTTAACATAACTTAGCGCATACTTACATGCAAAGCTTATTTTTTTAGTATTTGTATTCATACTATTTCAAACTTTTAGCTGTATCCATAACTCCTAAATATTACACTACTTAAAAAAAAAGAGAACGGCATATCTTAATTCAAGAAGCAAAGATAAAGTTCCATTTAAAGATAAAGTGACCATTTAGGCTTCTCAATAAAATCACAAAATCTTTGTATATGCATTGTACGCTTTTATATATATATGTACTCCTTGGCTTGGAAGCTTAAAACTAAAATAAAACGAAAGCCTTATGCAATAGTAATATTAATATTTAAGCACTTATTTAAAAAACAGTTTACAGTTTTTTTTTAAAAAAAAAGAACGTTCCTCTTTTTTTGCTTTTTCTTCGGAGAGAAACCAGCATTTCTCTAAATGCGCCTTTGTGGGAACATTTTCTCACAAAATAATAAATTGACTTTTGTAACTTGTGTCAAGTTTATGTTACATGGTTATGTAGGTAACAAAAATGTTTAATTTGATTTGTTTTTATTTAATATATATAAAACGTTACAGAAATTTCTTGAATAAGACCAAACGATCTCTATAATTCTTATACAGACACATGCCAAAACTACTAATTGAAATTAATAAATCGACGTAATCACTCGGCATTTGAAAGTAATCTACGTAAATTAATTGCAGTACAATCAAACAATTATATGGTTAGTTGAATTGCAAAACGAGCTCATGCCTTCAACAAATGCCAGTGACCTGTGACTATATCACTTTTACAATCATTGCCACAAATCAAAACGCTTTTACAATGTTTATTTAAAAAGCAAAATTGGTCAAGCACGAAATTCATAATGCCTTGCATGGGGTTTTGTGTTTGTTAGTCATTTGAATGAGTAGGCGAATATGAAAATTTTTAAATTATTATGAACTTTGGAATAATCTAATAAATTTTTCATAAAAGCTACATAATTACATAATGCCCTTCAGTGGTTGGGTAAAAATTGTGTAAGGGTTACAAAATGACTTTTTCATAGGTTTGAGCTCTTAAACTCCTAAAAAATAAGCCCTTTAACTTTTCAAATATGGGATTTAAGTTAGTACAAAAAGCTAGTACAACTTGTAGTACACGTTCAACGAAAATTGGTATAAAACTAGTGAAACTAGTGATTGATGTAGGTATTAATTTTAAAACTTTTTAGAGCATGAACATTACCCATAGTTACATAATTAAAAAGGTGGAGTAGATGGTGGTGAGTGAACACAATTACTTCTCATAGAAAACGAATGCGGATTGAATAGAGTTTTAGTATTTGAATTACCTCAACAACATTCTAAAATATGAAGTTGCTTTATTGTCTAAAAAGAGAAATATATTTTCTGAAACATTTAATTGAATTTCCAAAACAAATGTTGACAACAATTGGATTAGTGTTCTTTTTACACGTATTAGAAAGCCAGCAATTGATTTTGTGGCTGCAAGCGCCTCGATTTCCATCCTTTGCGACGTTTCAATACTGTATATGTATTCAATTTTTTTTTTCAATTTCAGTTTATTTCAATACTGTTTAACACCAGTTGAAGTCCTGCGAAAAAAATGCCTTCTATACAATTTTCGGTTGAAAAAAGGGAGATATAAATTTATTAACTACGTTTAAAATTGTCTGTTGAATACATTTTCCAAAATTTTAATTTAGAAAAAACCATTGTGGCTGCAATACGTAAAAGTTTCTAATTACTAACATTTATTGTTGTATCGTTTTCATGATATTTCTGGCAAAAGATTGGTCATAACTTTTTCTCATTCCATTAGGATCCACCCACGGGGCTCCACCGGTGAATCTGTGGATATTTTTTCCCTCTTCGATCCACCACCGGTCGATCTCTCGATCTCCCAAACGATTACGAGGAAAGTTTACATACATCCTAGCTCTCGAGCTTTTTAGCTCTACGAACGTAGTTTTGAACGAACTTTTGCCACCTGTTCGTTTACAGATATTTATTTGTTTTTGCGACAGTCAATTGTTTTTTTTTATTTGTCGAGATCGTTTCTTTATGTTAGCTTTATATAATACCTACCCTCTGTGTCTAGCCAAGAGCGCGGTAGATCGAGGCGGAATAAGAAATGGAAATATATAATTAATTTAGATTAATTTTTTGCCCTAAAACGGTGGATCGAAGTGGAATCAAAAATGTATGATTAGTTTAGATCCACTTTTTTGCCTACACCAGTGGATTAAAGAGGGGGAAAAATATCCATAGATCCACATGTGGAGCCTTGTCGGTGGATTCTAGTGGAATGAGAATGTGAGGAACAGCGGGAGCAAAATGTGTTTTGCTCTTAAGAGAGCGAAAGTAATTTACGAAACACTTGGTGAGACCAAAAAGGTTTTATGGCAAATTTGAATTCGCTACAATGACACTTGTCTCAAACACCGTTGCACGATAGATTTTTTATGTATTATCAATTAATTAAAAAAAGATATATAATTAAAAATTGTATAATTAATTTTGTTTATAAAAACAAAATATGACTCACTGACTCATAATCAACGCCGAGCCGAAACCGCTAAAGCGAATCGCACGTTTAGATATTAAGTATGTTTTGTAATGTACGCTTTTGTTTGGAATTCTACCCTCAAGGGGGTAAAATGGTAGGGGTAAGTTTGTATGAAAACCCGTAATTATTGAAGTGAAATGCATGGACTTTGGTTAAATGTTAAATGCATGAAAGTCGGTATTTGCCCTTTGGGTTGCAACTAAAATGTTGTGATTCAAAAATTTTGAAATTTAACCCTTAAGGGGGTAAAAAAGCAGATGAATCCCGCCATTTTTAAGAACAGCTAAAGTGAATCACACGAAATTCGAACACAAGATTTTTCTGACGTAAGCATCCACTAAGAAAAGATTTTGCAAAATTATAACCCTAAGAGGGAAAAATAAGGGATGCAAGTTTGTATGAAAACACGTCAATTTTGAACTTAAATGCATAAAAATTTATTTTTGCCTTTTTGTTCAGAACCTAAAGATGTCATGTTTTAAAATTTTTGGAAATTTTACTTTTAACGGAGTAAAACAAATGATGAAACTGTGTGGGACTTTCGCAATTCTTAAAGTTAAAGCTAAGTTTCATCCGAAAAAAAATCACTGTTCCTGTGGGATAACTATTCGTCATGTTAAAATGGTGAATTTTGATGAAATTTTGTATAGAGATGTCTTGAGTAGTTATAGTTAGGTAACCACGTGTATAAATGAAACATCAGTGACCATTATAAACCAAATAATATGATTATTTAACAATAAAACAAAAAAGTTTTTCAATGAAATTAAATGAAACCCAATGGAAATAACTTATATTATGTATTGATATATTTTTGTACAAGAGTATATATTATTATCAAATATTTCAAAATAAACATAATTGTAACAAATAATTCTTAGGTGCTGTTGTCATTAATATCTCATTAAAATTATATGACTTTTGAACTAGACTAAATGTGATTTTAAACTGCATAGCAGGATATAATTTTTGCATTTGGGTCAATAAATTCATGACAATTTTAAGTAAAACTATTAAGCTTGTAAAAAGTCAATGTAATTTAAAAGTTGTTGAATATAAAAAGCACGTGTAAAATCACTATTTTGCGCTAGTTAGATTTATAAATATTTTGTATGTAAATTTGACTGAAAAGGGGGAAATAGGAAGTGATACTTTTAAGAATTGATGTTTTTCCAATAATCTTAACATAAGAGGTAGCGGAACGTGCGTATTGCATCATTGATATGTGTTTATTTATGCCTATCTCATTTTGCATTTAAGAAATTTATTTTGTTGTTATTTATCTTAAATAAATTAAATTTACAAGAATTAGTTTAAAATACATGAAATAATTATACGTAATTACGTAATAATAATTAATAGTATATATTATGTATATATTATATATTATGTATATATTATATATTATGTATATATTATATATTATAATATATATATTAAATAAATATATTATAATAATTAATTAATTTCTGATATTTCATAGACAACATAA
This sequence comes from Luffia ferchaultella, assembly GCA_949709985.1. Lineage (NCBI taxonomy): Eukaryota > Metazoa > Arthropoda > Insecta > Lepidoptera > Psychidae > Luffia > Luffia ferchaultella. The sequence continues at coordinate 3,854,554 of OX453258.1, forward strand.
ATACTCACCCTTGGCAGTATATTCATTTTGTACGCCAACACTATTTCACAGTTTTAAAAGTTCATCAAACGTCACATTTGACACTTGACGTTACACCATTTTGTAATGAGGTGATTACACTCGCGTATTCGAACTCCTTGCAGCGAGTGAAGTTCAAGGCTAGTCTGCATTATGCTTATATACGGGTGTAACGGAGCGTGGCAAATGTACTTGTGTGCAATTCCAAGTTGCTTCGTGCAGCGACTCTTAACGCACACTCAGATGCATTTGTGTGGTTCTCAAAGTGTTTTATTTTTGCTAAGCAACTTTTATTGCCTGAAATTTCCAATAGTTATTATTTTATTAAACTTATCATTTACGATTCACAGTCCCTAAACTTCGGATGCATGGCAAAAGAATAAAATAGAATCTTTGATATAATCCTGTAAGCATTGTCAACAATAATTGATTTAGAATGCGATTCACTGATGGGTAGGTACACGAAAAAATATAAAATGTAAAACATCAGGGGGTCAATATTCGGGGCAAATTTGCATACGATTGACTGTCATTTTCACACCAATTTCTAAATATGGTGTACTCGGAATGCATACACGAATTTAAACTCTCAAAAGGTAGAATTGTAACGCATGGGTTGAAGTAGTAGAATTGAAGAACAGTACACGTTTATCTGTCAAAATTGACCAAAAACGCAATTTGTTACGTTTGAAATTCTTTAAGTATTTTTTTACAATGGCAAAATTTGACGAGTTTGAGCTGTTAAATAATACCGATGCAACAGCAGAAAAATCATGTTATCGTAGGAAATATAGAGGCATCGTACCTTATATGAAAATGACGCCGAAAACTTCCCACATGATAACTCTTTCATTGCTCTACCTATGACTTTCTTTTTTTGAGCAGGAGAAAAGTTGGCTGCTCTCTTAGATGAACGCCCATTAAAAATTTCATGCTGTATGTTTTAGTCTCATGTCAATGAAACTGGGTGATATGTCTTTGGACATGAAATGAAGACTTTTGTCTTGAAAACTTAAAACAGTTTTAGCTGAATAAAAATATCAATAAAATTTTACACGGGCTATATATTCTAGCATACTTGGAAAACATTAGAAATGTAACTCTATTTAAATTATATAATAGGTAATAATATTATTTAAATTATAAAATATTATAAGAACTCAGATATTTTTAACCCTTTTTAGCAAAAACCACGCAGTTAATTCATACTTTGATATCATATACACATTTTTTTATATACAAGGAAGTTAAAAATGCAGGAAGTTGGAATTAAAATAGTCTATTATAAGATATTTTTGCCATTGAGTTTATTCTTAATTAAAAAATATTATTGAAAAAAAAAGAAAGAATTTCCGAAATATTTGAGAATCGCTGTAAAGAATTTGAACGATAAAATTATAATAACACTTGATCAGTATAAGCAGGTGTAAGAGTTGGATATACGCGTATAATATAATCTTTTAACGCAGAAGATTTTTGTCAGCACAAGTATTTATGTAATATTTTGTTTCTATGACGTAGTAGGGAAAGAAAATAATAAACAAATTTTACATGATTTTATGATTTGCACATTCACGCATGGGATTACATGGGATTACTCTGTAACTGTAAACCTCAGCTGTAAACATTTGATTGACTGTGTTTCTTCTTCTTCTTCTTACTTAATGGCGTTTTCTGCTTATAGCTATTTCGGCAGAGTCTAGTTTGTTACTTTGATATGTTTGATACGGGAAATCTAAACTGATTCTTTTTCTTAGGCAACGTAGTACGGTTAATATGGAGTTTTTTTCAAAATGCCACCAAGAACTACGACCAACGACGACGTTCCACATGCGCCATTTTGAAAAAACTGCGACTGCATTTCAAATGTTTTAAATTCATATTTACCTGTCTACGATATTTACGGTTCATTTTGCGCATTGACTTTGTCAGTTTACGCCTATTTTATTGACGTTTCAACTTCAAAGTGTTATTACTGGTTATTATGAGTCTCTATGTTATGAGCGTGGGTTATGAGTATTTCACGTTTCCGTCATTTTATTTAACGCACTTCTTTTGTTTCATTTTTAAAAACAGCGTATAAAACATTTTGTTATAAAAACAAATTACCCAAGAATAAAATACCAATATGTGTAACATGGGCTGAGGAATTATAACCGCACAGTTAGGTGATATTTTTATCTACGTTTTTCGACTTCGACTTTTTATCCAGACATTATATAATGAAAGCACTACTTATAGATCGGTTATCACTAGGGTATGGGTCAAATTTCATTCAAGCAAAAACAAAGAAAAGCTATGAATGAGACTACTAAAACTAGAATTATTACAAAAAATACTGGACCATGTGCATCTATGGTGATGCTGCATCCATATCATCGTAATATTATATCATTGAAAGAAATCCGCAGAAAAACTGGATGGACGGATGATGTAGCTCGTTTAATTAATAAGTTGAAGTGGCAACGGACAGGCCACATCTCTTTCAGAACAGATAACCGCTGGTGCAGCAGACGTGGCGATCACGAACCGTACGTTGTAGCAAAGGACGGCTCCGCTCTAAGTGGACTGACATGACGGCCTGGAAAAGATGGTGGGTCGCCATTGGTTACAGGTGGCCCAAAACCGTTTGTCGTTGAGATCTAGCGTAAACATAGTCCATCAGTGAACGTTCGGAAGCTGAAATGATGACGTAAAATATTAGTATTTTTATTTATTAAAAATAATTATTATTAAGGTGGCAACCTGTATTAAACTGTAATTTTCTTCACTGATAATTACGTATCACTTTCATATCTTTTAAAATCAGAACGATTAAACTTATATAACTGAGTTTTCCTGTGAATTTTCCTTTGATAACTAACATCAAGTTACGCCGGTCCGCTGCCCTTCCTGCCTTGCCAAGAAAATGCGGATGTAAAAGGAAACAAGAGTGAAAACTCGACATAATATGACACCGGTTCTCTTACTTCCGTGATATACGTATTTTGTATACGTTTCCAAGTATTAAATAGATCTATTTCCTATTATATATTTATATAGTTTCGTGGACAGGTGACACTGAATAAATGAAAAGTGTGTTGTTGTGGTAATACGGCTCTTGCGACCCATTCAAGCTAAAGAGTGAAGTATGCAAAAACTAGTTCAGTCGGACTTAGCCGAGGGTTCCGTATACCACCAAACAATATATTTGTGTAATGTATTTGCCAAAAAATAGGTTTTCCTTTATTTAATGATTTATGGCATTCTGCTGTAGGAACACGCTGCCAATGTTAATACAATCTTCGTGTTGCAGAAGCGATCTGTTCGAGGAATTTATAAACTAAGACCTAAAGTATCACTTAGAGAAAAGTTTAAGGAAATTAATATAATGACATTGCCGTCTCAATATATATTTGGGAACATAATGTATGTAAAAAAATTGTGATTGGCATACTGTTAATACCAGAAACCAAGATAAACGTGCTAATCATGTCAGCCACCTCAATAAAATTACAATAGTTATTTAAGATACACGTGCGGAAATAGGAATAAGTGATTTGGCACTTATGAAAACACGAGCGCAGCGAGTGTTTTCACTAGCAAGCATTCGGATAAAACCTTTTACGCTCAAGTATCTTACAACATTTTTCAATGCATTTTGGGAGGAAACACGACAAAAAAATAAGTATAATAAAGAAAGTAATTTTATTCCACCAAAGCCTATTTACAACGAAATGGCGCGCTTTCTTTGCAGAGCGCGCGTTTCATGCAATTTTTTTTTTCTTGAGGCAAAGGTATAGTATACGAACAGCCAATAATGTGAAAAATATTTTTGTTTGCGGAAACAAAACACGTATTTTTAAATGAGATAATCAAGAATCTTATGTGTTATGGTGTTTATCATCATTTAATTATTGCTAGAGCGCGCATACTTATAAATAATTGTTTTTTTTTCGAATATCAAAACTTCCTTGCATCTTTGTAATTTTTTAAATTTTATGACTTGCACCATGCACCATAGAGTCAAAAACTTTAAAAAATTACTTTATTTCATGCGTGAAACAAAGGATTTCAGTACTGTTTTATTTCACGCGTGAAATAAAGAGTCGGTTTCCGCATAATTTTGTTACACAAAAAAGAAAACTTTACGAGCAACTACATTGAAAAATCTTTTAAAGGGTAATATATACGCTTTTACAATAAGATCCCAGCTGATATTCAACATCTACCACTTAACAAGTTTAAAACTACAATAAAACGAAAGCTTTATGCAAAAGCTTATTATAAAGTATCAGACTACTTATATGATAAAAATCCATGGGTGTAAGCCGCTCGCCTATCAGTTTAATCACAAAATAATCATAAAAAAATAATCACGAGATAGTAATGTTTGCTGATGATACTTCTTTAGTATTCAAAGTTAATAGAAAGAAATTTACCTACGACGATGTAAACAATGCTATCTCCAAAATAGTCGAATGGTTCACGGCTAATAATTTATTACTAAATGAAAAAAAAACCAAATGCATAAGATTCTCGCTACCGAACGTCAAACAGGCACCTACCAATATTGTTATTAAAAGCGAGAAATTGGACCTTGTGGATTCTACTGTATTCTTAGGAATCACATTGGACGCGAAATTGCAATGGGATCCTCATATCACTAACTTGGCGAGAAGGCTCGGTTCTGCAGCTTACGCTGTAAAAAGAATTCGTTTCCTTTCGGACATAGAAACCGCGAGGTTGGTGTATTTCAGTAGTTTCCATAGTTTAATGACTTATGGCATTCTGCTGTAGGGACACGCTGCCAATGTGAATACAATTTTCGTGTTGCAGAAGTGAGCTGTTCGAGCAATTTATAAACTAAAACCTAGAGTATCACTTAGAGAAAAGTTTAAGGAAATTAATATAATGACATTGCCATCTCAATATATATTAGAAAACATTATGTACGTAAAAAAAAATATTACATTATTTAAAAAAAATTGTGATCGGCATAATGTTAATACAAGAAACAAAGATAAACTTGCTAATCATGTCAGCCGCCTCAATAAAATCACGAAATCTTTTAAAGGGCAATGTATACGCTTTTACAATAAGATCCCAGCTGACATTCAAGATCTACCCCTTAATAAGTTTAAAACTACACTAAAACGAAAGCTTTATGCAAAAGCTTATTATAAAGTATCAGACTACTTAGATGATAAAAATCCATGGGTGTAAGCCGCTCACCTATCAGTTTGTTTCAATAATATTATTCTTTAAGCACTTATTGTAAAAATTTATTTTTAATAATTTTGTTAAAAAGAGCGTCCCTCAGTTTCTTGCGCATTCTTCTGAGAGGAACCAGCATTTTGGAATGCGCCTTTGTGGTCACGTTCTTCCACAAAGTAATAAAATTCACTCTTATGACGTATTTCAAGATTATGTTACATAACTACGAAATAAAGATATTTTGATTTGATTTGATTTGTTTGTTTCAATAATATTATTCTTTAAGCTCTTATTGTTAAAAAATTGTTTATAATTTTGTTAAAAAGAGCGTCCCTCAGTTTCTTGCATATTCTTCTGAGAGGAACCAGCATTTTTGAATGCGCCTTTGTGGTGACGTTCTTCCACAAAGTAATAAAATTCACTCTTATGCCGTATTTTAAGATTACGTTACATAACTACGAAATAAAGATATTTTGATTTGATTTGATTTTGTGTGGGTTCCTCAGCGCGAACCGTACTGGTATTTCACCGATTTTTATTAACTGCTGTTTTGCTTTAGGATTTGCACTATAATCACACCTTTGACGCTTGTATTAGGTATTGCTTTTATGATAAAACAAAAAAAGACCATTAATTTTTTTAATTTGTCGATAATTAATAAGGTCATTCACGTCCTAAATCCCTTAGCGATTCCTTTTAAACTTTTTACACAGAAGTTATGCTAAGGCATCTATTAAAGCAGAAGTTTTCGAAATTGAAATCCTAAGGGAGTGAAATGATGGTTGAATTAGGTTATACCATATCATACCATTGTATCCATCAGATTATACCATTGATGCTCATGGATCACATAGAGATACCGCGTTGTGATAACAAAAATTTGAGCAAGAAATATACGCCGTAGATCAAATATACACCAGGTGATGTTTTGCAATATTCGTGGTGACGTAGAATTTTGTGTGACCCACATGTAAAATTCGTACTGCAGAAAATAAAGATATTGAAAAATTATGTTCCATCTGTAATTTAACAAATATTTGTTTAAAACAATAAATAATAACATAAAAGGACATATGGTCTGTCTAATCACTGAGTCTGACATTTTGTTCACGTTTTCGATCCTTTCGAAATATGAGATGCTCTATTCTGATTATTATGGCTATTGGTATTCGGCTATTATTGGCTAATGGCTATTTAAAGTATTTAATTATACACACTTAGCGTTTCCACACATCGTTACCAACGCTATTTATAATAGTGACCCCAAAACTACCTAAATCGTCCATGCCGCCGCAGGTGGAAGATAGTTTCGTATTCATAAATCAATTTCCGCCTACCACGTCCATTTATATATAATACGTCACATAGTAGGTTGGCTCATGTTTCTCCATATAACGTTCGAAGTAGAGTTCTATTTGACCCATAACATCCGAATGAGTTACGAATTATTGATGAATGGTTCAAAAACGTGTCCCATCGTTCGTTCTTTTCACTCGATCTCGTTTTGTGAAGATAGATAATATGTCAAAAGATTTCTACGTTTGGGCACTTGCTGTGTGTTTTCAAAACAGACCGGTGTACCTTATAAATCTTTATGGCACGTTGTCTTTTGTTCAATAGGATTCACTGAGCTTATATAAGTTTGACGACAAATTCATCAAATTTTATGCTAGTATTTTCGTTAAGATATTCACAAAATTTTTTTAAACTATTTAAAGGAGGCACATTATTTATTATCATACAATATATATATATATATATATATTATTAAATAAATAAAATGTAACTTAATAAATAAATATGGCAACATCGATGATGTCAACGCATATGGTAAATTCAGAAGTAGGTGTTATTTATTGCTACATATTTAAATATTTTTAATCATCATCATCTCAAGTCCACTGCTGGACGTAGGCCTCCCCCATTGATTTCCAATAGGACCTGCTGGTAGCGACCTGCATGCAGCCTCCTCCCGTCGCCTTTACAAGGTCATCTTTCGTGCTTGTGGCTGGACGTCCTACGCTGTGGTTGCCATGGCGTGGTCTACAGTCCAGAAATTTTGGGCCCCATCGGCCATCAGTTCTGCGTGTTATATGACCTGCCCACTACCACTTCAACTTGCTGACGCGCTGGGCTATGTTGGTGACTTTCGATCGTCTTTATTACTATTGTGTGTATTATCTGGGTTTAAAGGTATCTATATATGTATGTATTATAAAAAAAACATTAAGTATATATATCAGTTGTCTAGCACCCCATAATACAAGCATAATACTTGCTTACTTTGGGACTAGATGGCACTGTGTGGGATGTCCCAGATATTATTATTGTTTTTATTCAACAAATTAACCATTCTGATGTACGATTTTTTTCTATTAAAATATGTATATTATCATTATCAACCCATACGAAAACGATCCAATTGGGTAGGCGTGTCCCACAGGAACAAAAAAAACTAGTTAAAAAATAAAAACAAATATAAAAAAATTGTTAGGAATATTATTATTATCAGGTACTTAGACAAGCATAATATGTTAGCATGCACTCTCGAGAAATAAAGAATGATCCAAGTATATAATAAAAGTTGTTAATTTATTTAATAGGGACGTTATTTACGATTGATTGTTGTTCAAAATAAGGATCTAAATAAATATAAAACTATTGTCATGAAGTCATTAAACTCACCTATAATTAAAATGTATATTATTATAAAAAAAATAAAATCAGGCTATGCATCTTGTTCTTCCATCTGTTATATAGTTTTGTCTACGAAAACCTAGACGAAAACATTAGCTTTAAATAACGACTGACAGATGTCACTTTTTACGAAATCATGAGTATTTAAATATTCTTATGAACAGACGCAGAGTAACCATTCGTAGTAGAATTTGTCCAATAGGAACAGGTAGAGATGATGTTACAGTCATACGAGCTAAACACATCGTTAGTGACAGCGAATTATTTAAATGAATGTCACAGAATTAGTACTTTTTAGCTCATAATAAGGTACTTTTAAGGGTTAGTAGTCCCTTACAGGTTACCCTTACAGTTTTTTCATGTCCGTCTGTCTGTCTCTCCTTATGCCACAACCATTTTATACACAGCTATAAAGCTGACATTCATATAGGTTATATAAATTTGTAACCGCTACCGGTGTGTATGAAATTGGTAAAAAAAATATTTACAGTCCCTCCTAGACATGAATAGTGAGGGTAACATACTTATTCCCTCGAGTGAGGTATCGTCGAACAGCTATTTTAAAATCATTATGAGTTTATTAATGATTATTCAGAATTGGTCCCGTTTACTGAATATACTTAAAACGATTTTTTTTGAGTGAAGTGCATTAGTCACCCTATAACACTTGAACCACTGATGTTCCGGAAAATAATAAAAAAATATTATAATAACAGTAGGTACCTTACATTACACGAATTTAATATCGTGGGATAATTACGAGTAGATAAAAAAGGATCTTTCCGAAAATACCAGGACGCTTGCAAAAATCCGGATAACTGGAAAGAACTTCGCCATCGTCCTGAATGTTTCCTGGATTATTGCATGGATCTGACTTTATTTTAGAATTATCAGGACAATCTGGTCACGTTTCATGAATCGTGATCACTGATTGGCTGCTACGGACTTTTGGAAGTGACGAGTGTGCTGAGCGACTTCTTTATAACAAGTAGGTAAGATATTTTATGCGATGTTCTAGTAAATCTGACTAAATAATTAGAGTAAAGATATGTCAATTATTAATCAGTCAACATTGAAGTTTTTATTCGTTCTTAAACTAATTTGTATCTTTGCAACGACCACGAAAATATCTGAGGTGATTTAGTGAACCTTTTCGAGTTTTCAATTGCCTTGATTTCTGTAACCATCCTAGAATTTTCGCAAAGTTCCTTTTTTTATAATCATCCTCCGAAATAGATAATAAGACTATAAAAAAACGTCTCTTTACATCAAAGATTCTTCCGAGCTACACAGACTTTCTTTAGATTCGTGAGTGGGTTGTCAACTTTTATCCCTAAACACTTTTTTTATTCACTATGATACTAAGATTTAGTATAATAATGCAATTATAAAGTGGGATCTTACATTATGTATCTTGGTGTATGGTGACGTCCACAATAGTCCCAAAGTCTATCTGAATGCTATTATTACCTGAAGCTGCCTTATCAGGCTTTAAAAGGATTCTGTGCAAGGAACAAAATGAAAGTGTTTGGTAAATATAATTTACTAGTATAAAAGTAACTAAACTACATTAGAATACTTTTTTGTTATGAATCATTTTTAATAAGCTTTTTTATAGTTTATACAAATTTTTTTCGAGATCTGTTTTTTTTTTAAATAGTCATATACTTTTTTTTCTAAACGATACTAATTTCTGAAATGCGATTAACCGTTAAGAAAATTTGAGTGCATAAACATGTGTACAATTAAATACGTAAATATCATAATGTAAATATCATAATAATAACAATAACGTATACATCAAATAACGTCTAGGCCCCAAACTAAGCATTACCTTGTGTTCTGGGTGCCAAGCAAAGACACCACATACATATAACAACCAAGACCCGGCACCAGTATCAATATTCATCATATAAATACTGACCCGATCTGGGATTCGAACCCGAGACCTCCAGCTTTGTTCCAGCGTAGTCGGGGTCACCACCCACTGGGCCAAGCGGTCGTCTTACTTACACTTAAGTACAAGTACGTAGCAGGATACAATACAGACAATTATGGTAAAATTTTGTGCTGCAGCTCAAGGATTAGGAACATGGCAATATGTTATTAATATTTTTATAACACTGTATTGATCCGTATTTGAATTTATTTCTAATTTAAATGTGGTACTTTCCGAATGACTCAAATTGATGGATTATTTATTTTTTATATTAAATAAAACGAATAATTAATTAAAAATTAAATAAAACTACCCCAGGAGTAAAATAAAATCCCTGCTAATTTAATACCCATATTATGGTGTATTCATTCACAAACATATAAAAAATGCAAAATACTAATATTTAATGTTGTAAAAATATTGCACCTCAATAACAGCCTATATTATGTTAAGTTATAACAATAAATAACGATTAAACTAATATTAAGGTAACAAATCTAGTAACAAATTTTGATATTTACGCCATAATTTAATGGTATTAATTTACTGTATTTATTATTTTGAATAGAAAATAAAACAGTTGTTCTTATAATCTACTATTTACAACGACTTTACATTCTACTTAAGAACGATAATTGTTATTATAACTGTATGACGATCCTACTGTAGGGTTGACTTTTTGAGTTGAAACTGCCCCTCTACTTGGGAAACTATGGTAATTTATTGGATATGTAATTGATTGCTGTTTTCTTCCTGGTGGTAAGTAAGCATTGTTCACAGTGTACTTTTGTCCGTTGTTGCCACTTTGGAAACTCCATTTCACCCCTTGCCTCGTGGAAGGTACTGATTGAGAATTAACATAGGACACTTTCTCTTGATTTCTTAAAGTAATCTGAGGTACCATTACTCTATAAGGATGCTTGGCAATGTAAGAAGGACTGGGCGTCACGTAGTTAACTTTTTGTGTGACGCTCTGGTAATTATTTTTGTAACCCAAAGGTAAGGTGGTAGCTTGAGTGTGGTGTGGACTTGGATAATTTTCGGATAAATCGTGAGTTGATTGTAAAGTGGACTGCGTGGGGCTTTGGTACACATATTTTATTTCGTACTGCTGCTGTGCATCATCAGATGTCGCATGGGTGGGATATGTGACTGCAGTATCTCTTTGTGGTGTTTCTTCAGAAGTCACGTATTGTTCGTGAGCGTCTTTACTCGCCAAAGCTTCATTTATTGAATTATAACCTGTGTGCGTGTATTGAAATCCTTGAGTTTCTTTTATTGCTTCATTTACAGGTTGAGTAGGTTTCGCCGGACTGTATATTGGCACCGGTGCGCTTACTGTGTCGTATTGTGCGGGAACTTCTTGTGTGGGTTCTACATAACCAGTAGACACTTCGTGTCCAGGACTATATTGTTGAACCGTAGAATGAGCATCAGTTTGTCCTGAAATCTGCTGCTGATACTGAGGTAGGACTCTCAGGTGATAGGTCTGTGTGGGTTGAATGTTTTGGTATTGGTAGGAATATTGAGGTTGGGCGATTGGTTGATACTGAGGATGACTTAGAGCATATGAATAACCCGATGAATGGCTAGGATAAGAATTAGCAGAAATTGGATATGTTGCCATCACGGGTTGTACCGCAGAATATTGGACACCGGAATGATCAGAATGGGTGTAACTTGGATTTCCTTGAGGTACGGCATATCTTTGTGGCACGTAGTTCACCACTGGAGCAGAACTTGGGCCTAATTGTCCGGAATATGTCGGTATTTGAGAACCTTGATCAATACCTAAACCGTTTTTACTGTAGTACTCTTGAACCAATTTTTGCAGGTCTATGGAATTCAAGTGTTGTGATAGTGGATAGTTTTGTGGCAGGTTCGGATAGAGTTCAGTAGCGGGATTTGTCAATTGTGAACTTGGAATTCTTAAAATAAGAACGGGGATAACTCTCTGTGAGAGTTGTGGGCTATGTGCTCGTAGGTGTTCGGGAGTTAGACCTGCGTTTTGAAATTGCGGATGTTGTAGAAGTTGAGAACTATCCACGAGATAATTAGACACAGCTGATGGGAAATTGCCGGTGAGGCCCGAAATTTGACCGCCATTGTATGTGGTGAAGAGAGTAGATTGTGGAGAAGGAAATCTGTTAGTTATGGGGTACGCCGTGTGTAGGGCAGACGGAACATGCTGTGCGACAACATTTTCGGGCTGCGGTTGTTTGTAACTGTATGTTGCCTGTTCTTGCACGGGAACTAGTTGATATGCCTGCGATGGCTGAATTTCAACTTCTGTAGCAGTCGGTTGGGTTGATCCTGCGTATTGTTGTTGCGACAAGGGAGACAGTGTGTTGCTAGGTTCGTAATAATTCTGTTGGTATTGACCTGGCTTCGCTGGTGGTATGTCTTCTTGGGAGTATGGGTATATCATGAATTTTCCTTGCTCTTGTGCAGGTTTACCGAAATATTTGTAAGTATAACCAGCATTGGTTTTGTATCCGTAGCCCAAATTAGCATCGACGGTTCGTTTGCCTTTCGATTCAGTGTCGTTAACAATTTCGATGGCGATAACGGCCGGAAAAGACTTTAGTTCGATAGATTTCTCTTTGTCATCATTCTTTGGACTTTCCGTAGTTACGTCGTGTTTGATACCAAACTTTGTTTCCACATCTTTTAGGAACTGTTTCTCTTCTTGAGTTAGATTATCATTAAAATTATTAACTTCTTTATCTTTTGCATCTGATTGATACTTCTTCGGATCGGGTTCGGCCAAGACGGAAGCGATTACACCGCACAACAGCAACTGAAACCGATAGATTTGCTTTATAGAAACAAAAAAAAATATTTTTAACATTGAAAATGTTTATTACATCGTTTTCGTGGGGGAGTATAATTTGGCTATATTTCCGAATTATTAATGGTAAACGAAATGCAGTGATGTCTAAACATGCTAAAGCTTGTATGTAGAGCATCGTATGGTGTAAAATTTTCTAAAATAGGTTTGTAACTTTTTTCGGAAAATCGAAAATGGTGAAAAAAAAACCGGCCAAGTGCAAGTCGGACTCGCACACCGAAAGTTCCGTACAAACATGTAGGTGTATAATTAAAAGTAAGTTTGATTTCGTTACAGCTTAAAGATATTATAGACCTGAGTATTTGATATGAATGTTTCGTTTTCAATTTAATTTAAGTTTCAATTTAATACCTCAACGCGTTCATGAGGAAGAGGTAACAAATTTAATATTAATAAAAATATTTTTATTATATGATATAACTAAAAATTTATGCCTTTCGTAATTTTTCCTTTATCTGTGCTATAACACGTTGCTTCGTACCAAAGTTCAAGATTCTGATTTTACGGGAAATACCCTGTAAGTTTTGATTCCCTTGCTAGTATTGAAAATTTGCAGCATAAACGACTGTGCATAAACTCCGTTGCGTTGCTTGATTGCGTTGGCATAGAAGTTTTATTTTTTCACAGCTCCAAGGGACAGTACACCTGAGTATTTGATATGAATTTCAGCTTGATACCTGTACGCGTCTCTAGGAAAAAGGGTTTTGACAGACAGACGTACGGACAATCCTATAAGGGTTCCGTTATTTCCTTTTGAGGTTCGGAACCCTAAAAAGACGAAATTTCCCGATTTTTCAGACAAAAAAACAGAATCAACTCTTTGTATACCGTTTGAAAAAAGAAAGTTTGGAATGGACCAAAAACTCTGGGCTGGGCAGGTGTCCTATTGATTGAATAATTATTAGATCAGTTACTCCGGAGAGTGAAATCCGGCTATATTTCAGAAAGTTATAAAGATAGACGAAAGGTAGTAATATCAAAAGATGCAGGAGCTTACGGGCCATCGCATAGTACCAAGTTTTTAGAATTGGTTCATAATTTTTTCATAATGTATTACAAGTTTTTATTTTTGATGTTCATTTTCAATATCTTCCGATAGTTGCGAGAAGCGCAAAATCTGTAGATTTCTTTTTCTATCAGTCAGACTAATAATTAAGTATACAATGTTATGACAATACGAATGATAGTAGACGGCAAAAAAGATACGATATTATACTAAAGTCGCGTGCGCTATTCAGTCGAATCCCAATGGAATATAAAGCGGTGCGTGACACCTCTTAACAAGCGCTCTCTCGGTCCGCAATGAGGTAACATACATTATCTGTCATCTCACATTCTTAGGAGACTCTGTGCTTGTGAAATCTGTTCTGGCTAGTCATTATTTATTATATCATAAACGTATTACGAGTTATGTTAAGATAACGAATTTGGTATTAATCGTTATAATTGGTATATTTAAATATTTAATAATAACAATAATAATAACGTTTACTTCACAACAACGTCTTGGCCCCAAACTAAGCTTTGGCTTGTGTTTTGGGTACCAAGCGAAGACAACATATACATATAACAACCAAAACCAGTATCAATATTCATCATATAAATTGTGACCCGACCTGGGATTCGAACCCGGAACCTCCAGCTTCGTAGGCAGGGTGGCTACTCACTAGGCTAAGCGGTCGTCATAATTATCAAGGTAGATTTGTCATTGATTTGTATCAAATAATATATTGGCGTACGATTCGTTTGGAAACTCTGCTACGTAAATTACAATAAAAACTTAATTCCTCGGTTAATAATAATTAACCGAGGAATTAAGTTACATACAATAGTATGATATCCGATTACACTATTAGGTAGAAACTATTTTTCAATGTTATTAACAATATTTCTTAGATATAAATCAACATTGCAAATGCGATGTCTACGATTTTAATACGGCAGCTCGGGCATATTCGAAAATACACGAAGACATTACCTATAGTATTAGAATTGGATCTTGAAATATATTTTTATTATACAACATAAATATATTATTATCATAATATGTATATTAAAATGTCATTTATTTACTGGAAAATATCTACTAATTTAAAAGAAAATATTATGGTACAATTCTATGACTGACAGACAGACACACAGACAAAAATTGTCGTATCTCTCAAAACGGAACAAATTGCACACAGTGTGTACAATTTGGCGATTAAGTAGTTTTGGACTTCATCGCGGGCAAATATCGTGACACGGGATTTATATATTGTTACGTATTAGGGTTCGAAGGATTTGGAGGAAAAGACCTGCTGACTCTTTTGAAGACTTTATTCACTAACACTAGGTCCAACACAAAGCACTAGGTCCAAACACTAAGCACTTACGATGTCCTAGGACGTAGCCAAGTCGTAGAATTCACTTGTGTCACTCTTGATCACTAGTTTTCACTACTTCGAAGTCGCTTCGAAGTCGCTTCGAAGGTAGCCCAAAACTGAACTGTACCCGCTCGCCTCCCTGCGGCTATTTATATGGGCCGAAACGAGCCCCCAGACTATTCCAGAACTCGCCCGACTCGCGCGAACGTTATCTACCGGGTTGGATGATTCTGGAAAGTCTCACGCATGTACTCGGTTTTCGAGACTATACTTTTCCTTTAACGCCAACTAGTATTGAGTAGGGGGTTTCGTGTTGTCTTTGTTCTTTAAGTGGTTTTACTGGTTGACGCTAGATGGCGGTAGTTGCTTTGTGTGTTCGTGACACTACGTGAACATAGAAAAGGTTCGACTACTTTTTATGAAGTTCTCGCTTTGACAAAAAGAAAAACTAACATTGATCTTGTAATTCATATTATTATTAAAAACAAAATAACAATATACCTACCTATATAATATGAAAAGTCGGCATAGAAGGCGAAAGTAAATTACAAGTCTAGGATAGGTAATCCAACCGGTCGCAACCAGGAGCACATAAAAAAGTGAACAATTTTGATATTTTAAATAATAATAATACAACAATAATAATAATATATGAGACTTCCAACACAGCGCCATCTAGTCCCAAAGTAAGCAAGTATTATGCTTGTGTTATGGGTTATTAAACAACTGATATAGGTACACTCTTAAATGTTCTTTATAATATATACATATATAAATATTTTTGCGAAGATACCACATACATATAACAGCCAAGACCCGGTACCAGTATCAATATTCATCATATAAATACTGACCCGACCTGGGATTCGAACCCGGGACCTCCAGCTTCGTAGGCAGGGTCGCTATCCACTAAGCTAAGCGGTCATCAAGCGGGCATCGTAAATGTTCAAGATAAAATTAAAAATATTAACAAAGACATTGTTATACGTAAAGTACATAATTTTATAATTTATAATAATAATTTTAGGTAATAAAATTTTAATAATTTAGAAATCCATAATAATATATTGATTTCACTGTAATTTAAATATGTGCATTTGTACTGAATTAAATGGTTATTTCAATACAAACAAATTCACAATAATCGATTAGTGGACGTCAGAGTAAGTAAAATTCAAAAATTCGAATCGGTTTAAACTACTTAAATGTCAAAAACCGACGAAGTGCATGTTGGACTCGCACACGAAGAGTTCTGTACCACCGTGCTATATATTTAAAAAAAACCACGTTTCTTGTGTGAGATCCTTTTTAGTTTTTAACTTTATTTTATTATTTGTTGTTATAGCGACCATAATACACACTCTATGAAAATTTCAAGTGTCTAGCTATTACTATGATACAACCTTGTGATAGACAGACGGACGGACGGAGCTTTAGTAATAAGGTTCTCGTTGATACCCTTTAGGCACGGAACCCTAATAATCAACTCTATTAGAAACCTAAACAAGCATAAATTAATTCGTGATCCGGTACACTTGACTGGTTTTTATTAAAAAAAGTCTTCGGCGCTTCTTTGCGCTCATATTTGTTAAACTTACATATAACTTGTAACATTCAATCAAAACACAAGGTCAAAAACGATTTCAGAGTAGTAATCAATGATATGATACGGAATTTGACTTGTTTTACCGTATTATAGTGCAGGCATGCCCATACGTGTGCTTGGACGCTCCCGTCAGACCACTTTCCATTTCTATTTTAAACATATTGGATAACTATACGGAAGTTCACAAGGTTCTTATTTATAGTTACCTTATATGTAGAAAGTTACCGTATGATAAACAGCATGATATCGGTAGCAGTATGGTGTACCTTTATAATTAATAGATTATTAATCTGTGATGGTCCGCTATCTAGAAGATGCGGTTTCCACAGACGTGATAAAAACTCTAGTCTTCCGTCACTGGACAACTAATGCAGCACTGCATTAGTTGTCCAGTGATTATTTATCAGTACAGTGATCATTACTTTCGGAACACGCTGTAAACTGCACAGGTAACACGATGCAAAATATATTGATTAGCATGACATCACGTACATATTTAACACTTGTTACGAATTGATTCTGGTTTATGTTTGTCTACCTTAATTTCTGTCTGATATATTGTGAATTGTTATATTGTTGTGATATTGTAAAACCTAGATATACCTAATTATTACCTACCTAACTAGTAAATAGGAATTTGTTTTATATTACTTACGCTTGCCGATGATATGGCTATCGGAGAAACCTATAATGGTTTTTGATTAGTCAAGTGCATGTAAATGAACTTTTTTTTAAATAAATTATTATTTCATTCATTCATTCAAATGGCAGCAGCGTAAATATGTATGGGACTTCTCAGCCTATGGTATGAGTGTGTTTAAGTTGACGCGTACGTACGTAGCCAAGATGCTTAGTTATTTTATTCATTACCAGGTGGATGTAATGGAAATATTTTTTATGGTTAATTGGTATAAAAAAACATACAAACAAACAACAACTTACAAACTGGCTTAAGAAAACAATCAATAAAATTGCAATGATATTATGTGTAGAGGAAGTAGATATCACACTAGTACGCAGAAAGTGATGAGCTAAAATACCTACAATTGTAGTAATTTAAATTCATTACAGGCAGCTAGCTCTTTCTGAATCATATGTTTTATAATATGACCGACTGACTGACCAGACAAGACTGACCAGCTGGCCGAGTGGTTAGAGACCCTAACTTCGGAGCCGAGGGTCGCGGGTTCGATTCCAGCCCGGGACAAATATTTGTGTGCATAAACATGTCTATTTGTTCCGTGTCTCGGTGTGGAAGTATCTAGATATATAAGTATGTATTATTAAAAAAAGAATACTTAAGTATACATATATATCAGTAGTCTAGTACCCCACAATACAAGCATAATACTTGCTTACTTTGGGACTAGATGGCGCTGTGTGGGATTTCCCAGATATTATTATTATTACTATTAGTATTATTATTATTATATAATGTAATATAATGTACACGTTTACGATGTATACATTATTATAAAATTTCCATTGCGGATCGCTTTTCGAACGCCGCACCTCCGCCATGCTTATGGGTGGACGTGCTTCATCTTTACTAAAACATAAATGTATTATAGTGGAAATAATTGATTATTGAATATTGAAATTCCGCCATATTAAATAAATTAATCTACTTGTTTCATTAACACAAAAATTTGCGTTTTTAAACAAGTGTAGCTAGCGTTTTTGGTTCTGTTGCATTACGCGGCACGAATTAAGAATGATGGCTTTCACATGTGCAGTGGTTCATTTTAGGGTTTGTTAAGGAGTAAGAGTTGAAGTTATGATAAATTCATACTTTACTTCTTATCGAAGAATAGAAATTAAATAATGTGCGTGGAGTTGGCATGTGAAGGTCAGCATTCTTAACTCGTGCCGCTTGTTGTATAAAATTTAACTTTACCATGACGCTACCCCAGTTAATGATGAGCGTCTACTTTATATTTTGATATCGATGGTAAAATATAAACCCAAGTTATTTCGATTATTTGGCGGTTACGCAATTTAAAATTTTGTGAATTTTTATAAATTTGTAGGATATGGAATATAATGTATTTCGTATTTTTAAATTTTTAGAAATTATTTTAAAAATCGTAAACAAAATCGTCATAGCGATTAGTAGACATTGAATGTAATAGAGATACCACGTCGTGACCACAAAAATAAATACGCCACTGACTAATACTTATACACCTCTTTGATGTTTTGAAATATTCACTATTAAGTAGAATTTAATGTGATTTAATGTAAAATTATTCATCGAAAAACAAATATATATATCATAAAATTATATTTTATGTATAATTTAACAAAATGATTAAAACAATTAAAGATGATCAGAAACTGTAATCAGAAATTAGAAACTGTACGTATGATCTGTACAGTTTCTGAGTCTGTCATTTTACTAGGATTTTCGAACTTTTAGAAATATTACAAGCTGTATCTTGATGATTCTGTTATCTTAGATATGAATATAGGTACAGAATACAATCAGTTCGACAATTTTTTTGAGATTTAAATCAACTGACGCTTAATAATTTAAATAATGTGTTTAATGTCCGCAATTTCGAAAATAATTACAGTCAATTTTATTATTTTAACTTCCCATCGCGTTCCCATTGTCTCAATGTATTCGTGAGACCAGACAACAACGAATTAGAGGCACTTTCTTGAAACAATACCTTTTATTTTACGTAACTATTACTGAACTTGACTCTATTGTTATGTAATAAAAAGGAATTAAACACTTGAATTGTTTCTATAAAGAAACTCTCACATTCGTTGGAAGAAGTTTCTTGAAATCGAATGGAGTTGCTGTAGATAACATATCGTTTTAAAATTTCTCGCGTATGCCTTATATATAGAATGCGTCAAAAGCCTAATGCACTTTTAAGTTGCACTACCAATAGCTTTAGTTAGAAAATATTGGATTTACAAATTTGCGTGCAATCGAACGTAGGTATTGGAAATAAAATACCCATTTAGCGTTTCATAGTGTTTCACATACTATCACGTATTTGCTCAATTGTCTGCCTGAAGGCATCCACCTCGAGCCTGATAGTGTTAAGTTTAAGAACAAATTAAAAACATTAAATTTGGTATAAATATACATTCATTATACATTATATATAATTCTTAGGATTATAATTATAATTCTTATAGTTCTTAGGATTCTCATATATAATTCTCATACATTATATATAATTCTTAGGAGACTCCTTCCTGCAGTCAAACTGCTGGAACAGTTTTGCAGGGTTCTGTAGTAATTGTTGTATAGTATGCTTAATAATC
Organism: Luffia ferchaultella; assembly: GCA_949709985.1. Classification (NCBI taxonomy): domain Eukaryota; kingdom Metazoa; phylum Arthropoda; class Insecta; order Lepidoptera; family Psychidae; genus Luffia; species Luffia ferchaultella. The sequence continues at coordinate 3,874,512 of OX453258.1, forward strand.
AATAAATAAAATAAAATATTAAATATTTTGTTCATTTAATGGTATGTAGGATATAAGCAAAAATTAGATACACGCGTCTTAACCAATAGGTATTTTTACACTTTTTAGTACCTGAATTTCAACCAGGAAACTGATATTTATAAATTTTATTTCACTTGGTGTCATTAAGAGGAGTGTGTACTGGCGAATTTCCATACAAACGGCGTCAACGGTTGCACCCCATTAAACCTTAACCGATTGTAGCAAAAAAACTATGTAGTATTCAAATAAGCTAAAACTAGGTTCAGGCGTTTTATTTTTTTATTATTTTAATACAATGTAAGAAAAAAAAAACTAAATGCGCGGCGTTTTTTTCGAAATCGTTTTATTTTTTACAAGTTCGGCACAAAACTAATTGTATTTTCACATGTTGTGAACCAGAAAATTGTAATACTTTAATACAAAAATATATCCACGCATATGTCAAATATACCCTAAAAAAATGCAGTCGAAGTTTTAACACCATGGCATTAAAATGTTTTGCAGTAAATATTAGCATTTGACTAGAAACCTTCTTCTGCGTTTACCTTCTAACCATTCATACTCTAGCTAGTTGGTGTAAGATGGAGAGTTTTAGTCCGAGTTTCAGTGCGCGCTGCTCTTCAACCCCGAGGAATCCCCACGCGCCGGTTTTCAAAACTGCGTAATGTCACTTCAATACTGTGAACTGAGATTTATGACTCTATTAAAACCAAACGTTCAAATTAATTTACTCTATGGTTACTTAAGGGCGCTCTATATTGCCGTGCGAATCCCGCGCGGAGCCGCGAACGCGACAAGAACGGGAGTGCGGAACCCGTTTAAAAAAATACTGTTGTCTACGAATTCGTCTATGTTTTTTTTAATTTTTTTTTATCTTCACAACAACAAAAATGTTAAAAATCTATATAGATTGGAAATAGGTATACCTATAGAGCTTGATCGTATATTATTTTATAACTTTGTTACGTTGCTATTATAGTAGGGGAGCCCAGGATGCTAAATCGGGATTTACTCGAGCGTCAAAGAGACCTATTGGATTGCGAAGCTTAGATGATAAGAAGAAAAAAATGTCATATAATATATACACTTTCATCGGTGGGGGGAGCGGCTATAAATTTTCAAAAATGTAAAAAAAAACAGTTGCATGGAACAGTTGCTATTAATATCGAGTACATACTCGAGCGCGTGAGATATTAATAGCATCCATGTCCTACGTATTTCTGAAAACATACGTATGTTAATCTGATTGTTTTTATTCGTACGTAAGGGTTGAAAACGGAAAAAAAATAAATTTAATCGAGCGCGTCAGATTTTCAAAGGGGATGTTAAGTGAACGTAAAAGAAGGCTCTTATGTAATAATCTGACGATTTGGATGTGACCCAAACTCGCGGCCATTATTAGAATGTGTAAAAAAAATCGCCATTTTGAAATACTCGAGCGCGTCAGATTAAGATATATATGGTTCATTTATATACTCTAAACGTGCTGTCTCATAATCTGACGATTATCTGGAGGGATTCGCCTAATCTGACAATGGAAAGAATTTTTTTTGTATTTTATCAAATCTTGTTAACTTAACAAATTAAAGAGCTGAAAAAATAGCATGCAAATAAAACAGTATATATTCTTTGAAGTACATAACTTTTATTTATGAGAAAATAAGTATAAAAAAAATAAAATTTTTTGAGAATACCGGCATCACGTAGCTGCACGCATTAAACTTTAGCGATTATTTTTCCTTACTTCGGCTTACCGAAGTCGTCAGATTATATATTATTCGTGAACACTAAATTATTACCTTCAAAATGAAAAAAAATTTAGCCACGCTCAAATAAGTCAAGATGACGTTTTTTTTTTTACAAGTTTGTAACCCACCTACTTCTTATCGTCAATCGAAAATTGTCAGATTAGTGGAATATACACTTTTTAGCATATAACTAACTTACCCTACCTTAATCTGACGCGCTCGAGAATTTCAGATGATCAATTTTTTTTACTAATCTGGTCCTTTATCCTTGACGCGCGGCCACATATACGGGGCTAATACTTGGTGGAGGTATTTAATGGGGTACTAGGTTCCGCCCTGTATGTTAATCTGCCGCGCTTTAGTAAATCCCAAAATCCCCTCTTGGGCTCCCCTACTATTAAGATTGGACGTTTGGTAGTTAAGCCGCATCGTTCGCCACAGTGTGACCATTTTTAGTAGATATTTACTATTAGGTAGTTTAAGACTTCAAATAAAAATTTTAGGTAATAGAACAATTTTCAAAAATCAAATAGTAATTTCGTATTTTTATTAATACAGTTTTGTAAAATGTACACCAACATTATTTTTAATACAATTCATCTTATTTATTTCTATTTTCTTTTTTTTAAATTTCTAACAATTATGTGCATTTCTATTTTTAAGCGATCAAACAATGGCACCTCTCTATTCGCTCTACCGTCATGTCATTATCCACAAAATAATAATTAGGAATACGCAACTCCAGTTTTTTTGTCATAGGAAAGGAAGTTTAATTCTATGATTCTACAGGGGCGACATTATCAGCTCTGTCGTTAGAGCTCAGATAGAAAACGTCCAATCTTAATAGCAATATAAATTTATTATAATAATATAAGTATTATTATAAATACTTAATATAAATATTAAAAATTATGAATTTTTAATATTTTTTACTGTTTTCATTATTTTTGAACGAAATAACTGTAAAAAAATCCACAGATCTTGCAGTCCCCGCAACCATCGGTTTCATTGAAAATGAACCTACCCAAACCCGATTTTCACAGATTATTTTATTTTATTGCCGCGAAATCGTGGCATTGCCACGTAATAGTGGTTTTGCCACGAAAACGTGGCACTATTCTTTTCAACTCTTTAAACTCAGAAATAAATCTACGAAAAAATTCTCTGCTACCCGTGCGAAACCGGGGCGGGTCGCTAGTTCAACATATTTGAAACATTTAGGTTTTTAACTGCAGCCTCTGATATTCTTAAACGTTCTGAACTCGATAATTAAGCATTCGAACGAATACAGGCCGAAAGGCGATGACCGTAATGTTAACAAGTTCCATACAACAACGTCCATAAAATCTAACACGTGATGTCAAATTTCTTGTTCGATTTTCAACCGATTTCCAAAATTTTGGTCTCAAACTATAGCTACCGACGCCTTCTAGCCTTTGGTATAACACTTTGAAGCGATCCGACGAATACTCTCTGAAATATAGCAACTTATAATCACAAACACAAGCGATCGACCAAAAAATCTCATCTTTCGGAAATAATTTCTCTTACAATTACGAACCGATTTCCAAAAACTTGGTCTCAAATCGTAGCTACGGTAATGGCCGAGATATTATTTTTTTTATTTTCGATATCGGTCCCCGTTCTTGAAATATTTTGGATTTAGTAAAAAAAAATTCCGAAAAAATCCCGATTTTTTTACATTTTCCAATTTTTTCAAAAACTACTTAACCGATTTCCAAAATTTTGATGTCGTACAATGCACAACTAAATTCTTAATCTTTTAAAACCTTAAAATCTTGGCTAGACCCCATACCCTCGGAGTTATGGCCAAAAATGTGTCTTCCGTGAAATGGATATGATAGTCATTTTCAATGACAAAAAATAGAAAATCATTAATGAACAAAAGAAACTAAATACGAAAGCAAAAACAAAAAATTATTGTATGATAAAGCTACAATATAATATTTAATGACGAATTTATTATAATTCAATGAATTCCACTAAAAAACAAAATATTTTCTTAAACATAACACATTTCCAATTAACATAGACGGCGAATAATTTTATAACTAGCTTTCATTTTTACGTGACATTACGTGGCCTTAGAATAATTTATGTATGACATGTTGAATTTGTAAAATTATATTTTAACGTGTTGGAAAGTTAAGAGGATGTCGGGAAACACATTATGTATGTGGTAATCTTATTTATTAATATAATAATAATATCTGGGACATCCCACACAGCGCCATCTAGTCCCAAAGTAAGCAAGTATTATGCTTGTATTATGGGGTACGAATATTTTTTAAATATATACCTACATATATAGATACTTTTATACCCAGACCCGGAACAAATAGACATGTTCATGCACACAAATATTTGTCCCGGGTGGGAATCGAACCCGCGACTTCGGCTCCGCAGTTAGGGTCTTGAACCACTCGGCTAATGGGTCAGTCAGCCAGATGTATTAAAGCACAAGAGGTGTTTTCGGACCACGAATAATGAAATGCATATCTCGAGTTTACGTGTAATTGTCACCGTTCAATTTATGATAACAATGAAAGAGTTTATCATAGAGTAGATTTGACAGCAGCGTTTGGTGTTTGATATTTTCGATATTGTGAAGTGACATTTCTGACTCTATTATAGTTTAAGGCAGATCTGCTCTGTCAGTCCGTCGTCAACGCTTAGGAGCTGCCTTCTCTCCTCACCGCGCACATACCTAAGGCGCGGTACAAAGATTTTGGTCAAACTATAATAGAGTCAGAAATGTCACTTCACGATATCGAAAATATCAAAAGCAATTGCGCGGGGGTGAAGACCAACATGCGGGGACCTCTCGAACTGAAACTCGCTATCTTACACCAGCTGGTTAGAGTATGAGTGATTCGACGGTAAGCGCAGAAGAGGGCTTCTAGTCAATTCGTACCTTTTTTAAAATATATAATCACAGCTGTTTTATAGTAATATGTGAGATGAATTCCTGTGTTTCTGTTTATCTAGATTGAGGTATTGCTATTCCTTATAACGACGAATGATAACCGTTATGTACGGCCATTTGCAGTGTGGGGTCACCAGCCACTGCCTACAGCTGTAGATTATATGTATATCACGCTGTGCAAGGAAGGGCTTGGTATTGTGAATATATTTGAAGTCAAAATGCATGACGCAATAACCAATAAAAAGGTTATACAGAAAGTATTAAAACTATGTATTTGTTCTTAATATTGAATCTTCGAGTTGTATGTAAAGTCTATCCATCCCTCCATCAGCCCACATTCGTCCACTGCTGGACATAAGCCTCTCCCAGGGCACGCCATACTCCTCTATCCTCAGCCATCTTCATCCAGCCACTACCGGCAACTAGCTTTATATCGTCGGTCTAGCGAGCCGGCGGGCGTCCCACACTACGTTTGCCAATTCGTGGCCGACCGTTCGTGTATGTAACGTAACAGGGGTTAAAATATGAAAATACCGTTTTAATACTGGCCACTTTGAAATAAAAACTAAAAGGTGAAAATATAGATTTGAGACTTTTTTTTCAAAAAGCCCCTGCGTTCTCAATTCAAAAGAATGAAACGGTTTGATGACGGCTTTCAATACACGTTGAAAGTATGAGTATTTTTTTAATACGAGTTCCGTTGTGGCACTAACCACGCTGATACAGCTCGTAACCTCGATGCTGTGCTTGGAGGAAACATGATATATGAGCACCATATCCATACCATCAGCCCATTAATGTCCCACTGCAGGGATTTAAGCCTCCACTCAGTGTGAGGTGGCTAGGATCTTAAGCCACCACCCTGGGTGGTGGCTTAAGATCCCATCACCATCCTAATGAGGGTTGGTGGATTTTAACTAGGACTTAACATGCTCTTCGACGTACAGAGACAGTGATAGTTATGTACATAAGTCAGAAAAAACTTATTGGTACATGCCCTGGAATTCGAACCACGGCCTTCTGAACAAGAAGCGGACTCGCTACCACTCCATACCTTACGTTTTTTATGTAGTCATTTTGGCAGTGAAAATTTTGACTTTTGAGATCCAAAACGTAGGTCAGCTACTAAGGTGGACCGCAGACTAAAGATGTAGCCGCACAGCCGACAAAGTGCACAAGTGAAGCATTGGATCAACCTATGTATATAATATTTATTTATTATTATTATTATTATTATTATTATTATTATGTATATAATAGCGTCCCCTGAGTAGCGCTCTGATTTTATGCATTAACGTTACTTGTCCGCTGTGAGCGTAAAGTAACGTATCGCAGCATCAATTGTCAGTTTTAGCTTTCAGTGCGTGCCTGAATATCCAACTTCAGAGACATGGCGGCATTTAATGTTTCATTTTGAATTTAACTATCGCAAAGAAGCGTAAAGTATTTTTTTTTGTTTTTGTTCAAAAATTTCTAAACCAGACGTGAGAGAGACACCGATTTTAATTCAAAAACTAACTTTCACCTGTAGCTTGTGATTTCATTGTTGTTTTTATATTGTTATTGTATTTTTTTTTTTTTTTTGGTTCACACAAGAGTTTCTTGCGATCTGACATAATTTTTTTATGTAGAACTTTCATTACAAAAGTGTACGCTTGTTGTTTGAATTTACTAAATTAATAATATTTCAATAATACTCATGAAATTATTTATGCGGTGGTTAATTAAATAATTGCAAATACATGCATTTACTAGTTTCAAGTGCTTTATTAAAAAAAAAAATATGTAGAAATTGTAGAAATAATGAAAACCACGCAAACAAAGTCGTTCCCTGACGGGCTGCAAAATATCTCAATCACTCACACGAATATCTCTAAATATTCAAACACCTTAATCTCAAATAATTGACTGACCGATTGACCGAGTGCTTAGAGACCCTAACTGTAGAGCCAAGGGTCGCAAGTTCGATTCCCGAGACAAATATTTGTGAGTATGAACATGGTCTATCGTTCCGTGTCTGGGCGTAAAATATCTATACATGTATATATTGTAAAAAATGTTTTAAGTGTGTATATCAGTTGTCTGGAACCCATAATACAAGCTTCGCTTAGTTTGAGATTAGATTGCGCTGTGGGATGTCTCAAGTATTGTAAATTGTCATATAAAAAGATTAATGATTTACACCTCCACGAACGCGGATATCTATTTCAAAATTTTGTGTTAAGTAGCGTTATTTATATTTTCTAATTTTAATATAATCTTTGGTAGAAAACCGATAGCCGTCTTGTTTCCTTTTAGTATCGTTCTATAGAAAATTACTAATATATGACTACAGAAACCTTTCCCGAAAAAACCAATAACTCTAGTCACCATTCATGCCCGCCGCCCTATTGCGTTTCAAGGCCTCGGGCACGTACGTTTACAACAGCGTTGAGAAGGCACCAAAACGTTGTAAAATAACACTGTATATAAAATAATTTATTATAAAAATGTAACCCATATTTTTATTTACGCAATGAAGTCTATTGGTGATACCTAACATCTAGAAAAAAACAATTCCGGTTAATAAATTCTCACCGTGTATATGTATATATTATATATATTTCTTTTGTTTACTTGAAAACGGATTCACTTAATGCTTATTTCCGAACATACGTGGGTGCTAAGCTAATATGAATCACTGAACAACAATACAGGTTGTCATTAATTTACAACTGACTTAAATATCAACCACTTTATGACGACGCTTGCTCAGAAAGGTAAATGTCACTACGTCTTTACCATAGTAATTAGGCAACTGCGTGGAGTAACTATTCATATTCCTTCATACATCCTCAATGCAAATCGATATAATGACGTCGTTCACATGTTTGTGACCGTCGCGTCGTGTCGAACGCGACTGATGACGAGTGCAAGAAGGGAGGAAGTAAATAATCACTTTCTTCTCCCACTGGTGATCGGTCGCGTTCGTTGCTATGGTCGCTAGTATAGAATACGGAATGAAACCCAAAAAAAATGTCCCTCAACCGATCCGTACGCATGATATCCAAATTTCGTAGTTTCATTTTCCTACTTGTAGTAAAGTTCTAATAATTCTAATAATAAAAATATGTGTTACGTTTTGGTTTTATAAGACGACTGAATGATTTGACTTACTCAAAGACCTATTCAGAGATTTTAATTACTTAACAATTATTACCTACAGTTGATATAAAATTGATTTTACATCCTCAATTACCATCTTATCAAAAAATTACTTAAATTCTACAACCAAGTGATTTAGGTGAAGAAGTGAAGTATATTGTTATATTTTTATTAATTTCAGAATCTATATACCAAATTTAATCACCACCACCACCAAATTGTTATTTAAATAATAATAACTGGCCAAGTGCGTGTCGCTAGAATTACTCAATTCATTTTATTCAAATAAATATTCATTACAAGTATTGTTAAGTTATGCTAACTTAAAACTTTATATAATTTTTCATAAGCAAGTCAATGGATTTCAGAAAAACATTATATAACTAAAAAATCCTTGAGTTAAATAAAAAGTCCTTTAGTTAACTCTATATCTATTTTTTTAAGACCTACCTTTTGAAGACCTACCTTTTGAAGACCTACCTTTTGAAGTTACCTTACGCGTTAATATTTTGAGCTGGAGTTTTTGTTCGTCTATAATTTACAAGTCACCCTAAAAAAATCGTAGTCTCACTACTCCAGTATTTCAACTTACCCAAAAAAAATATTGTCCTTATTTCACTACACCATTGCATATAGGGGTTCCTAGATTACAACTTTTTCCAAATTTTATTTATATGTCTCCGAATAAAATGGCTTTGAAAGATGGACAGTCATACTGGTTAGGACGAAACAGTATAAGGGTTCTATTTTTTTTCGTACCAAACCCCAAAAACGCGCCATGCCCTAACGCACCGGCTCTATAAGTACAAATTTGCTCAATCAAACATTTAGCTTTTAAAAAAACTTAACTATTTTTGATCACGGACCCCCGGACTAGAAGAGATATAGAAATTAAAAATAAAACTTCAGTACACGGTGTGCTATTCGCCGGCCCGCCGCCGCTCCATCCGCCGCGCGCTGGTCGCTGTTTTACATAGCACAGCTCGATGCCCCCGATACAAAGCACATAGCTGAACTCGCGATGTGACATAACTGTCGTATCAACGTAGTTATTTCGTACCATTATGGTTTAATTTTAAATATTAAATTATCGACAAGCCGCGTCTCATACTTTAAAACAAACGAAAAAAGGAGCATAGTGACAGACCAAAGTCATATTATCTATCTGTCATTGATGTTTTGGTCTGAGGAAAACTTGAAACATCAAGGTCTTGGGTATACTTTTTCTGAATAGTCGATGAAATGAATTTTCATGCGCTTAGGTCGTAACGGTTCCAGTTTCAAGGTTTTCACTTCTATCGTGTGGTCATAAATGCACACTCCTTTTTTTTTCACAGATTTTTACAGTTATGATACGGTACTTTCTTGTTATTGATGTCATAATCAGCCCATTTTTCCCCACTGCAGAGGCCTCCACCAGGGTGAGGAGAGGGGTTTGGAGCTTAAATCCACCACGCTACTAAACTGCGGGTTGGGGATTGTAACGACCGCCATCTATCGACAGCGTCCGGGACCGACTGCTTAACGTGCTCTCCGAGGCACGGAGTCCGTGATAGTTAATGTACTTAAGTCAGAAAAACTCATTGGTACACGGCCGGATTTGAACCATGGCCTTATGGCCTTATCAATTTGAGACAGGTTCGTTGTGCTCTGGGCTATCACGATACAGTAATTACGACACTTATTGATGTATTAATTGGAACATTTTCATATTTGTTACACAGAATGTCATTGAATACGAGAAATATGTACAGTCATAGAGTAAATTAATTTCACAGCAGCGTTTGGGTATAGTAACACCTAACGCTTTCGTTATACATTTTTTGGTTACTCGAAATATATATATATAACAAAATCGTTCATCCGATACCGTATTTAGTGCATACAACGGGACGCGTTTCAATGTTACGGAATAAAGAAAACACTTTTTATTATAAAAAGTGTTTTCTTTTGGAACAAATGCAAAAATCTCATTTTCTAAGTGTATACTCATCAGGTATTTGTTCGAGTTGATTCCAAGTTTTGTTGAACAACTTATTTAAAAGTTCTGCAGTCGTCATCGAAAAGATTCTAAGCACATGATCTTCTGTAAGTATGATATAAGATTGGATGACAGGTTCTATTATGGCAACGAGACGTGAACTTTGCTAGGTCAAACCGGTTTGTGCCTTTACCATATGTGTTTTGTACAGCCGATTTGAACCGCGATGCATCCCTGTCCGTTTCCCTCCTAGCCGCCCCCACAGCGCTATGTCTCTAGTTTCGGCACTCACACACACTATTAATTAACTATTCATACTACAAAAAAAAGTTTTATTCATTAAATTGAAATTTAAAAAAATCGGTAAGTAATATTTTTTTTTATTCCTTCTTTGACAACTTTGTAATTGCCAAAGTGCTCACGCGCATTACATTTAACTTGACATTTAATAAATGTATGTTAAACTATATAAATTCCTTGAAAAATACTACACTTAAATGAACATTTACTTTGAAAATTTGACTTTAAAATAATGTGATAATTTATAAAATTATATTTTTCGTAGAGCACATTCCCTACCTGTTTATTATTGGATTTCTGTTACTACGTAAGTATTAGGCGTCGATTATTATTTATAATGGAAATAAAAATACACACCAAATTCGTCCACCGCATCCTGCTTTTATACCCCTGCGCCGTGCACTCTGTTGACAGAAAAAAAAGTTACTTGTAAGCACAACACTTTACACAACACTATTTTATTATTAATCGAATTTGATATTACACTATGTAAACTTTATTTTAGTTAAATTAAATTATTATGTACTTTTAATATTTTTTTTTAATAGAGGTTGCTACTGATAATAAGACATTTTTTTTTAAATATATACCTATACGTAGTGTGAGAGCAGTGGCGAAAGGCAGGGCAATAGGTGTGCGTCGTGCCAAAACACTCGCTTTTATACCTCGGAAACGATGAGCCGGAGGCATCGCGACCCGAACGCGGAACGAACTTGTACACTTCATACGCTTAAACATGGTGTACACTTGTATACTGCAACGCAGTCTGCATAGGAATACAGTTTAAATTACTCTGTCAATACAGTATAACTTATACTGCATAAACACATGAAAATACTTACATAACACTGTAAAGTATACATAACTGTCAGGATTTAGTTCACATTCAAGTGTTACTCTTTTTACACATGCAGCCTTTGGTTACGGTATGGTCAGGAGACAAACAGTAACCTCCAGATTCAGTATGACAACTTGTTTAGAGTGTTTCTGAGACTGCAGTGGAGGTAAAGTGTGCCAAGAATGTTTGCAAAGGAGCATAATTACGGGTCTACGGCCATAATGCGCAAGCGCTGTGCCTCTTTACACGTTCGTCTTCATGGTGACACCAGCAACATCCTGGGTGTGTTTGCAGCTCGGGGGGACCCCCCGATGCTAATGAGGTAGATGCGGCTTAACGCTGATAAATAGTGTAGCTATCTCCACTTAATATTATTAATTTATATTTTTCTTACGTCATTTACATTTTATGTTTCTCTCGGTTTTTAATTTTATTTAATTATGTGTTAACATTATTGTTACAAACCAATTATAAACCGTAATCTGAAAGTCTGAAATAAATGCCTATTATTATTGTTATTATATACAAATAAGAAATATCAGTATAAAATAAAAATAATATAGAATAGCCTAAAATTGGTGATATGAAAATTTTTTAAGATAAATGTGTGATAAGTTACCAAGTATCAGTTTATTAGAAAAATAGAGATATACTGCAAAAGTCTAACGACAACCATCATAATATTTCTTCTTTGAATATAGTCATAATACATCACGCTAATGGGCTCATATGTTTTCAAAAATAAAACGACTCAACAAAGGTCCACAAAAAGAATTTAAATTTGTCTTTAGAAAAAAAATTATATTTTGCGGTAAACTATCCCATAGAGATTTTCCTGTCATTTTCTTTGATTCATTATTGCACTGTAATATGCACCCTAATTTGGCGTATATATTTTACTAGACAATGGCGCTTTCGTTTATAGCCAACTTAAAGCTCCGGACTAGCTAAACGAAACTTAGACGACTTTATATATGGTATAGATACTAAGTACTTCGGGTAATAATATTCAAGGTATTATTAAAATGTCAGTGCGGAGAAAAACCACATTTTATAAATTACAATTTAATTCCATAAAATCATAATGAAAAAAAAATAGTAGCAATATTTAGTGACGATAATTATTATAAAGTAAATATTTAATTAATATCTTTATATATTCATCAAAAGTATGAAACTTTCATCTTAAATAAAGTTACGTAAGTTACAGCAATTAAACCGTCTGACTAACAACAAATATAAAAAAAAATAAAAAATGGCAGTTGAAGTTGTTTTTAATCTGGATATTTATATAATTAAATGCGCAAGTATTAACACTTCGCACGTAATAAGTATGGGTGATCAGAATAACTAAAGACATGAAAAAAAAAACAAATAACAGAAACTCAGCCACTTATTTTCAGTCACGTGGTTTAAAATGAAAAATCTGCCAGATTTCTAATGCTGAAAATTTAATGTTTTCAGGGTTTATGGATATCGAGTAAAAGATAACAGGAGAATTGCATGTCTTTCTGCCACTCTCAAATATATTGTATTTACTGAAACATTTTTATCAAATTTCAGCTCTGTCAGCGGCAGCATAAAATAGACGTATCGACTGTGATGAAGTGTCAGCACGAGGGTGGAACTGTAACTGTGGGAGTCTGAATCATCTCGTCACCGTTTTTTTTTTTCTTTTTTGTAATGAATTATTCACGACGAGTCAATTGAATAAAATTTTAAAAATAACAAAGTTAATACAATGCATATCGCATTTTTTATATTTAAAAATATATACAATTTGGGATGCATGAATTTAACCAGGATTTATGAAATTTTGACAAATAACTTTTCTGAGTCGGGAATCCAAGCGATTAAAATTTAAAAAAATATGTTTATATCATATATAATATATTCATGATCTAATATAGATCTAATAAATAGTGTCAATTTTAGGAATTCAATATTTTCAATGATTGGCTTATACCTGAAATCAAAGGAAGACCATGAAATCTAACAATATTTTGTCGAAATTAATATTCTTATAACATAATATTTTTTTAAAAGAAAGTATGTATTCATAATTTTATTACGTAAGTTGTTCGATATCAAATCCGTCTTCTGCACGACAAAGATTTATTAAACGAATCATTTTATTAATAAATTAACTATGCAAAAATACTTGAAATTTATTTGAGTGTTATTTTTCACGGTCTTCCTTTAACTTTAATCAGGATTATCAAAAAATGTTTCCATGATTAACACTGTCATAACATTCATTTTATTTACAAAATTAAACAAAAATTTCTTTTAAGTGAAATCTAAAATTTAAATTAAATAAATTTAAGTTTTAAGTTAAATCTAAAGTATCGTCAATATTAAAATATTTACAGTACTTTCCTTTCTGAGGCCATTCATTTGACTCGTACTGTATTTAGTCTAGAATTCCTAAAAAATTACATTTTATGAACCAATATCAGCTGTCTGAATTCGAGAGCAATTGTGTAGATCATTCAAAATAACTTGTAATGTTGTCAAGTTTGTCCATCCGTCCATTCGTATGTCACAGGCTCATATCTCCGCCACGTTTACATTTTTTTTCGATGAAATTTTATTTAACGGTGGTGTTATTTTTACCGCTATACAATTATATGGAGAAATACATTCATACCCCATACATTGAACTAAAACCTGAAAGTTTTTTCCGCATCTTATCATTTGGTTCATTCTTAGACAGATCCTGGAAAATGCTATAAAGTTTGTTAAGTGATTTTCTATTTAGGTTTAGAATATTTCCCGAGACCAGCTCTTAAAAACGTTGACAACATGTCCCACCTTTAATTTTTCAACGTGTAACCGATTATCATACTTAACAAACACTTTTGAACAAAAAGCCGTATGGTTGATATGTACTCGTAGTAAAAAAATATTAGGACAACCTAAATTCATTCATCTTGTATTGTCTAAACTAGAAACGTAGATAGCGATGAGATTTGTCATGATTTATTACAATTAATATCATTACCCAAAACACAAGCTAATGCCTAGTTTGGGGTCTAAGAGTTGTTGTGATGTATACATTATTATTATTGTCATCTATGGATACCATAGAGATGTACTTGTAGCACTAGTTAATACTTAACGACCCTGCCTACGAAGCTGAAGGTCCCGGGTTCGAATCCCAGGTCGGGTCAGTATTAATATGATGAATATTGATACTGGTACCGGGTCTTGGTTGTTACATGTGTGTGGTGTCTTCGAAAAAAAATAATATATATATGTGTATATATTATAAAGAATATTTAAGTATGTATATCAGTTGTCTAGTAACCCATAACACAAGCATAATACTTGCTTACTTTGGGGCTAGATGACGCTGTGTGGAAAGTCCCATGTATTTTTATTATTATTAATATTTATTTTTACTGTGTTATTGAATACGCTCCCGCTGCCACATCTATAAAGCAAGGGACCTTATAAAATAGTGATAAAAACAAGTCAATAAAAAAAAACAGAGGAGAAAAAGAAGGAATTAACTTTAATTATAATGTAAGATCTGGCCAAGCAGATACGTGTCGGAATACACACAGTGTGGTTCTAGAGTCTAGAGCTATTGCATAATGTCGCATATTACCTGCGCATTTTCTGGTATTGGCGATTTTTTTTTCAATCATTCCAGAAATAATATATCGTAGTTACTACAATGCCTATACCTACATTTATTCGTATTTTTAAACGCTTTCGTGTTTTTGAGTGTACTCTTTGAAAAGACATCAACGCGTTCGTACGACTTGAATTTTAAAGTTTATTGAGATTTAAAATAAATCTATTACATATATTTACCAATTGTCTCATTATATAAAGATTTTTAATATTAATTAAATTTTTAAGAAACAAAATAATCTATTTCACATTGTGAGAAATAATTAAAAGTGAATGTTATGTCGCTCACTTGAATAAGCACAATGAGCATTGCCGTCAAGTCGTAAAATTTCTCTCGTTTCGTGATCTCAGCTTCTCGTGTTAATGTGGAATTTTTAAATAACGACTATCCATAACGAAACTAGGTACGATTGGGAGTGGGGATACGAGAGTTTGTGAAATACATGAATCTATTGGTTATAATTGTCATAATTACTTAGATATGGTATTTATAATACTTATTGATAACTGCCGTATTTTAGAAATTAAAAATTTTGTAGTTTGACTTTGATTCAGGTGATTGTTTATTCGACTGCAGAAAATCTACTCGGAGTTTTCTGAGTGTCTGATAAATAGTATAGGTGTTCGTTTCGCTGAAGAACACATCATCATCGTGTAGAAATATCCGCGACGTCTATTATCAGCTGATTTAGTTCCAGAAAGTGGGATGAATAGCGACAACAAGTATTATTCGTCGAGAGTTTTCTGGAAGACGATCTACGATGTTAGATCATTTGAATATATACTATACGGTTCATAAGCAAAGTGTCAGGTAGACGTCATTCAGATATGAATGGGTAATGACAACTAAGTGAGATGTAGGAAAAGTTGCCAGTGTCAAAATGACGTGTGGGGTGGTAGTGCATTTATTTAGCTGTAAACTGTTGAAAAGCGAAATAAACGTGAAAACAACGTACGGTGAATTTTAGTGAACAACGCACAAAATCCGGAATCGTATCGATGTATCAGTACCTACATATTAATGAAAAAACACATATTCTGCATTCATAATCCTGGATACGTCCCTGTGCGCCATCTAGTTGGTAGTGTATGTGAGCGCGGTGGTTTTAAATAATGCTCAATTAAAAAAATATATATATAAGAATTGAACTGTCTATGCTTACAACACCATTTCATCTTCAAACTAACCAACTGCACTTATTTTATTATATTTAAATAAAGAGTCGTATACACTGTTCGCCTACCCAACTTTTACAAACCAAATCGCCCGTACATAGCGTCGACCTAGAAACGTCATCACAAAAAAAAACCGAAGTGTTTCGATTCAATAAAATGATTGATCGCTTACTTCTAAACCTATTATTGTCGTGATGGATAGCTCATACCATCAATATTTAAGTCGAACCAATGCAAACGACACTTGCATGTGCATACGTGTACAGTTGATTTAAAAGTGACTTGTATTATGCACTCTATGGAGTGTGTTCTAAGTTCAACAGACCTAGAGTGTTGCATTCTTTTTATATGTAATTCGTGACTCCAATGTAACATTTAGCTGCTATTGCATTATTGATTAACTCTTTATTCGAATATCGATCCATTGATTTACTGAAATTGATTTTATAGATTTCATTAAATTGATTGTTTTGTAGTAGATTATTTCTTTATATTACTTTCCTATCCGACATTATCCGATGCGGTTTTTTAGGAATGTTTTGTCCCAAATAATAATAATAGCTCGGATATTCCACACAGCGTCATCTAGT
Source organism: Luffia ferchaultella (assembly GCA_949709985.1). NCBI lineage: Eukaryota > Metazoa > Arthropoda > Insecta > Lepidoptera > Psychidae > Luffia > Luffia ferchaultella. The sequence goes on from OX453258.1 coordinate 3,890,899, forward strand.
CCCAAAATAAGAAGGTATTACGCTTGTATTATGAGCACTAGACAACTGATATAAGTATATACACTTAAACATACATATTCTTTATATACATATAGAGATACTTTTGCAACTAGACTCGGTACAAATATGTATGTTCATGCACACAGATATTTGTCATAAGCGGAAATCGAATCCGCGACCCTTGGCTTCTCAGTTAGAGTCTTTATAATAATCTTTATATATTAATGGAACTTTATAACTTGAATAAATTAAAATCATCTAGTTTCAATTTGTACATAATAAGTATTTTATAATACATGTGACCGATCATGTCTGTGCATTGGAAGAAATTTATTCGAAATTTTATTATAATCGATTTTAACTAGGAATTTAAAGATGTATCTTGATTTGTTAATTTAGTAATAACATTTAACGAAGATATATTTGTTGTAAGTTATTCAATATTAAATAAAAGCTTAAACTATATTAAAAACAAATTTTAAATTATAAACTAATTAAAAACAAAAATTACTATCTAGGGAAGGGAACGCTAGAAGAATTTACGGAGACTATAAGAGACAGAGTCGCTGAAAAATTTGTAGACACTTTATATATTTTAGCAATGTCATAAATTTAAGAGTTTGCAGAAGGAAAGCAGTAGTTATACCGTTCCAATGTGACGAGAATCAAACTTTTTCAAAGTAAACTTTATTCCAACTAGCGACTGCCCACAGCCCATCAGATATTTTATTAATTAAACTTTTATTAACTTTATAATCCATTTAATAACTTCTTTCTATAGAATCTAACCAACGGAACAGTCGTACAACATTTGCTGAGCTGGTGTCTTGTTATGGTACCATATAATAGTTTTGAATGTAATTAGTAACAATAATGTTGGTTACTATTTAAAAATTTCTAGTTTTACTAGTGACAGTGTGCTTTCGATTTTACTGCGTTAGTTAGGTTAGTTAGACGAAACTTTGGGATGAAACCTACCGCATATGCTTGTCTCATTACGTAAGACTTTGTAGTATGTATATAAATTTGTAATTTATATAAATACCATTAAAACAGAGCCTACTAGCTATAATGGGATGATTCGACATAATGATTTTTAGGTTACAAGTAGCTCGAACAAGGCCGACTTTCGACGAGTAATTGCATGTTACGTAACACGCACATGGCTTTATGATCTGCTAATATAGCGTCACCATGTTATACAACATTATATTATTACAAAGTATGTGTCAAAAGAAACATGATGAGCGCAGGTAGCTAACGTTTCAAATTCATTTTAGAAATAGAACATCCTGTAGAACATTCGAGAGGAAGTCCGACTTTAGAATTTATCATCATCATCATCAGCCCATTTTTACCCCACTGCAGGGGTTTAGGCGTCCCCCAGGGTGAGGAGGGGGGCTTGGAGCTTAAGTCCACCACGCTGCTCCACTGCGGTTTGGGAACTGTAACGACCGCCATCTATTGACAGCGTCCGGGACCGACTGCTTAACGTGCCCTCCGAAGCACGGTGTCAGTGATATTGTGTACTTAAGTCAGAAAAACTCATTGGTACACGCCCGGATTCGAACCATGGCCCTATGGGGCCTTATAAATTTCAGACAGGTTCGTTGCGCTCTGGGCTATCACGACATTTATAAAATAATACAAATATAATCGTAATTACAAATAAAATATGTACAATAAACCTAGGAATGCATGGACGTAGTATCGCGAACTAACTAGGTACCGAATCACCCTAGTAAGTCAGCTGGGTATATACGCTCGCGTCAACTTGAACGTACTCATACCATGGTAAGTCAGTACCCCCAGTACGCTACGAAATTCTGCTCACACTGCTTAGTGGCCGCCATTATAGTGCTTCATTGGTTGTTCAGTGACAGGGAGTCTAGAGTTTTATTACGTCTGTGATATGAGTATTTCTATTGTGGGCTGCATTTCTCGATTATTTTAAACGACATCAAAATAACAAATAATATTACATAAAGGTAGGATAAAAAATCTTCGTGACAGTTGAAAAAAACTACATACACCGTGCCCGAAGGCGTTTACATTAGCGTATAATGATGCAGTAAAATATGGATATGTAAAATAATAATTAAAAATAAGTAAAAAAGTAAGTTAATTTAAATTTAATAATTTTTATTGTCATAAAAAAATAACCACAAAATCGATGCACAATCTTCTGAACTAATTAGGATTTGCCCAAAATCTAAATAATAGACATAATTGCATAATTGTATTACAGTGCGAGTATAGTCGCCACCGAACTGTGCAGCTCTGAAGTGCGATGCTAAGTCCGCCATGCTTCCCGCCGCCGCAACGCTTCTATGAAATTAAGTTACTGCGACGTTTTTGTGTATAACTTCAGAGGCGCACATATAGTTGGCAATAAAACGAACGATTTTAACCGATTCAACGCGAAATTTCCATTTGACGCTGTATTATATAATCAAGTATGTTTTTTTTCAAACTAGAATTGTAGCTAAAATTAGGTGATTTTCGTGTTAATTAAAACTAAATTATGCATGTTTTGAAAATTATCTAGGGCACCCCGATGTTGTCTTTACGGTCGTGTGTTTATAACTTTAACTTTCTGTATTGTATAATAGTTCATTTTTTTACATTTTTTATCCTTTTCTATTTCAGTAAAATTATATAAATCCTATATATTTCTGTCTCGCTCTACCTGTTTTGATGTTTATCGTTTTATCTAGTAGATAACGAAAAGGACTCGATTTTTCAATGGCCGAGTTTTGCGTGTTTTGGAACCAAATTTAAATAACCAAATATTGATATTTTTAAGCAAGAAAATTATACGTTATAGTTGATAAATTAGAGCTTTTATCGATCCAAAACTCGATTCAAAAATTTACGTCCTTCGATCATAAAAACATCAAAAGTTTACTTAAATTAGATTTTTTTTATTGTAAAATACGAGTTTAATATGTATTAATAAAAAAATTTCACACTTAGGTATCGTTACTCCTTTGAAATAAATTTGTTTAGTTTTTAAAAGTTTAACTATGAATTTTCGAGATACTGTTGCGTGTAGTTTATTTCTTACTTTGAAAGTTATATAAAAACATAGCTCTGAATGTGCTTGTGATAAATAATACGTATAACAATATTGTAGGTAATGTGCAGTCTGTTCCGCTTGATATATGCTGATTTGGACATTCTCTTAAAATTACTGTATTATTTACAATTTTTAACATTTAAAAAATGAAAATTTATATAGTTTTTAATGAGATTCGGATCAGAGTAGGTATGTTAATATTGTAGCGTGTACCTTGAGTGTAATTTAAAAGTTCAAATTAATATTTGTCAATCTCAGTGGGAATGTTCCAGAAATGTTATTAAAAGAATAAACGGACATTATTGGTGTCTGTGGGTCCGTTAATTCTCTAGTAAATTAAATAAATAAATAAAATCAATGAAAGTACCAGATAATAATACTTGGGACATCCCACACAACGCCATCTAGTCTCAAAGTAAGCAAGTATTATGTTTGTAGTGTGGGGTATTAGACAACTGATATACATACATAAATATTCTTTATGATGTAGACATATGCTTGCTTGATGCTTTTAAACCCAGACACGGAACAAAGATGCATGTTTATGCACACAAACATTTGTCCCTGGCGGGAATCAAACCTGCGACCCTTGGCTCCGCAGTTAGGGTCTCTAACCTCTCGGCCGATCGGTCTGTTAATGTTAAAGTTGTTAAAAGTAGACATGACTAATGAACGCACCATGCCTTTTTGGTTTAGTCGCTTTCACGGTAGAAAATAGAAATGCTGACTTGCGAAATGTCAAGAAGTAGACACTAAAGTCAAAAATAAAGTCTTGCCATGACGGACGCTGATTCGCATCAATGTAATGCAGAGCTGCATAAAGTTAACGGCAACTATTTGGTGACCCAGTTGTCATATAACCCAGTATTATCCTCCTCAGATACGGTGCATCAATAACAGCACAGATCACCCGGTCTGAGCTAATATCGATCAAAACACCCAGTCAAGAACTTTGAACGATGATAATGAAAATGGCAGAAAAGCAGCTGTAAAGCGACTAGTCGATCGATATTATTTAAAAGTAATGCAAAATCTCATACTGCACATAAAACCGTTGTAACGTTACAGAAGTTAACTTAGAAACTTTCTTTCTGTCAATTACCGTACTCGCGTTACCCACCGACTGCAATTTTTTCTTGTAATTTGGATAACTTACTCCATGAAAAAAAAAATCCACAGATACTTCCACGACCTTCCGGTGCATTGAAAATCACTTTATTTCATGAAGACACTTAAAAAGATAAGGTGGTGAAAAAGAGGGAACTTCAATCAGGAATCTTTATTGTTTCATAAATACATGAAGAATGAAGTAACATGGAATGTAACAACAAAATCTTTTGTAAAAAGTGCCTCTATAAGAAGCACGAAAGTACTATTAAATATACACCGATTTTTATGATTATAGATTTAAACGTCTTTCATACACCAGAGTGATTTTTGTCAAAATAACGATAGTTTTTGAAAAATTTGAATTTCTTTGAAAATAGTCCCAAAAAATTGGTCCAATATTGGTTGTTTTATAATTTAAAAAAAAACTTATTAACCTTTCACACAAGTTTTTTTTTGTAGGCCCTGTAAGTTTTATAATTTAAAAAAAAAACGTATTAACTTTTTACACAAGTTTTTTCTTTGTAGGCCCTTAAGCCCTTTCAACTACGCATTTTTAGGGTTACAGGGTTAGGGTTATACCCAAAGTGAACTAACAGGAACCCTATTACTAAGGCACTGCTGTCCGTCCGTTCGTCCGTCCGTCTGTCACATGGCTGTATCATTTGAAAAAAAAAACTATTATTCCGTAAGAAAAAAGAACTACGAGTGTTACATATTATTATAGAGTTACATGAACTCTTTCAATACTTCAAACAAATTATACAATGAAGTGTAACAGTTGACCCGAATGCGTACGAAATACGTAGTTACGAAATCGCGTTCATTTCTCATTTCGCGTTCACAATCAATCAACAAAACTAACTCGTATATGTTTCTATAGTTATAATATTATTTTATTATTATTATTATATTATTTATTATTCATTTTATTTTTATTATTTATTTAATATACCGCTGAATAACATCCCCTACCCATTCATATTCATATATTATATAGTCACTTCACTTCACTTCATCAGCCCATTTTTACCACACTGCAGGGGCTTAGGCCTTATGTGTTAAATAAACATCCATTATCCATTTATAGTACTGACATTATTAAATAAATAGTGAAGTTTAAGATTCGTTAAAAAACCGGTGAAATGCAAGTCGGGCTTGTGATCTGAGGGTCCCAAACGTATGTTGACGTGTAATATCGCCCTTTTCCGTCAGGATGCCACGTAACCGCATATATATATCAGTTTAAAAATATTTTTAATGTGACATAAGTACAAATCAATGGTTTTCGGATTTATTACTTTACTTGTACTGTAAGACCTTGTTTAATTTTGCTGAATTTCATGATACTAGGTGTCAAAATATGGGGCATTAAATGCCCTTATTTACTATTGGGTTCACAATTTTCAGGGTTCATTTTTTACAACTCCAAAGGACCGTAGATCTAATACTACCCTGAGAAAAATGTCCAACAATGGATGACCCGCATAATGGAAAACCAGGAATCTGAAAAGGAAAAAAATATGCGTCAGTAGAAATTATGGTTTCTGTAACGTAATTATGAGGACGCGTAGTTTTTTTTTCTCGTTTTCCTCGTATTTATGATGATCTCGGTCGTCTATTGCTCCACTGATAATGAAACCATTATAATAAAAAATATGAATTTACACAGTATTTTTATCAGTGTAGATATTAATTAATAAAAGTTTGCTATGTTGCAAGTTAAATAAATAATATTAAATAAATAAAATAAAAAATCTTATTTTACTTTACTGTCCGATTGCCGAGTGGTTAGAGACTCCAACTGCGGAGCCAAGGCACGCAGGTTCGATTCCCGCCCGGGACAAATATTTGTGTGCATGAACCAGTTTATTTCGTTCCAGGTGTGGGTGTAAAATATTTTGTATTTGAATATATTATAAAAATAATAATATTTAAGTATGTACATCATTTGTCTAGAAACCCATAATACAAGCATAATACTTGCTTACTTTGCGACTAGATGGCGCTGTGTGGGATATCCCATGTATGGTATTATTACTTTTAGAGATAAGCCGTAAACAATCATTATAGTTCATACGTTTATTATTTGTTAAATATAAAATTCAACTCGACTTTATTTTTTTATTTCCAATATATTGATAAAAACTTCCATAAGGAAAATGGTGTGTTTCAAATTGAAAGCAAACTTATGTACTTATATTTTTAATTTTAAAATGTAGGCAATGTTTTCCACCAACAAATATTTCACTTTTATAACGACACTCGCTCTATTTTTTACACATATTGCGACATGTGCTTTCTAATTGCAGTATCATTTGTAAGAACGATTCAAGAGATTATTTGCACGCGGAGAACTATATATATATACAATTGCATTTTTACGAAAATAAATGATTACCAAAATTTTACAACATATTTAACGAACATTGCCTATTTCTTAAAATATTTTACAAACGAAATACCGTAAGTATAGCATCCTCAAGAATCAAGGATATATACTTCGAAGACGCAAGAACTTCAGAATTCGCTATCTCATGTGATCCGCCGGTAGAAACACGGGTTGTTTTAAATAGCAATAGTTTAACAGAACTTTGATTCGCAAGAATATATTATTGACGAAACTCTCAAATATTAAAAAAATATATTCTAAGCCTCCTTTATAGGTACCTGGTGTTCGGTTGAACATAGTCCCAACTTATAGAGCGTGTAGAGCTTACCGAACTAAAAAAAAGTTTAAAAAAATGATAATAAATGAAAAAATAAAACTTTTAACATGTTTTTTTCGGCAACCGTTACTTTGCGCCATCTGCTTATTTGAAACTTTTTGTTTGGAAAGCTCTACACGCTTTAAAAGGAACACGTGGTATATTATGTACGAGATGTTCGGCTGAACATAGTTCAAATTTCAAAGTTCTAATGTATTTCTCGGTAATCGTTAGTTTAGTTTATAATATTAACGCCAGAATAACTATTTACTTTTCCAGTACGAATTTCACATGTGGTTGAAAAATTTATTTTACAGCGAATATTTCAAAACGTCGATTGTTATATATTGGGTCTGTGAGTTTTTTTTTTTTGCTCATATATTTGTTGTCAAAACGTGAAATCTCTATGAACAACCATGATTCTTAATTATTAATCGGAATTTCGGTACCCGGATCTTTTATTCCATTAAATACAGGTTGTGACACCTGTCGTTGGGCTCAAATACCAAAAGGAAAAAGGCTCATAAAAAACATAATTTATGGTTATTCTAACCCTCAAAGATAAGCATCTATTTATAAAACCATTCATTAGGACAAACATCTCAAAAAATCAAACCAATATACAATATTATACATGTTTTACACATCGGCCGTCAAGAGTTTGCGTTTCTGGCAGGTCGTAATCGGCATAGTAATCGGATGGTTGATGTGAATTTGTACCGTCGCGTCGGACGATTCCCGTTTTCAAATATTATTGTCGTTTATATGCACGAACGACACAAAGTTAAATTAAATATTATATTATTATGTCAACTCACAACAAACATGATGTTATAGCTACAAATCTCATGTGTCAGGAACGAAAACTCTCGACGGGCCATGTATAATAACTCTTTCAGAATAACTGTTTCAATTACAACAGGTTGTTCACGCTTCTGAAATATGACCTAGACAGGTTCACATTTAAAAAAATAAATTAAATTTAAATATCTACGGGAATCGGATCCGGCGCATTACAGGCAGAGTGCTTACCCACTGGCTCACAGAAGCCGTCATATACAAGGTGAGGTTTTAGTAACCGGCTAAAATTTTTCTAGATGATAGGTATAGTAGATAGGAAAATTATTTTATCTACAGTGTTATTTTATAACGTTTGGTTGCCTTCTTAACGCTCTAGTAAACGGACGCCTATAGTAAACGTACGCGCCCGAGGCCTAGAAACGGAATGGGACGGCGGGCATGAATGGTGACTAGAGTTATTGGTTTTTTCGGGAAAGGTTTGTGTAGCCATATCTCAATATTTTAATATAGAACGATACTAAAATGAAACAAGATGATGATGAAAGATCATTATATTGAAATTTGGCTGGTCATTAAAACCACACCCTATATACTATGGACTCTATACCATATAAAACATAATAACAATACCTGGGATATCCTATACAGCGCCATCTAGTCGTAAAGTAAGCAAGTATTACGCTTGTATGTAATGTCATGACAGCCGAGTGGTAGCGAGCTCGTTCTTATTTAGAAGGCCGTGGTTGGAATACCAGTGCATGTACTAATATAGTTTTTCTAACTTCTGTACATAACTATCACTGACTCTGTGCTTCGGAGAGCACGTTTAGCCATTGGTCCCGGTTGCCACCGATAGATGGCAGTCGTTAAAATCGACCAACCCACAATGGAGCAGCGTGGTGGATTAAACTCCAAGCCCTCTCATTCCGAGGGGAGCCCTAGGCCCCTGCAGTGGGGCATTAATGGGCTGATGGGGTGGTATGTAAGCTTGTATTTCGGGCACCATGACAAACATACTATTCATTTTAACAATTTATGTTTACAATAAAAAGAATAATTAAGTATGTTTACCAGTTGGTAAATATTCTTTTTCTAATGTATTCGTATACACATACTTTTTATACCCAGACACGGAACAAATGGACATATGTTTTTGCACAGAAATATTTGTCCCGTACGGGAACGAAACCCGCGACCCTTCTAATTCGGCCAATCAGTCGTCAATCGTATGTCGCATGCATGAACCTAGTAATACCCGACCGTAGCATCTCGAACTAACTACCGAAGCATCCCTAGTAAGTCAGTTGGCTATGTACAGTATGTACGCACGCGTCAACTTGGACACACTCAAATACTACCAAACCAACCGCCAGCGCCAGTACAACTACTCATGTGCCAGCACATTGCAGTGCATTGGTTGTTCAGTGACAGGCAGTCTAGAGTTTTTATTACCTCTGTGGTCATATGATTGATATGTGTAAATGGAAAAAAACGTGACGAACGAACACACTCTCGCTTTTATTATGTAAAATGCATGACAATAAAATACGTTCATTTTAGTTTCATTGGTATTCTTAACGATTTGCTTTTCAAGTTAACTAAACCGAAGTGATTTCATGGTTATATACCTATTCGAAATATTACATTACGTCCAACGAGCGTGTTGACATTATATTTAATGTTCATAGATTTATTTTTTATTTTTGAAAATTTAAAATTAAATCAGAATCAGGGGTGCAACCGTCAACAAAACAACTGAAGCAATTTTAAAGTGTCTTTCTATGGTTATATTCAAAGTGTTATGTCTGTGTTATGTCCTACAGGTGCCATTGTAAAAAGAAATATAAAACTATGTTAAATGATTTTACGCTTCAGCATCTGTATGACCGTCGTACAGTGATAGAAGCTAACTTCATGTTTAAAATATGTAATAATTTAATCGACTGTTCGAACATTTTAGAAAAGGTGGAATGTAAAGTTCCAGTTCGGACTCGTCGACAACCGTATTGTTTTCATGAAGGACTTTCTCGGACAAAATCAGGAAAGCGTGCACCTCTGCACAGAATTAGTCATAATTATAATAATAATTTTGCGCACATCGACTTACACCATCACTCTTTCAATTATTTTAAAAAAAGCTATCAAAAATTCTATATAAATTTTATTAATATTGTTGTTGCTAACACTGTTTTCGTTTGTTATTTTTATTAATTTTAGTTATATTGATTTTGTTCATTTATTTTTTGTTTAATTTTTTCTTTTCTCGTGTGTCTCGTGTGTTTTCTTGTGTGAATGTAGCGATAATAGATTATAAATATTTGGAAGCATTTTGTTGGTCGTGACAATGTTCTAAACTTTATTATTATTTTTTTATGTGTAATCCATGTATACGACTGTTTTTGTTTCCTGAATAAATTAAAAAAAAAGAAATTTAAAAAAATGCACCTCAATTGCTTCAGTACCTAGTTTTTGCATGATGTAACGCAGCAACTAAAAAAAAAACTCTTTCTGAGGAAGAAGTTATCACATTTGAGCCGTAGGATGAGGATGGCCACGCAATTGGTTATTTACCTAGACGTTTGTGTCGTGTTTAAGTCTTTATGTTTCCCGTCACTACTTCTTACATCCTTTTGTATGGAAGGTGGATACCAATAAAAAAAATTTCAAATAAATAAAGTTGATGAAAGAATGACCGCCAAATCCGTCTAGAAAAATCCGGTATAAACTAGGTAGATACGGCGATGTGTAATTTTTGGTAAATTAGTAAATAAATAAAAAATACGTGTTGTTTTCAAATAGTACATTTACAGTTTTGATTTGTGCCATGGGTTTACTCTGATATTTTCTTAAAAATTAAATATTTTAAAAGCCTTTGCTTCTGGAATCATGGTTTAAAAGTATATATAACAGACAATAACAAAAGACACGTCAATCGTCTACCATGCGTATCATAGACCATAAGTATAATTTCATGTTTTGTGTACATCACAGACAAGTCAACCTTTAGACCACGCTTTAACAGGGAGTAGCATTCGCCAAGGCTATGTAGTGACACTACATAACTACATCACTAGTGAGCCGTCAGTTAGAAGCACGTCGGAAGCCATTAAATTGTCAATTTTGAACGAGCCAATGAAAACTAGCCGACCTCTCCCCGCACCCCGCCACTTTTTGGCGATTTCGTTTTCATACTGACGTTTATTAAAGCGTGGTCTATAGGTTGACTTTTCTATGGTGTTCATGTAATAAACATCGATAAGTTGTTAAATAAAACTGATTGACATTTTGGGCAATAGATTGACATCTGATTCGGTGCATCTCTGAGGTGCATCTAATGTTTATTTTTTTAAATATAGGCAAAGGAATTTTATATATTTACTAGCGGCCCGTCCCGGCTTCGCACGGGTAGTATTCGTTTCTCATAAGAATGACTTTTTTTATCTCAGTCTTGTCTCATTCCCGTTCTTCCTTTCATTTTTTCGTTCCCATCGCAAAAATACTTTATTATTTCTGTTCTTGGCCCTAGTGTAGCTTCGTTTTCGTTTCCATTCTCATCAAAAATAACTTTTTTATCTCCGTCTTAACTCATTCCCGTTCTTCCCTTTCCCGTTTTTGTTCCCATCGCATAAATATTTTATCGTTTCCGTTCCTGGCCCTGGTCTCATTTCCTTTTTGTTTCCATTCTCATCAAGTACAACTTTTTTATTTCAGTCTTAACTCTTTCCCGTTCTTCCCTTTCCCGTTTTCGTTCCCGTAACACAAATATTTATCGTTTCAACAATTTCTGTCAGTCTTAATTAAATAAATTACACTTTTGCAAAATAATATTTAGTTATGCAATTATTAAATTACTAAAATGGCTATTAAAAAATAAGGGTTGATCGTAGAAGGGTGAAAATTGAGGATTGTATGTATTTTTGTATGTTGTATCATAAAAAAATAGAAATTAAAAATTTTGTCTAAAAAAAAAAAAAAAATTTAGGGGTGGACTACCCCTAACATTTAGGGGGATGAAAAATAGATGTTGGCCGATTCTCATAGATACCGGATAAGCACAAAAAATTTCATCGAAATCGGTCAAGCCGTTTCGGAGGAGTATGGCAACGAAAACTGTGATTACTAAAATGGCTATTAAAAAATAAGGGTTGATCGTAGAAAGGTGAAAATTGAGGATTGAATGTATTTTTGTATGTTGTATCACAAAAAAATAGAAATTAAAAATTTTGTCAAAAAAATAAAAAAAATAATTTAGGGGTGGACTACCCCTAACATTTAGGGGGATGAAAAATAGATGTTGGCCGATTCTCATAGATACCGGATAAGCACAAAAAATTTCATCGAAATCGGTCAAGCCGTTTTGGAGGAGTATGGCAACGAAAACTGTGACACGAGAATTTTATATATTAGACTAGTTTTTTTAAATATCTATAAAACCTTATGTGATATATATGGTCATTGTTAGATTATTTCTATACAAGAAACAGGTAATATATATGCATCAATTCGTCCATCGCCTTCATAACTTATTTGAACCATTTTGACAAGGCAGGAGTTCTATGGGAAGTCACTGCTATTCTTTTGTCAGCTTTGAGCCGTTAAATTTAGCAAGCATGCGTCTTCTAGTCTGCTACGTTTAAAGTTCGGTTGCTGAAAACTAAAATGACGACTGGCAGATGGACATAAAAATTCTGCTCGAATTTTAACAGTCATAATGATTTTTATCTATCTACATACCAACGCCAACGATAAAAAAAACGCCTTTTAAAAAAATATTTTATTGTTGTATATTTTTTTTTAATGTTACATGTAGATCAGGACGAAACCGTAGGCAAAAGGTTAACTAGACACAAAAAAAAATGTTTTCGCAGACAGGCTTCTCTGAATATTTTAACGCTTTTAAAGATCAAATATTTTAATAAAGACCTAAAATAAAATTCCGAATTTTAACATAATAATGTATTATTAATGGAATCTCGAAGTTTTATACCAAAAAAAAATACTGTAGCAGGAGCAGGATACGAGGTTCAATGTCAATGCCATATGAAAGGTGAATCTATGATAATTTTGTATCAAAATTGGTTAACATTACATCACATTGAATTAATTTATTATACAAAATAACTTCATATTAGATTCGTATCCGTAACGAATGTGCCTACGAAGCTGGAGGTCCCGGGTTCGAATTCTATGTCGGGTCAGTATTAATATGATGAATATTGATACTGGTACCGCGTCTTGGTTGTTATATGCATGTGGTGTCTTCGCTTGGTACCCAAAACACAATCTAATGCTTAGTTTGGGGCCTAGAAGTTGTTGTGATGTATACGTTATTATTATTACTATAAATGAATAATAATAATAATTAGGGGGACGTTTACACACGGCCGTCTAATACTAAACTAGTAAGGATAATTGGGCGAAAGTAAGTCAATTGAAATTGCATCAAACGACATGTAAACGACAGACTTTAATATGCTCGTATGGTTGACAGTATTTATAACCCATATTATATTTGACGACCGCTTAGCCTAGTGGGTAGGGACCCTGCCTAAGAAGCTGGAGGTCCTGGGTTCGAATCCCAGGTCGGGTCAGTATTTATATGATGAATATTGATACTGGTGCCGGGTCTTGGTTGTTATATGTATGTGGTGTCTTCGCTTGGTACACAAAACACAAGCTAATGCCTTAGTTTGGGGCCTAGACGTTGTTGTTCATGTATACGTTATTATTATTATTATTATACATTTTAGCTTTCGGCACTCGTTTGTCATATAAACTTTGCCTACGCCAAATCTCACACTCCTCCGTATACGCTTTAAAAGGGGTACAAACTGTGGGTATAGTTCCAATCAAACTTTATGGCGGATCGGAGTACAACGCTTTATGCGTGCTTGCGCAGGTTCAGTCATATGCCCCTCGCTCCACTGCGTCCCGCGACACCTAAAAATGGTTACTGCGACGCGACTTGTGCCTATATTCACATCCGTCATAAAGGTTGATTGGAACTGTACAAAGTTATCGCCTTTGTGCTGACGTTCTTCCACAAAGTACTTAACTACAAAATAAAGATTTTTGATTGACTGATTGAACTCTTCACGTACTAATATACAAATTATAAAATCCAGTGGTTTGGTTCCCTGTTCAAGTAGGTAACAGATTTTTCAAAAATATTAGGTTAACTTAACCTATGAAGTTGCCGTTTGTATGAAATACGTCAAAGTATTTTTTTTTCAAACATCTTTATTTCTGTTATTCAGAGTAATCACCCGTGCAATCGATGCATCTTTGCCAACGCAGTGACAGTTTATTGATGCCCTTCTTGTGAAAATCAACTGGAAGTGAGGTAATAAACTCTTCAAAGGCATTTTGTACTGTCCCTCGGGAATTGAATTTTTTTCCCATTAAAAAGTTGTCCAAATTTTGAAAAAAGTTATAGTCGGTAGGTAAGGTCTGGTGAGTATAGCGGATAAGGGAGAACTTCCAACCTCAACTCTAGCAGCTTGGAGACTGTTTGTTGTGCAGTATGGAGTCGCGCGTTCGAACTCATGACTCTTTTGATCATTTTTCGCTATTTCTCATAGTTTAAGATTGACTTAATCTCCCTCAACTCTCAACTCACAACTTACCACATATAGATTCCAGCTTTCTGCACTCCTACTCCACATAAATGGAGTGCGCGTAGTATGCTCAAAAAGGAGTCCAAAGTTTTTTCCTCACGTATTATTATATAATAATATATGTAGATATATAAATATATTATAAATATAGTATAGACTAGACAACTGATATACTTCGATTTTCTTTATATTGTACATTAATACATTGCAATGCATACATAATTACTTCGTTTGTTTGTTGACAAAAAGACCTAACAATAATTAGGTACTTGCTGAAATAATAGTGAGATGTTTTTTGTTGTAGTTTTCGCATAGTTTTTGAAAACCACTGTATCATATTTAACTTTAATTCATATATATTCCAGCAGTTTTAGAATGTTGCTATCGCATTTTTTTTAAAAGAAGGGTGAAATTCACTCATTTATGAGTACCATATCATTCTAAACCATCAGCCCATTAATGCCCCACTGCCCAGCAGTCCCCCTCAGGATAAGGAGGCTTGGAGCTTAATCCACCAAGCTGCTCCAGTGCGGGTTGGTGAATTTGCAAGTATCTCCTGTAAATCTATACCCATAAATATCCATGTATTTTCTTATGACAGTATATATAATGATACCTGATTGGCTCTATATACTTCCATAAACGAATATATCGCTGTTTTTGGCACATAACAATTACTGGTTGTAAATTGAAATAAATTGAGGTTTACTTACGAAATTCTCGTATTATCTATTGACCATTTGGAATGAAAGTAAAATATATACACGGTGATTTTTTTTGAAGCCTGCTTCTTGTCTAGAAGGTCGTGGTTCAAATCCCAGAAACCGGCATGTACGGATGAATTTTTCTGACTTAAATACATAATTATTACTGACTTCGTGCCTAGAAGAGCACTTTGAGCTGTTGGTCCCGGTTGCCGTCACCAGATGCCAGTCGTTAAAATCTACCAACCCGTACTTGAGCAGCGTGGTGGACTAAGCTCCAAGCACCCTCATACCTAGGAGAGGCCTAAGCACCTGCAGTGGGGTGTAATGGGATGTAAAGCTATTGAATTTTAATCTCAAAGTCAGCAAAACACATTTTGTACGAATTGATTAGAAGTCTTCTTTTGCGCTTACCATCTAACCACTCATAGATAGCTAGCTAATGTGTACCCGTTGCGAGCCGACGAGTTTCTGTTCGAATCACATTCGAATTTAGCCCGCAAGGTCCCCACGCGCCGATCTTCACTCCCGCGAAATTGCGTTTCATATTAACGGCGCAGTGTCGAGAACGGTGACGGCATTCCCGTTCTGTGGGCACGTCGGAAGCCATTAAATTGTCAATTTTGAACGAGCCAATGAAAACTAGCCGACCTCTCCCCGCACCCCGCCACTTTTTGGCGATTTCGTTTTCATACTGACGTTTATTAAAGCGTGGTCTATAGGTTGACTGGTCTGTGGACCCTGCCTACGAAGCTGGAGGTCCCGGGTTCGAATCCCAGGTCGGGTCAGTATTTATATGATGAATATTGAAACTGGTACCGGGTCTTGGTTGTTATATGTATGTGGTGTCTTTGCAAAAATATTTATATATGTATATATTATAAAGAATATTTAAGTATTATATCAGTTGTCTAGTAACCCATAACACAAGCATAATACTTGCTTACTTTGGGACTAGATGACGCTGTGTGGGAAGCCCCATGTATTATTATAAAAAAAAAAACAACATAGTGCGACGTTCGCATACGTATCGGTTCATTTGCGTTAAATTAAAAAAAATTTAAAAAACAACAACCTCGTCTGTTCGACCGATTCTCACCGTTATTGCTTCACGATATCGCATGATCTAATACTGCACAGCAAAAGTAACCGTTTCAACACCACACGAGTCCCTCTTGAAAACCCTCCTTTATCCTCAGTACTATCTGAACCTGGCCTACCGTGTACAATTTTCTCGATGAAAAAAAAAATTGTTTCCGAGGAGCAGTAGAACTTACCTTTATGAAATTTGTTGATACCTGCTCCCCAGAGTTTTATTGCAAAGGCACTCAAAATCTGAGATGGCAGAAATGTATGGAGAATAAGGGCAATTAGACACCACATATAACAACCAAGACCCAGTACCCGTATCAATATTCATCATATAAATACTGACTCGACCTGGGATTCGAACCCGGGAACTTCAGCTTAGTAGGTAGGGTCGCAACCCACTAGGCTAAGCGGTCCATTATTTGTATTAAATAAATACTTTTTCTTAGTTATTTTGTAATTTCATATTTTCCCAATATAATGTTAATAGTACCTGAGATATCCCACACAGCGTCATCCAGTCCCAAAAAAGTTTTATGCTTGTATTATGGGTACTAAACAACTTATATACATATTTAATATTTTTTACAATATATTATACATATATTTGACACCCAAACACGAAACAAGTAGACAGGCATGCACACAAATATTTTTCCCGGACAGGAATCGAATCCGGGAGCTTTGGTTCTACAGTCAGGTCGGGATCATATCAAACGACAATTCATATTTCAATCCCTTTATATTGTAATTTTATACAAATTACTCATTTAATTATGCCAGCCAATATTACAGTAATCAAATTGTCTACGAACCTCGTAACATGGGGCGATTGGCCGTTTGTGCATTCTATAAATGAATTATACAATAAAATTTTAATATTGTTTCAATTATTTTGTAATTAATTAATTAAATATTTATTAGATTATTGAAAATCTAAAGCATGTCATGACATGAGCCAGCACGACTTGACATTTTCAAATATTAATAATTTCTATAATAATTATTAATGTTACGTATAAAATAATGCCATGACTGACTAATTGAGTGAAAGACAACGGGCAGCCTGCTTAAGTTGGTGGCTGTCAGGTGGCCTTGAAAATTTGAAACAGAAGAGATATTCCTTGAATACTGAAATTCCTTTCCTAAACAGGGTGGCAAAGTTTTAATGGAAAAAGCGCGCTTCAACTTGACACTTCGCACATATATCTACTATATACTAAACAACTGGCAATTGACCATTCCTAAATTTTTGAAAATCCGTTATATTTTATTTCGAATGAATAGGCAATTTTAAGAAAATAATTTCAACTTTTTTCTTTTTGGATCCGTATTAACGAAAACATATTTATTTATAATAAGGAAAATCAACAGTTATATACATATTAAAATAATTAGCAGTGAGTGGTTAACAGTCTATCAGTTACAGGTTCCCACTGATATTATATTGAAAATTCTTATAGCGTGACGTCACCAGGTGAAATTATAAATTTCATTAACACGTCACGCTATAAGAATTTTCAACATAATATATTAAAATTTTGTCACTAATGAGTGAAAAGGGTCGTTAAACTTTGCAAATTAATGCACAGCCAAAATAACTAGGTCTAAAAACTTGAAATGTTGCAATTACAGATTTATTATAAAACATTAACGTCCACTAAGAAAATATTTTTTTTAATACACTTTCCAAAAAGGTTAACCAAAACTACATTAAATAGACACCAAGCGAACGAAGTCGCGGACGAAAGCTAGTTATTATATAATAGATAAAGTAGCTAGTTATTGTCTTATATATATATTTTTTTGTTTATTTACATAGTCGTAATTTTATTTATCATTTAAGTTTACTGTGAAATCTACAGTTATTTGGTAGAACTTACTAAAAGAAACTACTTTGGTAGAACATTGAACATAGAGTTCTACCAAATAACTGTAAATTTCCAAGTAAATTTAAATGATAATTAAGATTATTAAACTTTAAATTAGTTTGTCACCAATCATTTTATGCTTTTCCTTTATTTCTTAAATCGAAAAAAAATGTAACGCCAATTTTATTTAATTTATTAATTTTTGGTATAGATAATGACCTTTTTATGAGTTGATTTCTTTTATTCCATCGTAAGTTCAACAACAATTTTTTTGGTAAGTTGTTTCATCCTTAAGTATCAAACCAAAAACATTGAATAAATTTTTTTCTACCAAACTTTCATCTAGAAAAGAGAATCGCGGTAATAAATAGACACCGAAATGATCGCATAAGTATATTTTTCTTATTGATACGAAATAAAAAAAAAATTTCTTCTGAATACAACTAGAATAATCCGAAACGTAGTTAGAAATACTGTTACGTAATACGAAATCACTCAACACGACATTAACTCATAGCTCATAGACTATGCATGAGACGACCAGGCTCTAGGCTGTTCACCCGAAACCATACATATTAATATCACTGAGATGGTACGTAAAAGTGAAAATGCAATGTGATCATCGTTGCTGAGGTAGCTGTTTCATGCAACGGTAAGTCAGATTGTGTAGTCTTGAGCGGAGAGATTCACGTACTGTACAGACACTGTATTTTTCTCGCCTATGGTAATTTCCATGCCATTTAGAACTATTGAATTGGTACCTAATATTAATGTTATTCCTTCGTCGGTGAAGAAATCTAAAAAAAAATAACTTATTAGAATTAAGTAATTCATTTATTTGGTGACAGATTAACTATTCTGTAAACGAAGCTCATCATTTCGGGACAGATCTATGATTTCGAGTATAAAGTTATTCTACCATCAACCCATTGATGCCCCACTCCATGTTCTTAGGCCTCCCCTTGGGATGAGGGGGCTTGGAGCTTAATTAACCACACCGCTCCAGTGCAGGTTGGTGGATTTTAATGATGGCAAACTGGACCGATGGTTTAACATGCTCTCCGGACACAGAGTCAGTGATAGTTATGTACATAAGTTAGAAAAAACTCATTGGTACATGCCCTGGGATTCGAATCACGGCCTTCGTTACCACTCGGCTATCATGATGTAATGAAGTTGTTATTTAGGGTTAAATTACATTATATCCGGAGACACCTTTATTTCATTTCACTTAAAAACTTTTCTGAGGACAGTAAACAAATAATATTTTTAAATTCCGTACCATAGAGCTTTTATTAATAGCTTCATTTAGTTTTTATTTAATATCCTATAGCAGAATGGCAAAAATAGGATATGTTATTTTTCCTCATGTCAAGAAATTTGTCCCTGAAGATTCAAAAAAAAAACATCGTATGGGTAATATGGGTGTACACCGGAGGTTTACACATTCCGTTCGCTCATACATGTCATTTTATGTACGAGTCCGAGAAAGCGATATAGTCAATGTAATTTCAGTCACTTCCTTGTTCTTCGTAATTGATGTAACTTCCGTATTATTAGATGTTTCATAACTGTAATAGGATTCTTACTCAAAAATAATAAGAAAATAAGCAACCTATCTTTTCTGAATGAAATGGAAAAATCATAGGGAAAAATAGATTATTGTGAAAGTATTTATTGAAAGTATAATAATAATAATAATAACGTATACATCACAACAACGTCTAGGCTCCAAACTAAGCATAAATTGTGTAAGACACTACATTCATATAATACTGACCTGACCTGGGATTCGAACCTGGGCCCTCCAGCTTCGTAGGCAGAGTCGCCACTCACTAGGCTAAGCGGTCGTCAAAGATATATATATCCTATATAAGCAGACTTGCTACAAATTAAGGTTTGCAGGATTGTTATAGTTTTGTTTCAACTCTCTTAAAAATAAACTAAAATAATATCCTAGTTCGTTAGGGGTACAAATCGTGTCAAACTTTATGGCGGATCTGAATACAACGCTTTGAGCTTTGAGCGGACTATATACTTCTCGCTCCACTGCGTCCCGCTACACGTAAACTGTTTATTGTGACGCGACTTGTGCCTACTTTCGGATCCGCCATAAAGTTTGTTGTAGTGATTCGAATGGATAACGTCAATTGACTTCACATAAAGTGAACAAACGAATCATTTAGCTTACAATCATGAAACTACGACAATTTTCGATCTGCGCTCTTTGGTGGTAACAGAAATTAATTAAAATAAGGAAAGGTGGTAAAGAAATTATTCTATAAAAACATGATCGGCATTCGTCACTAGGGGTAAGTAACTTAGATATACGTTCGTGTGCGACAAAACAGGACACCGTATTGTCACAAAATGAGACAGCTGTCTTAAAACGTCAACATTAGGGTCAAATTTGGCTCTTGTTCGACCTCAATTTTACTTTACGTTAGTTTCGCGAAAATTTAAACTGAAAATATACAGAGCGAATTTTTCTTCAATCGCCAATTTTTTTCTAGGTATTCAGTATCATCTAAAGGCTAGATAGATGAGCTATTTAATAAAAAAAAATGGTGGGTAAAATTATACAAATTAAAATTATTTTCTTATAAAAAGGGAGAAATTGGTCGTTTTTCATATACTTTGTGATACCTATTAAACCATGAAATATGAATTAATAAAAAAAGATATCTGGGACATCCCTCACAGCGCCATATAGTACCAAAGTAAGCAAGTATTATGCTTGTATTATGGGGTACTAGACAATTGATATACATAATAGTTTTACACGCAGATAGGGAACAAACAGGCATGTGCATGCACACAAATATCTGTGCTGGGCGGAAATCGGACGCGCGCTCCGCAGTTAAGGTCCCTAAGTAGGTACGCAATATTAAGTACTAATATAAAGCGGGACGTAGCGGGGGGGAGAGGGAGCTGGTGCATTTGTTAGGAGGAGGATCACTTTTTAAACTCTCTATAGGTATCCCAAACGTCAATATGCACTGAAATTTTTATTCGGCCCTCAAATACTGAGGCGACCTCCCCAAAAAAAAGTTCGTAAGTTTGAGTACACCTTGTATAGCGCCTCATAAATAACACCTACCTTTTATAAATTTCACTATGTAGGGCCAATTGTCTTCTAGTAAAATGGACGAACAGACAGACCGACAGAACAAAATTATAAGGGTGTTTTTAGCCATTTTGCCTAAACCTAAAAACTCTTGTTAAAATTTTCTACCGATTTTGTTCCCTCAGTTTCTGTTTTACAAATTGCATTTCCCGTTTTTTGTTCTCGTTTTCTTTCTTGTTTTTTTCGCGTTAAAATCTCGTCATCCCATTTTCTACTCTATATGTGGCTCTCGGTTTTATTTCTGTTCTCTCTACATTTACGGGCTTTCGATGGGCCAATAAAAGTAGACTACTTATAGATATTTTAGGTAGGGCCCAACCCGTACCGGGCAGCGTGGTGGATTAAGCTCCAAGCCCCCTCACCTTGAGGGGAGGCCTAAGACCCTGCAGTGGGACATTATGGGCTGGTGGAATGGAAAAAGGTATCTTAAGTTTTTAATAAAAATTTAGTTTAATATTATCTTTTATTTCATTAATAGCTCTTTATGTAATAATTTTTAACATAGTTTCTCATAATGGAAAGTAATTGGACTTTTTGTTAATATAACCATGCCATATGGTACAATCACAAAAGTATTATTGAATTTCGTTCGATCGCCAATAGAGGGCACGCTAAGATGTGAAAATTATTTTTAAAGCGACATCTCGTGTTCAAGTGTGGCACTCTGTAAGGAATAGCGAGTTTTACTTTAATCGAACACATCCATAGTTGAAATATTTATACGCTAGATGGCATAGAGAACAGATAAATATTAAATTTATATTTAATTGCCACTGCTGGTTTTCTTTTATTTACTTTTTATTTATGTTAATTTTTTCGTTTGCTTTATTTAACTGAATATCACTAGGCCACCGTTTTGTAGATAATTTATTATACCTATAATTGTTTATTTGAATGAAAAATAAAAAAGGCGTATTGTTAATATTGTTTATTTTTTTGTAGGTATATACAAAAACTTGTGGATCACAAAATTGCCGCAATTAACTAATAAATAATACTAAAAAATTGAAGTTAAAAACCAAAAACTCTGACTGCGTGTTACAGAGGTAAAAAGATAAAGACAATACCTACCTAGGTACGTACCTACCTATAAATAATGAACATGCAGCCAGATGGTACAGTTCCAATCAAACTTTATGGCGGATCCGAACATAGGCACATGTCGCGTCACAGTAACCAGTTTTAGGTGTAGCGGGAGGCAGTGGAGCGAGGGGCATATGATTGTACCTGCGCAAGCACGCTTATAGCGTTGTATTCCGATTCGCCATAAAGTTTGAAGCGAACTATACCTACTTACCAAACTAATCCGAAGCGATGAGTCGTATTATCGGTAAGTATCGTGGTCTAACGTTATGTCAGCAATATCAGGCGGTTTCAGTTAAAGTTGTTAATCATAAAGAATTTCGAACTTTAATTAGGTAATGCGGAGATTAATTAGATATTGTTGACAATACTTAACGTAGAGTCGTTAAAGTACAAATTGAAACTCAGACATATCGAAATCACTTTATTAAAGGTACATAAAGTATATCTTATGAGTATTTTAATCATTTAGGCATCAAAAAATATATGGCTTCTTGCTGGCTTGTCGTTCCGCTCCACTTCGCTCCTCGCATTATCACAAGCAAAACCTAATCTAACCTATTTCTTTGAAACTATGAACCATCAACCGATCTTGGCCGAAAAAAGCGTAAAACATTGGCGCCATTTGCACACTTTTTCGAACTTTAACTGATATCGATTAGTATGTTCACATTAACTAGTAAAATTTTTATTATTATGCACTTTAACGTGTTGATTTAGTTAATGTCAGCATTGCCTAGGTAAACTCAACATTATCGGAGCTGCGATATGCGGAGCTTATATTATATATATAGGATGTTATATATATATAGGATATAATTATCGATATACGGAGCTGTTACCAATAAATTTCTAAAGATAATAATAATAAAGTTTAAATATATGACCAAATACACTTAATGTATGTACAAGTTTCTTTCATAACAATCATCCGATTTAACATAATTTCCACAAAACTTCGACTTAACTTTGACTTAAAAAATTTCTTTCGAACAGCTTCTTGCTAGAGTTCTCAACGTGTTGTAGAGTCCTTCGATAATACGTGGGTTCCTACTTTTATGACCAACAGCTAGTGAGTAATTTTAAAAACTATCAATAAAAACGTTTTCCCTCATAAAATCCTTGAGTATTTGACAACCATACATGTCAAACTCTAGGACAAGTCAACAGCAGTATACCTGAAGCTAGCAAATGTTAGGTTTTATCATATTATCTTTAGTGTATTCTATCCATAAAAGTACGAATTGATTAGAAGACCTCTTCTGCGTTTGCCGTCTAACCACTCATACTATAGCTAGCTGGTGTAATACGGTGAGTTTTAGTCCGAGTTTCGGTGGGCAAGATCTCCGCGCGTCGTTCTTCACCCCCCAGAAACCTGCACGCGCCGGTTTCAACCCCCCGAAAATGCGAAATGTCACTTCAATTCTGTGCACTGACATTTATGAAATCAAAACATATCAAAATCAAACGCTGCTGTCAAATTAATTTACTATATGATTTCAACTCTTTTCTGCAGCTACTGTTTGTATAAATGAAAAGGCTCGTTAAATTTGTGCCTTGTGCCTAAATGAAGTTATATACAGCTGCTATAGAGCTATTGAACGACTCCTAGCTATAATAATAATAATAATAACACATACAATTACAACAACGTCTAGGTCCCAAACTAAGCATTAGCTTGTATTTTGGGTACCAAGCGAAGACACCACATACATATAACAACCAAGACCCGGTGCCAGTATTAATATTCATCATATAAATAATGACCCGACCTGGGATTCGAACCCGGGACCTCCAGCTTCGTAGGCCTTACGTCACAGCTAAATACTAAATACGCCGTGCGGTATTGCTTTCTCTCTGTCTAAAAATCTCAATGGTCTAACAGGACATCTTAAACATTCATAATTAGGTAACTTTGTTAATAATGATTTATTTTAAACAATGATATTGATTTGAAAAAATTATTTCACTGATATATGTTTAGAAAACTCTTTAATATATAATAGTTAAAAAGAAATAGTCGACTAGCCTATTGCTATCTAAATACTAGGTATTTATCTATTAAATTAACTTGAATTGCCTATCTTAACTTATTCAACATTTAGCATTGGAAAATGCTATTCTAATCGATCTGGGTTAAGGCCCGGTTTTATGGGATAGTGCAACATCGCGCTCATGGTGCAAATTTTAAGGATATTCAATTCAATTTTTTAATTCAATTTTATTGCGTTCCACAGTTTTTAGCTTCGTAGGCAGGGTCGCTGCCCACTAGGCTAAGCAGTCGTCAAGCTGTTTTTACTGCATATGTATATCGCTATTGTACAGATCTTAAGAATTTTTAAATATTGTTTACTAGTTGGGCGGTACTCTGTATGAATAATATTATGTATAATACTCGGTACATGAAATAAGTTCACACTTTACCGATTCCATAGATTACTCTGATAAACAACAAAGTTTGATTAAAATAATAATAATAATACTAGGGACATCTCGCACAGCGCCATCTAATCCCAAAGTAAACAAGTATTATGGTTGTGTTATGGGCACTAAATAACTCATATACCTACTTAAATATTCTTTAAAATTGTGTGTTTTATTCAGTTTGTGTGCATATGCTCTCAAATTTAATTTTCTACTATCTACATGTGAGAACCTGTCACTGGCCGTCTGATGTATCTTTCTACTGTTATTTGTAATTATCTTGGCTGTTGGTTTTCCTAAAAATAAATAAATATATACATATAGGTATAGATATTTTACACCCAAATACGGAACAAATAGGTTCATGCACACAAATCAGTTGTCTAGTAACCCATAATACAAGCATAATACTTACTTACTTTGGGACTATAGATGACTCTGTGTGGGATGTTTCCGATATCATTATTATTACGGATATACTAATACTAAAAATGTTAACCAATCGAAAAGAAACAAGAGCTGTACATAATATTTGTCATTAATTTTTCCTCCATTCCGTCCAACATGGATGGAGCCGCATACTAGACGTAATAGATTACTTCATAATAACATTCAAGATTTATTTACGTGGGAATATTTCCGATTACTAAAATTTTACTTATGACCAAACCCATAAAACGAATCTAGTTAATTACGTAAAACATTACTACTGTATATATATAGACAAATTATATAGCTATATGCGCTTACGACTTATACTCACGCCGGAACTCAATTACGTCGTAATGGTGAACTGCATTAGACGGACAGACGGACAAATGATTAGACTAAACGTCTTGTAAAAGAGAAAATCTAATTTTGCCTTTATAGTGTTTTGAAGCTATTTTGTTACAGAATTTTAGTGTGGCTTATTTAGGCATATTTTTCTGCTTATTTATACAATTTACTTTTACAGACACTACGAACGCTTGAACTGATAATGGCCATAATGTTGTTCCAATTTTATCGAGATTATAAGAAAAGGAAATACGTTTATCTGCGGCAGGCGACGCGGCGATGCCGAGCTCTTGTCGCCTCTTTAAAACGATTTTGAATATACAATACAGGAGTATATATGGATACATATATCTATGACTTGTTCCAGTTAAGTTAGAGATTTAAATCTTGAACGAATTTTATGAAAAAAGAGTATCTGTATAATAAATTCCGAATTGTGTTTTTCCTATCTGTAATTTTTATTCGTTACTTTTATGTATAAAATTACTACATTTTCTATGGTTCGTGAAATGCTTTCGTTCAGAAATTTCAAGGGGACACGGAAAAAGCTGTTTCGGAGCTTAATTTTCAGAAACGGGGACCAAATAAAAAGTTGTCTATAGAACCTCAATTTTGGTGGATGTTTCTATGATATACCACATGGTAAGCAAAAAACAGAATATTTCATCCCCACTTCGTTGTAACGGGGAGGTATGTTTAAAAAAAATTAAATAAATTTTTTCACAAAGAAAGTGTCAGGTCGGACAGAGCAGAATAAGAGACTGTTTGTCTATCTGTATGTCAAGACCATTCTTTTCGGGAACGCGTGAAGGTATCAAGTTGAAATTAATAACAATACTTAAGTATTTCAATAAAAAAATTAAAAAGTCTACTACGGTCTCTTGAAGCTATAAATGTTAAGCTTTTAAGGTAACGTAATAAAAAAATACGGCCATTTATGTCACATATTTTTACATTCGCAAGTAAATCAAAACCTATTGGGCACTTCAAGCTGACCTAGAATCATGAAATTTAGCAAGAAGCAATTTATGACAGCATAAGTGAAGGGAAAAATCTGATAAGTGTTAATTTGTAGTTATATCACATAAAATTATATTTTTACTATATTTATATGAACATGCATTTTTACACGTGTTCATTTAAATATACAAAAAAAGAATTTCTTGCTATCTAGCGGTGGTATAATAAAATACGCTGTATAACAGTACGTACGGAACCCTCAGAA
The DNA here is from genome assembly GCA_949709985.1 of Luffia ferchaultella. Taxonomy (NCBI): domain Eukaryota; kingdom Metazoa; phylum Arthropoda; class Insecta; order Lepidoptera; family Psychidae; genus Luffia; species Luffia ferchaultella. Next base: position 3,917,511 of record OX453258.1, read on the forward strand.
TGCGCATTCAACTCGCACTTGACCGTTTCTTTTCTATAATTCTGGAACCCTAAAACATAGTCATTTTGTTAAATGGACCCATAAACTATCTGCGAACGAAATAAAATTATTCTTCAATCCTTAATCTGATAGGAGAGTTTTTAAGTCACAGATACCTTTTCAGAAAATCTGAAGTGGGGATATGTAATTAAGTATTAAACACATTAAAGCATATAACAATTTTTATTTATTTAAACACACATAACACTAAAACATAAATAACAATATTTACGAAATACTGACCGTATTAACTAAATTTTCAAATACAAACCATCCTTTTTATTCTGACCTTTTTATTAAACTAAAAAAAAAAATACAACAATGACTCAAGTCTTTAATTATCTACATAACGTTTAAGTTGTTGGTGCCTGTACGTAACAGTGGATATATCATGGATATATCTTTACGAAGAAACAGTCTATCAAATTACGCGAATAATTCGACACGATACAATAATAACTTATGAGCTTACTGGTTTGAAACTTTATCTGATTTTGGTGTTCGTTTATAATGGCCGTAAGTGACGCCCCCCGCTGCTGTATGGAACACCTGATTAGGTAAGAACCCTCTCTCTAACTGTCTAGAATGTATTTGTGGGAACTGATTGTGCCGTCCGTTTGCTAGAGCTTCGTAAGCAGCTAAAGGATCTTTCGACAGACCACGTTTCAAATATTCTATTTGCAACGAAGAAGGTATATACGAATCTAATAACGAGGTTGGCCGTTTTTTGAATGGTAAATTTGTTTCACTTTGCCTGTGAGGTGCCTGGCCTTGTAAAAGATTAGAATTGATGTGCGAGTACATGGGTTTTGAAAATGGCCGGTACATTGGTAGTATTTTAGGTATACCGACAAGGTGTGGGGGTTGACTCCGAAGGAGCAGGGGCGACGGATGAGGTAGTTCAGGAACACCAGGATGTCGTTGTTCATCCCTTATAGGAGCGCGGGAGCTGTAGTACCTCGGAAATTCTGATGTTTTCATATAGGGTGCTTCGGTGTGTGGAGCATATTTCCGGTTAACTATTTCATTTTCGGATACTCCATCGACTTGATTTGGGTTCGCGTAGTGGGTGTAATATTTGTATTGAGGAGCTGCAGCCGGTTGGTACTGAACCATAGGCACGTGATATTGGTATCCGGCGGCCGCTATCGAGGCTTGATGATTGGCGTGCACCGGGGCTGGGTTAGTTACCACTGCTGCCACATGAGGATTCGCCGATGAGGCAGTAGGTTGGGGTGGTCCGTAAACGTATGTCAGTTGAGGATATTGTGGTACATACGCTTTCCCGGTCGGAGTCACGTAAGCCGGGACTTCCACGTAGTTGTTTTGGATCTGAGCTTCTGGATTGTATGGCTGAAAGTGTACACGGGCATACTGTACCCCCGATTGAGCGGCCTGTTCGGCTTGATCGTAATATTGGGGTACAAGATAAATCTGCATGGGTACATTGGACAGGTAACCTACCATGGCTTGGTTAGGTTGACCCGTGGGTGGGTTGTATTGAGGTTGGGGCGTAGGTGGTTTCTCTGGTGGTTCCGTTACGGCGTACTGCTGAACGAAGCGCTGTTGAGTTGGCATTCTCGGTGTGGTCGGGTTCTCGAAGTATCGAAGGATACCGTTTTTGAGAAACTCGAGCGGTTGAAGTTCCCTCTGGTTGCCGGCGACACCCTGTGCTCTCGGTTGTGCTGCGTCACTGTCTTTCTCTTTCTCGCTTTTGAGGTTGTCTTCCTCAATGTCCTGTAATTCTATCTTCTTCTCGGCGGTTGCGAGGCTTGCGATTGCAAGTACCAGGTACGCAGGAGCGAGCTGAAAGTAAAAGCGGTCGAGTTAGTACATGTAGGGTGTCGGCTGCAACCGCATTGCATCGAACAGGTGAGCGACAAAAAATGGAATAGGCCCTATTACGAAACCGGTCGGCCGGGCTTAGAAATGGGTGTGAGCACTTTTACTTGTTAGCGGAGGACTCGCGGTCATCGCCTGCGGTTCGGTCGTGCGGTACCCACGTTCTTTAAAGTAATTTGTTTGTGCAATCTTCTTTATATTAGAAAGGATAATTTGTAAAACAGTCCACGCTGTCGCTCATTTGATTTCTTGGGAATGTGTTGACGTAACACGAGGCCTATGCAACTGTGTAAAAGCTATAACACTTTCAAATTAATAATCGCTATAGAATCAATTAGACATAATGGTAGTAAATTATGATAGAGTGACGATGACGTGGCGTGTAGAGCGAAGTGCTTTTATCCGTTTTCAAATAATACATCTAAAATTTCTCTTTGAAACAGAAATAATGGGAGTAAATTGCACATGTGATAAATAAACTAGAAGATACACTAGCATCTGTCTGATAACCCCAAATAGTTTTTTGGGGAAAAAAACGGAACCCTTTTAATTTCGACTTGTCAGTCTGTCCGAGAACTATATACTCGTAGATTAAACTTTGAAGGTAGGTCTATGAACCGATTTAATACAAGTATGTAATAAAGAAACAAAGCTAGGATTTTTTTTATACAGAAATTATTTGCAACTACGAAATGAAAAAAAAATTCTGCGTACATTTACGTGTGTGGGGTATCTAATATAGTACGAGACTAGACTGTGGTACGAATATGTACCAAAATAATGAAAATTATTTTTTTGGGGTATATAATACTTACTTGCAACTGAGGAACGAAAAAAGTTTAATTTAAAGTGTGTGTATAGTAATAAAAATTAAAATGTTGTCTTTAAAAACTATATTGTTTGTTGAAATTTGGTTTTCAATTTTCTTTTTTATTTACATCAATAGTTGTTGAGATATACACTTGTCAAATCCTAAATGGCCTTTGACTTGAACATATGTAGTCTATAGACTACACTACAACTATAAAGTGAAAATACTGAAAAATTTAGGTTGCTATTACTTATAAAACACTTTCAATGGAAATTGGCGGTGGTTTAGTAGTAGTAATTGAGATATTTGTTTTTAAACTTATTATTTGAATTTTAATAATGAAAGTTCATCCCTTCTAAAGATAGCACTTATAAACATTTTATTATAAGTGCTATCTTTTCTATATGGAACATATTTTTGATAGTAGGACATCAAAAACTTTGCAATAATAACTTTATATTTCACTCCACTGTTACAATTTTTTTAAGGTCCTTTGATTGTATAATGTCTAGATTGCTTACTTACAGAACAATTTTTAAATAAACGAAATTCCCAAGTACAGCAATTCCTACGAAAAACATAAACTAGAATATTTGATAACGTCTCTAATGAACCAATTACCAAAGGCAATAAAAGAACAACTTAACACAAAAAAAAACTTAAAGAATAAACTTAGACAATATTACTTTAAAAAATTAAAAAATATAAAAATAATCGAATTATTTCTTAATTTTATTGCGTACTAATATTTAAGTACTAAAATAAATTAAAAGAGGGATAATAATATGTATTTCATAGCATTATTTAATTATTTATTACACATATACATTTTACTTTTATATCACGATGTAAACTACACAGGTAACTGCAAAATATATTAATTAGAATAACAATTTGCGCATATGTTGAGTTGATACTAGTTTGTGTGTCTACCTTCATTTCTGTCTAGAATTGTAATACCTATTGTAAAACCAAGATATAAGTATTGCCTACCTGGGTATCTAGTAAATAAGAATTTGTTTTATTTTACCTATTTACCTATTTATTTTTGTTGTGTTTTACCTAGGCCTGCGCATGATATGGCTATCAGAGAAACCTAAAATAGTTTTTGATACGCCAAGTGCATGTCAATAAACTTTTTTGTAATAACCTATTATTACATTCATTCATCCATTCAGATAGAGAGTCGACGTCAAAAACGTAGATAAAAATATAACCAACAGGTCGGTTATAATTCACGTACACAGAGACGGTTCGTACATAGTTAGTATGGCATAGCTATTGGGAGTGGTCTGTCAAGTCACACACACTAGTATATAAAAGTTGGCCTGGCAGTTTTATTGACATTATATTGCGAGGGTAAATCCAGACATTACATTATCAAATCGAGGGTCTAAAACTTACCAAACAAAATATAAAGTTAAAAAAAGATGTGTTATTAAAAACTGAAAATTTAAACATGTTTTCTCGGTAACCGTTAGTTTGCGCCATCTGTTCATCACTCGACACTTTTTGTGTAGTTTGATACACTCTACACGTTCTATGTGTTTTTGCACTACGTTTAGCTGAACACGGTGCATTTTATTATTGATATGAAAACGTAATAAAATTGTTTCAATTTATTAGCTTCGAAAAGGCGCGTCACCTTTCATATCGTTTTACTGAGTTACAAAGTAATTTCAATCTCCCACATAGTAGGAACAGAATGCGCCGTTCCACATTGGCCTTTGTTTTCATTACTCTCGATTCACATGTATAAAATAATTAAAACTCCATATAAGTGATATTAAGACATATATTGTGATGCCCACTTTCTCGGTTATTGTGAACATGACCCAAGCCGTGGGATATTTTTAAAGGTAAATTGTTCGTATGCGTAAAAAACGATGTAATAAGAAATTATCATCATAATTTATACAATATTCAGATAAAACGTCTAAGAATAAAATGATTTGTTTGTATATTTAGATAAATCTTCAATGATAAACTTTAAAGTTTATTAATGTATGTAAAGTTAAGTTATGAATACAACAAACACGCACCACATAACTTTTGTAGATACGTTTTCTACTCTACTAAAAAAATTAATAGTTTCATACAAATTAATTATATAAACTATCTCATCACACCAGACGAGTTTTTTTTTAATGTTATCACACTAAACAGGAAATCATAAACCACTTATTTTCTTTCATTGATTCTAATGATATTAACCAGAGACAAAGCTCGCAAGACAAGATTCGCACTGCGAAGTCCATTTTCTGAGTTGTATAGGTGTACCTACTTCCTTTAATATAATATTGTTTGTTCGTAATTGTATTTTCTGAAGAATTATCAACAATTACTATGCTTATTGAAAACACATCTAAACGAAAATTTTAAGTCTATACTGGGAAACGGAAATTTTCGTGAATAAAATACGTATTATACATGTTTTTTATTCCACCAAGGACTATCAATTAGTTACTATGATAGCTTACTTAGGCCTGGGCCACACTACGTTCTTTTCCGAAAAGAAAAAAATTATTATGTGCGATACTATAATAAGAACCATAACTTCACTTCTTCACTTCATCAGCCTATTTTTACCCCACTGCAGGGGCTTAAGCCTCCCCCAGGGAGAGGAGGGGGGCTTGGATATTAAATCCACCACGCTGCTCCACTGCGGGTTGGGGACTGTAACGACCATCTATTGACTTGGTACACGCCCGGATTCGAACCATGGCCCTATGGGGCCTTATAAATTTGAGACAGGTTCGTTGCGCTTTGGGCCATCACGGCATATTCCACAAGAATCATAACGCTGCTGTGAAATTTGTTTACTCTTTGTATGATGAGAACTGTTCACCAACGCATTGGCATATATTTTCAAGACGCTGGACTGGAAATGTTGCGGCATTAATGTCAACGGCGAATACATCTCTCGCCTCCGTTTTGCTGACGATATAGTCATCATGGCAGAGCTGGAGCAGCTCAGCGGAATGGTAAACGGTCTCAATATTGCCTATCGACGGGGGGGACTCGGGATGCATTTGGATAAGACGAAAGTCATTTTCAACGAACATATTCTGCCGAGACCGGTAACTGTAGAGGGTGCGACTCTTGAAGTTGTGCGAGACTATGTCAATCTAGGACAGACTGTCCAGCTAGGCAAACACAACTTCAATAAAGAGGCCGCCCAAAGAATTCAGCTGGGCTGGTCTGCTTTCGGGAAGCTTCGTCATCTGTTCTCGTCACCACTACCACAATGTCTGAAGACCAAGGTCTTTGAGCAATGCGTCCTACATACAATGACGTACGGTGCCGAAACATGGACTCTCACGGCAGGACTGGTGCACAAATTTAAAGTATCTCAGCGTGCTGTGGAGCGGGCTATGCTCGGTATTTCTTTGGTGGATAGATCAGAAAGACTGAAATCCGTCGAAGAACTAAAGTTGCCGACATAACCGAAGCGATCAGCAAGCTGAAGTGGAAATGGGCCAGTCAAATTTGCCGTAGAACCGGTAACCGATGGGGTAGACGAGTTATCGAGTGCAGGCCACGTATATACCGGGAAGCGAAACGTTGGAAGCCCCCCGGACAGGCGACTGATGACTTAAAGCACCATACTGGGGGTATAGGATGCGAAAGGCGGAGGACCGTGTGTGATGGCGAGCCTTAGGAGAGGCTTACCCGCAGTGGAGAGACACGGGCCGATGATGATGATGAACGCACGTCCAACAGCGTTTTATTTCGACGTAAACACGAAAATACACGTCAGGCACATTTGAGTCGAAACCTTTATTTCAAAGTCTCTATAAAAAAATTAGGTACATGCAATGATTAAATAATAATAATAACGTATACATCACAATAACGTCTAGGCCCCAAACTAAGTATTAGCTTGTATTTTGGGTACCAAGTGAAGACACCCCATACATATAACAACCAAGACCAGATACCAGTATCAATATTCATCATATAAATACTGACCCGACCTGGGGTTTGAACCTGGGACCTCCAAATTCGTAGGCAGGGTCGCTACCCACTAGGCCAAGCGGTCGTCCGAATAGATTATGTATAGACGTATACTATTTATTTGACCATAAAATCACAATACGACCACTAGCAAACAATTCAATATAACGATAAATACATAGCTTAGACTTTGAATCGTGATTGCTATGTTTAGCAGAGGAATAAAAAGAATAACAATAAGTACCTTGGATATCTCACTCATGCCCATCTAGTCCCACCCCACATAGCTTGTATTATGGGACAACAGACACACAATATTAGTTATATTTCTATAGTAAATACCTATAAAAATATTTTGCATATAATGAATTTAAATCAATATATGTGTAATTACGATTATCAGTTTATAAAAACTTGTTTATTTAATTTATAATAGAAATAAAATAATCCGAAAGCAAACCAAACGCAAACAAGTGACTACCGAAAGCTGTGTAATAATTAAGTACATAGGATACGAGTCCATTTCTACTTTGATCCGATACCGATCCGATATCCGTTTTATAACGATTAAGAGCTGTTTACGTAGTTGATTATAATCTTTGTGTATCCATTAAATATCTGAACAGGACTGGACCTCTTGCAACCATAGAGGTATAGAAGTATAGAGTAGAATAGAGTAGGCAAGCCAGTCCGAAATGCGGGTCGCAACAGCAAAAGTCAGAGTATAAGAATATCTCGTAGAAGTACCTTGATTTATACTATGGTACAGTTATTTTTTATCCTTTTTTTTCTCCCATGCCCAACCGATGACCAACGGGGTTTTATGGAGCTTGCCTACTTTAGTTATATTAACTCTACATTTGCAACTGATTCGTTCGATACCACCGCTCATAATTACGGCTGCATAGGCACTGACCGATCGGCTGAGTGGTTAGAAACCCTAACTGCGGAGCCAAGGGTAACGGGTTCAATTCCCGCCCGGGACAAATATTTATGTACATGAACATGTTTATTTCGTTCCAGGTCTGGGTTTAAAATATTTATATATGTACCACCACATATTATAAAATAAAGTCCCCCACCGCGTCTGTCTGTCTGTCTGAACGCGATAAACTCAGAAACTACCGAACGGTTTGGCATATAGTTGACACCAATGGACAGAATGATTTAAGAGGAAGGTTTGCGTGTGTAATTTATTAATGTGTTGTGCAAATTAGTTGAAATATGACGACTAGAGTTGAAAAAGTTGGAAAAAATCAAGATGGCTGGGAGCTTTCATCGAAAACGCTGCTTAATCCTTTTGAGATATTACAAAATAATGCATGGAGGAATTGTTTCTCTTTTATATGGCTAAAGAAAAGTACGCGATGGCATATGTCTACCTTTTATGGATAGCTTACTATACCTATTTTTTGGTTTGAAATAAATGGTGTCATATAATGACGTGATTGGAAAGCAATTTATGTGGATACAGTAGTAATCCTTTTTAAATTAAATACGTTATTTACCTTCAGCATTTCATGCAGTTTATAATTGCGCTTTACACCATACAATTTAATTTAATATCTTAGGAGTTATTGCGATATAAAAACTATCGCGAGACAAGAGGCCGGGTGCGGCGCATAGAAATATCGCGGCGCCGCGCCGGGCGTCGTCTTCGTCCCCATACCGATGCCACACGTATGGTTAGGCAGAAGTTATCAATGTTGTATTTATAGAAATATTTTAGTTTGTTTTTATTTATATATTCTTTACTTTCTCAAATATTTACAGAACTGAAAATAAAATACATTAAAAATACTCCAAGTAGGATGAAATTACGTTACATATAAATCTAATTAAATCTAATCCACATGTACGACGCAACAAGCTGATATGACACTACGACAGAAAAAAACACTACGACAGTGCTCTGCTACGCGTGCGAAGCCGGGGCGGTTCGTTAGTATATTATAAAATATAGAATATTTAAGTATGTATATCGTAACGTAACCCATAATACAAGCATAATACTTGCTTACTTTGGGCCTAGATTGGCGCTGTGTGATATGTTCCAGGTATTATTACATATTATTATTAATATTAAAAACAGTATAAAAAGTTTTATTGAATAAATATTTAAAGTTATCTCTCAAGGGGCCACACGTCAGCTAGTTAGTGTGTATAAGATTGCATTGTATTTGATTTTGATCGGACGTTAACAGAGAGATATTCGTAATTCGTTTAAGTACTATTGTTACACTTAATATCTTAATGCCATTAATTTAAATATTACATTACAAATTCTGTATTCAAAAATAAAGATTATATAAAATTAAAATCTAATTAAAAACTAAAATTAACTAACTATAAAAAATTACTAATATTAAATAAATTACCAGGTACTTAAAACTGAACCTAACAAAAAAGGCCATCTCGTAATATTTTCAATGTAATGTGCCAAGACTTTGGCCGTAAACATATCTCTATTAAAATAATTTTTGTTGAAAGGGTGTGTTAAGTATTATTATTTTGTTATCTTTTTCTGATTTTTAACCAAAACAAGTGAATAATTACAGGAGTAGTACACGTTGTTAAGGAAATTAGGAGTTCATGTCTCGCGAAATATGCATCAAAATAAAAATTTTACTCAAGAACTTTCATTGCATTTTCAAAAATCTATCCAATTAATATACCACATGATGGAGTGTGTCAAAACAAATTGTTCGTCCATTAGTGCCTACTACGTATATAGTTAACCACCGCTAAATAATTTAGTTTGCATAATTATTCTACTGAATCGTATGACAGTTCACAAATTATATATATATAATAATACAAGCTGGGACATCCCACACAGCGCCATCTAGTCCCAAAGTCAGCAAACGTGTTAATGCACACAAATATTTATGCCGGGCGGGAATCAAATCCGCGACCCTTGGCTCCGCAGTTAGTGTCTCTATCCACTCGGCCAATCGGTTAGTCAATAAGACACCTACCTGTGTTTCTTCAAACTCAATGGAAAGATGATAGAGATATGAGCCTGGTAATACGATAGACGAACCCAATTAAATTTTGATGGTTCCTTATAAATAATAATAATAATAACGAATAAATGACAACAACGTCTAGGCCCCAAACTAAGCATTAGCTTGTGTTTTGGGTACCAAGCGAAGACACCACTTAAATATAACAACCAAGACCCGGTACCAGTATCAATACTCATCACATAAATACTGACCCGAATAGGGATTCGAACCCGGGACCCCTAGCTTCGTATGCAGAGTCGCTACCCACTACGCCAAGCGGTCGTTCAATATAACACGGTTTGTAGCCAGAGTTAAAAATACCCATATAAATCACGCATTTAAACTGACTATTTAATTTGTTTCGGTGCATGGTTATGAATGGATCAAATGTATTATTTTTCCATTCTGTCCAGATTTACTGTCTCTTTAGGAAATGATAACCAATCTACTAAGAAATTTTAATTTTACTAACTTATAAGCAAATATTTTACCCGGTAACAACTTGTGTTTTACCCGTGACCTGAATTACGATAAAATCAATACTGATTGCACATAATCAATAAAATGTTATATAAATTTATTATTGTATTAAAATCGAATTCATAGCATAGGTAAAATTGATCTTCACTAATACGTAAAAAATGCGACATTGTTGATTGTTTATCAATCAGGTGGAGGTCAAGACGTCCGTCAGCGGCCCTACCGAGTTTAAGACACTTACGAAATATATCCAAAGAGTTTTTTACTAGCTATTATTAATATATTAACAATGTGAAATTATTATTAAATTAAGTAAAATATTAAACTTCGAAAACATACAAAAAAATTTAGGATTTCAAAACTTTATTTACCAAATGTTTGTTCTAACTAAGGCTGAAATATTTTAGTAGATATTTTTAACTGACATAAAAAAGGTTCCATGAGGTTCTGAATCAGGTATATTAATATCAAAATAATTTTTATATGTGTTCGGCATGAATTTTCACAGTGTAATTCGGTTTAGGTTATTCTTTTTTATTGGATAGGGTATACCTCCAAGTCGGTCCATTTTAATTTAAAAAATAAATTTGTCCGTGAAGGGAGAAAAATGAGGAAACTTTTCACAGTGTAGTTAAAATTTTTATTGGATAGTGTATATCTATAAGTTGTCACGTTCGTTGACAAATTCGAAAAAAAATCCCCTTCTAAGGGTAGACAATATCTACGTGATTTTTTTTTAGGTAACGTACACACGTCGAAGTTAACGAATAATGAATTAAGACAACAAAAAAAGTGAGTGAAAAGGGAAAAATTGAACTTATTAGTTTTAATAATTTAAATTAAATTTAAACCAAAAATAGCTCTTAAATTGATGTAAATAAATTATTTTGTGTCAACGGCGCCAAACAACCAAATTAATTAGGTAAATACAATGATGGCTGTAAGATGTGTGGTTTGATGATTTGAACGTAACGTAAACGAACTTTATCCACACAATTGTATGAAACCGGGCCCAAGCTATCTCATATTCACTCTAGGACTTAAGTTTTGTTTAGTTTATAATTGTCTTTTATTTCGGACGAGAGTGGACTTGCGCCCTGATTCAAACAATTGTGTGGGTCATAATTTTCCAAGATGGCGACCGGAAAATGGAAAACTGGTCTCATATTGGTCATCTACGGACTATTTTTCGGTAGATGTGACTTTTTTCCTAACTGAAATCGGCGTACTTTCGGTGCCGGTCTGAAAGGGATACAGCGTATACGTCTTCTAATCTGCTACTGCATTCTAAGTTCGGTGATGGTAAGTCTTTAGTGAAATCCAATACGAAATCAATATTATCCTGTCATCTCTCTAAATCATTACACAATTTCGATTATAATATAACGAGTGACTGTAAGTGGCGAATGTAAAAATATAGCGCTATTGATGTAATCGACAGAGTGAGTGTAAACCTTTCCAAAGTAACTATTATAAAAGTGCGTTCACGTATACAAAGAAAAAATTATGCGTGCGATTTGCTTTCGTATCGGATTATAGCATTAATTTTACGTTAGAATAAATAAAAGCTTGTTATACCTTTATTTAATACTAATAATAGAGCTAAAATAGAAATAACGATATGCTATTATAAACAAAATATACCAGAGATGTTATTTATAATAATAGATAGTCTAAGTTCCCACCATAGAGAATCGAGTAGGTCAGAGGTGCCATGTGACGGTATTTGTTCAGAGACACGTGTGCCAAAAATAATTACTCACACAACGAATTTAAATAAAAATAATAGCCATACGTAAATAGTTTTTTTTTCTCAAATTTATATCGTTTTAGAAAGCGGTTAAATCGTTCATTCCTTTCACTTACATCTTTGGTATGATTTGATGTCGCATTATAGAGTCTAAGTTAAGGGATATGTGATAAGTATACTACATACTGCATGCTTGAAGAGGACAGCTTATCCGATAAATACCAAATCTAACCGACTTTAATGTTCTGTGGTCTTAAAATTTGAAAGTTTCTTCCTCTAACACAATATTTGACATGTAAGTCAATAATTTAAAATGTAATTTTTTTTTTCTTTTATTTATTTAATAAATTCACAAAATAGACTACAATCAATACAGCACAGCAATAATGCCGTTCAAATTTAATGCTAATCAATGATTAAAGAAATAACAGAGTGCTCAATGTATAAGACATAATTTACAGCTTAGTGTTGGCTAATCATATGCCTGGTTTTTGAAAATATAGATAATTCAACTCGTTTCGATTCGTTTTATCGATTATTTTTTTAGATGCCGTTAATAATAATACCCAGGCAAACTGGTAGTTTGCAACGAAAGGATCATGCATGTGCATTTCACATTGAGAGGTGAACTGACTTATTAAGGCCCATCTGTTATGAAGCATTGGACGCCCCCGGACAAGTGGAGATGACCTACACGGCGCTATACTAGAGGTAGTTGGATACGAAAGGCGGAGGAGCGTATGTGGTGGCGAGCTTTGGGACAAGTCTATATCCTGCAGCGAAGAAACACGGGCTGATGATGATGATGATTAGTTAGTTATGTTAGCCAGTAATAATAATAAAACCTGGGACATCCCGCACAGCGTCATCTAATCCCAAAGTAAGCAAGTATTTTTATATGTTTGCATTATAGAGTACTAAGGAACTTATAACATACTTAAACAATCTTTTTTTATATAATATACACGTATACAGATACTTTTTACACCGAGACAGGGAACAAATAGATGTATTCATGCACACGAATATGTGTTCCGGGTAGGAATCAAATCCACGACCCTTGGCTTAGCGGTTAAGGTCTTTAACGGTCGTCAGTATCCAAACAAGAAATATTTCAAATGTCTCAAAAACACAATAGTTTCTGAACTTGATTTTTATGACTTATTCGTTCCGCTTATTTTGCTTGAAATCATGGACATACTTGAAATCTTTCATTGTGGAAAGGGGGGAGGACTTTGTACAGCTTTGCGTCTTTGTCTGGTTACGTCTGGCAGTTGAGATAAATACGACGACGTTGTATTTTGCAACTGTCTTTTATTCGACTGTCTTTAAGACAAATAATATAATAATAATTATATCTGGGACATTCCACACGGCGCCATCTAGTCCCAAAGTAAGCAAGTATTATGATTGTATTATGGGGTTACTAAACAACTGGTATACATACTTAAATATTCTTTTTTTATTATATATATATATATACTTTTTACCCCCACACACGGAACAAATAGACATGTTCATGCGCACAAATATTTGGCTCGGGCAGGAATCGAACCTTCAGCCCCTGGTTCGCAGTTAGCGTCTCTAACCACTCGGCAAACGGTCTGTCTGACAAAACATATAATAAGACATAATAATAAGACCTGGGATGTCCTACAAAACACCATCTAGTCCCAAAGTAAGCAGGTGCTGGTATCATGGGTACTAGATAACTGATATACATACTTAAATATTCATTATAATACATATATTAGATGTAACACCCCGCCTTGAAACAAATGACATGTTCATTTCATACATACAAATATTTTTCTCGGGCGGGAATCGAATTCGCGACCCTTGGCTCCGCAGCTAGGGTCACTAACCACTCGGTCAATCGATCAATACGCTGCCAGAGTATCTAGGTGACAAGAGGTCAATTTTGATAAGTATTAAATTGTGTAGATGTGTAGATTATAAGATTAAGATAGGCTTTGCATTTTAAATTTTCTTATTTTGTAGCTCATATAACATTAAATTGTTGGTACCTTTTGTAAGAGTTAGAAGCAGCAATAATAATTATTTATAGATTTAAGATTGGATTAAGAATTAATATTGTAACCATAAAATTAATGCAATAAAGTTTTTGAAGTTTGAAGTCAATTATTTTGTAATAGGTAAACTATAACATAATTATCAATAATAACACATAAAATCACAACAACGTCTAGGTCCCAAATTAAGCATTAGCTTGTATTTTGGGTACCAAGCGAAGACACCACATACACCACATATAACAACCAAGACCCGGCGCCAGTATTAATATTCATTATATAAATACTGACCCTGGGATTCGAACCCGGGACCTCCAGTTTCGTAGGCAGGGTCGCTGCCTACTAGGCTATTTATTCAATTTAATATTATATCAAGTTTTTCATTTGTACAATTCGTTCACGATCGCCAATGGCTAGTGCAGATATATATGTTATAGGATATGAGCCGGCATTTTTTATTCAGGCTGTGTCTAAACTATGGCGGCATGGAGGTATGAACGTCGTTTTCACGAGCTGCCCCCTATAGAGCAGACATAAACAATTTTGTATCCAAACACATATTACCAATGCTCAGACAGAGGTGAGGGGATGATGTATAGGTACGGGTGCGACAAATCAAAACAGATGTTCTAAAACGTCATGGTCAAGAGTATGTTTTGACTTTAGTTCGACCTCATTGAACTTATTTTATGCTTCCTCCAAAAGATGAAGAGCGCGAAAATGACGTTCATGCCCCCATGTATGCCGGTGTCATAGCAATTAGGAAAAAAACAATTAAGTCACAGACAAAATGCTTTTTAAATCTGTAATTGCTTTTACTAATATCTAATGACCCCGGCAGTTCAGAACGAAACTGTGACGAATTTAATGCTTTTTTTTTGTTCGTGAAAATCGCTTAACTGAAATACCAAATCGAAACTTCTTCGTAAATGTGTTTCATTTTGACGTAACATCACTTTTTAAATATTGTGTCTAATTACTACTTTGCAAATTTTTATTTCTTTTTTTTTTTCTATATAGATTAAGAAATAAAATTAGATACCTGTAATAAAAATTGTACTGAAATTTAATTATATTTGGACCCCATTTTGTATAATTCGCTCAAAGACCAATACTTATTAAGTTTATCAAATATAAAAATATAAACATAATTATCATCCATTGCACAGTTTACACGGATATTTGTATTGGATCAGGAATATTAGAGCAGCGGAAAAGACACAGCTGCAATACGGTATTTGACTACAATTAAATAGATTATATTTATCAAAAAAATATAAAAATGGACTATATACCATAATACAGTTTGTAAACAAAATTATTTTCGGTTGAAGAATATGGAAATTACAAGCTTTTAAAATGTTTGCACTGTCTCTTTCTTGCAAAACGATATTTAACATTATTTTAAATGGCCTGACGTCACACATAGGTACGCTGTCCGCTATTGCTCTCTCTGTCTAACAGGACATTTTAAACTTTCATAAAATGATTTTTTTTTAAATTCTTTTACTGTTCTGATATATTTAGAAAACTCATTCATACTAATAGAAACTCATGACGACCGCTTAGCATAGTGGGTAGCGACCCTGGCCAGCTGGAGGTCCCGGGTTCGAATCCCAGGTCGGGTCAGTATTTATATGATGAATATTGGTACAGGTACCGGGTCTCGGTTGTTATATGTATGTGGTGTCTTCGCTTGGTACCCAAAACACAAGCTAATGCTTAGTTTGGGGCCTAGACTTTGTTGTGATGTATACGATATTATTATTATATATATATTTTTTTAATAGTCATCTAGTCTATTGTAATTTTAATAATTTCTAATAATTTTTTAAACCGTCCTAACTAATGTGGTCCTAGCGTGAAAGTAGAAGCTAGTGCAATCAAACGTAACCGAATGTGCGTTATATAAGAAAAAATATTTTTGTTTTCGTAAACCCGGAGCACGAGTCCGATAATTTTTCGCAATAACAATTCGGAACATCATTAGGTTTTGCAAACTTAATGGATTGGGCGGCCGTTGGTGTTTGGTGTCATTTCTCTTGAACGTCAGCTTTTGTATACAGTTTTTATGGTTCCTTAACGAAAAAGCAAAAAGCGACCCCTGTTTGAATTAGCTTCGTACTTTGTATCATCTAAATATTTTTTTGTGACATATTCTTGAAACATTAAATATAAAAACACATACGTGTAACACGTATACACATATTATAGTATTTTCTGAAGTTGTTACAAAGTATATAATTTATCATAGGTTAATGGCAACATATAAAATGTACATAATATGAAAATTGTTTTAAGGGTTCTGTGTGACAGGTAAGTACTCTGAGTACCCGGAGTATCCGGAGTAACCGGAGAGCTTGTATGAGAAGAGTGATGAGTGTTGATGAAGCGAAAGAAGTATGCCAGGATCTCACTAAGTGGAAATCTGTAGTCTCTGCCTACCCTAATGGGAAGTAGGCGTGAGTATATGTATGTATGTGATAGGTAAAGTAGAAAGGGCAGCAATTTTTTTTACACTTTTTTACTAATCTATGACATATATTGAAATCGTAGGATTTTCGAGTCTGTACATAAACGATATTCGCAAAAAACATTCTACAGACCTCTGGTCCCATGACCTTCCGACGCATTAAAAATGACTTTATTTCAATAAGGCATTTAATTAACAATAATATTAATAATAACGCATACAACACAAGAACGTCTAGGCCCGCGGCCCCAAACTAAGTATTAGCTTATGTTCTGGGCGTCAAGCGAAGACACCAACATTCATCATATAAATATTGACCCGACCTGAGATTCGAAAACCTGAGTGTCCGAAAGGAGTAAATTTCTACCCTTAATTATAATCCTATCGAAACAAATGGTATCATTTTAAAGCCCTTTAAATTTTCCACGACAATTATTTTAATTTTTTCCATTTTTTTTCGATTTTGGGAAGTTTAAGATTCTTTGAAGCAAGTCCTTAAAGAAACGGTGAACTTCTTTTCTTCTTTTGGAACACAAGAAGTGATGAAAATCATCGTTTGCAAAAATCCAGATACTTAAATGTATGTAATTAGAGTGTAAAAAAAACTGGTGTTATTTTCGAAAAAAAAAACTCGCGACACGCAATAAAAGATTTGGTGATGTTTTCATAACTAGGTGAACAACTTTGTAACCGGAAAACTCAAATATAACACGTACGACATGTATCATCAAATAAATAAAAACAAAAACATGTTCGCGTACCATCAGCCCTTCTAAATTGCGCAACTTTAAAGCTCTGGCCATGAGCAAAGTGGACGATACAGCGGAACGGAGAGGAAGAGAATAGGATCGTATTTTAATTACATATATCAGAGTGATATTAAATTGACCACCATATCTTGGTATGGTTGGTGGTTTCTCTTCCGCCAATTTTAAACGTTTAATAAAATTAATGAAAAATAGTTTTTTAATATTTTTAACTTTAACGGTTTTTTGCGTTGGTTATTTAATATGTATAATTTTATTTCGTATTTAGTTTAGTACGGCAGATTTGTAAAATATTTTTATCATCAAAGATACCAGTCACTACACACGATTTGGAAAGAAACGCTATATGGAAAAAAAACCGTCAGCAGTATAAAAATAAAACTGCGGAGAACGATTATGTCTTAGCTCTCAGACTTCTACTACACGAATCGCAACTCGAAATCGAAAACAAATCAAACCATTTTTTTACCTCAAAAATTGAGGCTTTCATATCTTCTGTTCTAACCATGGCTTCCTTCATTCGTATAAATTATTTTACTCCTCTATTCGTATAAATGACTTCCCTATTTGTATAAATTATTTTACTCCTCTATTCGTATAAATTATTGACAACCTGTGGTTGTCGGTGATCGTTATGCGCCTGATTCACCTTTTGTCATTGAAAATGACTATCAAATCCATTTCACGGGAGACGCATTTTTAGCCATAACTCCGAGGGTATGGAGTCTAGCTAAGATTTTAAAGTCTCAAAAGATCAATAATTTAGTTGCGCATCGTATGGCACCAAAATTTTGGAAATCGGTTTAGTCATTTTTGTAAAAAAATTGGAAAATGTAAAAAAATCGGGATTTTTTCGGATTTTTTTTTACTTAATCCAAAATATTTCGAGAACGGCGTTCGATATCAAAAATTAAAAAAAAGTATCTCAGCCATTAACGTAGCTACGGTTTGAGACCAAGTTTTTGGAAATCGGTTGGTAATTGTAAGAGAAATTATTTCCGAAAGATGAGATTTTTTGGTCGATCGCTGGTGTTTGCGGATATAAGTTACAATATTTCAGCGGGTATTCGTCGGATTGCTTCGAAGTGTTATATAAAAAGTTAGAAGGCGTCGGTAGCTACAGTTCGAGATCAAAATTTTGGAAATCGGTTGGAAATCGAACAAGAAATTTGACATCACATGTTAGATTTTATGGACGATCGGGAACTTGTTAACATTACGGTCATCGCTTTTCGACCTGTATTCGTTCGAATGCTTCATTATCGAGTTCAAAACGTTTAAGGATATCAGAGGCTGCAGTTTAAATTGTGGCAATAAAATGAAATAATCTGTGAAAATCGGATTTGAGTAGGTTCATTTTCAATGAAACCGATGCGATGGTTGCGGGGACTGCAAGATCTGTGGATTTTTTTTACTCCAGAAGGCATTATTGAAATGGGCAGAGCTTTCTAAATCTTCCTGAACGGACAGCAAGATGGCACATTTGATAAGAGTTTTCAAATTTGCCGTATTATGTTATTACTCGCGATACGACATATAAAAAAACGGTCTTGGCCGACGGTCTATTACTAAAATATGATAGATAGAAGGGCAAAACAACACTTAGTACACATGAAAACCGCAGCTTTGTCGATTTCTATGTCAAAATATTTAACCACAATATTTGCCATTAAGAAATTCCCTATTTGCGGTAAATGCTTTTTAGGGTTCTGCAGTCAAATATCAAAAATTATACCCTTGTGATCCCGTTATGACTGTCTGTCCGTCCATATATTACAGGGTCGTAGTTCTGCTATCTTCCCATTAATTCTAATGAAATTTAAAACGCAAATTTCTTATATAAACTACCATACAATTATGTTCTATAGATATGTTATTAAAATTAAGTATTTTTGGGTGGCTCAAGGAATTTTTTTTTTCGTCAGATTTGGTTTTTAAGTAACATTTTTACATAGACGAATATTTTGCATGATATGAGTCCCTAAATTCTTTAACAATGAATCCTTTGAATAACTTTTCAAAAATGTGATAAAAAAGTTCGCTCTTAGGGTTTTTTACGAACCCTTGCAACGAAATTTGTTTTGAGGAGGATATGATTGCAAAATGTTTAGATATTCCCAATTATTAGTTAACAACATACTTAATTATGCAATCCTTGAAATAAACTCTAATTCAAATCCATAAAGTTGGTAATCGAAAAATGGTAAGGAGCCTCAAGTTGATGCGTTTGCTTGTTGTACTTAGCCGGTTCTTTGTTTCGTTAATTCTATTATATCTAACGACTATAGGATGATCCTGGAACTGCTAGAGTTTCATGGCAGAAGAAAAATGATAATTTTGGGTGTGGTGAGCAAAAAACGTCTCATCGCTGTAAGACGGATGTGACGTCAAAACCATAGCATGGATACATCTTCATAAAATTAATGTTTTAATGAATGTTTGTGTAGTCTGATATATTTTTAAATTTGTTATGACATTTTAAAGGTACCAGAGTTTTTGCTGATAATCAAAACCCGTTTAATATTATGATACGATTCATGGAAGTAAGAAATGTAATCTCAAATGCAATATCTGCACATGAGATAAATAAATTACACATACTTAACTTATGTTTATGCACTTTGCTAACAAATGTGGTTTCAATACGCTCTATAGTTTACAATAAGTGAGGCAAAGACTCTTTTCTATTCACTAAAAACGATGAACGTAGATTTCATAATAACCTACAGTTACGAATACTCTGTGATGATATTGATTTCTCAGTTTCGACTATTTCGCGGTTCAGTGTTAATATACTATTATGAATTTTTTACAATTTGGCAGGTATAAATACTAGGCATACTGCTTCTGTCGTGATAGCCCAGAGCGCAACGAACCTGTTTCAAATTCATAAGGCCCCATAGGGCCATGGTTCGAATCCGGGCGTGTACCAATGAGTTTTGCTGACTTAAGTACACAATATTACTGACACCGTGCTTCGGAGGGCACGTTAAGCAGTCGGTCCCAGACGCTGTCAATAGATGGCGATCGTTACAGTTCCCAACCCGCAGTGGAGCAGCGTGGTGGACTTAAGCTCCAAGCCCCCCTCCTCACCCTGGGGGAGGCCTAAGCCCCTGCAGTGGGGTAAAAATGGGCTGATCATGATGATGATGATGATGATGATTATGATGATGATACTGCTTAGTAGACAATTTAAACTATCCATTATCACGTACAAGCGTTACAAGTATTTTAGTTAGTCAACGAGCGACTCTATCGCCCACTCATTTTCTAGTCGCTCGCTTGCCTCTCAAGTAATGTCCAGAGGTATAGTTTTTATAAGCTTTCGCATCCAAACGATTACACCGATTTTAGATTGCGTCAGTTGCGTATGATAGCCGAAAATGTAATTGAAACTGGGCTTGGGTGACCGCCGAAGTGGTTTTTAACGTCTTCATTTCTTGTATACAATTTACGACAAGTTCCTAGTTCAATGAATTCCGATTATTCGATTCTTAAAGCGTAAATTAATATGTAACTAATTTTGTGTTTTTGTTTGTTCTTTGTTTGCGCCGTAACGGAGCAACGGAACGATTTGGTTTTTTGCACAGACACATTTAAAAGGACGGAGAGAAATTAGACTCTGTTGACCCTGGTCAAAGTTAAAGTGGTATGAAAAAGTAATCAATATTCTTTATGAGGGAAGAGCTAAGCTTTCAGCTGTGAGATGAAATAATAGAGAATTAAAACCACGTATTAACAATCTAGAAGTAGGAAAAAGTAAAACGTCTGAGGAAACAGAAAAACATGATAAAAATTATTGGGATATTAACGTCCGTGCTAGGGAAGCTGCGAGCAATGTAATGTATAAAATTAAATATCAAAGTTTTTTTTCTAATGTTACATCACAAAAACGTCTAGGCCTCAAACTAAGTATTAGCTTGTGTTTTGGGTACTGAGGTGGCCCGCGGCAGGTCTTCTATCTATAATATATATATATATATATATCTATAATATATATATATATACATATATACATCTATACATATATAAATACTAGCTATATATAAAGCTATATATACTATAGATAGAGCGGGTTCGAGGTCCGTCTGTACTTGAAAGTAATTACTAGGATATTATACCTCAAGTTATACGATATAGTATGATATTAATAACCAAAATTAATAACCTTAACATTAACATATATGAGTAAATAATATACGAGTATAAGTATAGCGTTATATATAGTATATATAGTTTTATATATAGCTAGTATCTATATATAATAGTATGTGTATGTATAGTTATAGTATATATATATATATATATATTATAGACAGAAGACCTGCCGCGGGCCACCTCAGTACCAAGCGAAGACCACACAACACCACAGAAGAAACTTTATATTAATCTATGCTACTAGTACTTTTTAATGCCTCTAATTCTAATTCGAAATCAACAAATAAGTTTTTTTTAACTGAATTTGAGTTTCTGAATTGTTTGACATTAAATTGCGAAAAATTACTTAAACCGGATAGATATCTTTGTCGATTTATACTCGATTGCGTGACGCAAAAGTGTTACTTTATAGATAGAAATGCGTGGGCCGATGTCGATGGTGCTTATGACAATCGGTTTATGTTAAATCTTGTAAATGTTACCAAAGACCTGACCGTAATCGAAAGTCGATATGGTTACAACCAAACGCGATATTGTGACAAAGAAAAATGGACAAGTCAATGAGCTAAGTTAAATGAGGTATTGAAATGGTTTGCAAAAATCATCTTTTAAAAAATATTTTTTTTAATGACCTATTAGGATCTTTACAGATTTAAAGTTTTTTTTTTTGCAGGACATCCCACACAGCTTCATCTTTAGTTTCAAAGTAATCAAGTATTATGCTTGTGTTATGGGTTACTAGACAACTGATATACTTACTTAAATATTCTTTTTTTTATAATATATACATATGTAAATATTTTACACCCAGACCCGGAACGACATAAACATGTTCATGCACATAAATTTTCGTCCCGGGCGGGAATCGAATCCGCGACCCTTTGTTCCGTAGTTAGGGTCTCTAACCACTCGGCCAATCGGTCAGTCTATAGCTAGTTTATAAGTTGGTATGTTAGTCAAGGAGATTTCGGCATGTATATCATTTGTCTAGTACCCCATAATACAAGCATAATACTTGCTTACTTTGGCACTAGATGGCGCTGTGTGGGATGTTCCAGATATTATTTTATTATTATTTGTGGCGGTCTAGAGAAAAAACACGTGGGCCGATTTAGATGATTATTACGCCAATCGATTTTTCATATTTTTTTTCATATACAGAATTCCTTCTTTTTGCTTAACCTATTATCTTGTCAGCAATCATTATCAACCAATTGTCCCTGTCATTTAAATGCTCGTGACCTTGAACCCAAATGGGGTAATTTGTAGTGTCTGGGTTAATAACTATTTTTGTATAAAAAGGTTTTAATATAATATATGCCATTCAAAATATTCATAGAAGATATTTTATATTATTAAACAATACCATACGAACGTAGTCACCACACAATCTCTTAAAGTCGAGTTCGATGAAATTACTACTGTTAATTATGTAACCATAATTGAGTGGTATAATGAACGCATCAAATTCTTTGGACCACTTGATTGATTACTGTAACCCAATGAATTAAAATAATAACCCTGAAGGTATATATATGAACGTATTGCACAAACGCAATTTCCCAACATTATTATAACAGCTTCATGACACCAGTTATGAACGAGATCACTTTATATTGATTAAATCGATCTGTAAATCTAAATTAAATTAAATTAATTAAATCTACCTGTATATACAATTCTATGACATATTATGTATAGAGCTATTTTATCATCGCACGCCTAAAAATTGCCAGTTGTTAGACATATACCTAAAGCCTTCATTTATTTAAAAAAAATAGGTAATTAAAGTTTTCACGTTAAAATATTTTTCCCGAATGAATTGTCCATATAACGTGGTTACTGAATCAAATGTTAATGCGGCGCATGAAAAAAGTATAATCGCGATTGTAGCGAGGAAAGCCCGCCGGCGGCCGCTGACCGACGCGATTGTTAATTGCCCGCACATCGCCACGGAGCGGCGACTACGATAACTTTGTAGCGCGATAGCTTAAAACTTTAATATTGAGTGGGAGTACAAGAAAAAACAGATATTTCACAGAGTTTATTGGTTCCTGTTGGTCGGACTTTTACTTATCAGGGAGTGAGTGCATTATACTTTATTGTAAACTTTTTTTAATGTATTGTGATTTACGTATGTTTTGTTACAAAATTATAAAAAATATATTCAATATAAGATGTTTACATACACTTATTGAAAGTTAACATGAATCGATTGAGTACCGGTTCGGAAAATTAGAGGGAGAAGAACAAGCACAAACTCCTCCCTGTTTATTTTACTTAAAATCAATGTAATATTTCAAATAATAATAATACATGGGACTTCCCACACAGCGTCATCTAGTCCCAAAGTAAGCAAGTATTATGCTTGTATTATGGGTTACTAGACAACTGATATACATACTTAAATATTCTTTATAATATATACATATATAAATATTTTTTTGCAAAGACACTCACATATAACAATCAAGACCCGGTACCAGTATCAATATTCATCATATAAATACTGACCCGACCTGAGATTCGAACCCGGGACCTCCAGCTTCGTAGGCAGGGTCACTACCCACAAGGCTAAGGGGTCGTCAAATATATATAATGTGTGTATATACAGCATAAAAGTACGAATAAACTAGAAGCCGACTTCTGCGTTTATGTCTGCGTTTATGCTTGTATGTCTAAGATAGAGCCAGATTGTTTTGGAGTAAACAGATTACACACTCTAGCCACACCCCATTTAATTGTCGTTGCCGTACTAACCATCTTTGTGCCCATTAATTATAACCGACCAGTTAGGTAATATTTTTATTATCTACGCTCTTTAACACTGGATCTTCATCTAGAGACTAATATAATCTAAGTAGTACAATGACAATAGAAAATAGGCCAATATTTGTATGCTTGTTTGTATGTGACTAAACAGATAGCACACTCTCGCCATGTGCCACGCTATGTCCACGCCATACTAACCGTTTCTGTGTGAGTCAGATAAAACCAATCAGTTCAGATCAGTGATATTTTATGTACGTTTTTTGACACGAAAACTCAACTTAGAATGTACATAATGAAAAAAAAACATGACTTTAATAGTTTTGGTGTCATATTTCAAAATTGTTACAAAGATTTATAAAATTCTTGAATCATCTTCGTCGAGAATAAACCATAACTTGTCACTATAGAGACAAATTATGACACTCAATATCGATTTTGTCATCATTTTTGGACTGCTGAATCACTTTACATCATTTCGCCGATGTTTCAGGAAGTTTCCAGGGCATAGACGACGGCCAAATCTGTTTTGACGAATGACACATGCCGTGGTTCCGTGCTAGCCCTTCAACAACAGCCATAAAAATTCAAAATATTTTTTTCCATTCCATCCTATCAGCCCATTAATACCCCACTGCAGGATCTTAGGTCTTCCCTCGGGGGCTTGAAGCTTAACCGTACTTGAAGTACAAGAAAGGATTGTAACGATGGTGGATAGATGGTTATTGGTGGATCGTAACGGCTGTCATCTATTGATGACAACCGGGACCGACAGCTTAACGTGCGCTCTCCGAGGCACGGAGTCAGTGATAGTTATGTACATAAGTTAGAAAAACTCATTGGTACGTGCTCTGGGATTCGAACCACGGAATATCTAAGCAAACGACAAAAAGTTGCAGTTTTCCTACTTTATATTTGATTTTATATCTACGAACCCTAAATATATCAAAATTTTATTACCTTTAAAATGCTGAAAGACTAAGGGGGCAGTATTCTTTCAGAAATTTCTAGGTATGTGATTAAAACCACCAAGAAAAAAAAACTTCATTGAGATCCTAATGATAACCTCTCTAACGATACCTCACATGAAACAACGAAACACACAAAAAAAACCAAAGTTTTTTGAGGTAGCCAAACTGTGAAAAATTTCATAATCATTCATAGTTGAAATATGCGCGCGTCACAAGTTTTTGAGATTTGAAGTTTGACAGTTGAAATTTGAAGTTTTTGACATTTGAAAAAAACACCTGTGATTTCGACGGATGCGATGGACACACGAGAGATCCTATGAGAACTCTGTTTTTTTTTTTTTAGAGTTACGGAACCCAAAAAAATACAACTTTATATTAGATATCTGTTATAGCTGCGAATGAAGTAGCAGGCGGAACATAATTATCATATGTAACAAATCCTCGTTTTCGTAGTAAAGTAGGTACATGAATTCTAAATATTTAAAAAATTTTTAGATAATTATAATGCGTATATAAAATGCAGTTATAATAACACTAAATGCTGTCTAACTATTATTGATATTAAATAAGGATTAAAGAAACAAGTCGAATGAGCTGCACGAATTTTGTACGTTGGTTTTCGCGTGCATTGGTATATTTAGGATTTATTTGCAGGTACGATGTGAGGTGTGATGACCGGAGAGACTATTCAGATCACACTATTATGATAGTATCACGATTTTACAAAACGATCCCAACTGACATTCAAGACCTACCCCTTAATAAGTTTAAAACTACAATAAAACGAAAGCTTTATGCATAAGCTTATTATAAAGTATCAGACTACTTAGATGATAAAAATCCATGGGTGTAAGCCGCTCGCCTATCAGTTTGTTTCAATTATATTATTCTTTAAGCACTTATTGTTAATTTTTTTTTAAATAATTTTGTTAAAAAGAGCGTCCCCCAGTTTCTTGCGTATTTTTCTGAGAGGAACCAGCATTTTTGAAGAATTTTAAAATTCTTGGTGGAAGAATGTCACCACAAAGGCGTATTCAAAAATGCTGGTTCCTCTCAGAAGAATACGCAAGAAACTGAGGGACGCTCTTTTTTTGATTTGATTTGATTTGACGATCTCACTTCTTACGATCAAACAGACCCTAACATAAGCTACTGCACTTATGAAAGCCAGCGTTTATAACCCGTACCGCTTACTAAATGCTAATTTATAATTTTTTTTTTCTGGTTTGTTAAAAAAAAACGGAAGAAGCCATTGAAAGGAATGCATTTACAATACTTTAAAATAGAACTGTCAAGTTTTAGAGGGGGCTAGAGTGAGATATTAGGGACGAGCGCATAGAGTACATAAATTTGACAGCAGCGTTTGGTTTTAATAGAGTCAGAAATGTCACCTCACAGTATCGAAAATGCCAAACGCCATTCGCGGGGGTGAAGCCTGGCGCGCGGGTATCTCACGGACTGAAACTCGTCATCTTGCACCAGTTAGCTAAGGTATGAATGGTTAAACGGTAAACGTAGAAAAGGGCTTCTAGTCAATTCGTACTTTATGGACTAGGGTTTACTTTACTCTCGAGCTGACGACGTCTTCATATTATAGATTTTTTTTTAATGTGCAACTAAGAACTATGTGTTTGTCTAGTTTTACAGATATGGTGAATGTCTTGTTTAGATTTAATTCGAACGTAAAAAGCAATGACTTATATTCGTAAAAAACTTGGACATAATTTATGTCCAGTGTTCGATTTCATCGTCGTGATAGCCCAAAGCGCAACGATCCTGTCTCAAATTTATAAGGCCCCATAGGGCCATGGTTCGAATCCGGGCGTGTACCAATGAGTTTTTCTGACTTAAGTACATAACTATCACTGAGTCAAAAGATGGCGGTCGTTACAATCCCCAACCCGCAGTGAGCAGCGTGGTGGATTTGAGCTCCAAGCCCCCCTCCTCACCCTGGGGGAGGCCAAAGCCCCTGCAGTGGGGTAAAATGGGCTGATGAAGTGAAGTGAAGTTCGATTTTGATATACCTACGTGTATATCAACTGCTATTCAAATAGGATTGACAATCATACGAGTGGTCAATTAAAATTTCCTTTCGTGTTATTGCAATAAAATTACGAACTTTGTCATCATTAAGAAAACACAAAATTTACAGGGAACGAACGTTACAGATTAACTTATTATGGTCATTAGCAAATAATCAAATTTATCCCAATTAAATCGACTAGCATTCACTTTCCTATAATTAAAATTCGCCGATTGTATCTAATGCCCTTAATTTGCTACTTAAATCGTTTTATAATTACTCAACAAACATAACTCACCTTGAAGAAAATCATTTTTGTAGTTTGTAAAGATTTCGCAAAAACTCAACGTCCATTCACAAGCACTGTTTACACAGACGTTAATTCACTAAATGGTCCGTCGTACAAAGCTGACGTAGCTAACCATCGCCGACGCACCGCGGCGTATGTCTTCCAACCCACACCTGCCACTGCCCACAATCCTATAATTTCAACAAACCAATGGTTAAAAAAGAAAACTGGCCATTGACGCGGGCAATTCAGCGGAAAATTGACAGTTCTCTCTTCTGCGAACTGATTGATCGATTCGAAATTCGAATACGAAATCATTTATCGATTGACATATCGAAATTTGAATTTTACAGTTACGAGCGGTTACGAGCACTGATCGACATTCGGGTTAATCGTAACAAATCGAAATTTGAATTAGTTGTATTAGTTGATATTTGTTAAACGAACCGTTTTAAAAGCGCCAGCTGTGCTCGGTTTGGCTCACGCGCGGTAAGTGTTGACCGCGTGGAGTGTAGTGATGTTAAATACTGTAGTGTGGATATCGACGACGACGGGCGCCCGCCCTACAATTGCTAAGCTGATGATAACGCTGCTAGAGAGTGAAAGCTTTTATGTGAAGCCCGCAGAACCATTGTGAGTTTTATTGTTCAAGTTTTTGACTAATGTTCTTTATATGTTTTAAAATGATGGTTGTGTAATCGTTTATAAACTTTGAATAAAATTATTTTACACTTAAAAAGTTAAAATAACAACCCACGTTTGCAATTTTATAAATATTTTTTTTTATTTTTATGAAGAATTTGCAGAAAGGTCAACTAATAGACAATAATAAATTTTCTATAAGTACAACACTCCATGCAGAATAATAAGCTAGTAACATAACGTATTAACAGCGTTGTTTAAATTAATTAAAAGTGTATTGGTTTTTTCCGATTACCATTTACCATAGAGATTAACTTAATGTAATGTTTATTAAGAATGGGTGGAATGGAAAATGTTTTTCCAATATAAAATAATTAGTCAAAAAATCTATGTTTCTTACTGTACTTCTTTAAAACTTCAACTTTAGGAGCTGAGAGTATAGGCTTTCCTAACTGATAATACCAGCCCATTATGCCCCACTGCAGGGTCTTAGGGCTCCCTTCGCGATGAGGCTACTTGTCGCTCAATAAACTACGCTGCTCCAGTGCGTGTTGGTCGATTTTGACCGGGATTAACGCCTTGACCTGGGATCCGAACCGCGACCTTCAGAACAAGAAGCGGGCACGCCACCACACGACACACAATTTCTAATGGACACTGCTTCGTATTACTAAAAAAATCCTAACTGAATATTTTTCCTGCTGGCTGTAGCTACATATTTTAACATCTGTATTGTGTTCGTGATTCAAATACGCCGTATTGTAGATCACCGTCTATTATTATGATCATTATGCACTATTATGGTCTGATTAGTATATAAATCTTCGATTTTTATGCAATGTATCATTTCGGATGTTTTAATGGGTTCATTATTCCAGAGTAAGGTCAGCATAAATAACTTGAAGAATTTGAACGTAATTAAATAATATGATTTATTGTTGCTTTCACGTACAAGGCCACTCACAGTATGCGTTAAACACATTATCACACACGGTCATAAAAATATTATGATATAAAGCTAAATTAACCATTTAATGAAGCTCGAAATTTAGATAATTAAAAAGAAATAACATATAATATTCTTAAAAAATATCGATCAAGTGCAAGCCAGATTCGCCTTCTATTATGTAAATCTTAGTTAGTGTTAGTTAATTACTTTTTAAATATATGTTTTTACTTTTTGAGGTAACGCAAAGTTAAAAACGCACTGACGCCGCGGCCTAAAAATACTTTGCCAAAATTAAAAAGTAAACGTTTTGATAATGGAACACGATACGAGTTCATTTGTTTTTCTATTATGTTTTCACACATTTTGGTTTAGAGTAAATTAATTCGACAGCAGCGTTTAGTTTTATAATACAGACCTAAATGTCACTTCTCAGTATCCAAGTGACATTGCGCAATTTTGCGGGGTTGAAGACCGGCGCGCGGGGACCTCGCGTACTGAAACTCAGAACGTAACTCGCCATCTTACACGAGCTAGCTAGAGTATGAGAGGTTAGACGGTAAATGCAGAAGAGGGCTTCTAGTCAATTCGTACCATTATGCATTTTGGTAACAATTAGAAATACACGGATTCTTTTAAAAATAATTAATTAAATTACGTATATAAATTTACATGAAATTAAATTAATTATTTTAAATTATATAATATTGGTTTTTGTCATGTCTTCGCAACGCAAAACAATAATATCGTTACACGAAGCTGGAAAACGACAGTGTGAGATTATTAGATTACTAGGTGTCAACCGTCAACTAGTGTCCAAGACCATTAAATGATATAATGAATGAGCTTTGGTATATCGCAGACCGCCCAGGAAGAAAAACAAATGAGGACTTACAAACTCCAAAAACGTTATCAAGGAACGGTTCATTCGTATTTCATGGAACCAACTAAAATGGCTCGTTGATGTCGTTTGCATTAACAGCGTGCCGCTATTGAAAAGCAAACAAAGTAGAAAGAAAGGGACAATATCCTATTTTCAGACGAAAAACTTTTCTTTATTAGGCTGTACCACTAAACTATACTAACCCAAATCAAAAGTGTTTATTGTAGCTTAATCTTATTATTTAGTATCGATTTTTGAAATTGTAATATCAGAGAACAATAATAGTATTAATAATATACTTTTTATTGAAAGCAGATAAAAATCAAATATACACTT
This sequence comes from Luffia ferchaultella, assembly GCA_949709985.1. Taxonomy (NCBI): domain Eukaryota; kingdom Metazoa; phylum Arthropoda; class Insecta; order Lepidoptera; family Psychidae; genus Luffia; species Luffia ferchaultella. Next base: position 3,947,688 of record OX453258.1, read on the forward strand.
TTTCGCATTAGAATAAAAACCATGAAATAAAACAAAATACAACAAGAACACATAAATTATAATGTCTAAGATACAGTCATCAGGGAAAAAACCTAAAAAGTAAAAGAAAAAACAAAAGTATATTTAAATAAAATAAAAAGTCAAAGTTAAACTAGTCCAGGTCAAGTTAAATATAAATCTATACTAATAGTATAAAGCTGAAGAGTTTGTTTGTTTGTTTGTTTATTTGTTTGAACGCGCAAATCTCAGGAACTACTGGTCCAAATTGAAAAATTATAGTTGTGTTGAATAGTCATTTATCGAGGAAGGCTATAGGCTATACTACATCACGCTACGACCTATAGGAGTGGAGCATCAATGAAAAATGTTGCAAAAACGGGAAAAATTATTCCTTTTGAGAGCTTCCGTCGCGCGCGCTGCGTAAACGGTTGATGTTAACCAAAAATCATGTATTACGGAATTGTTCCCCTTTAAAAGTTCTAACCAAAAGTCCACGACACCATAAGTGTATCTTTTAAGGTTAACTTACTATAACCTTTTTTATGACAATCAAATTTGTTCTAACATTATGAACTATTTGCGAAGATGTTTTTTAAACGTAATATTAATCCTTATCAAATTAAATACGTTAGTTGTCTTAAGCATTTCATGCATATTATAATTGCCCTTTACACCACACAATTTAAATTAATATCTTAGCAGTTTTTATGGAAATATGAAAACTATAGCGGGAGAAAATAAATTCGCTGTCTGCCTCTGTTAGTTAACTTTTTACTCCCAAACCATGCAATAGACTTTGATACGGTTTTCAGTATTATCTTATTTTCTTATTATCTTATAATCTATTAATCTATATAATAGAAATACTTATTATAAAGCTGAAGAGTTTGTTTGTTTGTTTGAATGCGCTAATCTCTGAAACTACCAGTCGGATTTGAAATTTTTTTTGCCATTGATAGCCTGAATCTTGCGGAGGGTTATAGGCTATATATATATTTGAAAACGAACTGTCTGTCTATTCGAGCAAATAGGTTTCGGCCAAAACAGCTTAACCGATTTTGATGAAACTTTACACATATGGAAAGGATGTAGTCAAAAGTGACATACAGAACTTTTAGTATGTCTGTCTGTACGTCCATCTGTCTAAACCAATTTTAATGAAACATCACAAGTATGAAAAGAAGGTCGTCAAAACTAACAAATGTTACTTTTTGTCCGTCTGTCTGTCTGTATGTGTAAGGTCGTCAAAACTAACAAATGTTACTTTTTGTCCGTCTGTCTGTCTGTACGTGTATCTGTCTATTTGAGCTAATCTCCAAAACGGCTAAACAGATTTTAAGGAAACTTTGCAGACGGGAAAGAAGGTTGTCAAGAGATTTGACATTAGCTACTTTTTGTCCGTCTGTTTGTCTGTACGTCTATGTGTCTATTCAATTCAATTTTATCTATTCGAGCTAATTTCCACTACGGCTGAACAGATTTTAATGAAACTTTGCAGACGTGAAAGAAGATTGTCAAGAGTGTCATAAGCAACTTTTTGTGTTTGTTTGTCTGTCTATCTGTCTGTCGTTTGTCCACACTGATCTATCAACTACTACAGCCAAAACTACTAAGTCTAGGAAGCTTAAATTTGGAACATAAGTTTATTTTATAACGTGAGCATTAAGTTAAGAAAGGCTTTTTTAGAAATTTCAAACTTAAGGATGGGAATGGAGGGACTCAAATAATGACGTGTTTCAGGGTTTTTAGATTTCTACATTTTAAGGGTGGGAAACGGGAGATGAAAAATTGTATCGGTTTTTTTAAAGGGTGGAAGGGGAATGAAGATTGAAAGTTTGAATGGGTGTAACCAAAATTGGTTCCAGCAAAAAGTACGTATAAACCATCTCGAACGTTAATAGTACGTATAACAGGAATTCGTAGCCTACGCAAGCGAAGTTGCGGGCGGTCGCTAGTGCAGTATAAATGTCGTCAGCTGAAATAGGTCTATACCCTAGTATCACTCAAACAGTCCTACGTATATAAATAATATGCCTTTTTACATAAGGTACGTTTGATATGTATTTTGAACAGCTTTTCAGTAAGGTTCAACATACCATCAGCCTATTAATGCCCTACTGTAGGGGCGTCTCCTCAGGATGAGGGGGCTTAGAGCTTAATTCCCCGCGCTGCTCTAGTGCGGGTTGGTGGCTTGCAACGGCTGCCATTAGTTGGTGGATGGCAACCGGGCCTGACGGCTTAACGTACTCTCAGAAGTAGATAGTCAGTGATAGTTATGTACATAAGTCAGAAAAAACTCATTGGTACATGCCCTGGAATTCGAACCACAACCTTCTGAACAAGAAGCGGACTCGCTACCACTTGGCTATCACGACACAGGTTCAAAATAACGTCAGGTAATCTATTATAGTACCGGACACACATTATATACCCACGAACGAATTATTAACCTTTGACAGTCTAAATTTTAGCTGTGTAATTCTATTTTATAAAATTATCACCGTTTTTGATAAATTTAGCCTTGTTATTACGCACAAACATAACACTTTCATAGATGTACTGACATGGTACAGTCATTATATTTATTTCCTTAGAAAGCTCTCGCAACAAGTCTCGGCTCCCAACATTATGAGTTGCTCTTATGGCTCTATTCCGTAGAATAAATATTGATTTAATATCCGTTGCCCGGCACCGACCCAACAAAAATACGTTGTCAAATACCCTTCAGTAAATCCGTTAGCTTCAGTAACATTTTATTTTTCACATGACACTGCAAACTTAAAAATTGGAAAGACACCTTAAAGAGTGCCGAGAAACAACACGTTGGATATTACAACAACCTCAGACAAAAGTGTCCTAAAGACTAACCAAGCGATATCGAAGTAGAATAACGCGATATATCGCACCGAGGACGCAATAGTGCTATCTATTTCTATGTTATTGTTACGTATTTCATTGGTTTGTAATTTGGTCCGTTTTCATAATATGTGGCAATACAGATGTATTGCCACAGTATAGATATACTCTAGCAATTATGTACGTACTAATCGGAGTTTATTTAAATATAATTTATGTCGAACTAAAACCAGAAGACTGAACTTGTAGTAATATTAAAGGTTATACAATTTTTATTGATCGAATTATAATATCGTTCTACATTTCGACAATTTAATGTTCATATATTTTATCGATTTCGATAGTAACAGTTTTACACAATTTTTTATTTAAACATAATGTAATCAATGTAATTTACGAGGCATGTTTTTTAAGTAAGTACCGTTTTGCGATTCCGCCGCCGCAGCGCTACGGTCGGCGTTCCGCGCATACGCGCTGGTTACCTACATCTCTTGTCTACGCACTGACGCCATTACAGTCTGATTCTTCATTGTTAAGCGTTGTTTACTGAGTATTTAAGATGCCTCCGACAATCATGAGTCCCGCCGATTGTGAAGTACGGGCTGTTATAAGATTTCTTAGTGCTAAAGGCGTAAAATCGATCGATATTCATCGTGAGATCTGTGAAGTTTACGGACAAAACATTATGAGTGATGGAATGGTAAGGAAATGGGTGAGAGCATTTAAAGATGGCTGCACAAATATGCATGATGAAGAACGGAGTGGGCGTCCTTCGGTCCTTAATGAAGATTTTCAATGGGAAACTCTAGATCATCCTCCATACCGCCCTGATCTGGCGCCCAGCGACTACCATTTGTTCCTGCACTTGAAGAAACACCTGGGCGGTCAGCGTCTTCAAGACGATAACGAAGTCAAAACAGTTGTGATACCGTGGTTGTCAGGCGGCAGAATTTTATGAGGAGGGTATTCAAAAACTGGTGCCACGTTATGACAAGTGCCTCAATATTCACGGAAATTATGTAGAAAAGTAGATTAAGTTACAGGCTTCCATGTAAAAATTAAATTATTGCCATATCTTTGCACGTCTTTTTTTAATTCCAAAACGGTACTTACTTAAAAAACATGCCTCGTACCTATATCAACTGGCGCTAATTTTGTTTACGGCCTGCTGCGTAAAGCTATGATTAAAATGTGAACCACGTTGGGTAACCGAATATCAAAAACGATTAAGGAAATAAATAATGCAAACAAATTAATTAAATTATGTGAAATTGATATTATTGAAAATCATACAGTAAATAAATTTGACAGCAGAGTTTGGTTTTATTAGTCAGAAATGTCACTTCACAGTATCAAGGTTAATAATTCTTTCATGGAAAATTGTATTCGTTTTTATAATAAAATTCCTAAAGAAATGTTAAACTTAAATTCAAATCTATTTACAAAGCAAGTTAAAGTCCAACTCGTTAAAAAAGCTTACTATTGTATTAGCGAGTATTTAAATGATAAGTACGCATGGACATCATTGTCATAGTTGTAAGCATATTTAAAAAAAAAACAACTAAGAAAAACCTATATTTAAATAAAATAAACAGGGAGGAGTTTCTTACCTGTTCTTCTCCTTCTAGTTTTGGAACCGGTACCCAATCACCTAATCAAACAATTTTGACTTTCAATAAGTGTGTGTAAACATCTTATATTGAATAAAAAACTTTTTGAGTTTGACTTTTATCAAAAAAATCAAACACCCCCTTTCGCGGGGGTGAAGGCCGGCGCGCGGGGACTCGCCATCTCGCAACGAGTACACACCAGCTAGCTAGAGTATGTATGGTTAGACGATAAGCGCAAAAAAGGGCTTCTAGTCAATTCGTAATTTTTTGTTGAAAAGTTATGAGATATGCGAACAAGAAAATGTCGAAATATAGAACGGTATCATAATTTGTGATCTATAAAAAAATATAATTTCAATTATTGCGTTACGAAGCGGGTATGGGTCGATAGTGTAAAATGTTTATTTTCTAAATCGGTGGACATCTCAGAATTTAAAATAAGGTTACAGTGTCAACCCTATCTTACAGTTTGAGATATTTATATAGCTTAGTTATCTGAAAAATCCTATATAGGTAGGGCCGTGAAACTTTTTCTCTTGTACCAACAAGGTATGGAATGAGCTTAGGGTTGTTAACTTCCAAAAAGAGGTTATTTATAAGAGCATACAAAACACAAGTCACAGAACAACACCAAGTTTATGACGTTTAGTGTAGTCAAATATTGACAAAGTCAAATTCACGTTGACAGATTTATTCTGCTGTCCGGGCACGTTCAGAAAGTTAATAACTGCATTTCGTTGCAACTTACTCTATGGTATGGATGATTTTGGCTTAAGATACTAGTATTTTTGAGTGAGTTGCCAAAAACAGTATTTTGGATACTTTCTTTTTAGTGAACAGTAAAAAGTAGTAATGGTCAAAAACAAGTATAATAGGTACTGTTTATAACAGTATGGTTGGCAACCCTACATGAGACTGATGTATTAAAACGTATCAAAGTTCTATAACACCTACCTTTAACCAATTGGACTCGAGAAGGTACATTTCACTTCGTATGGGTACAGAAGCAGTGTTAACGCAACAATTATCTTTTTATATATATGGCGGTTATGAAATAAGAATGCCCAAATATGCAACCTACGAATCAGTGCGTTTGTAGAGCGCAAAATGAATTAATGAGTAATATTTTTCTATGTTCAAGTTAAAATTTGAATAATTACACAAGAAAAAAAATTTATCACTTCTTGAGTTCCCGTGCATATTACGTTAGTGGTAAGCAACAATAACAAAACACAAATTCAAGTTTAAAACAATAACAAGACGACTAAAAAAAAGGATGAACAAATCATAGAAAAAAACATGTCGAAAACTCATTTGACAAGTGGCAATATCAAACATGTAGATATTTAGAAACGATTCAACGTCTATTATCACAGTTAGTTGTATGAAGTTTATATCCGAATATTAAAAAAAAAACTGATTGGCAGTTATAAGAACTGCTGACAGAAGTGAAAACTTAGAACTTTTAGTATTAAAATTTGAATTTTCATAATGTTATTAAAATTATGAACATCAATCTGGTTTTCACGGTTTTTACATCTATTGACACTCCGAGCAATGACGCAGCTGTCAGCGACACGAAACTGAGTAACGTTCTGGCCTTACTCCCCACACTCAGCAGTTAGTAGTGGAGATATATAATGCAGCTGCCAGCGACACGAAACTGAGTAACGCTCTGGCCTTACTCCCCACACTCACCAGTTAGTAGTGGGGATATAGGGAACAACCGGCTTCCCATGTGAAAGCCGATTGTTCCTTATATCTCCCCCACTTATATTATTTAGCGTGACGCATTTTCTTGTCGTTTTAGGCTCACCCCGTGCCATAAGAAGTTTCACTTCAAAAAATGAGCCAAGCATATTGATTAAAACTTAAATAATTTGAATCGCGGACTGATAACATTTTATCAAATGCATCGAAACCAGAGACAATAAAAAACACAAATTATGTTCAAAAAATACCACCAAATCTAATCTACCACCAAACTTTGAATTCACAGATTTTGAATTAGTTTAACAGAGACTTAACGCTGACCGTTTAGTTACGTTACTGACCGCGAAACGTATCCAGTAACAACTTGAATAGGAGTGAAAATGCATTAATTTTCCAAAAATTAAATAAATTTATTTTATTTTGAACAATTTATTTTTTTCAATTTTGTTTAATTTATACCACAAGAATAATATTAAGAATTTTATACCTCACCTTGTATATACATATAATTATAACGGTGCGTTACATATTTTTATGTACTTAGTTTATTATATATAAATGTATAAATATAACATGGTGCAAATGTTGTAATTTGGACGTATTTTAGAACTATCACTTTTTCTGCGTTACGTATAATTGGGGAATACCCACGCATAACCTGTAGACGAAATATTGTATATTCAACGGGAGCTAGATAGTCAAAAGAGACAGAACCCTTCCGTTTAAAACTTTCGAATATGTAACCTTAAAGAAATAGTCAGCTACACAGTCGTACAATGAAGAAATTGTACACGTGCTACATCAGTGTCAAAATAACAAATACGCTATCCGAGTGACTGGTCCATGCAGCTTCCGGTTGGTGAGAGAAATATTGTTTTATTTGCGTTCTGTTATTATCTGTTGAAGGGACGGACGCCTATCGCCTGCGTTACGCAACACCATTTTAAAACTAGATGACGGGCGAGTTATTTATAGATGTGATGATGATTTTAAGATAAAATAACACCTTAACTCATTTAAGATTGACGTGTGATAATGATCTAAATATGTATGTGGCGGGGATGCTGCCAAACCGTAATTTTCATAATTTGACTGGATGTTCTGTGGAAAATAATAATAAATAAGTATTTATTCACTCAAATTTTAACAGAGCTTTAAAAAAATTTACACTATAATTAAAAATAATTCAAGCTTAGTAACAGGAATTTAAAAAAAATGGGGGCCTCTGTCTCTAAACTTCAAGGCTTCAAGACTAAAATAGGAATAATAATTTAGGGGATGGTGGGATGAGGACAGAAAACCAACTTTCAGAATTATCAGAAATGCGGAAATGTGTAAAAAACCAAAAATAAAAAATGAGAATTTCGTACCCGTTACCACCAACATGAATTTGCTGCTTGCAATTACATAATCAAATGATCGACTATGGAAAGAGGGAATAGCCTTAAACATTAAAATTAATTGAAAACAGTGAATACGTTATGAATTACCTAACCTAATTTTCGTAACAATTGAAAATTCGATTTGCATTTTTATGTTCCTAGTGGGTAAGAACCATCGATTGTTGGAACAGTAGTCAGAGTGCCCATATATACGGTTTTATTGTATATTTTTTTAAACTAACCTAACCTACCTTCTGATTGAGAAATGGCGGGAAAGCAATCTACCTTAACCGAATTTCTTTTAAATGTTCTTTTATGTACCAAACCTAAATAGTTCACACTTATTAGAAAAGTGGCTGGCCATTTAGTGTTAGTTTCAAGTGTTTTAAGTTTGAGGGTTATCAAAAATGTCTTAGTAGCAGGTATGTATTATTCATTTTTAATTTCGTTTTTTTTCGTATTTCCGCGTTTCTAAAAATTCTATAAGTGGGTTTAATCTCTTCACCTCGCTCCCCTCTTTCTTATTATTAATACCCTTAGGGTGGTAGTTTTGGAAAGCCAACCCGCCCTAATTTCGGACCAGTATATTAGATATAATATACTTGTAATTTGAATTGCAAATATCTAAATATAGCAAGGATAAAAATTAAATGAAATATTCGACATAAAAACAATCCGTAATCCAATAAATTATAAAATTTAATATATCGCGATATTCCTACAGCATATTCATTAATAGGTTAATAGTAAACATGCAACTCAATTTTGATAGTTCGTTTGTATTAGAGTGATGACTGAACTGCATGTTTTTTTTTTGTCATTGAAAATGACTATCAAATCCATTTCAAGGGAGACGCATGTTTAGCCATAACTCCAAGGGTATGGGGTTTGGTAGTTTTCGAAAAAAAAAATGGAAAATGTAAAAAAATCGGGGTTTTTTCGGATTTTTTTTTACTAAATCCAAAACATTTCGAGAACGGGAATCGATATCGAAAATAAAAAAAATAAAAAAAATATCTCGGCCATTAACGTAGCTACGGTTTGAGACTAAGTTTTTGGAAATCGGTTGGTAATTGTAAGAGAAATTATTTCCGAAAGATGAGATTTTTTGGTCGATCGCTGGTGTTTGCGGATATAAGTTACTATATTTCAGAGATTGGATCGCTTCAAAGTGTCATTCAAAAGGTTAGAAGGCGTCGGTAGCTAGAGTTTGAGACCAAAATTTTGGAAATCGGTTGGAAATCGAACAAGAAATTTGACATCACATGTTAGATTTTATGGACGATCGGGAACTTGTTAACATTACGGTCATCGCTTTTCGGCCTGTATTCGTTCGAATGCTTCATTATCGAGTTCAAAACGTTTAAGGATATCAGAGGCTGCAGTTTAAATCGTGGCAATGCCACGATTTCGTCAAAATAAAATAATCTGTGAAAATCGGATTTGAGTAGGTTCATTTCCAATGAAACCGATGGTTGCGGGGACTGCAACATCTGTGGATTTTTGTTTGTTTTTATTTAAATAAACAACCTTCATTAAACGACTTCAAAAAAGGAGATTTCTCAATTCCACCGCATATATTTATATATACATTATGGATACCATCATTTTTTTGCCCCAAATTTAGCGTGTTGTACTGATTGTTTTCTTGAACTTCAAACAACAAGTGCAAGAAAAAATATCATTTATGAAAAACTTGAAAAATGTTATTAATTAATTCCCAGTCTCGTCAACCCTGTACTGCGCACGCGTATAGTTCCAATCAAACTTTATGGCGGATCGGAATACAACGCTTTATGCGTGCTTACGCAGTTTCAGTCATATGCCCCTCGCTCCACTGCGTCCCGCTACACCTAAAACTAGTTACTGCGACGCGACTTATGCCTATGTTAACATCCGCCATAAGGTTTGATTGGAACTGTAACGTAACGTAAACCATATATTTACTAGGTACCTATGCCGCGTCCGCACGCGCCCGCACAGGCAGCGACTGTTTACCTACAAGCTTATTTGAGGCTTACCGAAAATCCTCAGTTTTGTAAATCAGACCAGGAACGATGGATGATTCATTCATAATGGTGTACCAAGGAGTCACATTAATCCACAGAACACGCTATTAACACAGATTTAATTCACAGTTACCATACCAACGTCGTCGTTCGTATTAACTTTTCGGATACTAAATTTTAATTTGTTTGATGTGATGAACATTCACAATAAAAAAAGGATTCAATGGAATAAATGTTTAAGTTTTAATTACACGATAATACAAATATGCCGCGTGAAGTAGATATTTTGGCTCGTGGCTCGAATGGCTCTTGAATGTTTTGCGTGTTGTCCATTTTGCTATAGACATTTAGTTATTCGCCTAATTAGCCTCGTGCACTCCCCTCAATAATTCACCTTCACTATTTTATTCACGAAATTTTTAAACTATCTCGATAAACTGCAAACAGCTGTTTGTAGCGATAAATTCACAGGTCATTGATAAATTGAATCTCAAACAATTTTCTGATTAGGTTGTCTTGGGCTAAATTTATTTTAGTCCCATAAACAAGAAATTTAATTAACCCACGCATGCCTCTATTTGTAAAAATCAATTCATTTAGAAATAACTAAACGTCGCCAGTCTCAAAACAAAGCAATCTATCTGACAGACATCATTTGCAAATGTTTGCAAACTATCTTCCAATCATCCATGTAACTATTGCTCCTTTTGATATAGGTTTGCTGCGAAAATAAATTATTTATATGGAAATCAGTCGTCGAACCTAAAAGTTCTTAGGTTTGAATAATCTATTCTGAAATAATTTGAGAACCATTTTAAAGAAGTTATTCATATATACAGGGTTACTTTTTAGTCAGTACGTATGTTTTTCTCACGTAATCAGTGTAATTTATTTGATCATATTTCGTTAATAAAAAAAATTATTTTATTTTACCACACACTAAATTTCAAAAAGACACAATTTTAGCGGCGAACCAAAGACTTTTATATAATAGACAGTTAGAAGTAACTATTTCTGCAGATAACTTGGGATGCATATCTAGCAAATATATTTTAGTATTTTTAAGCGACTTCAAAAAAGAAGGAAGTTCCTCAATTCGACCGAATATATGTTTTTTTTTTTTTTTTATATATGTGTTCAGGGATAACTTCGTTGTTTATTAACCGAATTGGATGATTTATTGGATGATTGGTACCATGATAAGGAAACCAGGATCTGATGATGGCATCCCAGAGAAATCGAGGGCAACCTTCGAAAATCGTATTTTAAAGTATCGTATTTTAAGTATTTTGATAAAGTACTACTACTAGTACTATTTAATGAAGGTCGGGAGTCGATCTGATGATGGAACTGAAAGACAGTCGAGGGAACTCCTCAACGACTTACAGCAATTACCTGGTGTTTGGACTTGATTCATTTCTATTGATGAGATCTTTGCACCCATATGGATTATAAGTGCCATTACAGGTCTGATGATGGAGACCATACACAATCGAGGTAATTCCTCAACGATTTACAGCAATTACCTGGTGTTTGGACTTAATTCATTTCTATTGATGAGAACTTTGCACCTATATGGGTTATAAGTACCATTACAGGTCTGATGATGGAGACCATACACAGTCGAAGGAACTCCTTAACGATTTATAGCAATTACCTGGTGTTTGGACTTGATTCATTTCTATTGATGAGATCTTTGCACCCATATGGATTATAAATGCCATTACAGGTCTGATGATGGAGACCATACACAATCGAGGGAACTCCTCAGCGATTTACATCAATTACCTGGTGTTTGGACTTAATTCATTTCTATTAATGAGAACTTTGCACCCGTATGGGTTATAAATGCCATTACAGGTCTGATGATGAAGACCATAAACAGTCGAGGGAATTCCGTTACCTTTTGTTGGGCTTCCTTCATACGGTTCAATATGCCAAAATGTTCAGTTCGCACAAAAATAATAATTAAGATTGAAGTTTTACATATGAATACCACTGCCTAGTAGGCATGCTGATGCGTCAATTTGACACTGAATTTATGTTGCGTAATCGCGGTGCTGTCTCATTTTAGTAGCGCGTTTAAAAGCCCCATTTATACTAAATACAAATAAGTTACAGATGCGTTCAACTAAAAATTGAAAAATAAATTAATTTAAAAAAAAAAATAAAAACCGACTTCAAAAACATAAACTAAAAAGTTAAAAATAAAATAAAAGTTAAAAGTGAGGCGGAAATAGAAAATAAATGCACCATCTAATAAATTATTTTTATAACTCAATTATCATGGATTTTTAGATTTTTGTGTGTCTGAATGAGCTGAGTTTTGACAATCAACTGCTTTAAAAAAAATTGCAGGAGCGTTTCGGTTGGAATGGGTCCATGTGTACACATGTCAAAGAAATCAAATCAAATCTAAACATATTTATACTTAAATAGACTCGCAAATACTTTTGATTTGTCAACGTTTACAGTTCCAGGTTCTTTTTTAATTCTTTTAAATGTTAATATCGGTTCCGAATGTAGTTTCTCCTTAGATAAGAATAACTGACAAAAAACTCAGCAGTTACTTTTTTCAAAATTTTATATTTGCAGTAATACAAGTAGCAAAACTTTAATACTTCAATAAATTAAGAAAAATTACACAAAGCAAAAGAAAATCCGAACTTGCTAATTGCTTAGGACAACGACGTCCAGATAATTCAGTCACTTAAATATTTTATTTTTTACAATAATTTTATATTTATGTGTTGGTAAAGTTGGTATTATGTATTGGTAAATAGAGTCGTGATAACCCAGAGCGCAACGAACTGTCTCAAATTTATAAGGTCATAGGGCCATGGTTCGAATCCGGGCGTGTACCAATGAGTTTTTCCGACTTAAGTACATAACTATCAATGACTCCGTGCCTCGGAGAGCACGTTAAGCAGTCGGTCCCGGACGCTGTTAATAGACGGCGGTCGTTACAATCCCCAACCCGCAGTGGAGTAGCGTGGTGGATTTAAGCTACAAACCCCCCTCCTCACCCTGGGGAGGCCTAAGCCCCTGCAGTGGGGTAAAATGGGCTGATGATGATGATTGGTAAAGTTAAAATTTCTGAAGGCGATCAGATAAATACGGACCCCTTGTCTCATAAAATAGTTGTGTACGTTTTTCAGGACATATGATGGTACCTACTACTAGCTTATGTCTATTTCGTGTGTTAAGATTGTGAACGTCATTCTGTTTATTGAATTTATTTATTCTTTTATGCACAATTAGTATACTGTTATAGATATAGTGAGATGCCACAGCCAAGATACTAAAGTCCAAAAATCACTCCCAAAGGGAAACCCGGTTTTCCCGTCAGCAATGAAAACCACAAAAAATATCAGCGCTGAAGTATTTTGGGAATTGTATGCACGGAATGAAAATTGTAGGCAGCATGTCATTATAGGCGGACTTAAAAGATCCAAGATTTTAAAAAATCCAAGGAAACCTAAACAAAATTTAACAAAAGTAACAATTAACTTATGAATCGGTTTATAGGTAGAAGTTCGTCAACACGTCATAGAGACTAAGGGAAGTTATAGATGTATTTTTTTTCATTTTTAATTGTAAATTAATCGTTGTTTTTTTTATTATTTATGGACATAAAAAATACGCAAATAACACTATTTACTTTAAAATTCAAAACGATCAAAAGTTATGAAAGTAAATTAATTAATCTTAACACGAACCGTACGCTTACAAAAGTTTACGAATATTATGGTCCACAAATTTTCTAAGGAAGTGGAGCAAGCCTGTCTGTCGTTCGACGAATCTATTTTGTAGCCAAGAGCTTAGAAAAGCCAAGAGACAATTCAGGTGTTCCACCTACACGACTCGTAATTCACATGGGACAAGAGATAATTTTTTAAATTAAATCGCTATCCAAAAGCTTTATGAATCACTCTTATGAAATTGACGCAACATTATTATATACGGCTTTGACGACTCTTTTTTTAAATAACTAACCTCCTTTTCATTTTCATCCGACATATACAAGTCTATCCAATCGAACAAAATTAGTGATGGGGAAGTATCGATATTCCTTAACACTCCAACAGCTATCAATAACTTAATAGATAAGTAATTAAAACGTTCGCTATTTACAATTTTCGTTGGCAAGAAATCATCTATTTTATTATTTGAACAGCCTACTATGCTTTTGTTAGCAGTGAAATAAAAATTCATTAACAACCAAACTCATCATCGGCCATCTTATTATTTATGCGGTTGTAAAATAAATATCACTAAATGATCTTTTTTTTGGAAAATCGTGTTTTTTTTTTTAAATATATTTAGATATGAATCCCTTATATACTGATTGAATATGAATACTTTTCAACCTTACTTACAAATAATAATTTTTTACTATATAATAATACTTTTTTAAATTTAACTATAAGTACGTATTATTTCACATTCAGTTTCATCACGGCGAATTTAACCTAATACTTCTTTGATATTATATAGCGCCATGTCATAAATTTGAGGTAACAGTCGATATCGTCTTTCAACAACACTACAAGTACCATAAAATTTACGAGACTGAGCTACGAGTTTATTAAATCATTCGGTATATTAATTTTTGTTTTATTAAATATTTCTAAATCTAGAATGACAAAAGTCGAAATTTTGACTCTAAACAAACCTACTACTAATACTAGTATTAACTCAAATGAGAATATAACTCAATAAATATCAAGAATAAAATGCGTACCTACCTATTAACGTACCCTGAGAAAGGTGTTCACCATCAGTCGAGCAATTGATGACCCCCATAATAAAAAACAAGGAATATGAAAAGGAAAAAAATATGCGTCACCGGAAAACAGCCAAGCACATGGAACTTTTAAATCGTTACCATTTCATCCCTTTTGGTGTCGAGACGATGGGTCCCTGGTCCAAGGATACCAAAGCATTTGTCCACGATTTGGGTGTCGCGCTGTGTCTGTTGACAGGGGATCCTTTGAGCAAGGAGTACTTTGTTCAGAGGATCAGTGTCGCAATACAGCGCGGCAACGCGGCAAGCATCCTTGGTACCCTGAACCCATCGTCTCTTTAAAATTTTGTCATTTATCATAATTTACTTAGTATTTTTTTAATTTGTAAATACTTTTAGTTTTACTTTTTATATAATTTAGTTATAATTTGGTTTATATTTGTACATTTTAATTAAGGTTTTTACTAGTAATCTCTCATCAAAGTCTATATTCCACAGGAAGAGTCCATTTTTCCAAAATGAAATTTGTCCTGTGTATTACATTGAGCCTTTGACACCTTTGTACTAAATCAGCAATATCTGTTTAATTTTACTTTTATTTATTTTATTATCTTAGGAAAACCAAAAGTCATACAATATTTATTAAACCTTAATAAAAACAGGAAGCCAATTAGAGGTTCTCACAGGTAGTACGGTATTATAGTTCCTGTAACGTAATATTATGATGGCGCGTGGTTTTTCTTCCTCGGTTTCCTCGTATTTATGATGATCTCGATCATCAATTGCTCTACTGATAGTAGTGAAACTATAATAATAAAATCTGAATTTGCTACAGTACTTTTTTTTGTATAGTAATCGTATACCAGCGTTTGTGTGGCATTTAAACACGCAACGAACTCATAATTTTGAGCATCACTGCAAATGTATTTAATTAGCCATATGAAAAAAATTTACTTAAACCTATATTCCTGTATTTGCAGATAAGTGCAGTATTTTTGTCAAACATAGGTAGCGTTTCAAACAGCTGTATTTACAGAGAGAAAACATTTAATTTATTGTTTTATAACACATACATCACAACAACGTCTAAGCCCCAAACTAAGGATTAGCTTGTGTTTTGGGTACCAAGCGAAAAAAACACATACATATAACAATTAATACCCGGTACCAGTGTCAATATTCATCATATAAATACTGACTCGACCTGGGATTCGAACCCGGGACCCCAACTTCTTAGGCAGGGTCGCTACCCAGTAAGCTAAGCGGTCGTCCTAAAAAGACCTAATAGAATTTTAAACCTAAACAGAATCTAAATTTTTGCTAACCGTTTCAACGACCATATTAATAATTAACAAAACCTAATCTTTTTAAATAATAGTTGAAATTGTTGTTTGATATAGTTAAGAAACCATGTTGCATTATCTTACGCATTTATACCTACTGAATAGGTACCATTTCAAATAAGCTCAAGTGTACGTATTTAGCAATTTGCGATTCAAACTACCTAGGCACATTATTAAACGTCACGTTATAGTAGTTCTAATGATATATGATCAATATGCGAATGGATTTATTGAACCGGAAGTTAGCAGCGGATGTGAAAGGTATGCCATTATTTCAGACTAATAGACAACTGGTTCAATACATTTATTTCCATATTCACGGTATGCGATTTCGACAATATGGATGCGCGTGCCACTTGTAAATTGGAGGTCGATAGTTATTCTTTCGTAATACAAGAATCATTTTACGCACGTATTTACTTTATTATTTTAGTGATAATTAAGCGACTTCAAAAAAGAAGGAGGTTACTCAATTCGACCGTATATATGTTTTTTTAATTTTTTTTATTAGTATTAACAAATCAAACAATGTTTTTCACATAATTTTTTTGAAAGTAATGTTGAAAATGCTTAAAATAAAAGAGTGTTATACCGGATCAGACCAGTCGTATTGTATTTTTAATACAAATGCCAAACATTGACAATGGTCATAAATTAATTTAATTGTTTATTTTTTTCACTCAAAATTTCGATTTTAATATATTGATTTCATTTAGTACACCGTGAACATCGAATATTCATACTTCTCCATCACTGGTCACGTTTCAGAAAATTCTGCGAAAAACAAGGGACTAATATTTTAATTTCACGGCAGTTTTCTGAGATACACCCTGCGCATTTGACAACATGACAGATTGATGTGTATGTGTATGTCATGTGTATGTACAATTGCATTAATTCAATCGAACTTGACGTGTTGGCGACATCGTGTCTTTAGCTGACAATATTAGGCTGTGTCGTCTACACGGCTGTAGGATTTTTACGTGACAACGACTATGCGTAGTGCGAATTGCGCTGAGTAAGTGGTTAAGTCTTCTCGCCATGCAATGTGACGTGTAATGATTATGCAATCACCATCTATAACATTTCACTGTTTTCAATATTCGTTATTATAGTTGAGCACTGTTCATATTATTATGGTAATTAGTGACCTTTTCACCTGTCTTGTAATTTTTGTAATTTCTACAATAGGGTAGTTGCCTAATATTTAAAATATTATATTTACCAAGAAAATAAAAAAATTACTTTAAACGATAACAAAATTTATAAATGAAATAATAATCAGTTTAAGACTATGGAACTTATAAGTTATCAAAAGTTTATATCTGTCTCTTTCTAGAAAAAAGAATTTCAAAATTATTTTAAATGGCCTGACGTCACAGGCCTGTCTTTGATTACATAGTGTCTGGATGGTCCCTCGTAACACAATGTCAACAAAAATGACAGACCAACTTTTACATAACTGTGTGTGTAATTTAAGAAACCACATAAGTACTCTCGCTAGGTACGCTACACTAACCATGTACATACGAACCGTCTCTCTGTACGTGAATTATTACCGAACAGTTAGGTGATCTTTTTATTTATGGTTTTTGACGCCAACTCTGTATCTGTCATTGTATATTTAAAAAAACTCTTTCTTATAAAATAATTTTATAAAGTGTCTACTACGCGATAGAGATGTTGACTATTATTCCACATTACTTTGGAGTGGATTGAGGTAACTAAGTCATTCTTTCAGTGTTAGATTATATTTCAGTGTTCAGTAGAACAAAATCAAAATCGCAAATTTCTTATTCAATATAAGATGTTTACACCATAACAGTACGAATTTTTTACCGTCCGTGGTTACCGATTACCGTCTAACCACTCATACTCTAGCTAGCTGATAAAAGATGAGCTTGCGCGCGAGTATCAGTGCGCTAGGTCCCCGCGCGCCTGTCTTCAGCCCCGCAAAATTGCGTAATATCACTTCGATATTGTGAAGTAACATTTATGACTGTAGTAAAACTAAACGCTGCTGTCAAATTAATTTAGTCTATGGTTTATACACACTTATTGAAAGTCAAAATGAATTATTAGAAACGCTATTCATATTTCACCCTCTTGGGGGATGAAATTTCAAAAACCCTTTTTGAGTGCTCATCTTATTATATAAAAAACTACCGAACAAAATTCATGCGACTTGACCCCACAGCTTTAGGCTGAGCGTTGTCTGTCAGTCAGTCGGCATTCTATTAAAATTTATTAAAATCCAACACTTACCTATATAAAATATCGTAATATATAGTTCAAATTTCTATAGACTACGCTCTACGATATTATACAACACTACACGATACAAAAATACAAACTAATAGACGTGTACTCATGCAACTTAACCATGAAAAAAAAAAAAAAAAATTACTTCATATTATTAACACAAATGTACCCGTCAATCATATGCTACTTTGAAACTATCGTATCACTGCTATCACGCATGGCTCGCACCAATTGTTTCGTTTACCGAAAAATAACAGTGACCGTAACAGTTGTTATGTAACGATTACACAACTAGCGTAATTGTTGGTGTGGGTAACATCTGTTCTATTGTAACAGGTGACTTTTAAAGATACCATCGAACTAGTTACCTATATTTTTTAGTTGTTTAAATTGTTGTTCTGTATATACCTAGTTGTTGGTGATGTATGTGTAGTTGTTTATAGAGTTGTACTTAGTTACATTTTTAATTAGTAAGGTTTTATCGTGGAATACGTTACTTGACTACTATTAAATATATTATATTTATCAGGAAAATATAAAAATAGATTTTATACGACAACAAAATTAATAAATAAAATTATATTCGGTCGAAGAACATAGAAATCATAAGCTATTTATTAAAATTTTATCTCTGTCTCTTTCTTGCAAAATGATGTTCAACAATATTTTAAATACATACATACATACACATATACATCACAACAACGTCTAGGCCCCAAACTAAGCATTAGCTTGTGTTTTGGGTACCAAGCGAAGACACCACATACATATAACAACCAAGACCCGGTACCAGTATCAATATTCATCATATAAATACTGACCCGACCTGGGATTCGAACCCGGGACCTCCAGCTTCGTAGGCCTTACGTCACAGCTAAATACTAAATACGCCGTGCGGTATTGCTTTCTCTCTGTCTAAAAATCTCAATGGTCTAACAGGACATCTTAAACATTCATAATTAGGTAACTTTGTTAATAATGATTTATTTTAAACAATGATATTGATTTGAAAAAATTATTTCACTGATATATGTTTAGAAAACTCTTTAATATAAAATAGTTAAAAAGAAATAGTCGACTAGCATAATGCTATCTAAATACTAGGTATTTATCTATTAAATTAACTTGAATTGCCTATCTTAACTTATTCAACATTTAGCATTGGAAAATGCTATTCTAATCGATCTGGGTTAAGGCCCGGTTTTATGGGATAGTGCAACATCGCGCTCATGGTGCAAATTTTAAGGATATTCAATTCAATTTTTCAATTCAATTTTATTGCGTTCCACAGTTTTTAGCATACATTTACCTTACATAGAAAATAGACATGCTATATAATTATTGTGGACCCTGTCATAGAGAGCACAGCAAACAAGAAAAAAAATGGATAAAAGAGAGGATTTCTAAATCTACTATAAATAAATATAAGGAATATTAAAAATTTTAAATACTTGCTATAACTACACTTTATACGAGACCTACCTATACTAATTTATACACATGTTTGTTCATAAACAATATATTATTTATTTATTTTTTAATTTATATTATTGCTTAAGTATTGGGTAAAAACGTTATTTCCATTATTATCATTCATGTATTTTAAAAAAAGATTTATATTATCAGTGTTTACATTATATTGCACGAATAAACTAAACCTCTAAATATTTATATTAATATATTTTTGTATTTATGACGTTAAAACGTTGGTCCTTTTAATTTACGCCTAAAGTTATAAGTGCTATTGACAAATTCATTATTATTATTATATAAATGTATCCTTTAAATATTCAGAATAAGTGTAATAACTCTTTGTATACAATAGGTTCTTTAATAATGTAATAAATTTTTTATCGGTTTATACATTTTTTATAATTTCGGGTAATTTATTACATATTTTAATACACATAACATAGGCACTTGAAGAGTGAAGTGTAAGGTTTGAATTTGGTAGTATTAATCTTTTATTGTATCGCAAAGAGTAGCCACAGGGGATGTCCTCTCGCTTTTTAAAGAAGTCAGGATTTTTACGTATAAATTTGCATATCTCTAGGATGTATATGTCTGTAAGAGTTAATATTTTGTGCTTACAGAAATAGGGCTTACAGCTATCAGTTTGTTTGATATTGACCAAAATACGGATTAATTTCTTTTGCAGAGTGAAGAGATTGGACGCGTCAGTACTATTTCCCCATAGAATTATACCGTAACACAACCACGCATAGGCATATGCGTAGTAGGTCACTAGTGCTGTTTGAATATCGGTAGTCTTTTTTACTTCACGAAACGCATATACAAATCTAGAAATTTTATTCTTAATATGTAGTATATGCGGTTTCCAATTCACGTGCGTATCTATTATTAAACCAAGCATTGGAAACTCATCCATTACACCTATTGTCGTCCCTTTATATTTTAATTCAACCTTAAGCGGAGCTTTTTGATAAGGGCCGAAGACCATTAATTTAGTTTTTAAGATTAGATAAGATAAGATAAGATTTTTAAGATGTTGATGTGATGTTTTATTCAATATGTTTGTTAATGTATTATTTAGATTGATATTGTCTCGACATGAAGTGAGGATGGAAACATCATCCGCAAATAAAACGCAATGTTCGTCCATAATCTTAGGAAGATCGTTTATGTATATCAGGAACAGGAGGCACCCAATGACACTTCCTTGAGGTATGGAAGCATTTGTAATTTTAGCTTCTGATCGTATTTTCGTTATTGTATTTGTCTTGAGATTAAAATGTTCTATTTCCACATAGTGTTTTCTATTTTTTAAGTATGATGTAAACCATTTGTGTGTTATCCCGCGTATTCCTACCCCATATAGTTTACTCAATAAAATATTATATTGTACTTTGTCATAGGCTTTTGATAAGTCTAGTAATAGTCCAATCGCATATTTTTTTATTATTTAGTGTGTTTAGAACTTCCTGCATATAATTATAAACAGCTAACGTTGTAGATTTCTTTTTGCGGAAACCGTTTTGGCTTTGATTGAAGATATTATATTTTTCGCAGAAATTATAAACGCGTTCACACATTGCTGTTTCAAATATTTTTGATGCAGTAGGTAAGATGGAAATAGGGCGGTAATTGTTTGGGTCTGTTTTTGAATTCTTTTTATGTATAGGTTTAATTATTGCTATTTTTATAGGAGGATAGGAGGTTCAAAGAGGGCTTTATTGACGCGGAATTACAAGAGCTATCGATTGACATCAAAATTTTTAAAATTGGTTGGGTAGTTTTCGAAATTTTTTCGAAAAACTAAAAAATTACGTTCAAACTTCGGAGTTAATTATCTCGAAAACAAAAATCGATAGCGACAAAATTAAAAAAACCGGTCGGGCGATTTTAGTCGCATAAGTCCTGTCCCATAAGGCTGTCGAATAAGTCCAAAATTTTAGAAATCGGTCGAGTGGTTGATGCTGTAGAGCGGTCAACGTGAAAAAATGTTACAATACTTGCCAGTATTATTCGAATCAGTGCCTTGGTTCGAATCCGGGCGTGTACCAATGAGTTTTTCTGACTTAAGTACACAATATCACTGACACCGTGCTTCGGAGGGCACGTTAAGCAGTCGGTCCCGGACGCTGTCAATAGATGGCGGTCGTTACAGTTCCCAACCCGCAGTGGAGCAGCGTGGTGGACTTAAGCTCCAAACCCCTCTCCTCACCCTGGGGGAGGCTTAAGCCCCTGCAGTGGGGTAAAATGGGCTGATGATGATGATTTATAATACTTGGATTGGAGGGCGGCAGCGACAAGAGTGGGTCGCTGATTGCATTGGATTTGAACAGTTTTGTCATTGGAAATGACTTTCATTTCGTTGGAGTATAGGGGGTCATTTGGAAGTTTTGTGAGACAAGCAGATTACACGAACAGTTTTCGAGATATCGAGATGAACTGGTGTCAAAAGACGCAGCTCGGCGAGCTCTACAAGATGGCAAAAGACAATTTCGAAAAAGTTCAAAAACCAAAAAATTATTGGCAAAAAACGAAAAAATCGCATTTTTTTTCCCGATTTACATTTTGGGAGCCCGATATCTCGAGAACTAGGTCCGAATAAGAAAAAAATAAAAGATCGTTTGAGACTAAAATTGTTAGAATCGGACAACCGGAAGTAGTGGTTAAGGGTGCCCTTATTTGGAAGTCGGATAAGCGTCGGTGTTACATTTCGTACTAATTCGGTTTGTTCGATCGAAATGTCGTATATAATGTTATATTTCGAAGTTTTAAGCTCATTCAGATACAGTTGTGTTATTTATTTTTTTTGCGAAAAAAATTTAATTCGAAAAATATTATCCAAAATATGTGTGTTTACTTTATTTCGTTAGGTTCATTTTCAATGTCGTAAGAAGTTCGTGCGAAAGCAGGATATCCGTTGATTTTTCTATAAGCCTAGATGCGGTGCAAATACTGTGTAGTCCTCATTCATTAGCTCAGTCTAGTATTCATATTAAAGTATAACTGTCTACGTAGATCTTGGCTCGTTTGCAATTTTGGTTGCTAGAAATTAGCTACAGCACATTATTATCATATCAGTAACTAGCCATACCTATTCGTTACGACTGGGTACGTTTCGAATATATACATTTCTTGTCAAAGTGTATTTATTTAATTATTTATTTATTAAAGCACAACCACATCACATATATTCATACAATAACCAAATAAATATTCTATAGTATTATTCTAATATACATGACACTTATGGTGTACATAACATTTACAATAAGGTAGCATTAGGTAGTCACTCTGAACTCAAACAAAAAGGCGGCCCAAACTAAGGCCTCCTGCGCGATAAATAAAGTGTAGTGTCATAAAGTGATACAGTGTACCTATAAACCAGTGAATCAATCAACGGTGTTCGTATACCTCGAAACGAAAGTCAGCTTGGCTTGTTGCCAAGTCCAACCATGGCGGAAACCTCGATACGACGCATAAAAAGACTCTTGGAGGTATGAATATTTACTCCTCAGGTCATAAAGTAATGAAACTTTGGAATTACGCGAGTAATAGTATAGCTAGATTAAGAGATTAGCCTAAAACATGGTACCAAAGACATGATCGCGGAAGACTAATTTGTGTAACTCGCAAGCAATCCGTCTCGTAAATAATCGGTGAAAAGGGTACCCACAGACCTCGTAGTATAGTCTCTAATTAGATTTCTTATGCCAAGTAGTCTGGCTATTAAAGTTAAATTTAATCTAGTATAAATATCTTTGAACAACGCAGTTCTCATTTTTTTTTGTATTTGGTGAATTCACAATCTACGATAGTTTCTAGTAAATCAAACCTTTGTTCTATCTATGTGTGTGATCATTGTAATATATAGTCTTTAGTTGTACATACTTCCGTTGTTTAATTTCAATGAACCCAAGGAACATCCTTAGAGGGCTTACTAACGATACATTAGTTTGGTTGGATTGTACGCGACCGTTCCCAGTCAGCTCAGAAACTCTAAACCCTGAGATAAAGAGTCATCAAGGACTGAAGGTCGCTACAATTGACACCTACTTTGGGCACCGCGAGTCCAGCCGAGACATTGCTTGGAATGTAATGTAAGTAAATGGTAAGTATTATATAAAACTATGTATATAGAACTATGTATATAGAATTATCACAATTTGTTTAGGAAGAAAAAAACCGTTATTCCTGGACTAATGGCTGATGGGGACGATTACTTTCAATATTCACGGAAGTAAGTTGACAATGTTTACTTATTTTGACAATTTATTAGCGTATTATGGTGAATTATCACTTAGGTATAAATATTAAGTATGATCTTTGGCTCCTTTGCGCTTTGGTAAAAATAATACCTAAAATACGTGTATTTTTCTTTTAGTGCCAATAAAAAATAAAATATTGATATATGGGACCATAAACTTATTGGTAACGTGATAGTCTATTATGTTCGAGCTATTTGTTCGAGCGTGGTCACGTTTTATTCAGCTCCGATAAATTGTTTATTTTTTATTATAAGTTGTAGATTCTGTTGTAGATTATTAACGGTGTCATGAGTGATGTTATTTGTGAGTTTTTTTAGAATATCATAGTGCTAGATAAGACAAATCTTGTGTCTAAAACCACGGTTTTTGTGTGGCCCTAACCTGTCGCAAATATTTTTCTACCCACTTGATTAATGACGACGGAGGCGATCTTAAACTGGAGTGTTTCAATAGATAAAAAGTGCCAGTGAGAGGCGGTTCAACTTGGAGCGGTCTTATTTATTTATTTTTTTACACACCTTGGTTATTATTCTAATATCATGAGTACGTGCAGTGGTTGCGACCATTTAATCAGCGCCCCGGAGAGGATTGCTTGCTCTGTTTGTCCTAAAGTGTTTCACTATGACTGTGTAAATCTAACTAAGGATAATTATAGCAAACTCTCAGGCAAATCGAAGATTTCGTGGAAGTGTCCCGAATGTAAGTTATCGCGAAAGAAAGGGGATAACAGTAACATGCCCGTTAAAGAGGACCCGGCAGTTCTCAATGAGCCGCCTCAATTGGACTCATTAGACTTACGGTTCAGCAGGCTGGAGTCTTCAATTGTATCTAAGCTGGAGAGCACTATCCGCTCCGAACTAGAAATATTACGAAATGAAGTTAAGCTTATCCCGGAACTGGTAAAAACTGTCGAGTTTTTATCGAGTAAATACGACGAGGTGAACTCCGAACTAGCCAAATTGAAAAACGAAGCGTCTGAACTTCGAGGGCAAAATATAAAACTCACCGAAAATGTTAAAGAACTCAATTATAAAATAGGTATCATCGAACAACATGCAAGGGAATGCAATCTCGAGATTCAATGTTTGCCGGAATACCCCAGAGAAAATCTTCCGAACACAGTATTGCAGCTTGGCAGGGTGGTGAATTGCCCACTGGAAGAAAAAGATATACTGTCGTGTACAAGAGTCGCCAAATCGAATCCACAATCAACAAGACCGAAAGCTATCATCGTTAAGCTTCCATCCCCCCGCGTACGAGACAACTTGCTTGACTCTTGTTTGAAATACAACAAAGCACATCCTAAAGACAAATTAAATAGTAGTCTTCTGGGCCTAGGGGGTGATATAAAACAGATTTACATAGGCGAGCACCTTTCTCCTGGCAACCGATCATTACACGCCCAAGCCCGGATTTTAAGGAAAGATAAAAACTACAAATATCTGTGGGTTCGAAACGGCCGTATATTGATGAGAAAAAATGATGAATCCCCAGTAATATGGATACGCAATGATGAGATATTGAAAACACTAACGCAATGATTGGTCTTTCAGCTCTGCAATATCGAACTTTAAATCTATGCTTCGCGTTATTATTAATTATTAAATGTTTAATCAACTAAGTATTTATTATCAGAATGTTCGAAGCATACGTGGTAAACTGTACGATCTGTATCTTTCTAGTCTTAATAGTAATTACGACATCATAGTTTTGACGGAGACATGGCTGAACAGCAGTGTATTCGATACAGAAATACTTAATCGAAATTATACTATTTTCCGCAGAGACCGTGAAAGTACATCTTCTACAAAAAGAGACGGCGGAGGAGTCCTTATAGCAGTATCAAAACGTCTAAATTCGCGTCGTCTTTCTCACTTAGAGAGCAGTGTCGAAGATTTGTGGATTTCTATATCTAAATCCAATACTCCTTCAAATATACTTGCTATATGTGCTTTATATCTACCACCTCCCGTATCACCAGACAAACTGAATGCTCAAATTAACAATATTACTAACGCGATTTCCTTACTCCAAAATACTGATAACATAATAGTAGTAGGTGATTTCAATCTGGGAAACACGGAATGGTTATCGAGTTCTAACCAATCAACAGCTTCTTCGGCCATGTCTCTAAAACCAAATTTATGTAGTCTTGACCAACTGATGTCTGATTTTATGTCATTGCACAATTTAACACAGTTTAATCATGTCACTAATCATAACAACAAAATACTCGATTTAGTATTGTCTAACATTGCTTCTATAAAATGTGCGGTTGTGGAGGACCCCCTCGTTGGTGTGGATCCTCACCATCCTGCCATTGAATTTTGTTTTGGCTTTTTATCTCAGCAACTCATGAGGAAAATTAGCGTCAGTAAATACAATTTTTATTTGGCAAACTACTCCGAAATTAACCACGACTTAAATAACGTAGACTGGGATGGAGAGCTTGACATTGAGGGGTCAGTGGATGGTATGGTTCATGCATTTTATAATGTGATCAATAAAATCATTGACAAGCACGCTCCAAAACTAACTTGTCGGTCGAGTAAGTACCCTACATGGTACTCGAAAAATCTTATAAAGCTTATTAAGGAAAAAGATAAACTAAGAAAAAAGGTGAAAATGTACGGCAACCCTGTGGATATTTTTGAATATAAAGAAGCTAGAGCAAGAAGTAGAGTTCTTATCAAGAAATGTTATATAAATTACATGGAGAAAATTGAAAAGTCCATTAGTAACCATAATATTAAAGCCTTTTGGAACTACGTGAAAAATAAGCGTAAAAATGTTGAATCTATACCAAATGAAATGCATTTGGATAACGATAAACTTGTTACTCCTCTCTCCATTTGCAATGGCTTTGCCAGACATTTTTCATCTGTCTATGTAGACAGTCCCTCCGTTTCATCCATGCCAAATTATTCTCAATATCCAGACTCCTCTATTACCAATGTTCTCAATAATATCTTCTTAGCAACTACTAGTATTGAAAGAGCTATGAGGAGATTGGATGCAAAAAAAGGAGCGGGGCCCGATGGGATACCGGCGGTGTTTCTTCGGAATTGTGCTTCCAGTCTGTCCTATCCACTCAGTATTATTTTCAATCACTCCTTGTCAAGAGGCGAATTTCCTTCGCTTTGGAAAAGAGCTAACGTATTACCGATTCCTAAGTCTGGGGATTCATCTGACGTACGCAACTATCGACCTATCTCGTTGTTATGCGGTTTCTCTAAGCTTTTTGAGTCGTTAGTGTGTCCTCATTTCACTCATCAATTAAAATGTTTTCTGGCTCCCGAACAACACGGGTTTCGCCAGAAAATGTCCACGACTACTAATCTTGCATGTTATGTATCTGTGATATCTAATGAATTGGACAGGGGCCTACAAGTCGACGCTGTTTACACAGACATAAGCAAGGCTTTCGATAAGGTGGATCATGCTCTGTTGTTGAACAAACTAAGTTCAGTTGGAGTGCATGGTATGCTTTTGAACTGGTGTTGCTCCTATCTAAGTTACAGGTCCCAAAAAGTAGTTGTACGCGGCTATGAATCAAGCTATTTTTTGGTTCCTTCGGGAGTCCCACAAGGCTCTCATTTGGGTCCTATCTTCTTCTTAGTATTCGTTAATGATCTGACGCAGGTTATAAAATATTCTAAATTCTTATTGTTTGCGGATGATTTGAAAATCTTCAAAACTATACATAATTATGAAGATTCGGTATTGTTACAAAGAGATCTTCATCAAATAACTTCTTGGTCGCAAGCAAACAAACTTCCTTTCAACTCAGAAAAATGCAAGCATATTAAATTCACAAAAAAGCGAGCTCCTCTTGCTACATCGTATAATATTGACTCCATCACGCTTGAAGAGGTAACATTCATACGGGATTTAGGAGTTATTTTAGACAGCAAGCTCACCTTTACTAAACATTTTGATCATATAATATCCAAAGGTCTCAAGTTGATGGGTTTTATTTGGCGAAACTGTAGACAGTTCAAAAATATTGAAGCTCTAAAATTTGCTTATTTCTCATTAGTAAGAAGTTCCTTGGACTATTGTTCAAGCATTTGGAATCCTAAATATAAGCGTCACATCGAAAGGCTAGAAAAAATACAAAAAAAGTTTTTATTTTTCATTCACCGAGATAAAAAGTCCAAACTTATCTTGTACAATGATAGGCTTGTTCATTTTAAACTCATCTCTCTCGAGGACCGTCGCTGGATCTCCGATCAGGTATTATTATATAAAATCATAAGAGGTCATGTCGATTGTCCTCAACTTCTTAGTCAAATAAATTTTAGGGTACCTCGACAGAACTCTAGAATTGTTAATTTCAAACCCTTTCTAGTAAAGACTAGCAGGACTAATCTGGGCACGCAAAGCATTATCAACAGACTTTGTGATGAACACAATAAATTTTACCAATTCGCCAGTGAAACTGATATGTTGGTTTCTTCATTGGGAGTATACAGAAAATCATTGTACACATTTAAAACATGTAAATTGTCTCAGATTTAATTTTAATATTCTTTAAAATATAAACCTGGAATTCTCTTTTTGTTCATACCACAGCTTATGACTCTGAAATATTGCTACATATAATTGTATAGTTCTCGTTTTTTTTATAAATTTATTAATAATTATATAAATTCTCACCTCGAACAAAATTAAAACCATGTGTCCAAAAAGTGAGTGCAGAATTTATTCTGTATTCCTCACGCTGTGTTTGCCTGTTATTGTTCTCGCACTATACTTTTAAGATGTACTATGTAACTATATTAAGTAAGTTGTAGTGTAAGAATGTTGGCAGACCTTATAAATAAATAAATAAATAAATAAATAAATAAATAAATAGTCTGCAGGCGACTAACAGTTTTGTCGGTCAGCGGCCGCCGGCGAGACACCCCTTTTTGCTATAACAGCGGACGCCAATTAATATCAGTTGTCTAGTAACCCTTAACACGGGCTCTGCCTACTTTGGGTCTAGATGTCCGTGAGTGAGATATCCCAGTTAACACTTTATCCCCCCCCTCATTTCCCTTTTTAAACTGAAAGTGAGAAGCCTTCGATAAATAGATAAAATGTTTGTCGCGGGTTCGATTCCCGCCCGGGACACATATTTGTGTGCATGAACATGTTTATTTGTTTCGTGTCTGGGTGTAATAGTATCTATATATGTATATATTATGTAAAAAAAAAAGAATATTTAAGCACGTACATCAGTTGTCTAGTACCCCATAATACAAGCATAATATTTGCTTACTTTGGGATTAGATGACGCTGTGCGGGATGTCCCAATTATTTTTATTATTATTATAATTGAAGAAAAAAACATTATAAGAAAAGCGATACACGTGAAAGTTGTGTAGTATGGTGTGGAACTAGGAAATGCTTCGCCCACAGCAAGGCGTTGTAAAAGCATTAATATAACAAGTTCCAAGTTTTATTACTGCCAATTCCCACAAAACAGGAAGGTAGAAGGGATAGAATAGAAGGGCTTTAGAGAAGTTTTATTATAGTTTATGGTTCATACTTCCATTGTGTTAAATGTAATCCTTGTTACACATCTCTTGTCTTTTGTTTTAAAAACTATTAGATCTTTATAGTAACGTGTTTAAAGAGTGATCGACCAGCGAGCTTTACGGCGATTTTATGCCACATCGGCATAAAAGTAGCAATATTAAGGGAGTTTTCATGCAAAAAGAGAGTTCGGCCCGTGTCTAATCCTCGCTGTATTTATGTATCAATATGTACAGGAAAATATACGTAATAGGAGAAATACTGTCTCAGGGCGGTAAGTTTTAGTAATTTTTTTGATATCTTGTTTCGTTGTTTTAGAATAAATTCCTGAAAAACATGATATCCGTCGGTTCTTCGTTTTTGAAAATAATGAGCTGTAAATTCGATATTAAAGCAATAAAAAAACGCACCGCCCTAGAGACATTCTTTCACAATAATTAAATTTAAAAAAAAAACAATTAAGAAAAACATATATTTAAATAAAATAAACAGGGAGGAGTTTCTTGCCGGTTCTTCTCAATCAATTTATTTTGACTTTCAACAAGTGTGTGTAAACATCTTATATTGAATAAAAACTTTATGAATTTGAATTTGAATTTAACCCTGCTATGGTTCCAATTCATACACATTTCAGAAATGGAAACAGTCACGGCCCGCGAGCTGTTTCGATGGCTATTTTACAGGTATTTTTGGAAATTTGTTCTTGCCATCTCTGTCATTCAGGAATAGGTCGAAGAAGAGGGATTGAAACGGAGTTAGTGATGCCAATTCGAAGCCACGGAGAGAAAGACTATCCCCTTATATAATACTAAGACTATAACAAGCAGAAAGTCCACTTGAATAGGCGTTTGATATAGTCTTACTGTTATATATTATTCTTAGACGACCTATTGACGGCCGCTTAGCCTAGTGCGTAGCGATCCTGCCTACAAAGCTGGAGGTCCCGGTTTCGAATCCCCAGTCGGGTCAGTATTTATATAATGAATATTGATACCGGGTCGTGGTATCCAAAAACACAAGCTAATGCTTAGTTTGGGGCCTAGACGTTGTTGTAATGTGTACGTTATTATTATTTATTATCCTTACTGCTATGCCGATGAGTCATAAAATAGCGGTGAAGCTCGTTTGTCGATCACTGCCTTAATGATTTGTTATGGTTTTTTGATAGAGTTCGTTGGTTTATTTCGTCAAAAGGAATACCAATACCATTTCTCAAATTCTCTCAAGAAACAAAAAGTAGGTGATAAATTTCACCTTTCACATCAAACATAAGTTTTACTTATTTCTTTTATAGTTCATAAGAAACGTTAATTAGTTCATGAGAAACATTAGTTATAATTCGAAACAAAGTCAACTGCGGTGACCTAATTTAGGAATTTAGATTTTTTTTTTAAATTACTTAGAAAGTAATAATCTCTACACACTTTTTAGTTCCACTTTGTATTTCTACCTTGAAACTAGTTTTTCTTCCTGCAATTTTGGCTGCATTGATTATAATTACATTAGTAATGTAATTACATAAATATCAGTGCATATGTTTTAAATATCGTAATTAACAGTTTTTCACACATCTGTTTTACATTATTATTCTTATACTATTCTGCTCTGAAAAGTAACACCACGATTGTATGTTGAATGATGACGTGAATTTAAAGTTTTATAATAATAATAAATAACGTTTAGGTACCAAATAATACCTGGAACATCCCACACAGCGCCATCTAGTCCCAAAGTTAGCAATGTTCGTATTATATTTAGAGATACTTTTACACCCATCATCATCATCATCATCATCAGCCAATTTTTACCCCACTGCAGGGGCTTAGGCCTCCCCCAGGGTGAGGAGGGGGGCTTGGAGCTTAAGTCCACCACGCTGCTCCACTGCGGGTTTACACCCAGCCACGGAACAAATAAACATGTTCATACACACAAATATTTGTCCGGGTGGGAATCGAACCCGTGACCTTTGGTTCTGCAGTTAGAGTCTCTAACCCCTCGGTCAATCGGTCAGTGTATCAATATCAATTTAGTTGTTTTTATTTGAAAACATTTGATTGTGTTTTGGGGTCAGAGCGATGCTTCCGTGAGATTTTGGATAAAAGTTTCCAAATAGTTCGTACGTGAGATACGGTCACGTCTAGTCACATGAGCGTTAGTGACAAGCAGGAGACGGGAAGTGTCAGATTGTCACTGCAGTTTGTAAAAAAAAACTTTATGTCTATGAAACCATTACACAACCGTATTTCCAAAGCACCAGACGCGGTTTTTGGAACGCCTTACAAAACGAACTTTTAGAGAAAGGATGCTTGTTTTGCTTCGTAGGTATTTAAAATGGATGAATGGATTTTGTAAGCCTAGGTAGACCTGAATTTAGGTTTTATGTGACGATTATGACACCCTTAGTTATTTAAAAGTTTGAAGAATGTGTAGGCCGACGCGACGTGTTGATCTTTGAATTAGGAAATACAAGCTTTTTTACTTTTATAATTTTATTGGGAACTAGCGAATGCCCACGGCTTCGTCCGTTTCAACCAACTATAGGTATGTTTGTATCTATTGTAACCAAACTTAAACACTTCTTATTGGGGTAACGGAGAGATCCAATTTCTATCGGCCTCCCTTCCGGCCAGCTGAGTAGTTAGACAGCTTAACTGCGGAGCCAAGGATCCTGGGTTCGATTCCCGCCCAGGACAAATATTTGAGTGGATAAACATGTTTATTTCGTTACGGGTCTATAACTATATAATCGTTTTCGTTGTGGGTATATATATAATCAGTCGTCTATAACACAACCCATAACACAAGCATAATACTTGCTTACTTTGGGTCTAGATGGCCCTG
The DNA here is from genome assembly GCA_949709985.1 of Luffia ferchaultella. NCBI lineage: Eukaryota > Metazoa > Arthropoda > Insecta > Lepidoptera > Psychidae > Luffia > Luffia ferchaultella. The sequence continues at coordinate 3,979,712 of OX453258.1, forward strand.
TGTAGGATGTCTCATGTCTTATTATTATTATTATTATATTTATCACTTTCTTCTTTGCTCCCCGCTTATCATTTACAAACTGAACTGTTAATCCCGTGTTAAATAAACTTTCGCAAAAAAAAACCAGTTTATTGCGTAAAAATCACATAAAGATAGACGAATACGGGATTTCATGTCGTGCGAACATGTGTGTTTATGGCTGTGATTTATGGGAGTATTGTAATTTGTAATCGTGAAATATATACAAAGATTTTCCTTTCACCATCCACATTGTTTATTTCAGCTCTACAAAGCTACGATTCTGAATAAAATAAAATAACTAAGAAGAGTTACAATAAGAAAGATGAATAGTGTCTTTTACAATATTTACATATATAGATACTTTTTACGACCATACACGGAACGAATAGACATGTTCATGCACACAAATATTTGTCCAGGGCGAGAATCGATTCCGCGACTCTTGGCTCCGTAATCAGGGCTAATCAGTCAGTCGGTAAATTTTATAGGCGCAATCTCAGTGCATACACAACAATACTTACCTACATATAAAGACTTTTTAAACACTGACAATTTTTTTAAAAGTTTGAGTCATGAAATGTGATTCGAATGTCATACTTGAAATAAAGCTCAATCATTTGAGAAAATACTCAAATGTTTAAATTAATTTTTATTTTAAAATGCACGGCGCCCGCGCCTTTGGTCAGTGAGTGCAGTGAGGTTCTTTGACAATTTTGAGTACAGCAATGCCACTTGGTACGGATGTTATACATATCCACCTACACTCAAAAAGCCCGGTAGGCAGATTGAACTCTAGAAAAGAGAGGGTCAAAGTACGGAACTCCCGGCGCTCAGAAAAAAAATTCTAGCAGATGTATTTGGACTTTTGAATCAAGTTTGGTGTCATTATTAGGTGAATCGATGACACCCAGTTTATTTAACATACCAATTGAGTAGGGTTCCGTAGCAAAATATGACGCAATATCTAAAATAGTAAACTTTCAGTGGTGAAACAATGCAAACAAACCCTTATATATTGAGATTTTTGTGAGAAACTTGGTTTGTAAAAAATATTTTCAGAAAGCCCGTTTAATGTACATTATAAAAACATTAACAATAAATATACATTTAACTATTTTAAATATAAAATAAAATATAGAACGAATTGCGACAGTCGTTAGCGCAGCGCAGCGGTTCACAAAAAGACCCGAAATGCGTAGTGCGATTAGCAAAAAATGAGATACCTGTAGGTTTCATGTGTATAACTTGAAATTTAAGTACTTAAGTATAAAAATATCATATCTGTAATATTCTCTTATTTCTGAAATGATACAATTAATTTTTTTTTCTTCCTTTATTTTGGTCTTTCCTCTTTTTAATATTATATTTTATTGTGTAATGTAAAGTTATCATCTTCAATACATGAACGAAGTCGAAGGGAACATTGTTAAAAATAATAATAAATGTCGGTTTCACTTAAAACCACCTCCACAATTATTACATAGCTCAGTACATTAGAGCTGGCGTTTGAAGCAGTTGCATCGTGTACGTCACTACAAGATTTTAAGCACCAACATCTCATTAATTCTAGGCGTGCTTTTGAGCAGTCATGGAAATTTCGCTCTAGAGTGACACCCAAGTTTATTACTTTTCCTCTGCCAACCCAATTCAGAAGAGCATGAAATAAATATTTTGCATCTCAAGTAGTTATCGCCTCACAATTTTTTGAAAATCAGAGCCCGCTTTGTCATAATCCTCTTCATAGAGTGAGTTAAAGCCTCGTTTAGGATATGCTTTTCATGCCTCACAGGCGATTTTTTGCCCCTTCCATTAAATGATGATGTTGTGTCACATGTGGTAAACTAATGAAATAAAAGCAAAACGTGAGTCCAGTAAACAAAAAGTTCAAAATAGTGTCACTTTTTTCAATTTTGCCACAGATTCGTCATAGGAGTCCATGCGGACCCTTAAATATCGATTTTGAAAGCAATCGGTACAGTAAATAAAAAGTTGAAAATGGAGGTCACTTGTCCCTGTCATAGAGGGCACAGCAAACACATCAAAATTCAATATTAAACATCTTACTGTTCTTCCGACCGTGAAAATTGGTGAAACTTCAATTCTTTGTTTATATATACGAAAATGATCCACAGTTTGTCACCGCACAAATGGTACGTACCATTTTTTATCTACACTAATATAAAGAGGAAAGATTTGTATTTTTGTTTTTTTGTGTGTATGTTTGTAATGAATAAACTCTACTACTACTGTGACTCTGAGTAACATAGGCTATATTTATTTAACTGTCTGTTTGTGGCTTCACTCGTGTGGACTACACAGTTGTACACTGATTTTAAAAATTCTTTCACCTATGGAAAGCTATATTCTCAGCGAATAACATAAGCAATATTTAGGCGAAGTGGAGAAAGAAGTCGCTCATCGCTGAGTGCTCGACATGAACGCGGGCAGACGCGTAAGGGCAGACGTCATTGACAGTTGTGTGCGTTTGGCGAATTTTCAAGGCATTGGCGATTTGTTAAAAATGCACTGTAATCTAATAGATAGGTAGGTATAGTAAAAGAAAGGACTTTTTAGGGAGTATAGAGGAAGGGTTGATAGGGGAGAGATAGAGTAAGGGGTTAGGAGGGCAAGGGAGAGTAAGTGGGTAGAAAGGAGGAGAGGTGGTGGAGGGAATGGGAAGGGAAACGTTTTTGTAGTCCACCCGGGCAGAGCCGGGTACGACCGCTAGTATTTTATAATTGACCGAACGCGTAAAACCATGGTAAACCCTATCAGATAGTACCTACCGAACGCCTAACATTGACACAGTATGCCATTCGGTACCTAGGTACATACCTACGTCCCCCGCACCGCACCGCACGATTGCTCTGTTTTGTTCAGACTAGACTAGTGGTAGCTCGCGAAAGAAAGATAAAAAAGATATATATCCTGCCAGAAGCTGGTATTATATCTTCATATCACTTGTGTTTCAGCTATATCTTTAGAATAGTTTATATCCCTAGGTGATATGCTTCATTTTCGGATATACCTACAATTGTAATGTGGTCAGTGCAATGCGAACGATTAGAAAACAAGTGAACGACTCGCGAGCTAGCTGACCCGAACCGAAAGTAGGGATAGTACATTGTCTTATTAAAACGAAAGAACGAGAGAGAGCTACATCGTTCGATCTACTTTGATCGTTCATAACGTGCGAAGTGTGCGGCATGAATACAAAGAAGTTTTTACCATCGCATCATATTAATAGAGTTCAATTTTGTGACCGCGATATTTCAAAATATTATAATACGGTGAAATTAAATGCTGTGTTGTTGTTTGTTGAATTTATTTTTTTAGTTTTAATTAATTACGAATGATAATAATACGATGATGTAATTGCAGATATAAATCATTCATTCATTTGTTTGTTTTAGCGCTCATCTAGTAAGCTAATATACAAGCAGATGCGCGGGATCGCCAGACTAGACCGTCAGACCGTCGTCCTCGTCTCCAAAAAGAGGTACTCGAATCCTCCATATATTTATAAATTCAAGCTCTTCCAACGCCATAATAATAATAATTCTTTATTGACACCAATAATTTATCCAAAATTATAGGCAACCTTGATCACCAAACTAGAGTATACTGTGTCATGGTAGTTAGTGTTCTCAATAAAATGATATTTTGAACGATCAATCAAAATGAATTTAATAGTTTAAAATGATTGCATTCATTTAAGAGAAATTATGTTTTGTCGCGAGTTCGATTCCCGCCCGGGACACATATTTTTGTGCATGAACGTGTCTATTCGTTCCGTGTCTGGATATAAAATATCTACTATACACTATAAAAATTATTTAAGGATGCCTATCAGCTGTCTAGTATCCATAATACAAGCTTCGTTTAGGTACACGGCGCTGTGTTTGATGTTCGAGTCCGAGCATAGACATAAAGTCCGAGGTATTATCATTATTACTACACGGATTTTTTACACAAACTTATATTTTTATACCAATGGTTCGACTTACTGAAATTTTTATGTATAAATAATAATAATAAATAAATTAATAAATAAAAATGTTTTCTTGTACTATTGTATTGTGTATTGTAGTAAGTTTAATATTTATTTTTTGTACTCATAATTTATGAGTACAAAAAATAAATATTAAACTTATAATTTATGAGTACAAAAAATAAATATTAAACTTACTACAATACACAATACAATAGTACAAGAAAACATTTTTATTTATTAATTTATTTATTATTATTATTTATACATAAAAATTTCAGTAAGTCGAACCATTGGTATAAAAATATAAGTGTAATGAACAAATCAGAAGTTTATGAGTCATAAACTTCTGATTTGTTCATGTTATAATCACTGGTTATAAATAAAATAAAAAACAACATTGCTACAATATTCGCACAGACCGATAGCAATCTAAATTATCAATTGGACTGCTGTGGGCTACCAACTCTCGATCGAAGCTATAGAAATGTGTAGTAATAGTTACGATTAATAGGTATTTTGATATTACGTGTTGAACAGCAAGTGGGATGTGCTAACCGGTCATTCCACCTGTCGTTTTCCAGTACGTTTATAGAGGAAGCTTTCAAATGTGTAATCTTTTATTAACGTACTAAATAAAATAAAATATTCACTTTATGGTGCAACACAAAAAAACCATTTTTGTTAATATGTTACAACAATTATTATTGTAATTATAAAACGACACAGTAACCTCTACAGTAACTGAATATTTAAAATGAAGGAAGACACATATTTCAGTTTTTAACCTTCCCGCTATCCAAGGGAAGTTATTGATTTGGGTCCGATTTCTGACCATTTTCGGCTAGACGTCCGCATGTGTGTGTCATTGAGACTTAGATCTGATTAGATTTTGAAGTCAATCGTCAATCGAGCTATTTCAAAAATATTCAAAAAATAAAACTCAAAAAAAAAATCACGTTCATTTTAAATAACTTTGAAATTTTCCAACCAATCTACTTAAAACTTTATATACGTTTTTTGTACATAAAAAACTGCGTTGCGTGCTGTGACGCGTTCACAAATTTCCGAAAATGTGTTTTTTTAACATAACTTTGTGATTTTAAGATCGATCAATTTTTGGTTTTACACAAAAAATTTGTGCTTACAAAATTACATATATGCCGTAAATTGCATTAAAATCAAACAAAGCGTTCAAAAAATATCGCAGGCCACAAATTTCCGAAAAAATGTTTTTTTAACATAACTTTGACATTTTACGACCAATACATTTTATACTTTACACAAAAGTTTTGTGCTTACAAAATCGGATAATCGATATTTTAAGTTCGAAGAGCTAATTACCTTTCTAATTTTCGAGTGCTTTGAACTCGAAAATAGCGGGAAGTTTCAGAGATGGCCTGCAGGGTCAACCGATTTTTTTTTTATTTGCAATGTATAAGTAATAGTAATAAAGTGCATTGCAAGTTAGTTGAGTCCTGATAGAACCAATCAAAAAACAAATTAAAATTTTTTTTTTTTTTAATTTTAATACGCTTTCCGCTCACGCCTTCTACGTGTGCACCTCACTTTTGTATCACGAACGTTTAAGGGACATTCTGGTTTAGCCGTGAAAGGATAACAATCACACATACAAGTTTCCCGCTGTGAAAATTAGCCTAATGTCCTTCCTCAGGGTTCAAGCTATAACAAGTATAACCAAAATTTGTTTTGTGAAAATTTCGTTTTGGCAACGTGACAGACAGACAGAAACACTGTCGTATTTATATAATATTAGTATGGATGCAACTAATTACAAAAATATTAAATTAGTATATGTTAAATATTTATATATTAAACTAGATAATAGAAATAATCAAGAGATTCCGCATGAAAAGCCCTAAATAGAGAATTCCATTTTTTTAATTGGATTAGGAAAGACATCTGGATTCTGGATTCCTGTATTTTAATATTTAAAATAATAGATCTTTCGCTTTAATTTTCTCGCTCTTGCTTATGGTTATTATATATGTATATACTATGATTAATTAATTAAATTATGGCTGTCTCAAATAAGGCCCCATAGGGCCATGGTTCAAATCCCGGCGTGTACCAATGAGTTTTTCTGACTTAAGTACACAATATCACTGACACCGTGTTTCGGAGGGCACGTTAAGCAGTCGGTCCCTGACGCTGTCAATAGATGGCGCTCGTTACAGTTCCCAACCTGCAGTGGAGCAGCGTGGTGGACTTAAGCTCCAAGCCCCCCTTCCTCACCTTGGGTGAGGCCTAAGCCCCTGCAGTGGGGTATAAATGGGCTGATGATGATGATGATGATGATACTATGGTTACATATGGGCCTAGGAGATTCATTACGATCACCTCAATATTTTATTTAAACTGTGCAATTATATTATTTAACTGTTATGTTACTCTTATTTAGGTTGTAATGTAGGTGTTTTACTGACAAATGAGTCTTTGTTACTTGATATGAAATAATAAATAAATAAAAGCTGTCAGGATTTTTTTTGTTTGAGATAGTAATTTGTTAACGTCAAGAAGAACGTTCATTCAAAACTGGTATAACAAATACCTGTACAAGGTATTTGTTATACCAGTTTTGAATGAACATATTTTGATTTTTTAGCATTCAAAAACTGTTCGCTTTTAGTATAGAAAATATAAATTGAACTTCTATGTATTGTAAATTGTAAATATTTCAAGGCCTCCCCTGCTCGATGGCGTACGTGCACTAACAGGTATAGGACACTGTACATTCCCAAAATATGTACACCTCTTGGAGGTGCAACCTGGAGTCACGAGATATATTAACTTTTATTGTAACCACAAAAGCGTTTAATCGCTAATTCGGGCAGGACTTTAGTATGCCTTTTTAAAAACTTTTTCACGTTAAAAAATATATGAATCACACTGTATAGTAACGAGCAAAATCTTCATACGATTGCACATATTAAGTGGTACAAATGCAGGGTAATTAACACGGCCCCTTCACTAGCCCAATATCGACAACATGTCGGGCAACAGTGATAAATATTGTGTAACCGAAGACGTCCGAATTTCTCACGTTCGGCATACGATGGTAATGAAATTAATATTGAAATGAAAGCCTTATTCGGTAAACAGGCCAAAAAATGGCACCATACTTGGAAAATGAATACTGTTGAAAACAATAGAAGTAATTCAACAGTTTATACGTGTCTGTTTATAAGGTGTCAATTGCCATTCAACGCGGCAATAAGACAAGCGTCACCTTTAGGTCAGGTCAGGGGCGACAAGGGATGGGTTATTAGATCAGTTTTTGTGTCCCGTACTTTTTAAACAAAATCCAAATAATTTCATTTGTTAAAACATTTGAAAAACATTTGCAGATACAGATTGTTTGTGTATAATAACTTGGTTAAATAAATAATACAGTGTCGTAAGAATCTAAAAAATATGCGTATAAAAATAACTGTTGAGTCATAATAGCCAACGGGACCCTATTACTGAGCCTACGTCGTCTGTGTGTCCGTCCGTCTGTCTTACTACCATTAAAGGGCCATATATTAGCCGGTTGTTTTTTTATAGAATATACGTTATTATGGCAGATAAAATAATTAATAAATGAACAAAAACTAAAATATAGAAAAGAGTCCATTAATAAAAACGTGTTTTTTTTTAAATAGTAATAACTATCGAATTTTGAATATACCAGAATTATAAAAGGTGCACGCTTGCTAAACTCAATGACTCAAACCCTACAAATTTTGTCAACCTTATTTGCCTTTATGTACCTGCCTTTCATTCAGTAGTATGTACAGATCGCGTCAAACTTTATGGCGGATCTGAATACAACGCTCTAAGCGTGGTTGCGCAGGTATACAGTCATATACCCCTAGCTCCACTGCATGTCGCTACACCTAAAACTGGTTACTGCGATGCGACTTGTGCCTACTTTCCGATCTGCCATAAAATTTGATTGTAACTGTAATTAGTTGTTTAGGGTAATCCATAAAGACCTAAACACAACACTAGCATCTATGTAGCTGCAACAGTTCGGCCATACGTGCGTCCCGCCCGTCACCCTACCTCGACCTATTTGGCTCACTCAAGTGTCAACTTTGGTTCTCGAACAGAACAGCCAGCATTACTCCTCTTTTGAACTAATTCCAAACTCGGTTGTAATATTGGTTAGACACACAAGCGTCAAACCAGGTGTGATATAGTGCAATCTCTAAATTAAAACAACCTCGAACCGAATAAAAAAAATAACCATAAGTGCAAAAATAAAATGGCGGATTTCATAACTTCGTGTGGTGGTACGGAACCGTCGACCCGCATTTGACCGATTTTTTTTCCAGACGCACATTATAGATCTTTTGTACATAAGTATTAACATTAAATATTTCGAATTTTACAGAACAGAATATATTTCCTTATATCGTAAGTACCTGTGAGAGTTAAATCCAAGCAACTCCGTTGTACGGAAGAGCATTATTATGTACGTGTAAATCAAAATTTTAAGGCATCGTCTTACAACAAACCCATATAGTTCTCCATGTTCAAATCATGAAGGGTGCTTTATGGTTCTAAAAAACTTTAATAATAATTCATAGTATGAACTATTTCATGAATTCAACTATGAACAAATTAATTTAGGATATGTCTGTACGTACATACGTAAGTTACAGTTACATCGTGAAACCTTAGCGTACTTACGTATCTAAAAAAATTGAATAAAAAAACAACAATACAAAAATATTCATTTATAAATTTTGTACGTGTGCATGGCTTCCCCACTCTATCTGAATTGTCTATGATACCAGTCCATCCTTGTACTATATGGTTCTAAAAAGACTTCTTTTCCTGAAAAGGATTTGAGAAACAGCTAAATTTCTGAACATCCGAAAATTCACTAACGTATGAAATCGTAAATTCTGGTGATTTAACTAGCAATATGGATATCGTCTGAAAGATATTACCTGTGCTTTAAAAAAATCAGGAAATGTCGAAAAACAATTTCGAGGGGAAACATATTTTTACATCGAAATATAATATTGTACATGCGATCAGGTGTCGCTATGTTACGCAATTTTCAATAATATAACACGTACCTACGATTTATTTGAAAGTGAACCTGCATTTTGACGATTATAAATTATTTAATAGTGAATGTATTCGTTTCATATAAATTACATTCAAATTATTATGTTATAAAACCATATTGCCACGAAATACGCATGTTAAGGAGATAGTCTTTCTCTCCTTGGCTTCGAATTTGTATCGTTATCTCCGTTTCAATCCCTCTCCCCCGACCTATTCCTGAGTGACTGAGATGACAGAGCAAATTTCCAAAAATACCTATGAAATACCCGTCGAAGCAGCTTGCGGGCCGTGACTGTTTTCACCTCTGTAATGTGTATGAATTAGAAGCAAAATTTATCAGAGTCATTTAGAAAGGATGTCTCTAGAGCGGTACGTTTTTTTAAATTCACTTTAATATTGAATTTCCATTTTTTTTTTTTGGAATTTTTTTGGAAAATTTGATGTGATAGCCCAGAGCGCAACGAACCTGTCTCAAATTTATAAGGCCCCATAGGGCCATGGTTCGAATCCGGGCGTGTACCAATGAGTTTTTCTAACTTAAGTACACAATATCACTGACACCGTGCTTCGGAGGGCACGTTAAGCAGTCGATCCCGGACGCTGTCAATAGATGGCGGTCGTTACAGTTCCCAACCCGCAGTGGAGCAGCGTGGTGGATTTAAGTTCCAAGCCCCCCTCCTCACCCTGGGGGAGGCCTAAGCCCCTGCAGGGGGGTAAAAATGGGCTGATGATGATGATGATGATGAATATTGAATTTACGGCTCATTATTTTCAAAAACGAGGAACCGACGGAAATCATGTTTTTCAGGAATTCATTCTAAAACAACTAAACAACATATCAAAAAAATAAAACATACCGCCTTGTGACAGTATTTCTCGTATTACACATATTTTTTTCTGTCAATATTAATACACAAATACAGCGAGGATTAGACATGGGCCGAATCCTCTTTTTGATGTGAAAAGCCTACCCTCCTTACTGCTCAGAAATTCGGCCAAGTGTGTTTAAGATTTAGGCGCGGATCATTCTGTAAGGTGGCACATTTTATTAGGGTTTCGAACTTCAAAAGAAAAACACGAACCCTTATAGGATCATGTCGTTGTTCGTCTGTCTGTCTGTTCGTCAAGACCCTTTTTCTCAGGAACGCATGCAGCTAGCACACAACAATTTACGTTTATAATTGTTTGGAACTCCCAGGACCCTAGTCCGACTCGCACTTGGCTGGTTTTTATTCTACAACAACGTGATTTCTCTTTCATAACCATAAATTACAATAGGGTACAGATAAATTCCTTTTTAAAAAAATCTCCTAATGCGTTCTACCGTTATTTGATCAGAATAGAAATATTCGACATTATGAAACGCAAATTATTCGTGATGTAATTGAATTGTTTATCGATTAATAAATTAGAAAATACTTGTTTATATTCAATAAAACATGAAAGTGATTTATTACGCATTATTTGAACAACTCTACGCTCGTCTGGCCTTAGTCTAATACAAACATGGTATACACTCTGACACCTGGCACGCTCTGTAGTCTAAACGGCTTGATGGATTTTAACTTATGAGGCGTTGTTAGATTTGTCTCAATCACAACCTCAATCGTGGGAATGGCATAGGGTATATAATATTTAAATATGGCGTCTGCGAACCAAAAAAATTACAGGTGGATTAAAAAAATTAACAATACGGATCAAATAAAAGCTAGAAAACAAGTAATAATTTGAATGTTACATAAGGCATAATAAGATATAATATTTATTTTAAATTAATTTTTTTCCCTAAAAGACCATTACCAAACATATTTTGACGGCTTAGCCTAGTGGGCAGCGACCCTGCCTGCGAAGCTGGAGGTCCCGGGTTCGAATCCCAGGTCGGGTCAGTATTAATATGATGAATATTAATACTGGCACCGGGTCTTGGTTGTCATATGTATGTGGTGTCTTCGCTTGGTACCCAAAATACAAGCTAATGCTTAGTTTGGGACCTAGACGTTGTTGTGATTGTGTGTGTTATTATTATTATTATTATTAGTAATCCTATATCTTCGTTCTCTTTCTTTATATCAAGGCTAAAAGTTTGATTAGGAGCTTCGGTCGCCAACTTAGTTAGAAAGGGCGTGATCCCCGCTCTCTGGGTCGTTTCCGGAACAGAGGCTCGCCATAGGGATCCAACACGGTAATAACGCGAGCGTAATGGAGACCTTTGCGTCGGGTTCGACAGGGAATGCTTATTTTTAGCCATTTAAATTGTATATATATATTTTAATAATTAGTTTGTTTTCGCCTACAATATCTTAATTAACATTCAAGTCATATTTATATGATAGTGTATTTTATTCACATACTGTAAATTATTGAACTAGTTTTCTTTTTGTTTCGGTAAATTATTTTTACGCAATCGATTTTTTAATAATGCCTGCACCCAGATAACAGACTTTCGCTTTCATAATGTAACTTAGGATTTATATTTTAACATTTCACTTTTTACGCGCATGGTTATACACACCTACTTTTATTTAAGTCCTAACATAATGATTGATCTATTGATGTTTCTAGTATTGCGCAACTTCCTTGTGTCTCATAGTGCGATGCTCAACCTTTACCTGCAATCGCGGATTGGCCCCTGACTTTCGGACTAACCCAAACTAAATGAAAGTCTTGTATTTTCTAAACTTTTTAGCAGAGGTGATGGATTAACTATTCTTAACTTTGCAAAATAAGTCGATGGAAATTATTTTAGAAAAGTACTTTCATAATGCACCGACTGGTTTTTCAGTACTCCGTACTGTTTCAAGGACGATCAGACGTAAGTTAAATAATTTTTAAGTAAAACAGTTTTTACTATAATTAAAAAACTATAACTGCGTTAGATATGGCGAGTAGTTAGGAATTCAGGAAGTTCAAAACAATATGGATGGTTCTGATCTTATCATCGCAACTGTATTAACATAATGAACGACTTAAGTATGTTTTGAAATCTTTTTAGATATAGGTATTGTAATCCAGCACTATGCAAAGCGCCTCGTCATTAGCTACGCCCAATATTGCCACTCAAAAGTAATAACTCCGGTACCGTGTATTTATTGTTTCATGCAATTTTATAATACTAGCTTTCATGTGAACGATTAAACAATTTCTTTCATTAATTAAATATTGGAAATAAATTGACGCACTTATTTGTTTTTTAACCCCCGACGCAAAAAGAGGGGTGTTATAAGTTTGACGTGTGTGTGTATCTGTGTATCTGTCCGTGGCATCGCAGCTCCCAAACGGATGAACCGATTAAGATGCGGATTTTTTATAGATTTAAAAAAATGTAAAATTATGACAGAGTCAAGAGTTCGCAACGATCTTATGATGAAAATAAATGAGTATGATTTTTATGGTTTGGTTTCATGGTACGGTTAATTTTTACCCCAGTATGAGCACGCCTTTACTTTTGAGCAGCATGGTGAGTCACTATTTTCTTAGCGTGAATGGACTATAATAGAATACTATAGACTATGATAAATTTCAAAACCAAAATGGCTGCCACCACAAAATGGCGAATTACATTTTTTTTCAAATCCCTCAATATGGGTAGCATATGAAAGGACTTGACTAGTAGAATAATGTACACTATATTGAAAAGGAATGAGGAATATCAACTAACGAAATTAAAACTAAAAACTAGAAAATTAATTTTTTGTCCGATCATGTATGAAATAGTTTAACTAAATAACTAATTTTAAAAATTTTTAAATATAAAATGAAATTAAATATTTTAAAAACCCCCGACACCAAAAAAAACTAACCTTTAAAAAGTGTGAAAGAATACAAGTTTGTTCATTGTCAAATGATTTTTGATCCTTAAGGCGTCTGGGACCGCTAATTATTAGGTATTTTAAGTTTACTTAGCGATCCCAGACGTCTTTAAGGATCAAAAATCATTTGACAATGAAGAAACTAGTATTATTTCACACAATTTAAAGTTAAGTTTTTTTTTTTGTGTCGGGGGTTTTTTATTTTTTTTCGAAATAACGACGTATTACGAGTAAATATTGTTTTTATAATAGCGTGGTCACTAGCGCAGCTATAATTGGCACAATAATACAGTACAGAAGAAGTGTACTCATTTACCACCGCGTTGAAACTACCCGCCCATCCAGTACAAAAACAATATAAACCATATGAGTCCTGGAAAAAAAAGCAAGTCGAATTTCTATTGATTTTAATTTTTGGCTTGTGATAGTCATTAGTCAAATAACTTTATTTCGTAGTTATGTAATAACATAACATAACATAATCTTGAAATACGTTACAACTGTGAATTTATTACTTTGTGGAAAAACGTCACTACAAAAGCGCATTCAAAAAGTGCTGGTTCCTTTCAGAAGAATACGCAAGAAACTGACGAACGCTCTTCTCAACAAAATTAGGAGAACAGCTTACACGCATGACATTCATCATCTTAGTAGTCCGATACTTTATAATAAGCTTTTGCATAAAGCTTTCGTTTTATTGTAGTTTTAAGCTTGTTAATAAAAGTGCTGGCCGATTTTTAAGACATCAATCGATAAATGATATCCTTTGCCGATCACTTTCTTTGGCCAACATTCCATGTTTGTCTGAACCAAATGGTAGACGGCAGACGGCCGGATGCATTCTGTACACACGTGGTCTAGCGTTGGTCTGGGACGCTACCTGTGTTGACACACTTTGTGCTTCTCATGCTGTCGCCTGCCACAGAGCAGCTGGTGCCGGTGCAGAGTCAGCCGTACAAATGTTTAGTGTTCTCAGTAGACAATGGGTCCATCTGAGGATGCTGTTTGCGTTCTCGCGTGAGATTGGCGAAGGCTTCGATTGGTGTCGGGTGACCCTTTGAGCAAAGAATATTTTGTTCAGAGGATCAGCTTAGCCATTCAGCGCGAGAATGCTGTTGGCGTTCTCGGCACTTTGCGCCGTTGTTGTCATGTTTAAGTTTGTATGAAATAGATAAAGTTTTGATTTTCATTTCTTTTTAATTTTAATATTTATATTTGATATGAATATTATATTTGATAGTCAATATTCTATCAGACCCCTTTCAATATAATCTCACATCAAAGATATTTGGGTTCAAATTACGCTCGGTGGCTTCAATGCATAAAATTGACTTACTTAAATTCAAATTCAAAAAGTTTTTATTCAAGAGAAGATGTTTACACACACTTATTGAAAGTCAAAGTAAATTGATTAGGTACCGGCAAGAAATTCCTCCCTCCCTTATTTTATTTAAATATATGTTTTTCTTCATTGTTGTTGTTTTTTTTTTTTAAATTTAAGGTGCTTACAACTATTACAATGATGTCCATGCGCACTTATCATTTAAATACTCGCTAATACAATAGTAAGCTTTTTTCATGAGTTGGACTTTAACTTGCTTTATAAATTGATTAGAATTCAAGTCTAACATTTCTTTTGGAATTTTGTTACAAAAACGGATACAATTTCCCATGAAAGAATTATTAACCTTTGAGAGTTTGAACCTGAGAATTGATAAAGTACAAAAACCTAAAACGGTATTACAGATATTACGTAGTGACACTTTCACAGATTAATATTATTGCACTCTATACTCTAGTGTATAACATTTCGAACAATGCCGATGCGGAACATCGATTGAGTATTATTAGGTTAATCGATTTTTTATTATAATACGCGTTACTATCAATGATCTTTCAATGAAGATTATTATTATAGATCTATGCCTATGCACATAGGCAACTAAGTAGGTATAAAACAGTGAAAGTCCCTTCATACATTTTCTACTCTGAGTTACATTGTTGCTACCTTAGTAACATTTTTGGTTCTAGAAAAGCCACAGAAATAACTTAACCTAACCTTTTAAAATCTTTCTGTGGCATTTCTATGACCAAAAATGTTACTTGGGCGGTGTATATAGGGTAAGGAAATATATTATATCCTGTCCGTGTTATATTGTATATACACGACGCTGTTTTTTGTTATACGCTCAGTTTTTAGCACAACTAAAACTCTGACGTATGCTCGATTGCGACAATTAGGCTGACCACCTCATGCCACAGTTGCCTTGGTATCCTGTGATTGGTGGCATATGGTAATATATTTATCATCATCATCAGCCCATTCTTTACCCCACTGCAGGGGCTTAGGCCTCCCCCAGGGTGAGGAGGGGGGCTTGGAGCTTAAATCCACCACGCTACTCCACTGCGGGTTGGGGACTGTAACGACCGCCATCTATTGACAGCATCCGGGACCGATTGCTTAACGTGCCCTCCGAAGCACGGTTTATATTTATAATATATGATATATTTAATATAATCGACGACCGCTTAGCCTAGTGGGCAGCGACCCTGTCTGCGAAGCTGGAGGTCCCGGGTTCGAATCCCAGGTCGGGTCAGTATTTATATGATGAATATTGATACTGGTACCGGATCTTGGTTGTTATATGTATGTGGTGTCTTCGCTTGGTACCCAAAATACAAGCTAATGCTTAGTTAGGCGTTGTTGTTATCGTGTGTGTTATTATTATTATTATTTATATTCTCTACCTATCGCGTAGGGGAAATAGGTTCATAGAATACATAACAACTTGAATATATTGTAGAGTGTATGGAATATGCGAGAATTTTGGACCCCTGGGACGTATGTGAGCTTAAGGTGGGAGGGGGGAGACGAGTTATTTTTTTTAGTTTTTCGGTTATATCTCGGAAAAGGTAAACTCTGGAAAATATGTTTTGAATAAAAATGAAAGCGTATTTTTCCTACAAAAATGTTGCTATACATATTAGCCGAATTTCCGAAGGTTTTCGTGATATACGTAATTTCTCAGCTCACCACTTCTAGAAATGTACAACTATTTAATTTTTTGTTCGTTTTTTTGTAAGACATTTCGATTTCTCATATTTTCTTTGTTACTCAATAACATTTTTAACATAATTTGATACAATTCTGTACAGGCAAGAAATATTTTACCTATTAAAAATTTAATTTGAATTTTCATACAAATTCAATAAATAGTGTAATATTTAAAAAAAAACATATTCCGTTAAATCAGAAATCTCATTAGCGTTAAACTTAACTCAAAATAATATTCGTATAATTTTACAACTCATTAATCTTTACGAAGCAACAACCGTCAATAATATTCACAAGAATTGTATGTAACTCTTTCGCTAAAATCTTAATTACTCATAAATATTAGGAAATAAAATGCATTCAAATAACAATTTTAGTTTAATAACGACATTTTGTTAAATAAAATAGCAAATTACGTAACATAGGTAGTTACATTTTTTTACTTTTAATTAGAAATTTACAAGCAATTAAAAAGCCTCTTGTAGTATAGTTACATTTTTTTTTAGAACTCGTACCAAGGAAACCTACTAGTCAATTATACCTTTTTAGGTATCCTGGAGCTGCTTTTGAAACCTAAAAACGTCTTAGATATTCACTTGGGAGCCTCAAAAACCAGGACAAATAAAAAAAACTTAGGTAAAGTTTAGAATTATGGAATTAGTTTTTTAAGATCAGGTACTGCCTGATACTGTCGTGATAGCCCAAAGCGCAACGAACCTGTCTTAAATTTATAAGGCCCCATAGGGCCATGGTTCGAATCAGGGCGTGTACCAATGAGTTTTTCTGACTTACGTACACAATATCACTGACACCGTGCTTCGGAGGGCACGTTAAGCAGTCGGTCCCGGACGCTGTCAATAGATGGCGGTCGTTACAGTCCCCAACCCGCAGTGGAGCAGCGTGGTGGATTTAAGTTCCAAGCCCCCCTCCTCACCCTGGGGGAGGCCTAAGCCCCTGCAGTGGGGTAAAAATGGGCTGATGATGATGATGACTGCTAAAGTTACGTTTTTAAATCAGTTTTTCTGCAATTAAATTGCATACAAAATTCTATTCAATTGCAATAATACGATTTTAATGCAAAAGCTGTGAAAAACACGGATTTACGAAGTGACAACAAAGAAGACGTAATCATTTCTTTACAAGATCAGCTGATAGTAACTAACAGCAACTATATAAGATTAGCCTTTAAAATTGTATGCATTGTAGTACATTATGATGCAAGTACGGTAAGCTGCATATTACAGTCGAGGTTTTATAGGCATGAGGCGAAGCCGAGTGCTTATAATAAACCGATGACTATAATAGCCAGCTTACTGAGTACGAGCATCATACGACGTTTTTCAATACATTTGCGTTTAAAATTAAGTGGATACTTAAAATGTGATGATGGCGGGAGCTAAAGGTGCGGGCGGGTTGCTTTTCGCGGTTTACGAATGCGTCACAAACAGAATGCTCGTTTGTGATTGGAGTAAAGTAAAAAGGCCTAGTCCTGTAAAATACAACATTACGGTACAAGTCTAGTACAATTTTCGATCTCATAAAGACCGTATTAATAGCAAATGTATTGAAAAAGATATTTAGAATAATATCTTCGTGTATTGCCGAATATTCCCGAATATTAAGATCGTGGCTGTACTCTTCAATCCTTTAATTAAATCTTTCTATCTGGATTATCTCACACAGCACCGTTTAGTCCCAAAATAAGCAAGTACTCATCATGCTTGTATTATGAATACTGCATTACTGATGTACCAACATAAATATCTTTATTTATATTAGTTATAATTAATTCGTTATATATTTTATAATATATTTAAACACATGTCTGATTGAAGATTTAAAATCAATTTCACACTAACCGTCACACAGTACTTGACCGTAAGTTATCCACACGAACTCTAAAATAAGTTAAGTAGAAATGAGTAAAAAAATAATACAAAAAGTTTTATTTAAAAAAATTTATTCAATAACAAAAACCTCACTTCCTCCTGAATAGTCATCGGTCCTGAATAGTCATGTAATTATTTTATGCCTAGGGTAGGACATTGAATAAGTCAAACATAGAACCAAAACTTAATACAAATTTTGTTATTAAAAAGAAATCCGAATTTCCGATGTCGCGCGTCTAGACGACATTCGGCGTCCCACTCATCCTCATCTCGGTTCGCGAGCGAAGGAGGATCTGCCGAGCGACCTGACCTTAAGGTTTGTAAGTATTATCACCTCTACCCGCATTTATATATTCATTATGAACAGACAAATCGTTGTCTTCCTTAATAACCGGTTTGTCGTATTCGGCTTGCGAATTGAGGGAAGGTTGTTGAAAGAAGTTATATTTTGATTGAGGGTTTTGGTAATACAACTGTTGAGAAGCGCTAGGGTAAAGGTAGTTGTTGTACAAAGGATTGGATTGAGGGATCAATAACATTGACGGATTGATGGACTGATAATTTGGACTGATATGGAATGGAGATTGATTGACTACGTGTGGAGAATTCAATTGATTCGGAGCAAATAACGATTGGGGAAATGGTAGGAATGAGGGCTGAATCCCTGCCGATTGCGGGATAATCGCTAACTGAATCTGCCCGGTGGATTTTGATGGAAATATTTGGTATTTTTGGTATCCATTGCTAGGTAAAATATTAAACGGTATGAACTGCGAAGTCGTAGGTTGTGGGATGAAATTAATTTGGGGCTGTTGTGGCTGAAATTGGGAAGCTTCGGGTTGATTAGAAGTATAATACTGGTTGCTTTGCGTATTTTGACTAGGATAAAAAGATGTGTGCGCTTGATTTTGTTGATATGTCTGAGTTTGTTGGCTCTGGGGTTGGGATGGATTCTGAGTGTATATCGTGTACGTATAATCTTGTTTCTGAGCTCCCGTTGATATTGCGTTCACGTTGTTCGCCTTGCTAACACCTCGTTTCTTCTGTTCGATGTCTTCTGCTTCGCTTGCGGCCGCCAGCGCAGCGAAAGCGACGAAAATCTGAAATTGATAATGACATAACCTATCAATCAAGATCAAACCGATAAATCAGCAATTTCGTTAAACTAATTATTGGATCGCGTGCGCTGCTTCAAATCGATTCTATTGAAAACTAAAATTCAATTATTCCTGATTTATGAAACGTAACAAGAATTAGGTACATTGTATTATACTTTTAAATGAACCTGTAGCATCGTCAATTATATTACATAAATATTAATATGATTATAAAAACTATCCTGACCATAGACATAAGAACAGGGTAGAAAGAGCATTGTCCTAAAAACTTGAGTTGGAACCATCGCGAACTTAATCGCTCTTGTGATATAACATAACTTTATACAAACGCTTTTTATAAACGAGTACTATATAATCAATAATGCAGATACAATATAAACATGTATGTATAATTTTATCTAAAATTTTATTTTCGAAAATGAAAGTGACTGAAGTAAATAATAATAATAACGCTTACATCACAACAACGTCTAGGCCCCAAACTAACTGGTTTTTTGGGTACCAAGCGAAGACACAACATACATATAACAACCAAGATCCGGTACCAGTATCAATATTCATCATATAAATACTGACCCGACCTGGGATTTGAACCCGGGACCTCCAGCTTCGTAGGCAGGGTCGCTACCCTCTAGGCTAAGCGGTCTTCATAAATAAAATACGTAATACTAATAATAATAATTCAATAAACAAGTTTTATTTCTTCTGATAACAGAAGTTAAAAACTACAATACGCCAATATTCTGCTATACAGGATTAGAGTTTAATGACCAGCCAAATTTTAATATAATGATCTTCAGTAGAAAACCGATAGCCGTCTTGTTTCCTTTTAGTATCTTTTTATATAAAAATATTGAGATATGACTACACGAACCGTTCCCAAAAAAACCAATAACTCTAGTCACCATTTATGCCCGCCACCCCATTCCGTTTCAAGGCTTCGGGCGCGCACGTTTACTATAGCATTAAGAAGGAAACCAAACGTTATAAAATGACACTGTAGATAAAATAATTTATTACGAAAATGTAACCCATATGTTTTATTTACGCAATGAGGGCTATTGGTGATACCTAATATCTAGAAAAATTTTGGCCGGTTACTAAAATGTCACCTTGTATAATTTTACTGGATGTTCTAAACACGATTAGGTCTTTACGACGAACTTTGGGGGCAAACCTTCGGTTGAGCTTATATTTATTTAGCTTATATATATATATATATATATATTTAACAATTCTATAAATTACACATGATTTTAACTGCATGAAAAAAATATTATCAAATCTGAATTCGTATAACAATACTCACAAATATCGTTCTCGTCATATTGTACGTTATACGTAATCACATAATTTTTCTAGAACGACAACCGTTTTTTCTGTAAAGAACTGTTTTTTTACGATGAACGTTTTTCTGTGATATTCGTTTTTTCCTGAGAATAATCAGTTTCCCTACGAATTACAATTTATACTAGAGCGTTCCAGTCGATGGAGCACGGTGTAGTGGCTTTGAATGTCAACACTTGTGCTTATATAAGCGTAGGACAACTTTTCTCTAGTCTAGATTTAAAGGGAATGACCGCTAAGGTCTATGTCCGAGCGTTAAATGTGCGGACTTCCTTGTTGTTATAGGAAATCGATTTCCTTTTGATCTAAGGAAATGAAATAGGATTATGTATGTGTAGTATAAACCAGTGATATATTATTACATGGATATGGCATAGTCATCACATGGTCCGCTGATTTTTATGACGAATTTCCACATAACACCTTCGTCTTTTTCATAGACTTTTTGTTTTTTGGCAACTACTAATTAATACTCACTTTATAAAATAAAGCTCTGTTTTAAATTTCAGCTTCCTAGACTTAGTAGTTTCAGCTTTATCTACGTTGATAGATCAGTAAGGACAAAGACAGACACAAAAAATAGCTCATGTTACTCTCGACAACCTTCTTTCACGTCTGCAAAGTTTCTTTCTTTTCTTTCACGTCAACTGACAGAGCAACCAATCTATATGTAGTGATGTAAACCTATATATATCAGTTTAATAGAGTTAATTTAAAATGAAATGTTCGTTGATATAAAATGTTTTCAAGGGGACTTTGCCATTGTCTGTTCACCTTCTCTCTCAGTCTAGTAGCATCTTCATTATGCTATATTTACAATACGTGAAAAAATAAAATAAAGGAACTTGCGGTATCTCCCTATTTATATAGATATTTTATTAAATAAATATTGTTTAACATTTTGAATGTTCAATAAAACGTCCGCCTGCAAAAAAGAGCGACTGAAGACACGTAAATAAAATGCGCGAAATATGAAAAGTGAACATAAATAGAGCACATTTCCGATGTTTTTCGAGTATGCGTAGAACGTGCGAATTTTGACGCCAAATGAGCTTTTGTTTACAATGTGGTGTATTCAGATCCTTTTGACACATTGAAAAATCACAATTTTTAACAATTTCATACTCATCGAATCAAAACGATACATTCAAACCTATGCGTATTCTTTATTTTTCCAGTATGTCTACTTCCAGTATCCCATGTATAGAGTGGGCATGACTACCCTAACATAACTAAACTAACTCGTATTCATAATCATGACACCAGAACTACTCTATTACACTATTAGCACTATACCATGCGGACGAAGAAGCGGATGGGAGCGAGTCTAGCAAGGCAATCTCATCACGTTTCCCCTCTTATCTTAGTGTAATAAATTAAAATTAGTAATTACAGAGTATTTTCTGTAACTACTAATTTAGAAAAAAAACGGGCACGTACGAGTCGGACTAGCACACTGACAATTTTATACTCCCCCCTCCTCCTACGATAAATAGTACATAAGATGCACAAAATCCGAATCATTGTTTTAGTTTTTTAGATAGACCCATAAAAAAATTGTTTAAAACGTACAAAAACGCCCCCTCCCATTTTTTATTTTTGAAAATATAAAAGATTAAAAAAATAATGGATAGTTTATGCAATAAGTTATACACAGTGACATCCGACACGCTAAGATAAGGAAAAAAATCTAGGTCGTTTTTCACGCAAAATAATTTAATTATATTTCTGATTCAATAAATCTGTAACAACCCGTGACATACGTACGGACAGACTAACAAACGGATAGCAGAGTAATAGTAATAGGGCTCCACCTTGCCCTATAAATGCAGAACCCTAAAAAGTTATGTTGTAATAAATACATGTACTTAAGTTTACACGGCAGCTAGTCACGCATCACCATATCTCAGCTTTCTAGAACGCTTCTAAATCACGTGCAGTATTGCCTAACTCGTTCTGATATAATTATGTAGCTTTTAAAAAGCTTAAATTTAGCTGTTGCCAGCTTAACTGTATTATAATTTATCTAATTAGTGCATATATTCAGACTTTCAACTTTTAAAACCATATTACATAAAAAAATCTGGAATAAATATTGTAATGTGGTGACATAAAATGGAATTTTTGCGAGTTAAACTTATTAGCTCTGCTCGGCTTTCGGTGTGTTATGCTCCATGCACCCTCATCCCGAGGGGAGGCCTAAGTCCCTGTAGTGGGGCATAATGGGATGATATAGTATATTGATTAATTTTTAGGTTCCGCACGTACGCGTTTAAAAAACGTAACTCATAAAATAACTTTCGTGTCTCTTTGTACGTCTGTCACACCTATTTTCTCCAAATCCATAGGACGAAGAAAATTGAAAAACATTTTTGATAAAGTTAAGGCGCCGCTGGCGAAATTGCAGCCTTTGCAAGTTAAGTTGTTAGGGCAGAAAGTAGATGGCACTGCA
The DNA here is from genome assembly GCA_949709985.1 of Luffia ferchaultella. NCBI lineage: Eukaryota > Metazoa > Arthropoda > Insecta > Lepidoptera > Psychidae > Luffia > Luffia ferchaultella. The sequence continues at coordinate 4,002,479 of OX453258.1, forward strand.
GGTCATCACGGTTGTCAATGTGAGTTAATTAGAAAATTTTCATTCTCTTTGGTTGTCGTTACAGCTGTTTGTCAACTTAAAGTTTTCAACACCATTATTTTGTTTGTTTCAAGTATTTTTATAATGTCGCGGGTTCGGTTTCCGCCCGAGACAAATATTTGTGTGCATGTACATTTGTAAATGTCTATTTGTTCCGCGTCTAGGTGCAAAATACCTATGTATGTATATATTATAAAGAGTATTTAAGTATGTATATCAGTTGTTTGGTACCCATAATACAAGCTTTACTTAGTTTGGAATTAGATGGCGCTGTATAGGACATCCCAAGTTCCAAGTCATATATTTCTGTATTTATTTTATAAACCAAAATAGATTAAACTCAATATCAAACTAAAATCAAACTATCCAACACAGACAACATGGCAACCGCCTTTGACAACCAAGCAGTGCGTCAGTGCCATCTAGCAACGTCATTTGGTACTCTTTTTTTAAAGTTTCTCATTATTTAATCATCAAATATTGAGCGATCAGATCGTTGTTAAGTATCAGTCACATCAAAATGTGACTTTGTCCGCCGAAATGACTTTAATCGACATTCAAGCACTCTTCAAGCAAGCAGGCAAGCAAACAAACAAACATTCAGGAACTCTGATATATGCTTTTTCTTATATTTAATAGCAGATCAACAATTAGTGTTGACGTGTTTGTGTAAGAGTTTCGGGATTGTTTAGTTGTGTACAGATCATGTAAAATTTCACAATGTTAACTGGTTCGGCCTTCACGACACAGGCATAAAGCCTAGTGTGGAAGGCGGAACGTAAAAACTAAAAATGATAAATTTTGAGGTAAAATAAACGATTTATTATTATTATCAATTAATCAACAAATTAGAGAAGGTAGGTAATAATCAGTGATATTACACGGTCGATTAATTTCTATTTCAAAATTCAGGTGGTTTTCATTTGTCTGTCATGACGCAAGTTTATTTATTAACCACAGCGTCATAATGAGAGTGGTTTACTCGACTATGTAAACTCTATAATAGATGAGTCAAGCGTTCTTACACAGGGAAAGCGAGCGCGGAAAGCGCTAAATGGGCCCACTCATACGTAACTACACTTTAAAACAGGACAAGGTTGTATGTTTGCTAACTGAACTATTCTAATTATTAATAATTAAGTTTGTTAACTCTTGGTTTCAGACCAAAAAAAACCTGCTAAAAAGACTATTGAGAATGCACCCTTAAATAACCGTGTAGGTAAATGATGCTTTGACACATGAGTCACTTGTGAAATTTCATAAAATTCCAAATTGACTAGAAGCTCTCTTCTACGTTTACCGTCTAACACTCATACTCTAACTAGCTGGTGCAAGATGGCGATTGTTAGTCCAAGTTTTAGTGCGCAAGGTCCCCGCGCGCCGTTCTTCACCACCGAAAAATCCCCGCGCACCGCATTTCAATCCTGCAAAATTGCGTAATGTCACTTCGATACTGTGAACTGACATTTTGACTCTATTAAAACCAAACGCTGCTGTTAAATTAATTTACTCTACGTGAAATTCACACTCTTTTAAACATTTTTGTCACGCCAGTGATCTCGCCATCATTGACACTGTATCCAGCCGGAAAAATCCTGATGTTATTTATTACAATTTATTACAAATTTATTACATATTTATTATAAATTTATAACAAATTTATTATAAATTTGTAACAAATTTATTATAAATTTATAACAAATTTATTATAAATTTATAACAAATTTATTATAAATTTATATCAAATTAATTATAAATTTATATCAAATTAATTATAAATTTATTACAAATTTATTACAAATTTACTTGTGAACGGTGATGAGCTAAACAACGTGCACTGTGTAGGTCTCTTTAGGCAAGCCCGTGTCGAGACCCACAGTTTGTTGATGTTAATATAATAATACATACATGAAATAATATACAAAAATACACAAATTATATAAAAAAATAATTACATAATATATTAAAAAAAATTTAAAAGGATCAAGCATGTCCTTGTGTTTTATGTGGTAAATTGTAACAATGTTTCTGCGCCTTAGTAGCCAAATTCCTTGAGCAATTTTCTGTGCATTTTTTTTTAATTTTTTAGAAATTAATTTAATGTTTTGAAGTAGCTTGTTGTAAATTTATGGGCCAGTTATATGTGCGCATTTCTCCTGTGTTTCCAAAGAATCAATAAGCTATTGAAATGCTTTTAGATAACATTGAAAATGTTTATCAGATCGTTTTCGTGGTGGAGTGTGATTCGACTATATTTCAGAAATGTATGATGGTAGACGGTAGGGAGTATTGTGTGATACCAAATTTTCTAAAATCAGTCCGTAACTTTTTTCGAAAAATCGAAAATGGGAAATAAAGATGAAATTTCCCGATTTTTCGGACTTCCGTACCGGTACCGTTCGGTAAAAGAAATTTTGGAATCGGTCGAAAACTATAGGCTGGACAGGTGTCCTTATAAATAAAGACACAGGGCAGTAGTGTCAAAAGATGCAGGAGGTTGCGGAGCATCGTATGGTACCAAATTTTAAAAAATTGGTCCCTAACTTTTTTTCGAATAATTTGATTAAATTTTTTTGAGAAAAATTTGTTTTTTGATGTTCCTTTGTACTCAATGTCCTCCAATAGTTGCGAGAAGCCCAAAATCTGTAGATTTGTTTTTGTTCGCAACACGGTTTTTTTTTTATAGTCTGAAACAGTGGCATGACAAATCACTCTCTTCGATTTTTAGGTTCAACACCTCAAAATGTAAAACAAAAATATGAAAAAGTTGACTTATTTCAGTGAAACTATAGAAACTTTAAATATTCTAGTTATAGAAATTTCATAATCTATACTAATATTATAAAGCTGAAGAGTTTGTTTGTTTGTTTGTTTGTTTGTTTGAACGCGTAAATCTCAGGCACTACTGGTTCGAATTGAAAAATACTTTTTGTGTTGGATAGTTTTTTTATTGAGGAAGGCTATAGGCTATATGTATAAAATAATATTATCTGTCTGTCTGTTTATTCGAGCAAATCTGCAAAACGGTTAAACTGATTTTGATGAAACTTCACAGATATGGAAAGAAAGTAGTCAAAAGTGACATACATTACTTTTTGAATGTCTGTATGTACGTCCATCTGTCTATTCGAGCTGATCTCCAAAACGGCTAAACCGATTTTAATGAAATTTCACGGGTATGAAAAGGAGGTAGTTGAAAGTGACATACGCTACATTTTGTTCGTATGTCTGTCTGTACGTCTATGTGTCTGTTCGAGCTAATCTCCAAAACGGCTGAACAGATTTTAATGAAACTTTGCAGACGTGAAAGAAGGTTGTCAAGAGTGACATCAGCTATTTTTTGTGGCTGTCTGTCGTTTGTCTTCACTGATCTATCAACGTAGATAAAGCCGAAACTACTAAGTCTAGGAAGCCAAAATTTGAAACAGTGGTTTATTTTATAACGTGTGTAAAATTTTTTTAAGAAAGGAATATTTGGATGGAGGGGCTTTGTATGAGAGTCTTTGTTCTTTAAAGTTAGAAACAAAAAATTTAACATAAATAAATAATGACGTGTTTCAGGGTTTTTGGATTTCCACATTTTAAGGGTGGGAAACCGGAGGTGAAAAGTATGGGAGTATCGGTTTTCTTAAAAGAGTGGGGAGAATGAAGATTGAAAGTTTGAATGGGTGTATCCAATATTAGTTTCAGGAAAAAGTACGTATAGACTATTTCGAATGTTAATATTACCTAAAACAGGAATGTGTAGTCTACGCAAGCGAAGCTGCGGGCGGTCGCTAGTAGTTGTATAAATATACAAAATCTCTGTTACTGAGATGTTTACAGAAATTTCGAAGTCTTGGCTCTACAAAAATATACTATAGTTTAAAACAAACCATAAATAAAATGGGTATTAACGTCTTAATAATTTAAAAACGTTTGTATACACTCACGCGTACAGCCAGTTCTTAATCCACCACCACGGGTTGGTGGATTCGCGGCCTGAAAAGTAGGACTGAAATTAAATACATGGTATTTTCGCAGTTCTTAATCCACCACGCCAGCTGCTCCAGTACGGGTTGGTGGATTGGCGGCCTGAAAAGTATGACTGAAAATAAATATTTTCGCATAAATTCTTAAAAAATAACAATAAACAATAGGTACACAATAAAATAATTACTTTAGTTCTTTTTCCATTTCGTTATGTAAATTATTATCAATTACGAAATTAATGAGAAACTGTTCCAACCAATTTATTCAATTTCCATTGAAATGTAGTAATTAATTCTCACAGTAGCTATATCATCAGAAACTCGTCTGTTCGGTAGCTATTGTTTTGTAACAACCCATATTTTACTGTCAGTGTAACGTGTATAGATAGATTTTGTAAGTTTTTTTTGTAAGCACTTCATAAAGTTTATTACTTCACGTAAACTTGAACCTCCACGGACTGGCGGCATATAGAGAGTTTCATTTGTAATAAAATATGTTATTACATACGAATCTTAGATAGCATTAATCATCAAGATGATAAATGATGCATAGAAATACCAAAAAGTTATATAAAGTAGTTTAGGCGATGTATGCTTTTTTGTTTATTTTATGGGAGCTAATAAGTAGGTACGTACAATTTACAAAGATTTACAAGGAAAAAAAGACCAGATACTTACCTACTTAGTTTTAGGACTAGACTATGCTCCAATGGAACATAAATCAACTCTAATATTTTGTATTCAAATCCCATACGGTCTCGGAGAAACAAGACTTTGAACATAGGTATTGATAATTGAAAAAAAATAGTTAAATATTTTTCTTTATAAATATATAACTACTAGGGTGTAGTTAGTTTATATTAGGGATAAATCGCACGGTGATTTTTCTGTTATTTTATTATACAGAAATAGGTACTTTACTTCTACAAAACAGAAGGCGGAGTCGGGGACTTCCAAAGGGTGCAGAAAGCCGATTGTAACGTTTCGACACTTGACTTAAAAGTTCTAGCATGCACCGTCTTCGGCTTAGGTTTTGTAAAACAAAAATATTTCTAAACAAATATATTTTGAATTTTTGTTTTGAATTAATTTGTATTTTTTTATTTTATTTTGCTGTGGAACATCTACGGAACCCCATTTTAATTGGCATTTTTAAATTATTAATAAAATATTTGGGACATTTTTAATTATTCGTCATCGCAGCGTAGTAACAATACCAAAAGCAAATAGCACCAAAACCGCTATATAATCTAATCAGCACCAAAGTTTATTGATATACCTGAAGTTTTTACAAACTTATTAAAAACTGATAAACTACATTAGTTATGACTGAGTAAAGCGTTGTATTCAGATTCGCCATAAAGTTTGACGCGATCTGTAACTTGCGGAAAACCGCTCTGTGGCTTGTGTACGACATCTGTATTTTCTACTGGATTATATTTATTTCATTTTGTTCTGAAAATTAAAATAAAAATAGAGCTAATTACGGGAAATAATTAAAAAAATTCAAAACTTCGACATTGCATTGCAGTCGTACCATAACGTGAAAAACTGCCATAGACAATAAACAACAAACAAAAAGTTACATTTTCATTACTCATACTCGGAACGTACGCTTGAAATTACCTGATCAGAGATATGAAAACAGTAAGTACTTTTCGTCCCTGGAAAACGATTTTTCCTGTTGTCAAAAAAAAATAAAAAAAATAAAACTATGCGAGCCATGTCCCAACTTTTTATACAACGACTCTGTGAAATTGCGGCGTAAAATTGTAATTAAAATAATAATAATAATACATGGGACTTCCCACACAGTGTCATTTAGTCCCAAAGTAAGCAAGTATTATGCTTGTGTTATGGGTTACTAGACAACTGATATACATACTTAAATATTCTTTATAATATATACATATATAAATATTTTTGCAAAGACGCCACACACATATAACAACCAAGACCCGGTACCAGTATCAATATTCATCATATTAATACTGACCCGACCTGGGATTCGAACCCGGGACCTCCAGCTTCGTAGGCAGGGTCGCTACCCACTAGGCTAAGCGGTCGTCAATAAATAAAAAATAAAAATTATTATTAACAATTTTGTAGTATGACTTTATACTTATAATTTAATTTTAACTAAATTAACATTTAATTTACATAGGTTTGAACTAAAAATTAACCATGATCAATGATAAAAAGTACTGGCTGGTAGAATGACACAGTAAAAGAAACATAAAAAAGGCGAGACAACAACTGCAATTCGATCTTCAGTTGTTTTGTCGAATGCTAATTATTTATTTAAGTACGTATACAACCGTATACAACAGACATTTGTATAAAATGAGTTTATCAGATTCAGATATGGATTTTTCGCATTTTTTTTTTACTTTCTCCCTATTCGTTATGAAAAGCAAAATGTTTACCTCGGGTGAAAGACTTATTTAGGCACTCGATCTATCGGCGTCTCGTGCCTAAATAGGTCCCTTTCACCCCTTGTGTAACAATCTACTATTAATGAAAGTCCGGCGGAAATTACCATTACTTCTTTTGCAGTAAAATGAAAGTTTCCTACAAAAAAAAATCTATAGCCCGACAAAAGTCACGGGTAATCGTAATAAAATCGATGCTGTCACGGTACAAGAATCGTTATTATATCGATTCAGTAAACCATAATGCACAGGCTAAACGTTTTAAAATTGTCACTTTACATAACTTTGACAATAAAAAATAATAATGCAGGTTAGATCTTACGTCACAACTATAAAGCTATAGTGCTGCGAAATGAGGGTCAAATGATTAAATTCGAAGTTAAGGTCATATGAAAAAAAGCACAAATATTGCCCAACTTGGTTGTCAGTTACTTGACGATTGTGTGAATCTATGAATAAATGTATATATAACAACGATACCATTTGTATGGAATTTCGGCCAAGGTGTACAAACTTAGAACTTGAGCCAAAAAAAAAATGTAAACAATGCATTTTCAAAGCTACGAAATTAAAGAAAATGCGTATTCATGCTTACACATCTTTTTATCAACTACAAAATCGACTTTTTTATTTCCAGCCAAAAATCGATTGTCTGCATTTTTATTTTATCTGGATCGATTTCGTTTTGTCTTAAAGAATTATCTGAATCGATTTCGTTTTCGAAATGGTTCTAGAACAATTACAAAACCCGTCATCAAAACAGTGTTGCCTAGAGTAAGCTTTGGTTCGGCTGAAAAATAATTTTCACATTGATTTTGTTTAGTATATTTTCCAAATGGAGATTTCAACGACACGGGCAAAAGTGCATATTTTCACCATCTCGTATCCAAATCGACCGACAGTGGTCGCTGGTCAATTGCTCAAGATCTCCAGAAAAGGGTTGGCTTTTCGCGCGATAGCGTTGCAAATCGAATATTCCGCACTTAACACCAATGCTAAACGTAACGTTTGTATAACAGTCACTGCCATCTATCTTTGAAATAGCTACTCACTGGAATCGATAGTTACGTAAACTTGTGTTGAGTCGGTAAATAAAATTTGGGTGTAATAATGAACGTTAGGTGGCGCTGTTTACAATAAAGTTAAATATAAAAAATTTCCATGGGAGTATGAACGTCGATTTTACGCATCGCGGCCTATGAAGCAAGCATAAAATATGTTTCGTGAGATAATACAAACGTAAAGCGACAAAATCCCGTAGGGCGTTGCGTTTCCGAGATGCTGAAGGGTGAAAACGATCATGCGATTCTAATATTCTTTGAACTGAGTGCAATTTTTAGGGTTACGTAGCCAAACGGCAGAAAATGGGACCTTCATAATTTCGCCAAGTCTGTTCGTCCGTCTGTCTGCTGGTTTTCTCAAAAACTATTTGTACTCCATAGATGCAATTCAGAAGTTACGTGTAATCTATGAATTGCTGTACAATGGTATAGTGAAAATAAGAAAAATATTTTTTTAGGGTAAACCGCCATACATGTAGATAAGGGACGAAAGAAAAAAATTTTTAGGGTAAGCCGCTATGCATGTAGATAAGGGATGAAAGAAAATTCCAGCGCAGCGCACTTTAAAGTTAAGGGCACTAATAGACAGGTCTTGAATAACGATAGGAGGTTTCATAATTTAAATTTAATCGCAAATCTATTGAAAAACGTCGTGAGATGGACGTACTCAGTAAGCTGGCTATTATAGTCATCGGTTTATTATAAGCACTCGGCTTCGCCTTGTGCATATAACACCTCGATTATAATCTGCAGCTTACTGTACTTGCATCATAATATACTATTACTATAAATAAATTAAGTTATTTTGCGTCTATTTCATACAAAATATATTCGATCATAAGTAAATAAATTACACTTTCTTGTTTTTATTTTACCATTTTAATAAATAAACTGTTTTATAGATTTGTTAAATTTGAAAACAGCTCTATTTCTGATTTAGAAAGAACTCGCTCGCTCATACGTATAACTAATTGAAATATACGAAATTCAAAAACTTAGAAAATTTAGAAACGTTTTCTATTACAAAGAACACATTTTTATAAATTTAACGATTATTTTGCAATGTATTTTATTTATTAATATGTTAGAATTAATATAATAAAGATCAATATATTACATCTGGTCGAATAAATTTTGTATGGAAATTAGAGGTATCTTTAAATCGGGTGTTACCACTTACTACATAAAAATCGATGCACATGAATATTATTCATAGCGAAAATCAAATCTGGCGTACACTATTTAGATAATCTATTATCATATCAATACTATAATATACATTTTTTTAATCACAGACCAGTCAACCTATAGACCACGCTTTAATAAACGTCAGTACGAAAACGAAATCGCCAAAAAGTGGCGGGGTGCGGGGAGAAGTCGGCTAGTTTTCATTGGCTCGTTCAAAATTGACAATTTAATGGCTTCCGACGTGCTTCCAACTGACGGCTCACTATAGACGTAGTTATGTAGTGTCACTACTTAGCCTTGGCGAATGCTACTCCCTGTTAAAGCGTGGTCTAAAGGTTGACTTGTCTGTGTTTTTAATATATAATAGTATTGACATTGTACCACCTGTTTTGTTTTGGCCATCTTCGGCGGCCAAAATAAAAACAAAACGGCAACTCAAAAATGGTTTTTAAGCAACTATTGGTCAAGAAATCTAATAACACTAAAAGAAGGGAAAAGAAAGAATGTTTCAAAAGAACAAAAATACAAAACGACAATAAAAAATATTTTTACCCTAATGTCATGCACGTTTTCACAAAATTATTCGTCGCACCTTCCTCTGTTACATTGTGCGTGAATGAACGATGGTTTGTCGCATACAAAACATCTACTTAATTACGTAAGAAAAAATAACCGCTCGCGAAAAGAAAATTTGTAATTCTATATGTTTTTTTAATGGCGTTGTGTCACTTTCGAAAATACACGAAAACTCTTATATAAAAATTATTATATACGACATTTGAATGTGTGTCATTCGAGAAAAAGTAGAATGCTTTTGAAACTGTTTATATAGGTATACATATTTAATAACATTAATAAGACTCGGCTGGTTACCAATCAACGGAGACCCGTCATCGGGTGACAGCATCAATCTCGTTAGGGTTGTTTGCGGGCGAGTAATTTAGAATACAGTATTCGCGTACAAATATATTGCGTTACAACGTGGTTACAATTGGAGGTCCCGGGTTCGAGTCCCAGGTCGGGTTAGTATTTATATGATGAATATCGATACTGGTACCGGGTCATGGTTGTTATATGTATGTGGTGTCTTCGCTTGGTACCCAAAACACAAGCGAATGCTTAGTTTGGGGCCTAATCGTTGTTGTCATGTATACGTTATTATTATTATTATAATTATTACGTTTCATATAATTAAAGTAATTAAAATTAATTTAAAGAGAGTTGTAATAGTAAATAAAAGTTTTCGTGGCCAATCGCATGAGTGCGCCCATCAGAACAATAGTGACCTAATGGGCCTCCCAGTAAGTCTACTCAGTAGGCCCAAGCGGCTGGAATCAATAAGACTACGCGAAAAGTAAAGTCTAACTCGCACTTGAACGAGTTTTTAATATATCGAATATCAAAGCAGAGTGGGTCAAAGTGTACAAGCTGCAGTCTACAACACAAACGTGAAAAATCGTTTGTCTTTTGAGCGGTGTCGGAGTTCGAACATAAGCTCGAATTATAAATATGATGTAAGATGATGGGATGTTTTAGGTTACCGTGATCATAGCTCGTGGTAGCCCAGAAGTCGTAATAGCCCAGAGCGCAACGAACCTGTCTCAAATTTATAAGGCTATAGGGCCATGGTTCGAATCCGGGCATGTACCAATGATTTTTTCTGACTTAAGTACATTAACTATCACTGACTCCGTGCCTCGGAGAGCACGTTAAGCAGACGGTCCCGCACGCTGTCAATAGATGGTGGTCGTTACAATCCCCAACCCGCAGTGGAGTAGCGTGGTGGATATAAACTCCAACACCCCCCCCCCCCTTCCTCGGGAAGGCCTAAGCCCCTGCAGTGGGGTAAAATGGGCCGATGATGATCATAGCTCAGTCAACATGTCTAGCAAACAAACCATGGTGTCCCCATCACCGGTACGGTAACCGTTCCGCGTTCCTGTAATAGCATTGTGGCAACATGTCACTTATGCTCATTGATCATTTTGATGATAATGATTTTTTTTCGACACGCTGCGGAGTCGCACAACTATTGTTGGCTTGATCTCATAATGTTCGAAGACACAAACTGCCTATTGATGCTTTATTTCGGGCTCATATGAATACATTCATGATTCTTCACCTGAAACGACGTTTTACAGCTTCTGCACATAAAAAAAATTCTGTTATCAAGAAAATATAGTCTTCAATATATACAAATGCCACATATTTTTGGACCAATGCAATTTACATTAATTTAAGAATGCTTTGTCTTCTGTGTACGCATAAAGAAAAGAATTCTTATATCTATGCAAATGGTTGGTTCAAGAATATGCAGTATTTGTGTATATTGAAGACTGTATTTTCTTGATAACAGAATTTTTCATTTTTTTTACTTCCTTCCGTTGAAGTTTTGCAGAGTAGGCCGACACCAATTAACAAAAGCCGCCTTTTGCTCCTCAGAAAAATCACGGAGTACCCAGCGAGAAATTAACTGTTTGACACCCAATTCATTGTGCAAAATAGTTTGAACTAATAAAAGTCATTCCATTCCAATACCCATAATAGTTGCTCGAATCTGCTCGTTTGTCACATGTCAGTCAACTTATGTAATTTTTTTGCACAGCAGCGATATTGTCAGCTGTTACCGCTGTTTTTGGTTGACCTACAGAAGGGATCGTATGAGAGAGATGCGTGACATCGTCTACGCATGCATACTGTCGTGTTGTCGTTTACTACGTGCTTCAACGTCATAAATAGAAACACTATCGCAAAACGTTCATTTCGAGATAGCTCTCGGCGATAAATAATGACACGAAAATTTTCAGTGAGCTCTATTGGCCCTATTTCCCTAGAACTTATCAAATTTAAACAAAATTGTTGTCCTCTTGTTGTCATTGAAAATGACTATCATATCCATTTCACGGGAGACACATTTTTGGCCATAACTCCGAGGGTATGGAGTCTAGCCAAGATTTTAAGGTTTTAAAAGATTAAGAATTTAGTTGTGCATTGTATGACATCAAAATTTTGGAAATCGGTTAAGTAGTTTTTGAAAAAAAAATGGAAAATGTAAAAAAATCGGGATTTTTTCGGATTTTTTTTTACTAAATCTAAAATATTTCAAGAACGGGGACCGATATCAAAAATTAAAAAATATATATCTAAAATATATCTCGGCCATTAACGTAGCTACGATTTGAGACCATGTGTTTGGAAATCGGTTGGTAATTGTAAGAGAAATTATTTCCGAAAGATGAGATTTTTTGGTCGATCGCTTGTGTTTGTGGATATAAGTTACTATATTTCAGAGGGTATTCGTCGGATCGCTTCAAACTGTTATACCAAAGGTTAGAAGGCGTCGGTAGCTACAGTTTGAGACCAAAATTTTGGAAATCGGTTGGAAATCGAACAAGAAATTTGACATCACATGTTAGATTTTATGGACGTTCGGGAACTTGTTAACATTACGGTCATCGCCTTTCGGCCTGTATTCGTTCGAATGCTTAATTATCGAGTTCAGAACGTTTAAGGATATCAGAAGCTGCAGTTTAAAACCTAAATGTTTCAAATATGTTGAACTAGCGACCCGCCCCGGCTTCGCACGGGTAGCAGAGAATTTTTTCGTTGATTTATTTCTGAGTTTAAAGAGTTGAAAAGAATAGTGCCACGTTTTCGTGGCAATAAAATAAAATAATCTGTAAAAATCGGGTTTGGGTAGGTTCATTTTCAATGAAACCGATAGTTGCGGGGACTGCAAAATCTGTGGATTTTTTTTAATTAAAAGTTTTTACTGATATACTTATAAAACAATTTCAGCTGTAAGAAATCTAACACGCACTTAACCGATTTTTAATTGTCATAACGAAGCGATGATACAGCCGACGATATGTCGTGATTCCTTGGACGGAGACTAACAAAGACTACCTATAATTATCCTGGTTTAAGATTCCCGTGTTGTGATAGCCCGAGCGCAGTGAACATGTTTCAAATTTATAAGGCCGTGTGGCCTTGGTTCGAATCTGGGCATGTACCAATGAGTTTTGTGACTTAAGTAGGCACATAACTATCAGTGACTCCGTGCCCCGGAGAGCATGTTAAGCTAAGCACGTTTGCTGTCAATAGATGGCGGTGGTTACAATCCACCAACTCGTACTGGAGCAGTGTGGTGGATTTAAGCTCCAAGCCACCCCAACCTGAGGGAAGCCTAAGCCTCTGCAGTAGGGTATAATGGGCTGATGGAATGGAAGATTGCCGTACGGTATAAAAACTTTGAGTTGCGAAATGGATAGTTGTAGAACAATTAAACAAGTGAAGTAAAACAAGTGTTACGGTTGCAACATTGGGAACGTAAAAACATATTTCTACACTAATATTATAAAGAGGTAAAGTACTATGTAAGTTTGCTTGGATTAGGAATCTCCGAAACTACTCATCCGATATCAAAAATTCAAACCAATATTTAGAACATACCCTCAGGATGCACATAGGTCGTATATTATCGCGTCTATCTATATGTCTGTTTGTTTATCCGATCTTATCTCCGGAACGGCTGAACAGATTTTCATGGGATTTTCAGATTTTTGCAGATATAGGACTTTCCGGGAAGTAAACTAGGTTGCTTTTCATCTATTCAAATATGTAATATAAGTGTTTGTGTCCGTGTTCCGTGATTACAAAATAAATGTTTTTTTCTTAGTATAAGCTCATTTATCACAGGAGTGTCACTTCAGTTTTGAAATGACAAGCGACGAATGGAGAAAAAAGTGGTGAATATGATAGGGAACGATATGAAATAGATCTCCCCCCTACCTAAGAATCAAGAAGAACCTTAATAAGAAGTGTTTCAGTTTGATTATAATATAGTTTCCAAACATTTAATACCTACATCATATTTAATACATCTAAATTGCATTTACATTTCTTTAAAAAAATTTTGCGTTATGGGAGAGTCTAGTGACTGGACAAGGAAGGAAAGCTCTTTCCTGTTTCCCAGACTACCAGATCCTTACTAAAACATATAATATATAGTAATAAATTAAAATTAAATCAAATATCAAAACAGCAGGTAGTGATAGGACAGCCGTCATTCATATATTTTTCCAAACTTGCTCTGCGATATAAGTGTATAAATGGTGGCTGTTGGGTGTGTTTATGTGTGTGGAGTTTTATATGCGAGCGTATACATTTGAATGTGTGTGTGTGCATTCCAGATGGGATCTGTAATAGGTGTGATAGTGCGGACGATTTTGCAGTTTATATAGACACGACTGGGTTGTTACGCTATAGGTGTTTATAACATGTTTTCTATGTATTCATAATCTTGCTCTTGCAGCCATGCACTCACTTTGCGTTTACAAGTGTATACATAGTGAAAAGATAGGAATTTGAGCATTTATTTTATTTAATAAATATAAATATATAGTCCATGCGAGCGAATTTGTTGGCGGGCGCTAGTATCGTATAAAAGAGTTCGGTCGTTATGTACATCCACGCAAGCGGAGCGCGGGCAACTGCTAGGAAGTTAGATAGGCGACTCGGTGATTTTACCTACGAATTACTGTACACAATAAAACCTACACACAGAGTTAGATAAAATTGTCCAATTTGTTAATTTAATATTCCATTATTATTATCAATGCCTTTGCTTATGCAATCTCACTTGCTTTAGAATTACAGTTTCTATAAAAAAAAACACACTTTTACCAATTCGTCGTCGTTACGTAAGACGATACTAGAATTCGGAAGTGAAGTGGCACCTATTTTAGACCCACTTGTTCCTTCGACTGTAACAATAATTGCATAATTCTAATTCCGAAAAAATGTTAAATACGAAATTCGCTCGGAATAACATCATCGCCGTGTTCGATAACATCTGTCTCATTTTAATGCACAGACGAACCAACCGTTTATCTTTTACTTCCGTAATCTTTATTTGCTACCGTACGTGTGTCACCAAAAAATCGTATTTTTCGTCTTGTATATAACTCGATATCTACTTGTAGTTTTTATTTTCTTAAATTATTTATTGTCTTAATAAATATGCATACAGTCGATATAAGACGTTAAATTATGCGTATTTTGTAACAAAATCAATCATAAATTATAGGAAGATATAATGTGAAAGTGATCAATCCGGATGCTGAGCGTGATTAAAACTCGTATGCGGTTCCGATATGCAAAAATTAAATTTCGCTGGTGTATAATCAATGAAAAAGGCTGTTTTACAAGTTATTATGTGTTGGTTACGTAATTTCTTTAAACGTAAATTTATTTTTTCTCGTCTTTAAATAAAAACAACAATATATTTCATAACGTTCAAATAAAGTAGTTTGTAATAGATTTATTTAACGTGATGTTGCTACGTAAAGCTTGGGAAGTTGTTGATAAAATATGTTTATTCGGTATCTAACAAAGCATATTTATAGGTAGATTGTTTATGAATATAGCAAGAGATTACATTCAATTAAACTACTTACATAACCTAGATACCATTAGGTAATGTCGGACTACTGGTCATCTAAGGTAATATTTCTTAATTGTAATGACTACACACTCAAAGTGAAAATCTCATAACCCTCCGATACATTTCCTATGTGATTACATAAACCTTCTTTTATTATCTCGTCCACGCAATGACTACCTAACCGAAACTGTTCAATGAAAATTATTTATAGGTGTGTAGATAACTATAAGGGCAATAAAAAAAACAATAAACCAATCAATAATTTCACTTTTTAATAACAACAACAACAACAGGGAATACAAATTATTGACGAATCGAATAAATAAACTAACTTACTTAATATTTACAGGGTGCTTCACGGCACAGTCGTATTCGACGACATCGCAATCGAACATTTGAGTACATAACTTAGCTTAGTTTAACTGGGCGACGCACTTCTGATTTGTATTTACGCCCTGTGTCATACCGAATCGTGGAAAGACTAAGGCTGCTAAAAAAAAGAAAGCATCCGCATCCGAAATGCAAACGTCGATGGGGAGTCGCGTTACAGCGGGCAATCAGTGGAATGTATGCAAATAAATCTAGGACTTACAACTTTCGCTAAGGCCTGCATTACCTGCATTACATACGAATAAGAGCGATAGTAGTAGTGTAACACTACCTTTTGTTAATTCAACTTAATGAGCGCGAGGTTTAAGCTCTTCACTGTATTTGATGGTGTTATAAGAAGTTTCGCTGTAAGCGCCATGCGAATCCTTAGGACTGTATCGTGAACTATGACTATTTTCGCTGAAACTATACCTAGGTCCTGAAGCGTGTGAACTGGATGACCCGTGACCGGTGCCTCGGTACACAGAGCTACCTTCTCCGAAAGAACCGTGGTTGGGTGCAGACTGTTTTAGCGACGTGACGTAGTATTGCGGACTAGACTGCGAAGCATGGGCTGAGCTCGCCGGAGCCTCATAAGAGCCTGAAGATGATCCGTAAGTGGAACCAGGTGACGAAGATAAGTGATTGTTTGACGAAAAGGCTGCCTCTGATTCCAGAGAAGATCCGAAACCTTGCGATTTCCCAGATAGGTACGTGGGTGCGCTAAATTTAGACGAACCGCCGCCAAATGAAGCGCCGCCGAACGAACCTCCGAAACGGTGACCTTGTCCGCCGGAACCCAACTCAAAACCTCCGTGACCGGAACCACCTCCGAACGAGTGACTCGAACCACCCCCAAACGAATGACCCGAACCACCCCCGAACGAATGACCGAATGACGGACTGCCGTGTGTCGATGACAGACTTGATAAACCATGCGCAGAGTCGCCTTGTATCGACGACACCCCTAAAAATGCTGAAGGCTTGAAAGATGCTTTGCTCGGTGACCCGTAATTACCGCTACCACTCAATTTGTACGATGAACCACCTAACGACCCTGCATAGTGACCAGATCCGCCGAGAGATTGCCCAGATCCGCCAAGGGAATGTCCTGAACCGCCCAACGAGCCTCCAGATCCGAAAGAGTGTCCTGAACCACCGAGAGCCGGTCCAGAGCTAATGAGTTTATGCCCGCCGAAAGAATTACCTGCACCACCGAGCGAAAGTCCTGCTCCCCCAAAAGAGTGACCAGAGCCGCCCAGAGAGATGCCCGCTCCGCCGAGGGAGTGGCCAGGTCCAGCCAGAGTCAAACCGCCACCACCAAATGAATGTCCTGAACTCGGGGCGTAGTTGTACACAGCCGCCGCAGCTTGGGTGTCGGCAGGATTGAACAACACAGGTCCTGTCGCGTAGGAACCAAGACCTTTGGTACCGGCGGCGTAAGATGGAACGCTGGCTCCTGCTTGTTCACCGAGACTGTATTGAGCTAACTTTGGTGACGCATACGTATACTGGGGTAGAGATAGCTCTTGACCACCATAAGAAGCCTGGTAGGCACCTCCGGCAGGCTGAAGGGATATCGCTCCAGAATTGATTCCGTGGGTCAATTGGCTCATCAGTTGCGAAAGATCGTTGGAGACGAGACCGCCATGTTCGGGCTGAAGTGTCAAGGCAGGGAACTGTAGTGTGGCGTGTCCGCCGCTAGATGGTAGTCCTTCAAATTGTAAACCATGCCCGCCAAACCCAAGGCCTTTTGCGCCTCCGATGCTGTAACCGGCGCCGATGCTGACCGCGTTAGTAGCATCTGCATGACTGGAAGAAGGCTGGATCTGTAGAGTGTGCCCCGTGTGTCCGCCGGAAGCGTATCCCCCGGAAGGTGCTTCACGTTTGTCCTTCGGGTCGTTGACCTTTTTCGCCCACGAATTCGATATACTCAGGAGAGTGATGACTGCAACCTGCAAAAAAAAAACTATCACTTTTAAGTATCGTTCAAATAATTAATTTTAAAATGACAAATACCAGTTAACGCGAGCGACGTCAGGCAATCTACTTTCTCGGCAAATTACTCGCGTTACGAGAGGAACCAGTTGTGGTAAAAATCGAAATGTAGCCGGACCCGCCGCCGAGCTGAACGCGCATCCACGTGACGGGGAGATTAACGACATTATAAATTCGATTTCACTTTCACGACTTTCCAAGACGTAATTTTTAATCGCTCGGATTGTATGAGAACTATCCGTGTATGGTGATTAACAAGATTATCATTAGAAATGTATTGTATAAATACTAATCATGATTTCTTTTACTGTGTTATTAATAATAATAATAACAACCCTGAATTATACCGATTAATTAAGATACTGTCAGAAAATAAAGATTTCAATCGATTTTCCCTAACTTTTAATTAATAATAATCCATAATTAAAACGCCGGAACTAAATACTAAAAGGATCTTCTCAAAACACAGCCGAAATGAGCCTATAAATATCACTTCACAGTCCACAAACAGCGCTATCACTACACTCACCGTGAATTTCATTTTGAAACGTTTATTGATACGTCTTGCACGTCGGAACTAAACCACTTAAGGAATTTTATATTAAAAAAAAATACTATATATAGTTTGTTTGTACACGACCGCGTTGCACCACGGTCGAATACGTAATGTGGTTGTGGCAACCATTTCACCGAATATATAAGTAGCGGTTTGCTCGCACCCGACCACCTGCGCTCCGTGAGGGGTAAAAGTGTATCACCCTTTCACTGCTGAAAGAATGGGAGCGCGGAGCATCGGGCCCAACAATAATGTGGTAATAATGAACGGAAGTATTGCGTCACCGAATGGTGGGCTTATTGGACCGCGCACGCGCCCGCGTGGGAAGCTCTCGATCCATTGTGATCTGTCAAAATCAATAATAAACGCCAAAGTATTGGGACACGTGCGTGATGTTACCTACTAATTCACAATCAATTGTGTTAAATGTATGGAGATGCTTACATACCTTTGTATTTCAGTAATGAAAGAATCGGGTCATACCACAGAGAATTAAAATAAGTTTGAATTTTTTTCTTAATAATATACAGCACTAAGCTGCCAACTATGTTCATTCGCCGATCCTAGCGACACTAAGAGAAGACGAATCACTTGACTCGTATTGCGGAGCCAGTTTTGAACATAATTGTTAACATTATTTACATGTGTTTTTTTTAGTTTCTGTTCTATTTGGGATGTAAAATGTAATTAAATGTAAATAACATTATAAATATAATATTTAAAATAACCTGTCTTTATGTTGGAATCTATGTTGGAATAGGCATAACTTATATTTGTCGTGTTTCTATGCATTTTCCTATACTGGCCGTGTCGTTCTACAAGATCAAGTTAATTGTAAAAATTAACTTAATTAGGACAGCATTTATATGCTTAGAGATAATTTTAATAGTATATATATGATATGCCGTAGATTATTTAGATCATACGACTATTATTTGTATACTATACACATAATGTACATAGATACACCGCGTTGTGACCCAAAAAATGTTAGCATAAAAATATACGCCGCAGACTAAATATACTCCAGTTAATGTTTCGACTGTTCACTATGAAGTAGAATTTAATATGGCATACATATACAATCCGTACTAAAAAAGTAAATAAAGATTCTGAAATTACGTTTCAAGCGTGATTTTACAAATGGTCATCTGTCTATATAATCCCTGAGTTATCGGCTATTTGACTGACTGGTTGGCCGAGTGGTTAGAAACCCTAACTACGGGCCCGAGGGTTCGATCCCCGCCCGGGACAAATATTTGTGTGCATGAACATGAATATTTGGTCTATTTAGTACCTACGGTGTAAAAGTATCTATATGTGCATATATTACAAAAAAAGGAAAATTTAAGTATATATATCAGTTGACTAGTACCCTATAATACAAGCATAATACTTACTTTTTGGGACTGGATGGCGCTGTGTGGGATGTCCCAGATATTATTATTATTATTATCAAATCTAATTTTGTTAATGGTGTTTTTGTAAAAGACTTGGCACAATTCAATTCTAGAATTTTAGAGATTAGATTTGTGTTCACTTAATACAATTTCTGTTTATTTTAACAAAATGTGTTAGATAAATTCAAATTATGTAAACATATTAAATAAATCCGTTTATTTAAAATTTATAGAAAATCTCTTCTCAAGACAAAAATCTAAAACCACATATTAAAAATTTTTACGACAATAACTTTGGAAAAATTGTGCTTATTATAAAAATCTTATAACTATAGAATGTATAGTGAACGGCGCAAAATGATTTAACAGACAGACAGTACACGAACACAAAAAAAAAATCACGTTTTCCTTTCTAGAGCACTACAATCGAAATACTTTATAATCGAACATAATTTCTAGGCTCTTACGATACATTGAAACTAAAAGTCGTGATAGCCCGAGCGCAACGGACCTGTTTCAAATCTATAAGGCCATATAACCGTGGTTCGAATCCGGGCGTGTACCAATGAGTTTTTTCTGACTTAAGTACATTGACTATCACCGACTCCGTGTCTCGGAGAGCACATTAAGCGTTGGTCCCGGTTGCTGTCAATATATGGCGGTCGTTACAATCCGCCAACCCGTATTGGAGCAGCGTGGTGCATTTAAGCTCCAAGCCCCCTCATCTTGAGGGGAAGCCTAAGCTCCTGAAGTGGGGTATAAAAATGGCAGCTGGAATGGAATGGAACCTAAAAGTGCTAGAAGATTGAAATTCACAAATAATAAGAAAATGGCCGTATTTATAAGAGGATTATGTACAAAAAACGCAAAAGAATTTTACTAGAGCCTAATTCTATTCAAATTTGCAATTTCGTTTTTACTCCAAAAACTAAAAAAAAAACGTAATGATTAATTGCATATGCGTTACTAGATTTCCTAAATTACTCCTGCATGAAATTTTAACGAAGTCTGACTGAGCAATCGTCTAGTGATCGGACACGCCGACTCCAATTTCTAAGGTCGCAGGTTCAATCCCCGCTAAGGACACATATATATGTATACCAGGACGGCTGCAGCAGAACGATTTATAATTTGAAATATGTATTTTGATTTATTTTGAGGCTTTCCCTGACACGGTAAGTAAAAAAGTTGCTGATGAAGTAGGCGCTTCGCATACTCGTGTTCTTAAACTGATGCATAAATACGGATATAAATGTTATCGTTGTGGACGGTTAGTACAGATATTACGTCCACTTCATCCTAAGAGAAGGCTAAAATTCTGTCAAATTATCCAGACGCAGATAGTCCAGATTGAGAATTTTTTTAACCAAACTAATTAGTCTGATGAGACCAATTTTAGTAACAACGGAATGTGCAAGCGCTATTGGTCCACTGAGGATCTTATACGTGTTCGTGATGCAAACAATCAAATAAGATTTTCGTGCAACTTTTGGTGAGGAATGATGAGATACAAAGTTGACTTAAAGGACGCCTTAATGTGGTAATATATCTTGAAATACTGCAGCTTTTATAGAATAATTTAATAGATGCCTTCTCTGAAGAAAAACTACGGAATATCAGTTTTAAACAAACTGATGTTTCAGTCCATAACAGTATAATTCCCACCGAACAAATTCATTCACTTTATCAAAGGTGGATAGGTACCAACGGACCCATAAGATGGTCTGCAAGGTCTCCAGATCTAACACCATGAAATAATTTTTTGTGGGGTCGTGTAAAGAATTCTGCTTATAAAAACCACTACCGGTCAGTGAAGGAATTAAAAACCGATGTTTAGAATATTTATTCACCATAACTCGAAACAAGAGGCAACATGACAAATTCCATCGAAGAATTAATTTATGCATTCATGAAAATTAGTATTATTTTGAACAATTCATAAGTTAAATAAGTGAAGTATTTGTTTTGGTTTGTAAATTAATGAAATTTTTGAATAAAAATTACTTTACTTTTCTTAATTTTCCTTTTATTTAACATAGAATATTATTTAGAAGAAATCGGTCCATATCAATGACCCTATCGATTGGTGCTATAAAAGCAAACGGTTAGAAAAATACGGATTGTTTTCTAATTATTTGAAATCTACTGAACTACCACATCCACAAAAATGCCAAACGAGTTGCTTAGTGATATGCGTATTTCACACACGCGCTTAAATAAACTTGTTAGTGATGAGTATTTTGATTTGGTATTTATTATGTTATCGTATTTATATATCTACTTATGTCATCGAGTTTTTGTGGCTTTTGTGGGGCCCTCATTTAAAGTACCATGACCGGAAATGCTATAACCTTTCACTGTTGTTAAATTAAGACTTCTTTGATCATCACAAAATATACAAGTATGTTAGCATGTTATATAATATAATAATGACGATTAAGTGTCTCATATGATCAAATGACGATTAAGTGTCTCATATGAAACGTGAGCAAATTAACAGACACCTCTGTTCTTAATGACTTAATGAAAGTCTACGTTATTTCTTAGTTTAAGTAAGGATTTATTTATGGAGTATAAATGGTAAAGACTCAAAAATGGCCGGATATTGGGCATCATCCTTTAAAAAAAAAAAGAAAAGCTGATGATGATGATGATGATCCTTTAATATTTTAATAGCTATAATTTTGAGCGTTAAAATAAAATCGTTATTTTTTAATTTTTAATTCAGCTTATTTTAAATAAAAGCTTGTTTAAAAAAAAAGTTTTGTACCCATTTTTTTTTAGAATTTTTCGTATGAAAATATCTATTTTATTTGTCTTAATAAGCTTATCCACTTATATGTGTTTAGTAGTTAGAGGTTAGTTAGCATGTTAGTGGCACATCAATAAGTGCTCCCTCCACCATCCATCTACCCCACAT
Source organism: Luffia ferchaultella (assembly GCA_949709985.1). Taxonomy (NCBI): domain Eukaryota; kingdom Metazoa; phylum Arthropoda; class Insecta; order Lepidoptera; family Psychidae; genus Luffia; species Luffia ferchaultella. Next base: position 4,024,858 of record OX453258.1, read on the forward strand.
ACCCCATTTTCAGTTTCGGTATTTGATCACGACATGGTTTCCCCATGCCCATGTGTGTTCAGGCATAACTTCGTTGTTTATGAACCGAATTGGATGATTTTTTTTGTGAAAGGGAGATATCTCCGAAATGGTACCATGATAAGGAAACCAGGATCTGACGATGGCATCCCAGAGAAATCGAGGGCAACCTTCGAAAATCGTATTTTAAAGTATCGTATTTTAAGTATTTTGATAAAATACTACTACTAGTACTATTTAATGAAGGTCGGAAGTCGATCTGATGATGGAGCTGAAAGACAGTCGAGGGAACTCCTCAACGACTTACAGCAATTACCTGGTGTTTGGACTTGATTCATTTCTATTGATGAGATCTTTGCACCCATATGGATTGTAAGTGCCATTACAGGTCTGATGATGGAGACCATACACAATCGAGGGAACTCCTCAACGATTTACAGCAATTACCTGGTGTTTGGACTTAATTCATTTCTATTAATGAGAACTTTGCACCCATATGGGTTATAAGTACTATTACAGGTCTGATGATGGAGACCATACACAGTCGAAGGAACTCCTTAACGATTTACAGCAATTACCTGGTGTTTGGACTTGATTCATTTCTATTGATGAGACCTTTGCACCCATTTGGATTATAAGTGCCATTACAGGTCTGATGATGGAGACCATACACAATCGAGGGAACTCCTCAACGATTTACAGCAATTACCTGGTGTTTGGACTTAATTCATTTCTATTAATGAGAACTTTGCACCCATATGGGTTATAAGTACTATTACAGGTCTGATGATGGAGACCATACACAGTCGAAGGAACTCCTTAACGATTTATAGCAATTACCTGGTGTTTGGACTTGATTCATTTCTATTGATGAGTCCTTTGCACCCATATGGATTATAAGTGCCATTACAGGTCTGATGATGGAGACCATACACAATCGAGGGAACTCCTCAACGATTTACAGCAATTACCTGGTGTTTGGACTTAATTCATTTCTATTAATGAGAACTTTGCACCCATATGGGTTATAAGTACTATTACAGGTCTGATGATGGAGACCATACACAGTCGAGGGAACTCCTTAACCATTTACAGCAATTACCTGGTGTTTGGACTTAATTCATTTCTATTAATGAGAACTTTGCACCCATATGGGTTATAGGTACTATTACAGGTCTGATGATGGAGACCATACACAGTCGAAGGAACTCCTTAACGATTTATAGCAATTACCTGGTGTTTGGATTTGATTCATTTCTATTGATGAGATCTTTGCACCCATATGGATTATAAGTACCATTACAGATCTGATGATGGAGACCATACACAATCGAGGGAACTCCTTAACGATTTACAGCAATTACCTGGTGTTTGGACTTAGTTCATTTCTATTGAAAAGAACTTTGCACTCATATGGGTTATAAGTGCCATTACAGGTCTGATGATGAAGACCATAAACAGTCGAGGGAATTCCTCAACGATTTACAGCAGTTACCTTTTGTTGGGCTTCCTTCATACGGTTGAATATGCCAAAATGTTCAGTTCGCACAAAAATAATAATTAAGATTGAAGTTTTACATAGGAATACCCCTGCCTACTAGGCATGCTGATGCGTCAATTTGACACTGAATTTATGTTGCGTAATCGCGGTGCTGTCTCATTAGAGTAGCGCGTTTAGTAGCCCTATTTATACTAAATACAAATAAGTTACAGATGCGTTCAACTAAAAATTGAAAAATAAAATAATTTTAAAAAAAAATAAAAACCGACTTCAAAAACATAAACTAAAAAGTTAAAAATAAAATTTCCACTTTAAAGAAAGGAGCATTAACAGGCGGCATATAGTTAATGAAGTCGGTGCCTATTCACTCAGACACTTTAAATTGTGTTTTATATTTGTTATAGTTATAAATGTATCATTGTTGTAATTGTTATTACATGGTAAGTACCTACCCTTTCAAAGTGTCTGAGTTGGCACCAACTTCATTAACTACATGCCGCCTGTTAATGCTCCTTTCTTTAAAGTGAAAATTTTATTTTTAACTTTTTAGTTTATGTTTTTGAAGTCGGTTTTTATTTTTTTTTTAAATTATTTTAATATTTTGCGTTCTTCATTTTTATGCCCGCACGAACCCCGCCACACTTGGCAGGTATGGACGGGGCTTTTCTGAAAGGAATGATAAAACTTTAATTTTATAAATATTAGTTTACCATGTATATGATGGGATACATTATAATATTATTTAGGTATACGAATCAGTTTTTATTTGTTTTGAAAGACTTTATATAATGAAAAATCTATATGAAATATCAAGATTATCAAGCTAACAGACAGACAGACAGACAAAAAACATCCATTACACCTTTATTATATTAGTTTAATGCATTAATTCATAATAGACTAACACTTAATGGGCACTATAGAATTTCTAACGCAAAATCTGCCTTTGTTCGCTTTGACCTGAAGCAACACTGACACCGGATATGGTATTCTAACTTCAACTTCAAAATGTCTAAGAGGGTTTTTTAATATAACTTTACACTTTCAGAATGCAGAATTATAGACAAAAATATTACATCACTTTGTTAAATAACAAGTCAAGCTGCAAAGAAATCTGCTATATTTTTTTCAACTTTGATTGCCCGCTCCTGTTTCTTATCTATTTTTTTCTACTTTATTTATTAGATTTAAAATGAAATCTTTCTGTAGCTACATGATCTAAGTATACATTATTACATATCAGACACGTAAAAACTACAGACGTAATAAAAACTCTAGACTTCCTGTCACTGAAAAACCAATTAAGCACTACAATGGTGGCCGTAAGTATACGTGAGTCAGTGGAACTTCGAAGCATACTGGCGACCGGTAGACAGAGTTAATATGGTACGAATGTGTACAAGTTGACACGTGCGTACATAGCCAGCTGACTTACTAGGGGTGTAAGTTCGCGATGCTGCGTCCATGTGGTGTAAGGTTTATTAGGTAGAAACTATAAGAATTTATTATCGATGTATGAAACCCTAAAAATGCCGTCTCAAAACATAATTAATATACGTAATAATGAAAACTAATAAATATTTGCGTGTGACCCATTTCTTACATAAATAAATAGGCGCATCTTGACCTACATATAAACATCGTCGTAATACAGAGCCACAGACAGTGATAGTCAATCAAAAATGTGTACGGTGCCTAAAAGTGAAAGGCCCATTCAATCAGATAACGCATTCGATTCGTCGCAGACTGAATAATGATCTAATTTTGTACGTTTTGTTAGTCTTTTTCTGCACCATCAAACGGTGAAGACAGTAGGAATATAACAGTATTATTGGTTCCGTACTCTAAAATATTTAATTTTTAAATTTATAAATACTTAATAACCAATATCGTGACGTCTATGAACAGAAGCACTTCGATGCGTTATAGAATGTACTCGAAAGCTTCACACGGCTATTCATAAATACAGAAACATCGAGATAAAAAAATAAATTCCAAAATTAAAATCATTTTGAAGGCGGCTTTTAGACAAAGCAAAATAGCGCTCTCGTTATTTCGTATTTTGAGACGCATTTTTGGCTACTGACAAAGACTGACGAAGGATTGAAGACCGGCGCGCGGAGATTTCACGGCAACGCAGATCGGCGGTTCGCACTTTGCGCACTGAAACTCGGATTAAAACTCGTCATTTGCACCAGCTAGCTAGAGTATGAGTGGTTAGACGGCAAACGCAAAAGAGGGCTTCTAGTCAATTCGTACTTTTATGGGTGACTTACATCAGCTTACATAGTTTTTTTTTACTTTTACGTTCCAATTGACAGGTTGGAATGGGTACATGCAGTTTTTAGTTCGCAACAGCGGTTTCATAGAATTCTTTTTCATTAACTATGAAGTATTTTCCTACATTCTTATTACATGAATATTGATACGACACTGGGTTCTGCGTGACGGTTAAATAAAATACACAACGAGTTATTTACACGTTTATTCCGCTAAACAGTATTTTATCACGGATCAAAATCTACTTCCATAAAATCTTCCATATTTCTTCTGTGTCATTTGACACTTCACTTCGTCATCATCATTTGCCTCGATTTACTTCGTGACGCTATCTTGTCAAACGCGTCTTTATATTTGTAGGGTGTAGACGTTATCGCGCCTTCCACACAAATCCTAACAAATGAAACTGTCCGTCACTCGTTTTTCACCATACTTTCTGGAATACAACTAATTTTGCAACATGGATAATCAACATCGAGAATGTGCACGTAACTTGTCTATAAATATGCAATGGCTAGTGTTCTGTTTTATGTCTGTTCATACAGGTTATGAATATATCTTTAGTAGATACAACAATACGGTAGTTGACTATTTAAAAAAAAAATTGTTTAATATTAAAGAGTTTTTTAACAATTAATAACGGCGAAATAATTTTCAAAAATAAATAATTAAAAAGTTATGAATGTTTAAAATGTCCTGTTAGACAGAAAGAGCAATACCGCACGGTGTAACATCAGGCCATTCAAAATAATGTTGAACTTGTTTTTTAGAGAAAGAAACAGTTATAAACTTTTAATAGCTAATAAGTTCCATACTCTTCAACCGAATATAATTTTGTTTTCTATTTTCTTAATAAATACACTGAACTATATACTACTAGAAGAGACAGCACGAACAAAATCTGTGCGTGCGGCAACTATCACCTCGTTTCTACCACATTGATTTTTCTACCAAGTATAATGCACTGTATTATACATGTCCCATACATGTCATGCTTATTTCATTTCCACTAGAATACACAGACTTGCAAGTATTATACAAGTCTTTAGTGGGTATTATACATGTCGTGACATTACTTGTAATGAAAACAAGTATGACGGCGAGTACCTATGGCGGCAACGGTAGAAAATAATATAGGTACAAAAATTAGTTTTGGATGGTTTTAGTTTTGTTTTGATTAATTATCGACGATAAGTTATGCCACTATCTTTTTTCTTCGCAGTTGATTGATTTTTACACGTTATTAACACTCACGACGGCATTTTTGAATTGTTGTTTAATCACGTTTTTGGCACACGGTAGCGTTGCAGGTCGGCAACAACGCTTGGCACAAACATTTGGTTCGCGGTATCGTTTCTATACGCTAGTGATATTAGTTCTATGGATAAATACAATATTCTCAATATTAGTCAAGTATACTGTGTTATTGGTAAATTTAAATAATATCGAATGTTTATTTCCTTACATCACACAAAAAAATTTCATACTAATTTTGCGTCGTTTCTTATTATATAAACACAACAGTTTATTTAATACTATTTGATTGCGATCTTTATCACGTATTTTTCAAAAATTCTATTCAAACTTTACATTTTTTTTTAAATATATTTGGTCGTATTTGATCGGCACCAATTATTTCAAGTATCAACGCAAAGCCACGCTTAAGCAAGCCGAAAACTATTACGTGACAATAAATAGATTACTTTTAGTCTGTTTTTGTCTGAGCTGTATTTATTTTAAACTATTCTTTTATCTATTATTTTCGATTATTCTTGGCTAGGGAACTAGCTAAATATCGAAAGAATGACTTAATGACTCAATTTTATAACAATAATTACAAATTATATATTCAGGTATAATAACTATCGTCATGAAAAATTTGCACCAGACTCAAAAATATTTTATATATTAGTAATTATTTTTATTATTTTATTAGTCAAGTATAAGATAAAAAATTAAAAAGAAACGTGAAAATGCAACATAGAATGTAACATAATATAAACAAAATACATTTTGTAAAGTTTCGATGTTTGGCTGTGGTTCGGGTATATAGAACAATCAAATGAACAAATCGATATATGTTCTATACAACAATAAGTATCGAATAGAAGTTCGTATTCGATACATATCGTTTATATATGTATGTGTTTTTGTTTTCTAAAGCAAGTCGATTTTTTGGCTTTTATAAAGAACCGCCACGAAGGCACCCAGTAAGAAGCCAGGGTGTATGTGGGCCGTCACACGCTTACCTTCGGGGTGTTTGTGCAATAAAAATGAATCTCAAGAAATTATTATTGACTGACCGAATGGTCTACTGGTCGGAGAAGTCGCCGTTTACAGACCAAAGGTCGCGAGCTCGATCTCCACCCGAGACAAAAATTTCTTGTGTGATTTAACATGTTTATTTGTTTTATTAATAGATGTAAAATGTCTGTATATATGTGTATTTATTATAAAAAAATACATTTAAGTATGCACTATAATACTAATATCTGGGACGTCCCACACAACTCCATCCAGTCCCAAAGTAAGCAAGTATTATGCTTGTATTATGGGGTACTAGACAACTGATATATGTACTTAAATATTCTTTTTTTAGAATATATATGTATAAAGATACTTTTACACCTAGACACGGAACAAATAGACATGATCATGCAAACAAATATTTATCCTGGATCGGAATCGAATCCGTGACCCTCGGCTCCGCAGTTAGGGTCTCTAACCACTCGGCCAACCGATCGTCAATATCATTTGTCTGATACCCATAGTACGCCCGGCCTAGTTTGGAACTAGATGACTGTGTGTTAAATATCCTAGATTTTATTATATATTATATTAGTATTATATAGTAAAACATGTTACGATTTTTTTCCGTTGTATTTGCCCACAAAACACGCACAAAAATATTAAGGAAGTGTTACTTGATTGTCGTTGATGTCTTATGTATTATGTAACTTTTAAAATAATAGAACAATAGACATCAACGACCAACCTCGGTCACACAATCAGCGACATGTATTTTTCTATCTAATTTTCTAAAATGGAGTATATTTTTAATTTAAACGGTACCAAAATCGTTTGTATTTAATACATATATGACTAGAGTTACGGTTAAATTATTTAAGGTATAGTTCCAATCAAACTTTATGGCGGATCGGAATACAACGCTATATGCATAGCGCAGGTTCAGTCATATACCCCTCGCTCCACTGCGTCCCGCTACACCTAAAACTGGTTACTGCGACGTGACTTGTGCCTATGTTCACATCCGCCATAAAGGTTGATTGGAACTGTACTTTCGATTTTCAAATTATGCATGTAAACGAGACGAGTAATATATAAATTCACCACAAAGCGGTGCGTACGCACACTATTATGTCGTTAGTGCAAACAAATGCACTTGTACAACTTTATTGGATTGAATTTTAAAAATCAACTTAGGTAAGTTTTACAATATAATAAAAAACGACTTCAAAACTTTGTCTATATATACAAACATAAACTAAAAAATTAAAATTATTATATTATTTTAAAGAAAAAAGCATAATGGGCAGCATATCATAGCTACATCATCAAGTCGGTGTCTTTTGCTATAGTTACCTGCTATTACCTGATAACTACCCAATTAAAGTTTTTTTTTTTTAATATATATTTTGATATAATAAATGGAGTGCTATGAAAGTTTTGAGTTTCAGATCATTTTTGTTACAGGATCTACTTCTAAAAAACTAAACTAGTCAGGAATTTGAAGTTTCTATATACTTACTATGTAGTTTATTAATATATACTATGTAGTGTAAATACTGAAAACGCTACTTTTTAGGGTTTCGTAGCCAAATGGCAGAAAAGGAACCCTTATAGTTTCGCCATGTCCGTCCGTCTATCTGTCTGTCTGTCTGAGCTTTTTCTCGGAAACTATTGGCAATATATAGATGGAATTCGGAAGGTAGGTGTAATCTATGAACCGCGAAACAATGACGTGGTGAATTTAAGAATAAAATTTTTTTTGGGATAGGTCACCATACATGTAACTGAAGTACGAAGCAAAAATTCATCGTTTATTAACGCAAGATATATCAAACGATAGGCCTTAAAAAATTATATCAAAGTTTCAAACTGTTATTCTATAAGATACATTGTATTATTAGGTACTATAAATTTACGCCTTCTTTTGCAGAGCTTATTCTCTTCACAATCGATACTAAAAGGTTCACTGCAATAAAATAAGTGATAAAAATTGTCTCTAGCTATCAGTGCACTCATGTTATTACTTTTCGGATTAGCCAGAAAGGATCGAGCGCCTTCTAAATGACTAACGAAATGAAAATGAAATATATTTATACAATAATTGTTAAATAACATAATTATAACGATTAGTGGTTAAGTTAGATTAACATGGTGCTCGTTTTTTTTTTATATTGTATGGTGGTACGGAACCCTTCGTGTGCGAATCCGATTCGCACTTGGCCGGTTTTTTATACTATAGTTTGTAATAAGCCGTGAAGAAAACTAATAATCACTTTTTTCACGTGACAGCTTATAGAAAACACAATTTTTTCGTGAAGGACCCGTGGTCCCACCGATTTGACCCGCTGCCTGGTAGGATCACGGTATACCACTATGTACCTGTGGTCCTGCTGGACCTAAATCTGAACATAAAATTATTTTGAACGTGTTGTTAATTTTATTTTTAACTAGCTTTCCGCCCACAGTTTCGCTCGCGTGAACTACACAGTTGTAACAGGACAGTTAAATGGACGCGACGCTCCAGAATATTGTGACACTTTATAGAAAATTCTTCAACTTAACTACCTAAGAAATCTCTATACATAATTTCATCAAAATCCATTTAGTCATTTTAGCATGTAGAATAGCTATGCCACAAGTCGGGCCCAAAATGGGTCAGCTGTTTTCTAGATAAACCATAACAGACAGACAGACACTTCAATTTTATTAATATAGATGGAGAACATTTTTTCATAATTTTAATTATTTACTTAATAAAAATACAGAAAAATATCGATACTATTAATCGCCCCTAGTCCAGTAGAACCATGGGTACATACATAGTGGTATACCGTGGTCCTACCAGTAGGTCAAATCGGTGGGACCATGGGCCCTTCACGTTTTTTTTTTGTAAATACATAGAAATAATTGTACGGTGGTGCGGAAGCTTCAATACATGAATCCGACTCGCACTTTTCCAGTTTTTGTATAAACATAGATTTCATTTTAATTTGTTTTTTCTTTAAAATGGTTTTTCTTGCAAATTTTTATGTCTTGGTATGGAATATAAAATACAATGGACTATTTTTATAATCGTTATTATTTATGAAATCATGATCTTCTTTGACTATGTTTTTAAAGAATTTTTCCTGTTTCATTTGTATTTGTGGGATAAATTACGATTCAGTTAAAATTACATTGTATCAGCGACATTATTTTGTATTCTTTTGTCGCTTCAAAACAGAAACTAAATATTATACGAACGCTAGCTGAACAAATTCGCGAAGGCATTTATTTACGCTTTCGTGGCTTATAATTTTCATTTTATTATTCAGTTGTCGCTAAGCAAATCGCTCGACCGTCACATCAGAAAATTTACAAAATAAAACAATGTCTTCATTTCGTTTTACATTGAGAGAAATGCAAAGTAGATAACTGAATTTTTGTCAATAACCACTGGAATAGTGCAGTGGAATAATGTATTTTATTTATAAAATTCTTTGGTTCTCATTTGAAGATATTTTCTGGATTCTTTTATTGCTCACAAATTGGATATATGCTCACAAAAACGACTATGTTATTCTGTTGAAAAAATATTCATGACATGAGAGCGTATGTTTTGAAAGCGGATGTGAATATTATGAAGTAGAATAGAGTATTTTTATTTGAAACCGTTTGCCCTATTGGAAAATAGAGCCGAGTGGTAAGAGACCTTACTGCGGAGCCAAAAGTCGCGGGTTCGATTCCCGCCCGGGACAAATATTTGTGTTCATGAACATGTTTATTTAAGTAAGGTCTAAATTTTGAGTTCCCAAAACCGACAAGACAAGTATTAGGTATGCAAGAAACATACCAAGTGTAGAGGAGATCATAGTTTATGCCTATTGCTCTGAAAAACAAGCACATCGACTTATAGGTGAACCACCGTGAACTGGAAGCTCTTATGTTTGACGCGGAACGAGCAGCGGGAGTTAGTACATCTGCACACGATAAAAAGTTGTAACGTGATATCTCGAGATCCGTCTTCAAGATTTTGCTTAATGTTTAATAGCATTATTAAATAATTTATATACTGTTTTATACCGCCTCGTTTTTTAACCGCTTTCTATAATAAGTAAGTATTGTGAATCTTTAGTAAAAATAATAAAATACATATTTCTTTGTTTTACCTATAATAAAATATTGAAACAATGCGCCACAAAGTAATAATCCTTATTAGTAATAATGAGTGTAAGCCACAAAGTTATTTATTATATTACTGTGAGAATGCGGGGCGACTGACGATTGCGTCAATCAGCGGCCGCCAGCGCGATACCTCTGCCCGCGACATCTATGGTAGTCTTTTCCTCGAGTAGCATTTATATTTGACTAGGTAATTACGCCACACTTTGATTTGTGGAGCAAAGCGCGCGTATTCCCACCCTTTGTCTCTTAGACGTGGGTCAATGAAATATTGCGTGTATTTAAATCTGTGAATTAAATAGGCAGAGTTGGTATATATTCGGCGTACTTATCACAAAGTGGAGATGAAAAAAAATCTGTTTATTTCATCATATGGGGTATCATTGAAACCTCTTTTGAACTGAAATAGAAATTCGCATGTATCCTCCCTCCCCTCCTAATTGGCATAAAAATAAACCTGAAAAAATGCGCTACTGAATGTAGAACCTCACACTGGTCCGACACGCACGTCAGAGCAGCAGGGTTAACTTCCATGATAGTTATGTTTCACAGTTATAGGTGAATTCGTATTCTAACCCTAAATAAATTCATGATTTTGGTTTATAAAAAGTATTTGTTGTTAGCAATGTTAATGAACATTGCCTTACGCGTATTAATACGACACGCATTTGACTGGATTAATATAATTTTTATTCAGATAGAATCATCAAGTTCGAGCGAGATGACAGAGAGTATGACAGGCGTTTACACAGACGTCATTACACATGTAGTACGAAGGTGTCTTAAGACCTGAATTTCATTAAACACAGGATAAATTTTATTCATGAAAAATGCACGGCTCATGTGGGATAGCTGTTTTTCATGCTAAAATGGCCCAACTGATTTTGATGAAATTTGGTACTTATAGAGATTTACCTATTAGAAAATGAAGTTTAAATTTTTTTTTAGAATATCGCAATTTGAATGTCCTGTAGCGTCGAGTTTCTTTAGCGGTCCCGGTATACAATATGTAGTTTACGCTACGCAGAAAGCTAGTTTATAATATATTAAATATTGCCATTTTTACGATAATTTGGAATTTCCTTCATTATTAAATTTAACATAATTATATTAAAATGGGTAAGCAAAATTTTTTTGCCTTCCGATTTATTTTGTTGTAACAACAACCTGTAGGTTTTATGCTTCTCACTAGTTTGAAATTGTTTTAGCACACGCTCATTCTGTGTGATTTTTGTTCCAGTATTCTATAACTCAATGCAGATTGTGCTTAATATAAAAGTGTCTATAGCCCGTTGAAAATTATACATCCGTATTAGTCTATGCTGGAATGCACAATGGACATCGTTGGGCTTCCGAAATACATTCGCCACCGCTTGTTCATGTAAAGCGGGCTACACACGTAACGATTTATCGGATGCGTGTTGAAAGCTCAGGTGGTTAAGTGATTCGATGACACAACTTTAGAACAATAATGTTTTTTGTCGTTATTGTTACTCATTAATACAGTTATTTTGTTATGAACGTTCTAACAAGTTAAAATCTAACATTATTTGCGCATATTGTTTCCAGTGCGCAGACGGACAAATGTATTTTGACGTGCGCTAAGAAGGATTATGTTTTAAATTTTATTTATCAATTTTTGTGGCATAATATTTTATCTTCGTATACCCTTTACTTTTTTATTTTTATGTATTAAAAATGATTAACCTATCAGTAACCATGCCCAAAATGTACATTTTGCCACGAAATCATTGTTTATGTCTGATTTAAACCACAGAAACTCTATTTTGGTACAGAATACTATTAGGCCTGGAATAGTTCATCATATTTATATAGCTACTGTATTTGAGGTACTTACAATTTAGTCTAAAACTCTACCCTAATAAAAACTAGATGATTCTATGACAACACCCTTAATTTCGATTCAACCCGAATCGTTACGTGTGTAAGCCACTTATGTAGGTACATATCATTAAATCGTAGCGAAAACGTGTTGTCCGCCGTTTCGGTTGACCGTTAACCAAATCGTAGCATCGCCCTATGAGGCCTCTCGTTGAGTGAAGCGTAGCGTGGAGCGTGGCGTTTGACTACGATATAGTTGACAGACAGAAAATTTATTTTTAGGAAAAAATATTTTAGCTACTTTTGGAATCGTTTGATAAGATTAAGAATAAAATTTTATTATTTGGAACTATTCTTTGGGACTAATTAATTATTGAATAAATTAATAAATAATTAATCGGTATTTTTTGATGTTATAAATGTTATAAAAACAAGTAATTCATTTTCTTTGATATAGAATTGTTTGGAAAGTACACTTGCATTGGTCGACGCATAAGGAACGTCTTAATTGATCAATAGCACTTTTATATTTTTCTAACGGCGGCCATATTAGTTCCTCATACCATAGTTTATCAATCATTAGGTATACTGATTAATCTAAATATATTTTTTTAAAGTATCAAAACCAAGATAGTAGCCAATAATAAAAGAAGAAGAAGTAGTCTTTTGACAAAAAGAACGGACGTTAGCGAGATTATCCAGTAAATTCAAAATGTGGGCATAATTCATTTCAGACATGGTAAGAGTTTGCTCATTAAAAAAAATTATAAATTGATAATGAAAGAATAATAATTTTATTCTGATACAAGATAAAATATTTTATATTTATAGATATATGTGATTGCGTATAGATCAGTTCTCACCGTGGGCCAAATTTCATTCAAAAAAATTAAAGAAAAGCTATGAAAAGAACTGTTAAGGTTATATATGGAGTAATGTGACGATTCGTCACGAAAATTAGTGGACCATATGCAACGTGGTGATGCCGCGTCCATGCAATAATATGTAAATGATTGTATCATACATAAATATTATTGTTTTTGGTACATTCTGAAGTTAATATTTTCTAGCATAGTGAAACTATTTGGATAATATATTTGGATAACCCCTAAAAGTTGAATCGATAGAATTTCTGCGATTACTGGGTAAGAAATCGTTTTTAGTCACAATATTTACCAACATTTCAGTAAGTGAACGTTTTGTTTTAGAATACTAGCAACGAAAATTTAAATAAAATGTTGCTGGTATCAAAATTGGAGATTTGATCTGATTCAACAACACATATTTTTTTTAAATTTGTGTCGTTTCGATTCCTAAATCAAACAAGAAACTTTTTATATTGCATGGACTCGGAAATTTAATTAAATTCCCAAATATAAAATCAGCTGTCTTTAATTTTTACAGTACTTTCCCTCTAGTATACACCGTATGTTGTCATAAATATATGTAACTTGCTACTAGTGTGTGATCCAAAACATAACCCATTCACTGTCTAATCAAAAGCAGAAGTTTTCACATAAATAATTCATGGCGACCTACTAGAAAGTGTATCACAACTATTAAATTCGGTAACCGCTAAGCGCATCCGAACCAACAGGTTATGTAATAATGACTTAATAACTCACAATTAAGCGAACAGGTTGGATTATGAATATAATTTAATTATATAAAATTTAAATTAAATTACACAGCGATTATCTCATAAACGTAGAGATATTAATAACTGTAATTTTAGAATAAAGAACCTTAATCGGAAACAAGAATGACCCCGTAATAGGCCTATTGACCATTGAATTTATAATTAATAATAATACCTTGGACATCCAACACAGCGCCATCTAGTCCCAAAGTAAGCAAATCATCTGCTTGTAATATGGAGTACTAGACAACTGATAAACATACACATTTATATATATACCCAATATTATATATTTTTATAATTATAAAAGTCAAGTGAAATAAATATCACAAACCACGGCACCAGTGTGCCAGTGTGATCGGCTTGTGGTCTGAACTCCTCAACTCATTGTTGAAGAATGACTGTACTCAAGCAGTCAAAGCCTGAAAGCCTAATAAATTTTGTTATAATAATAACACCAAGGATATCCCACACAACGCCATCCCAGTCCCAAACTAAGCAATGCTTGTACTATGGGTACTAGATAACTGATACGCATACTTGGGTATTCTTTATAATATATACATTTATAGATATTTTACACCCAGGCACGGAACAAGTAGACATGTTCATGCACACAAATATTTGTCCCGGGCGGGAATCGAACCTGCGACCCTTAACTGCGTGGTTAGGGTCTGTAATCACTCGACCAATCGGTTAGTCTAATAATAATAATAAGGTCATAGGTAAAATTCTCGCCTCAGGCATTAACCAATGTGTCGAGAGTTCCGTACCACCAAACAATATATTTGTGATACGTATTTCCATAAAAGTAATGTATCTTAGTAATCGCAAAGAAATATTTTTTATGTGATTTAATTACGAATTAACGATTTTCGCATTTTTTCCTTTACTCGTGCTGTGAGAGCTTGTTTCTTGGCAAATTTCAGAATTCAGCGGAGTGTACCTCACAGGTTTGGATTTACTTGCGAATGTCAAAATATGCAGCATAAATGGTCATATTTTTTGATTGCGTTAATTTATAAGTTTTATTTCTTTATAGCTCCGAAGAATAATTGTTTGGTAAAATTTTTATTATTGAATTCATTATTAGAAATACTGCCATCTACCGGTACTAATACGTACTACATGCAATGGTTAACCGGTGGTTGGTACATAATTATTGCATCCAGATACCAGGGATGAGGGATTATTCGACCGCTGTCAACGCTTTCAATGTTAAACTTGACTATTAAATTAATCCTAAATATTTGATGTGTTTTATCATATTAAGAAGAAGAAAATGTGTCTTAATATTTTAAATATCACAAAGTATAATACTCTGAGGTAAGATTGTAATTTCTAAATTTCATTAATAACCTATTGATAGTAAAAAAAGGCCTAACCATATAATATGTCATGATTCAGAATAAACGATAATTTTTATGCAAAATTATTGGTGTTGTTTGTTACTTTCTACGAGGTCGTATAGGTTATAGTTTTTTTCCAGTCGATGAAGCGACTATCGAAAACCTCGATTTATGCATTCCAACTGAACTATCTAAAACTAAAAAATTAAACCGGTTGTTCGTAAGTGAAAATAGATAGTGGATATCTCAAAAAGTCATAAACGTAAATCATAACGATTTTTTTTAGATTTTTTGATCGTACGATTAGAAATTTAGTTGAAGACTAGATGACGATCTAGTTAACGAATTTTGGAGCTCATTCTTGTGCCATTAAATGAAAAAACAATTAAGTATCTTAATTGTATTATCAATTATCTGTCCAACGGTACCCCACACGAATTTCTGTACAGAATTGTGTGGCAGTTCATATGAGATACACTTCTCTGTGAAATTTCATTAGATTTAGTGGAAACATAGTTCAGACATAAGCTTAATTTGTGACGCACGGACACACAGATGGATATAAAGAAATCATAATGGTTTCTTTTCATCATTTGGTTACGGAATCCTCAAAATGATTAAAAAAGAAAAAGCATCTGTTTAAAAATAACTTAAAGTATGAAAGAAGTTGTCTAACGAAGTCAGTACGATGAAGTTAGAAGTCCACAAGAGCCCACTGAAGAAAACAGGCACCTATCTATTTTCTACAATGTTTATTAATATATAAAAACGATTCAATAACCTTAAATTTTTTACATCATACTTTAGATATTTGTATCAAAATTATCAAGATAGAGCGTCGCCTTGAAAACGGAGTATAATATGACAGATCATACGTTGGTATGATTCATAAAATGATAAAGATCTGATACTTTGAAAAAAAAAATTTAGATTTTTTGTAGTTACGACAAAGTTTCCCGGTATGGTGTGTATTTATGCATCTAAATGATTTTAAGAGATTTGATCTCGTGAATCACACCTGTACTTTTAAAAAATGAGGAAATTACGTACGAACTACGATTTTTATCAACATTTACTACAAAGACTTTTAGAATGTGTTGGTAATTACTTACAACAGGAAGTAAAATAGCGCCAGCAACTATCAAATTCCTTTCGCAACCACAGAGAAAGGACTGACAAATAATAAGCTGACCTTTCTTTCCTTATCGTTGTTTATCTCTTATTTTAATAAGTATTCAGAGAATCTATAATAATAATATAATATCTGGGACATTCCACACATTCTGGAACTTCTATTTATATTATGTCCGTTTACGTGAATGTTTGTTTATAATAATAATACCTAGGACATTCCAAACAACGCCATCTAGTCTCAAAATAAGCAAGTTTAACGTTTGTATTATGAGACACAATACAACTGGTATACGTAAAGTGAGTTGGGTATAAACCGGATCTGGTGAAGATGGGTTACGTTTAATTTGTGGAACCTAAGTGACCTGTATTGCTGATTTTACAATATTATTAACACAAGTCGCGACGACATTTTACAACAATATTGTAAAATTGGCAATACAGGTCGCGTAACAAATCAAACGTAAACGATCTTCGGTCCGGTCTTTACCCAGTCTTTACTTAAATATTCTTTTTTTAATAATATATACTAAAATAGATATTTTTTACACCCAGACACGGAACAAATAAACAAGCTCATGCACACAAATATTTGTCTCCGGCGGGAATCGAACCCGTGACCTACGGCTCCGTAGTTAGTCCCTAACCACTGGGCCAATCGGTCATCGCCATCACAAATTAACTCCTCATTCCGGTTATGGTTCGATCCTGATGTCGATCTAGTCCAGCTGGGCTGGTGTGCATCGCTCTCGGCGCCTCATCTCGTACCGAAAAGAGAAGCTGTATATTATGTGATATAGCTATCTCGTTTCGGTACGAGAGTCTGACCGTGATCCTGATTGAGATCCTGGTCCCAATCCTGATCCCTGTCTTAATCCCGATCCGATAACGATTGCAGTCGCAATCCACTGATCGTTTAATAGTAGATTGTTAGACAAGAGGTGAAAGGGACCTATTTAGGCACGAGATGGTTTAGCGCACGAGCGTAGCGAGGGTGCCAATAGTTCGATTGCCTAAATAGGTCTTTCACTCGAGGTAAACATACTGCTTTTCATTACGAATATGAGAAAAGTATAAAAAAAAACTTTAAAATAATAATAATATTTATTTCCTCCACAAATGTTTTACATGTTATGTTCAAAAATACAAAATAGTGTATAACAAAAAACGTAAATTATTGTGGAAGACTGGAACCTAAACTACCGAGCCTGTATTATAGGTTTCCAGACGCCCACCCCTAGTTATTTAGGTATACTTAGTTAGTTACGGCAATTAGTTTATACAAAGGCAAATACACTTTAGAGTAACAAACCAAACGAAATGCCAGTATAAAGAGGCGATATGCAGAGTTTTTGCATGCATTTAGTGTATTTAAGGGGAGGGTGTGTTTGGGTGGGTGTGTGTGTATGTGTGCGCGTGTGTGCGGGTGGTGTGCATGTGCATGAATTTTATTTATAATATGTACAGGCAAGTGTTTTTCTTATTTTTATGATTAGTTACTCAAGCAACGCTGTCTAAAAGGTTTTCCGTCTCCTCATAATTTAGTTTCATAAGAGCTAGTGACGCTTTCTTTTTACATTCATATTTGGTACATTTATATATTGGAGTTATCTTGTTTATATTGTTATATAGATGTGGGTCCAAATACTTGAAAAAGCGTTTAGCGAAATAGGTAGATACTGGTGATATAGGATATATCTTTTTCAGTCTTGTATTTGGGATTGAGGCATCAAGAGCCATTATCGTGTGTTGCTTTATAATGACGTTTAATATAAACAGTTGTCGAACTGTGAGTACTTTGCTAGTCTGGTAAAGTTCGGACGAAGGATGTCTAAAAAGAAGAAAATGGATCACTTTTAGAATTACCCTTTGAGCTCTTTCAATCCTTATCATATTAGTTTTTGTAGCGCCACTCCAAGAGGTAATACAGTAGTTGAGCAGAGATTGGCAAAGAGAAAAATAAACAGTCTTTATATTTTGTAATTTAGCTATGTGCCGTAGTGATTTGAATATGAAAATTAATTTTCGTACTTTGTTTGCAAGTAAACCAACGTGAGGTTGGAAATTTAATTTATGGTCTATCTCAACACCAAGGTACGTTATACTGATTTGTTTTTAGTAATTTAGGACATGAAAGTATGTTATTGCAATCATTACAAGTGTGAACGATCAGGTTATAGATTTCAGTTGATACGGAGTTAATGTTTTTTGTGTGAAAGTCATATATTTTTATTTTTCTAAGTATAGCGTTTACCAATTTTCTTCTAGCCAATTGGTAACTAAGTTTAGACCACTTTGAGCAAGATGAAAAATTTCCTGCCATGACTTGACACTAAATAAGAGCACGGTATCATCGGCAAAAACTAGAATGCGCCCTCCATTTGGTTTGAGTTGGCATAGACCATTTATGTAGATAAGGAATAAAGTAGGGCCGAGAATGCTCCCTTGCGGGACAACACAGTATGTCAGTGAAGTTCACAAAGGAAAAAAACCCCTCATAAACTAAAATACATACTTGAAATTTAGCATATCTTGTAACCCCCCGATCCCCGCCCCTCAAACATTTATAATTTCCAATGAACAAACATCTTCACCAAAAACGCAAATGTGAAATGGAGCTAAGTTCAAGATAGTCTGCTAACGGCTTCACCAATAAAAGAAGTGTGAGCAAGGTACCAAGTTCTAGTGAAGTTACTTTTCTTAAATAATAGCTTCGGAAATGCACTACGTTCTTCAGTTGTTTTAAAACAAAATTTGTTATGTTTTGTGTTACTAAAAGGTGTACCCTGAGAAATTTTAATAGTTGATTGTGTAAGTATCTGACTAAATTGTGTTCTAAGTTAAAAAATAGGTATGTGAAAACTTGCTACGTTACACCATTCCTAGACTAGTGCATTCCTCTCTAGAAATTGTTATATAAATATGACTTATTTTTTTATGATGCCGTTAACTAAATATCTTGCACGCCTTTTCTATCGAACTTGGCTTCAATTTCACATTTATTGATGGAATCACCTATTAACAACGTAACTTCGAATTAGGTGATTTTTTTATTCGTGACACCCCTTGACATAGGAATGAAATGAGGGAGACAGGCGAACGTGAATATCGAGAAAAATTGGTCAGCAGAACACATCGTGCATATGACGCTGGTGAAGCTGTCGAACGTAGTTATAATATATAAATAATTTTAATATCTACATCCGAAAGTATTATTACAGTGATTGTTTAAAATTGCTGCACGGAAGCTGGCACGTAAGAACGGATGGTAGCGACGCAAAGTAGTACCAGTTATTAGGTCGCTCGGCTCGGATGGGTTTTGGTCGTTTTGTCCAGACAGACAGATACTTTTACTATCGCTTTGGATCATAGAAATAGAAACTTGTAGAAGTGGCATACAGTCGTTATTTTAATTTGTCACGTTAAAAGGCAAAAACATTACAATAAGCGGCACGGATTAAGAATGCTGGCCTTCATACGCGCACTGGATTATTTAATTTCTGTTTGAAGGTAGAAAGCGTGACTGACGTAGTAACTATTGTGATCACACTATTACTTTCTCATGGCCACGTTCCTTGCTGCTTAATGTTTCAGGTGTATTTTAAACAGATGAGTACACAGATTATACATTACACAGTAAAGATTGTTCGTCACCATAACAAGATATGGGCTTTGATGTGGGCAAAATGTCATTAAAACCAGAACAAAGGCAGAGTATCAAATTGAACTTGAACTTGACTTAAACCAAAATTGTCAAGTTGCGTTGATGGTTATTAAAATTGAAATTGGGGTTAGTTTGAGAGACAGAATAAGGAATAGTGTGATAAGAGAACGGTGTGATATGGAAGAAGATGTAGTGACAAAAATTGAAAAAGGAATGCTGCGATGATTTGGTCATTTGGAGAGGATGGATGAAAGAAGACTGACGAAAGAAATTTACTGTGCGGAGGTGAATGGTAGGGTCAGAATGGGTCGCCCTAGACGAACTTACTGGACCAGATTAGGGACATACTAGAAAAGGGTCAAGTTTGAGTACCTGGAGTATTCGGAGTGTCCGGAGAGCTTGTATGAGAAGATTGATGAGTGTTGATGAAGCGAAAGAAGTATGCCAGGATCGCACTAAGTGGAAATCTGTAGTCTCTGCCTACCCCAATGGGAAGCAGGCGTGAGTATACATATCTACGTATGTAAAATTTAAAGGACTAAGGTTCCAAAACAACTTCTCAAAATATAAAAATTTTCCTATTGAGGCATTTGCCAGATAGATATATAATAATAATAATAATACTTCAGACATTCCACAAGCTTGTGCTATGGATACCAAACAACTGATATAAATACTGAAATAATAATATGTATTGACACTGAAATTATCCCCGTGACGTCTTCTGGATAATCGAGCTTTTTCCGCTGCTTCCCACAGTAAAAACAAAAGCAAAAAGTAATTATATTAATCAATCAAAATATTGTGATCTCATTTAGTCTTAGATAAAACAAATAATAAACATCTGCCCAGATGACGTCACAGGAATATTTTATTAATAAATGTTTAGAAAAAAACTTAATTAAAAAATTACAAACTTAATGAGGTTTTATTACAAGAGAAAGTAATAGATTGGTCTATATTTTCAGAATAAAATATAAAAATGCCTCATAAAACATTTATAACTCTATGCAACTGTTAAGTCTCCGCGACACTCGCTGCCACACGCTAGTTCCGATTAACAGTTATGTCATCGGTGAGCGCAATACTGTGATAGTATGGCGATTTTAATTTGGAAAAAAAATATACAATGGCAACAACAGGCGCTTGTAGAACGGAACGCATTATTCTATACAAAAACATTAACCATCCAAGTGTGTCTGAGTCTTGCTTTAATAAGATGGATTGAATCCATATCAACCTTCGATATCGGTACGAATGATAATGTCAATGTATAATAATAATTGGACTGTCTTATTGCTTTATTATATTTACATTTGAATAACGGGTTCGATTCCCGCCCCGGACAAATATTTGTATCCATGAACATGTCTATTTGTTCCATGTCTGGTTGTGAAATATCTATATCACTACATATTAATAAAATAAAGCCGCCGCCTCTGTCTGTCTGTCTGAACGCGATAATCTCAAAAACTACCAAACGGATTGGCTGGTTGACACCAATGGATGAAGTGATTCAAGAGTAAGGTTTATGTGTATAATTTATTAATGTTTTGTACAAATTAGTTGAAATATGAAATTATTGTTAAAGACGGCGGAAAAAATTTAGCCGACTGGGAACTTTCATCGAAAACGCTGCCTAATTCCTTTAAGATATAACAAAATAACGTAAGGAGAAATTGTTTCTTTTTTATGACTAAAAAAAAGTTCGCGATGGCATATGTCTATATCGTTTATGGATAGCTTATACCTATTTTTATGTTTAAAAAAATGGTATCTAATGTTGAGGTGATTGAAAAGCAATTTGTACGGATACAGTGATCCTTATCAAATTAAATACGTTATTTACTTTCATAATTACATGCACATTATAATTGCCCTTTACACCACACAATTTAAATTAATATCTTCTGAGTTTAAAGATAGACCCTGTCTACGAAGCTAGAGGTCCCGGGTTCGAAATCCTAGGTCGGGTCAGTATTTATATGATGAATAGTGATACTGGTACGTCTTGGTTGTTTGTATATCTTCGCTTGGTACCCTAAACTCACAAGCCTTTAGTTTGGGGCCTAGACGTTGTTGTGAAGTATTATATACGTTGTTATTATTATTATATAAAACGCAATAGTTTTAAACTCCTTTAAATTTAATCACTACAACAAATAATTGATGAAATCTTGGAATTTGGATTCTATGGAGTTAGGCTGACTCACCGCTGCGCTAACTAGAGGGCTCATAAACTAACGTTATTTAATTTGATAAGATTAATATCGTATCCGTGTAAATAGCTTTCCAATTACCACATCATATGCGACTATTTATTTGAATTTTATCTAATTTTAAATATTACTTTTTATTATTGCTAAATCCTTACGTATAAATCCTTTGGATTTGATTTCTCCACAAAATTCTTTCTGGCTTCCTATTGATACCAAAAAACTTGCAACTCTATGAATTTGAAAATACATTTTTTAATTAAAAAATTTTAATTATCAAAAATGTCTAACTTCGAGTCATAAAGTGATATCTATCTGTCTATTCTACGCCGGTTATTACATAATTTAATGGCAGTCTATAGGTAATAAAAACCTAGACTTTTCGTGTCTGTACAATGATTTTAGCAAAAAAATATTATTGGGAGACGCGGAAAATAAGTAATAGGCGTTAAAAACAAAATTATGAAAAAAAAATTCTGTTTTATATCTTTTTTCCGATTTGTTTGTTCGTTTGTACGTGCATCACCTGAAAGCCACTTTTTTTGGATTCAAAATCGAATTAGTATAAAATATTAAGCTTTCTTTTGAGTAATATTTAATGTTTATATTTTAATAAAATCGACCCACAGAATCAATCAAAAAAGACATTCAACTTTTAATTTGAAGCGCGCTGCAGCGCCTCGTCACGCATAGCGCGTGCCCGCTGTAATTCACATAAGTGAGCGCGTTTGTGTAGGTCATTATCAAATCAAGGCTTCAACCTGCCCAAGTAACAAACACCAAAACATTCGTGTAAATTGTTTAATCATACTAACGAACGGACAGACAGAGTAACATAGCGTTTTTCAAACGGCTCTGATAGATTTAAGTCTACGCAGACGAAATCGTGGGTACAGCTAGTTTCTGAATAAACTGGGTATAAGAATATATTCAGTTAGAGGATGAAATATATTTACAAACGTGGGTACGGTACATTTTATATTTGTTCATTTTTGGGCGCTTATGTACCATCCAGCAATTTTTTTTTTTCTAATTAATAAAATGCATTTTCACTACAAATAGACGACCTCCTTCGTTTTTATGTCAGTGCGACATCATCGGTCAAGTGTTTCGGTACAAAATTTAGACTAAATATTAAATTTTCGTTTACTTTAATAAATTTCCAGTAAAATTTGAATAATGGGTAAATGGGAAAAGCCGGTTGAAATAAAACAATTCGACTCGGCGACAACCGGCAAAGGGATCAAACCGGAACAAAAAGTTAAAGTTTTTAAAAGCGCCGATACACGTATGTTATTTTTATTATATTAACTCATTTGTACATTGTACATATTTGTACATAGTGTCGTGATAGCGCAGAGCGCAACGAAGCTGTCTCAAATTTATAAGGCCCCATAGGGCCATGGTTCGAATCCGGGCGTGTACCAATGAGTTTTTCTGACTTAAGTACACAATATCACTGACACCGTGCTTCGGAGGGCACATTAAGCAGTCGGTCCCGGATGCTATCAATAGATGGCGGTCGTTACAGTTCCCAACCCGCAGTGGAGCAGCGTTGTGGACTTAAGCTCCAAGCCCCCCTCCTCATCCTGGGGGAGGCCTAAGCCCCTGCATTGGGTAAAAATGGGCTGATGCTGATTATGATGATGATTTGTACATTTACTTATCTGTATGAATATACTACCTTAAGTAGTAATCTATGAAACATATAAATTTTCAATATGCAAACATTATAATTTTCGAAACGTGGACTCTCACGGCAGGACTGATCCATAAATTCAAAGTCGCTCAGCGTGCTATGGAGCGGGCTATGCTCG
Organism: Luffia ferchaultella; assembly: GCA_949709985.1. Lineage (NCBI taxonomy): Eukaryota > Metazoa > Arthropoda > Insecta > Lepidoptera > Psychidae > Luffia > Luffia ferchaultella. The sequence continues at coordinate 4,048,726 of OX453258.1, forward strand.
GTGTTTCTTTGATGGATAAAATCAGAAACACTGAAATCCGTCAAAGAACTAAAGTTATCGACATAGCCGAAGCGATCAGCAAGCTGAAGTGGCAATGGGCCGGTCATATTTGCCGTAGAACGGATAACCGATGGGGTAGACGAGTTTTCGAATGGAGGCCACGTACCGGAAAGCGAAGCGTTGGACGCCCCGCGGCCAGGTGGACAGATGACCTGAAGCACCATACCGGGGGTAGTTGGATGCGAAAGGCGGAGGACCGTGTGTGGTGGCGAGCCTTGGGAGAGGCCTATATCCTGCAGTGGAGAGACACGGGCTGATGATGATGATGATGATGATAATTTTCGAAAATGTTCGATAACCTAATTGCCCAATATAATTCGTATAAAATTTTAGACAATTGCACAATGTGCATTTTGCAATTCCTTGTTCCTAAATACAAAGTGTTAATTTGTTCCGATTGTAATCCATAATATATAGTATGATAAAATAAAGGTCGATTTTATTTTTTTATTCTCGGTACCTACGGCTACGGCTGTCCAAAACTACTATAATGAAAGTATTAATAATAATTATAGAAGGGGGGGGGGGGGTACGAGGTCACTAAACCAACAATAAGTACTCTTAGGGTTATAGTAAAAATATTTAAAATATTCAATCGATAATTATTAAATTGAAATTTAAAGGGGTTGGGTTTTTCTTGTAAATTCTAATACGAATTAAAAAGCTAAGGAACGTATCGCCCCAGAGGGACATTCTTTTTTAATGACCCTGCAAACGTTGGTTCCAATTCATACCCATTTCAGGGGTGTAAAAAGTCACGGCCCGCGCTGTTTGGACGGGTATTTTATAGGTATTTTTGGGAATTTACCTTTGTCTGTCACTTAGGAACAGGTCAGGGAAGAAGGATTGAAACGGAGATAGTGAAGCCAATTCGAAGCCGCGGAAAAAATGACTATCCCCTTAATATTGTCAGCAATTTATAATCCTATCTCTATTTATAATTTATAACAGCATTCACTGTCATTATATATGCATTCGTATTACATATTAATCTTTTTTCTTTGCGATACTGCAGTAGCAAACTGCCCAGGAAGGAAAAACAGAGTCGAACAAGTTGCACAGAGAAGGAAATTCACCAGAGTTGATAGACTAGCGAAGCCGCCCGCGCGCCGACTGCGCTCGCTATGGGATGAAAAATGCACTTTGCTGGATCCACGTCGACGTGACAAGATCAAAAGCGCACTGGAAGAAGACTACTTCCTTACACCTGAGTATGAAATTAGAATAATAATAATACCTCCCCACACAGTCGCCATCTATGCCCAAAGTAAACAAGTCTTATGCTTGTATTATGGATACTACACAAAATATACTTTTTGATATATACATAAACAAAGAGACATGTTTATACACACAAATATTTGTCCCGAAATACAAAAAAAAATGAAATTATTTTTCGCAGATATAACTCTGTTTAATAAAATTTTTCTCTGCATAAATTGAAATTTTCTGATAACGACCGTTATTGACTTACATTATTGTGATAGTCACCACTTCGCTAGCGCTCACCTGCCGTATAGAAATAAAATTTACCATAAAATACACATATAGTCGTTATTTAGGGAAATAATCAGATCAATTTTATTTTTAAATGATTTTTATTTTCGTTTTGATGTATAATTTAGTATTTAATTATATAATGATAATATTAATGATTAAATAATATAATAAAAATAAAACGTAGTTAAAAATATCACCTAATAGTTCGGTTATAATTCACGCACACACCGAGATGGTTTGTACATGGCAGTATAGCGTAGCGAGAACATGTGAATCACACACACAAATACTTATGCAAAAGTTGTTCATCATTTTTGTTGACATTGTATTGCGACTTGCGAGGATCTATTCAAACAATATATAATTTAAAAAATTACTACATATTTTCACGATTTCTCTTATAATTAACCCATTTTCATATTTATAACAGACAAACCGAACTATACTTCCGAACGATACGCGAGCGAGATCGTCGATGGGAAGGCGGCATTTTAGGCACAACCTGCCCGCGCGAAAGACAGGACCGCGAGAGGGAGCTCAAACAGCGGCAAAAGTGGCTCATACAATTTAGCGCCCAGGTCTGTATTGTCTATACTAGTTTCATACATTCCGGCAAAATGGTAGAGAACTACGCGCACATACCTACTTATCGCGTCTTACATTCACAAATCGACTGCCTCATAAATACACCAGCTGGCAAAGAGCAACCGGTGTAATGGCGGCGTGTATGAAATCAGCGCTGTATATTATTTACGGGATGTTTGTCTGAACGTAGTTCAACTTTAAACATGTTTTTCTCGGTAACCGTTAGTTTGCGCTTCGCCATACTTTGCCATCGACTCACTTGAAACTTTTTGTCTTGTTCGGTAAGCTCTACACGCGCTATAGGTTTGGACTACGTTCAGCCAAACACCCGATATAGGCTGGCATTTTGTTCTTTCGTATATTATAAGGGGGAATGATCCTCCGTTTCCTAGTTGCGTATAAATTAATAGAAACTTAGAACGCCATATTGCACTGGTAACAAAGGTTACTTCTGCGACAGGTAAATACGTTACTACGTCCAGGTATACTTAGGTTCATGCCAAAGATATTGAGATATCTGCATGTTGTTAGTACATTTTGTATTAGGACGCATGCGATCTTATACGTACATCCTACTGCTGCATTAAAATCGGGCTTCACTGGAGAACCCTCGAAAGTTCAAACGTATATAAACAAACTATTACTAATTAAAATATTATTATAATTTTATGCAGATAGTAAAGCTTCCTTAGAACTTCTATCTAAACATGTTAAACTAATTTATTATTTACAGGTGGCACATCGTCTCTGTGATTACATATCTCGCGAGCACGACGACATGTTGGTATCAAATAGGTTGCGCAGTATCGCCGACGTTGTTCTAGAGCGTGTAGCGGATATTTTAGGTATGTGTTTAATACACAGACAAGTCAACCTTATAGACCACGCTTTGACAGGGAGTAGCATTCGCCAAGGCTATGTAGTGACACTACATAACTACGTCTCTTGTGAGCGGTCAGTTGGAAGCACGTCGGAAGCCATTAAATTGTCAATTTTAAACGAGCCAATGAAAACTAGCCGACCTCTCCCCGCACCCCGCGTGTGACGTTTATTAAAGCGTGGTCTATAGGTTGACTGGTCTGTGGTTTAATATTAAAAAAAATATGCCGGCCAATAACTATGCTATTAGGTACAAGTTAAACCTAAAATCTGGGTTTGGATAATATTAGTATCGAGTAGTGACGAACCCGCTTCTTGTCTAGAAGGTCGTGATTCGATGCCTCATAGAGCACGTTAAGTCGTCCGTCCGTCGTCGTTAAAATCCACCAACCGCACTAAAGTAAAGCAAACACCAACCCTGAGAAGCGGTCTAAGCCCCTGCAGTGGGGAATAATGAGGTGATATAGGTAACATTAGTAAAGCTAACTTCTTTTCAACTCATTGTTCCGTCTAGAAACGGACAGACGGTCAGGTATTGTAGTGACACTAATAATAATATCTGAGACATCCCACGCGCCATCTAGTCCCAAAGTAAGCATGTCTTATGCTTGTATTATGAGTTACTAGACAACTGAAATACATACCTAAGTTTTCTTTTTTTCTTAATAATATATACATATATAAGATACTTTCACACCCAGGCATGGAACATTATGATAATATTATGTAAGCTCACACTTGAACTAAGTAAAATTAAACTCTTTCTGACTTTTTTGTCTATAGAAACGTAGTTAACACAAAGCACGGTATATGATAGTATTATAGACGATTAATGTACGAAAAAAAGAGCAATAAATATTGTCACATTATAGATATACGAATATTTTAGACCTATTGTTAACATATCTGTAAATGCAGCACTGGATATTCTGTTAAAATGTTTCTGTTTTACGATAAAATTAAGAAATATTCGAATTGAGAATGTTTATTTTTATTTATATCTACTTTTAGCTTTTACTTAACCCGTAGACCACTACACAACGTCTATATACATATTTTACCGCTCCCCTTCCCGCAGCCGCCCCGCTTCTTCTAACTTAATTCTTGAGTTCTACTCCAATTACTATTCCATCTCTCAACTCGAAGCTTCATGTAATTTATTTAGAATCTCCATTTGTTTTTTATCCCTTGGTAACCTCCGACTGGCATGCCTATGTTTACACAATGTAAAAATGTCGTGATAGCTCAGAGCGCAACGAACCTGTCTCAAATTTATAAAGCCCCATAGGGCCATGGTTCGAATCCGGGCGTGTACCAATGAGTTTTTCTGACTTAAGTACACAATATCACTGACACCTTGCTTCGGAGGGCACGTTAAGCAGTCGGTCCCGGACGCTGTCAATAGATGGCGGTCGTTACAGTTCCCAACCCGCAGTGGAGCAGCGTCGTGGACTTAAGCTCCAAGCCCCCCTCCTCACCCTGGGGGAGGCCTAAGCCCCTGCATTGGGGTAAAAAAAAGGCTGTTGATGAGGATGATGATGATGAAAAATGACAGACCAACTTTTACATACTTGTGTGTGTGATTCAACAGGCCACATATTTTCGCCACGCCATACTAACCATGTACAAACCGTCTCTGTGTGCTTCAATTGTAACCGAACAGTTAGGTGATATTTTTGTCAAGGTTTTTTGACGCCGACTTTCTATCCAGACATTATATAATTAAAGACAGTAGCCCATCTTATTCTACCTTCCTTCAACAATTTTCACACAAAAAAATCAAGTTGGTTCGTTGTTCCGTTGCGGTGTGGAAAATAGACAGACAAACAAATAAACAAATACACATTCGTAGTTAATAAATTAGTTGTATACAATTTTAGGAGAAAAGAAGCCATCGCGCACGCATCCCGGTCGTTTAGCGAGGTTCATGGTAGCGGTGGCAGACAGGATAGCGGTGTGGATAGAAGAGACGGTATATCGTTCCAACGCTTTCGAGGACAAAATCCAGTCGAATGCCCGGGGCGACCGCTGCCGTTCCCACATCCCGCTGGATGATGATGAAACGCTACCTCCGCCCTAGGTATATCTATGAGAGTTTTTGATTTTTCGGTCGTCCAAAAAAATTTTTCGAGAAACGTCTAGTCGTCTACTAAATAATTTCATCAAAATCCGTTTAGCCATTTGAACACGTAAATGGCTACCTCACAGGAACCGTGTATTTTTCCGAGATTTTATGTAAATTTATTTATTTATTTCATTAACAGTATTCATTGTCCTACAACCAATGATGGATACACATTTTATGATTTCAACTGTATTATATTTAACGACCGCCACTAAAGTAAAAAAATCCAAAAAGTATTTTTATTTAGATTAAAAGAATAAGAAAAATAATAGTATCAAGTTGCATAGAGGGGGTGAGTGCGTGTGTAAGGGTGTGTGGGTGAATGTGTGGAGGGTGTATTTATTTGTGTGTGTTTCATAACTTACCACGTTTGTGTGTAAGTAATTCTTATAATCTCACGCTTAAAGGTGATTTTATCATTGTGAAAAATATCTACTTTGGCAAATATATTGTTATATGTTCTGAGTAATCGATTCACAAGTGAAATCTGAGCATAACTGTGCAACAGCAAATTATTTTGTGTGCCTTGTTTGAATGGTTGGGACAGAGAAGCGTAACAATTTAGACGATATTTCCAAACAATCTATGTTACTATTGCATAGTCCATGTAAAAAAGACATATCAGCGTTTAATGTTTGCATATTTTTAAAGGGATGATGAAAAACAAAAGGACGTATGTATAAATGTAATATCTATATATACAAATTCATAAAATTGAATTGTCTGTCTTCGAAATCCGTTTAACCATTTTAGCATGAAGAATGGCTACCTCACAGGAATCATATATTTTTCTGAGAGCAATTTATCCTGTATGTTATTCCAAACATTGAGACATCTTCGTGATAAATTCAATCAAAATCCGTTCAACCGTTTTAGCATGACAAATAGTTATCTCACAGGAACTGTACCTTTTTCTGGGATAAAAAGTAACCTATGTATGTCACTTTCCAGCTCACAAACTGCATTTATGCAAAAAATCACATCAATCCGTTGCTCCCTTCTTGCTACTTGAAAGGACAAACCAAAAAATAGACTTCTGCATTTATAATATTAGTAGGGATTATAATTTAGTATATTATTTAAATCACTACAAGATAGAAGCTTTGAACAGATTTTGATGAAATTTTCACAATTTAATTAACGTTTGTTTATGGTTTTGAGGTATTTGATTTGCCAGCAGCGTTAGGTTTTAATAGAGTCATAAATGCCACCATCTGCTACGACGACGTCTCATTTCACGCTGTGGTAAACAAGTCGATGAATAGTTATTTTATGCAGTGATATTTTGTATAGCATTTTTATTTTGTAAAGAGAACATAAAGACAGAATTAATATACAAATCAATATTTTTGGGATATTAAGTAAATGTCTATTTTGGGATATTAAGTAAATAAAAAGAAGTAAATGTATTACATTTTCTCTAAGAATATGTCAAACATAGACTAAATGACTAAATATTGGTCTAGTTTACATGTCAAATGAACTTAAAATTATCTTACATGGTTTGAACTTGATTTTCTTGTAGGATAAACAAAAATGTATATATTTATCTATTACACATATTTTTTTAATAACGTTTTGTAAATTATTAAAATGTTCAATTCTTCAATCGCTTTTGGAATTAAGCTTTACGTTAAAACTGTATTAAAAGTATGTGCTACTGCACAATACTGTAAATGTTAAACGCAATTTCGTGGGGGTGAAGATCAACGCGCGGGATTTCGCGGAGTTGAAGACCGGCGCACGGGGACCTCGCGGACTAAAACTCGCTATCTTGCAACTTGCAACCAACTAAGAGTATGAGTGGTAAACGATAAAAAACGATAAACGCAGAAGAGGGCTTCTATAGTCAATTCGTACATTTATGGTTCATACCAAAAACATACAAAAAAATATATAATAATATTTCGGGTTTGATAATGACTTACAAGTTTAGGTATTACAATAAACTCAACAATTCATTCCGTGTGGGTGGGTCCAATTTTAAAATCAACGGAATCGGCATTACAAATTTTTAGTTGTCGCATTACAAAGACAATAAGATTTTAATCTTGGACACAAACAAATATTAATTAACGCAAAACATAAACTAATTTCATTATTTTATCAACAGTGTTTATGGCAACAATTTGTTCGGATTAATTAACTGCGAACTTTTCACTTACGCGTGTTATTTAATTATTCAAATTGAACGGATAATCAGTTGCAATAAGTTTTGTATTTTTAAATTTTAAAAAATATAGTTATTTTAAATCCTACAAGTTACAGTCTTCTAGACCGATGGATCTTTATTTGTCTAATATTACACCCACATTTCGGAAACGATCCTTGCTCGTATTTATTTGATACACGATGTACTTTCAATAAAAGTATTAATAAATAAAGAATACAGAATTATTACAATTATTACAGCGGCGTAGGAATATACCTACTTAGTGTGAAATGTGACGTAAGGACATTTAAAATAATGTTAAATATCATGTTGCAAGAAAGAGATAGAGATAAAATTTTAGTAGCTTTCCATATTCTTCAACCGAATATATTTTTGCTATCGTTTACAGTCTGTTTTTATATTTTATTGATACATTACCGTTTAATAAAAATAAATGTTTATTTTATTGATAAATATATTTAATATTAGTCAAATACCCTATTATTAATTAAACAATTTTTTTCTCAACTCGCACTTGACAATTTTTAATTGTTGTTTAATTGTTATCGTGTTTTTCAGACTCTGGTGACTGGACTAACTCGTCGTCAACGCGTGGTCCGGAATAATACCACCTGGACGTATCATACCCGCAACTTCACTACCATAATACATCTTCTATGAAAATCATTAAGTATAACTAAAACAAAATATTCTTTTAAATTCTCTATGTAAATAAAAATAGTTTCTATTAATAAAGTATAATCCAATCTCGCATTAATTTGGTGTTTTATTATATTTAAAAATAGGTAATAATATGCATGTTTTTAATATTCTACTGACAAAAATCTTCTTCAAAAATATGATGGTTCCACTATCAGTAGAGCAATTTATGAGCGATATGAATACGAGGAAACCGAAGAAGAAGAAGTACGTGTCATCATAATTCTCGGGGGTGAAGGCTGACCATAGGCTGACGCGCGGGGACATCGCGGACTGAATCTCACCGTCTGGCCAAACGTGTACACCAGCTAGCTGGAGTAGGAGTGCTTAAACAGTAAGCACAGAAGAGGGCTTCTATAGATAAGACCGAAATTCGTACTTTTATGGCTATAATGCATATTTTTTCCTCTTCGTCTTCCTCGTTTTTTACTATGGATATGATTTCCAGTGCCCCAACAGCGAATAATTCTGTTCTAACCTTAGATAACGTATTCATCACGATGAAGCGTCTCATCTCATACCTATAGAAACGATCGGAAACTTGAGCAAAATATCAAACTGAGTGATTAGACAGACTATATCATTATTGTTGTTTTAAAAAAAACATTTTGTTGAATTACACATAAAATGTAGGTAATTTCAGAATCTTTATTTTCTCTTCTAGGAAAATTTTACATGTAGGTCGAATGCAGGTCACAAAATTTTTCTTCACCACCTATACCTACCTATTTGATTTACGGCGTACCTACGTCTATTTCTTGCTCACATTTTTATTGTTACACTAAAATTATGCTATATTTTATAATACCTGTTTTTAATGTATCAATAAGTTACTAACTGCGTTGAATAACGGTTTTAACTGCTAATAGCCCTTTACGTAAAATAATCGATTTACGATGTACCTACCTACATAACATTCGAAACGTCCGGCTTTCATACATATCTATACATTTTTACTCATATCACAGATTCCGACAGCGTACGATTGTGTAACACGTTTTGGTGGATTCTGAGAAAGCGCACAATAACATTCGAATTGTCCGAGTTTAGGTAATGGACATCCACTAGGTATATTCTATTCAAATGCCGAGCGTTGGAACGATAGGAACGCTCGATATCGCTAGTGGCAATAAATCAACTAAACAATGTTATTGCTTAGTGGCAAATCCTCACGTGGGAGCAAAGACCTGTGGTTACCCACCCAACTCGTAAAATTTTGTTTATAATGGTCGCAATTACGTTTAAATGACCTTTATAACAAATTGATTGGATAGCCGTCGTGTAAAGGTTAACTTCGTAATTTTTTTAATAACTTATTAGTATTTTAAATGACCCTTATATAAGTAAAAGGTTGTAGAAGGTCTAATCATACGATAGTTTTGCTAGGTGGGCAGTGGCCATCAGTGTTGGCCCAACACTTTCCTTTCTTACGAAAGTCGTAAGTGCGGTTCCCGTCATATAGCTGGGTGCCTATTGACATGGACCCTTCACATTGTGACACAAGCATGGGTTACAAGTGTTTTCTGGATGAAATTAATCAGATTGAGCCCGGTTTCCAGCAATTCCATCCGTAAATGGGGAGCGTGGGTGTACGCAAAATTTGCGTCCGCCGCGCTTTAAACAAAAAATTCTCACCGATGTAGTTTTACCAATAAGACATTTTTGGTATCGTTTTCGTATAAAACAAGAACGTAGATTTCATTTCTGATTGCAATTTAGTATACGTCCATACAAAAAAATGATTTTTTTTACAATAAAGTAAAAATCTTGTCAGGATTTTTTTTTTCTATAACTTTTTAAATACTAAGAGTTTGCGTATAAAAAAATCACGTCAGTAAATTTATTTATTTTAGTTTTTAAAAATATATTTTTTTTTTATAATAATAACACACAATCACAACAACGTCTAGGTCCCAAACTAAGCATTAGCTTGTATTTTTGGGTACCAAGCGAAAACACCACATACATATAACAACCAAGACCCGGTGCCAGTATTAATATTCATCATATAAATACTGACCCGACCTGGGATTCGAAACCGGGACCTCCAGCTTCGCAGGCAGGGTCGCTGCCCACTAGGCTAAGCGGTCTTCAACGTCATCATATACCGTGTGTACACTTAATCAACAAAAAATAGCACAAAAAAATCTGAAAAGTGACTCGACGTCGGGGTCGAGCGCGTCTTCTGGCAGCGGCTTGAGGTAACAAAACTAAAATTTAATAGAATAATTTAAATATTTTTGGTTAATATTAAACGACTCTACATGTGACATAACATATGTGACATACAATTTTATCTAACAGTAAATTTTTTCATTGTACAACTCAAACTTGAAAAATAAATGGAAGTAAATTCTATTTCCGCATTTTGGACTGAATTTCAAGTCAAACTCGAAAAATAAATGGAAAGTGGATTATTACGGTGAGGTGAATTGTCTCCTTCTCTTTTCCAACCCTATATCTGGGGACTGGGTAAATTTTGTTGCGGTGCCATCAACTGGTTCCACATATGTACGCCTTGATAAATTGCACGCAATATACGTATATATTATAGGCATTTGAAAAATTGAGATAAAAAAAAAAACCTCCAATGCTAATGTTTCTGCACAGAAGTTCTTTAGGGTCACAAAAATACATCCTTAAAACCCCTGACTGCTAGGGTGTTTGCGTCCCACCGCCCCCTCCACCCCAATTCGATTCTTTTTGCAAGGTAGTTTGCAGTATTTTTTATTGTATTTAAAAACGGTAAGGAGTTAGGTGAAAACTGTCAAGAAGATAAATAATCCTCATTAAATTACCTACATAACGGTACTAGTATAATACTAATTGGAACTTTTGTTATTGACATAAAATGACAAAAAAACACTCAAATTTTTACAAACAACTTAAAAAACCGTAAGATTATTGGTAAAGCCTTGGGAGTAAAAGTTATTCCTAGTACGTTTGTCTACAAAATGTGATTGCATTTTCTTAAATTAACCAATTAGTAATTAAGTTACTATTCATTATATGTGAGCAGTTAAACATTTGATACCTAAAGTTAACACATTTTCCACATTTAGTCACATTGGAAAATTACACTAAAGCTTAACAGTTCTAGATCTGTTTGTATTTACGTATTCAGTTGTCATTTAGAAACAGTTTTGTTTGCCTAAAAATCAAAAACATAAAATAATTGTTTAAACAATTTAGTCATCTGAATCATCAGATTCTTTATTATCATTTATGTTGCCACGTGTTGAAACACAGCAACGTCCACACAAAACATTACACTTCAGTCCAGCGCGCACACAATCGCATCTATTCCCGCCATAGACATAATTCCCGCACACCCCTTTGCAATCACACAAGACATAACGTTCACTAAGTGGTCTGGTGCAGGAACCAGGGTAGTCGCCACTGGTATTAAATTAATTACCACAGTTTTCCACCCCCAATTCTGTGCATTTAAGTGGTGCCCAAGCCATTCTTGTACCTGTAGGTACATGCGTAATGAGTGTTGGGCATACGCATCAGAGGTAGGTAGGTGACAAGGATGCTTAGATGCTTACAGCTGAAAACATGCATTTACTGGCTGTGTGGCGATTTTTTGCAGGTTGCTCTCAACTCGTCGAGCGTTTCACAGCCGAAGTTGTTATATAGATGGAGGGCCAGGGCAAATTGGCCAGCTGCGAATGTATCTTCTTTGGGGCGATGAAAAAATTTTCGTCAAAAAAATACAATTTCTCACCACCACCGGGAAGCGTGTCGTAAGAGGCGACTAACCCTGGTTAGCAGAAGATGGACAGCAGCATCTCTCTGTGAAACGATTTACTGCTATCACCAACCCGCCTGCCAAGCGTGGTGATTATTGGCAAACCCTCCCAATGCAGCACACAAACACACAATGGCCCCTAGTCTCCGGCGGCCCTTCTATTCCTGGCCACGGCAGCGGTCATGGTAACGAAAGGGCAGGGGATGCGAAGAATCCCCGGATACGATTCGGCTGCCAAAATAAATGTTTATTTGTAGCAACATTGAACAACAGGACTCTGATGCTAGACGAGCACGTTGAGGAGCTGGAAGTAGAATTGAGCAGGATAAAGTGGCATATCCTTGGGTTATCTGAGGTCCGAAGACAGGGGGAGGACACGATAATCATAAGCTCTGGTAACTTATTCTACTTCCGAGAAGGCGATCAGCCCTCTCAAGGTGGTGTCGGGTTTCTTGTCAACAAAGCTCTTGTAAACAACGAGTGGAGATCTCCAGTGTGTCGACCCGGGTAGCATACCTTGTACTGCAACTAACCGACAGGTACCGCCAAAGGTTATACAGGTATACGCGCCAACTTCGACTCACTCGGACGACGAAGTCAGGGCAGCCTATGACGACATAGCAAAAACTATGCATCATGCAAGCCCGACTCAGTTCACCGTTGTTATGGGGGACTTCAACGCCAAAATGGGAGTACAGAAAAGCGTTATAATCACGAGGACAGGGTAAGAATAACTAAATAGTGTGAACCCTGTAAACCACGCGGGCGAAGCCTTGGGCAGCAGCTAGTATAAGACTAAAACAAAAAAGTAAACAATATTTTTTTATTATCTAATATTAGGTTGTAGACACGTCCAAGTAGCTAAATCAGGAGTTCCATCTTTAATTTGTCCTTTGGTGTCCGCATCGGTTTTTTCGTATGGTAAGTGCCAACCGTGGTTATTCTTTTGCGGGATTGGTGTGAACGCCAGCGGTTGCTGCAAGTCATAAATTATTTGTTTAAAACACAGACAATTAGAAGACCCCTACTAGATATATAGGTAGCTAAAACACCGAAACGGGTGTCGGATGAAGGGTAATCTTTCGCTCATCAAATATACGTTTGAAAGAGGTTTTGTCCTTTACGAGTGCGATTCTACAGGACTGCTGCATTTCGTGGAAGCTTTAGGTATGCTGCCACTAAGTGTTGGAATAATGTTCCACCCCCTTTCACCTTCAAAAACCATCTAAAAAAGTCTTTCTTGACCAACAGATAACTAAAGTTGCCATATCTTTTTACTTTAGCATACATTGAATTATTTTCTCTTTCTTTCTTTCTTTCTTTGTCAGTTACAAAGAATTGTCATATCTATACCTACCTATTATATTTTAGTAAAAATTCTTACTCTACAAATAGTTGTTTAAAAATTTACTTGTATTGTAGTTCCAGTATAATGATTATGGAAGACCATCCACTGGTGTTGCCATCGCCATCTCTCAAAGATGCGCATCAAATTCTCATCATGCATATTAAATTTGTGACCTCTCAATATGTCTTTAGAGACAATATCCGTATGAGGTCCGCTGAGTATCGCTGCAGCTATGAAGTATGGGTCGTCTTGAGATCTGAGTGAAAAAAAAAAATGTTTATTAATGTTTAATAATAATAATAATACATGGGATGTTTAACTTCACGCCTATGGAAAAGTATAAATGAACAAAGCCGACCCTTTAGTTAAGGCTGGGACTAGGCATGGCGATGGTAAGCCTCATGGCCAAAAAAGAGTCTACGGCTCCTTCGTCCCGCGATCGTGGAGATGCTCTACGCATAATAATATCTGGGATATTCCACACATGGTTGTTTAGTCTCAAACTAGGCAAACTTGTAGTACGGTTACTAGACAATTGATATACAGTGGTGGTTATGTAATAAAAATGATAATCTAAATACAAAATTTTTTTCAAACAAACTGTAATTTACTGAACATATAATTTTTGTTTCGTGGTATCGCAAAACTTTTCCAAACTAGTCGTACATTCATTTTGTATCCATGTATGTTAGATCTGAACCGAGTATTACCAATTACTACCTACTGGTTGGTTAGATAATTAATTTAAATTTAGAACACTTTGTAGGGAAATCACTTTTCGTATAATTTTGGCGCCATTTAGTCCTGTAAAAGTCTAAGATGTGATTGCTTTATATAAAAACAAAGGGAAATAATAAAACTTGTGATAAATCTACAAGGGAACTGATAATAAAACTTTGCGAGAAGAATTGGTCATATAAAAAAATTGCTGATCATCTGCAATGTTCGGAAAGGATGGTTTTCCATGCTGTGAAAGCATTTTAACATGTACCAAACGACTTCAAATATTCCGCGCATAGGTACTTTACCGGAGAAAGACATCTTGTGGAGATGATCGTAATTTCGTTCGTTTGGGAAAACAAAATCCTTTTAAGGGATTTTTTTCAAGGGATCCTTTTTTTAAAATCCTTTCTTCCATTCCATTCCATTCCATCAGCCCATTTTACCCCACTGCAGGGGTTTAGACCTCCCCTAGGGTGAGGGGCTCGGAGTTTAAATTCACAACGCTGCTCCAGTGCGGATTGGTGGATTGTAACCCCGCCATCTATCGACAGCAGCTGGGACCGACTGCTTAACGTGCTCACCGAAGCATCCGTGCTTCGTCAAGTTATTATTAGTAAGAAGTTATTAAGATTGTACAAATACAAATCTTTAAGATGTTTGGACATATCATATGCAACAAAAGCTCACTGGAACGATTGGTGGTGCAAGGAAGAGTAGAAGGTCAACGTTCCCGTGGTCGATCACCTTCTAGATGGACAGACCTCATTAAATCATCTAAGAAGTGTTCCCTTACTGAGTGTACACGCAATGTCACGAATAGAGAAAGATGGAGAAGTCTCACAAAACCAATCTATCAGACAATCCATGACCACAACCACTCCGTCAGAAGTGTACTGAGAAGAAGTTATTAGTAGTATGAAATACCCACATGAAAAAAGAATCTTTTCTACTAAACGTCCTTGAATAAAGCGTGCCGAGATCGCTGAAGTGTTATTTTCACGAAAATATTCTTTTTTTATTTCGGAAGACCCTTTTGCGTTCCAATGAGTTTTTTGACTTAAGTATATAACTATCATTAACCGGAGTCAATGATAGTTATGTACTTAAGTCAGAAAAACTCATTGGTACAGCAACGCCTGGATTTGAACCATAAAAGGGTCTACCGAAATAAAAAAAAGGATATTTTGGTGATAATAACACTTCAGTGATCTTGACATGCATTATTCGAGGACGTTTGGTAGAAAAGAATATTTTATTCATGTGGGTACTTCATGATATAACTAATAACTTCTAAGAAGGTACATAGAACCACATATATCACGATTTTGATCAAAAATTTCAGGAACTACAAATCGTTCTTAACTACGTGACACCATGGTACATTTATATTTTTATTCATAATACATATTTAAATATTTCACATCCATACACGAAGCAAATAGACATTTTTATGCACAGAAATTTTTGTTCTGGGCGGGAATCGAACCCCGACTTTTGGGTTTGCAGTCGACGCCTCCGACTACTCCATCAATCGATGATCGACCGGTCAGACTATTATAAATGTATAATATGCATACATAGATATTATATTTGACAACTTACATATCCTCAGTAAAAAAGCTGTGGCATTTGCTTAACAAGTCCGCTATCATTTTCTTATGTGATTTTAACATATGTTTCCTTCCCAATAAAAGCACCGTTTTATCACATCGCACGAAATAATTTACAACATATGACAGTACTTTGATTCTTTCCGATAATACAGCCTTTTGTCCACTAGCGAATATTATATTTAAAGCATCTAAAACGATGTCATACGGAGCTGTTTTTTGTACAAATTCCTGAAACTTCTGCAATTCTTGGGGATTCGTTTTAATAAATAGATCAGAGCCGAATATCAATCTCTTTTTTATGTTTTTCTGTAACAGATCAAATTCATCTGGACCTAAATGCTTCAATTCTAGTTTCGTTTTGCAGTGAAAGCACTGGCCACTGAAATTAAACACAAAATTAATTTAAATCAATTATTTTAAAAGAGGTTCTAAATAAATCTATCTGTCTTAACTGATATTATTTTGAAAGTGTGTTTGATTGTTTGATCTTCTTTCACGTCGCGTCATGACAGTGTGACGGAACGACGTATTCTATGTATGAAGAGACGGAAAAAAACAATGAGCAAGCTTTACATTCGTATGTACAGACAGGCAAAGTCACAGACAGAATCTGTACATGGAAGATATATCGGAGATAGGGCGAGTTGTTTCATATATCGTTAAAATTAAAATTAATCCGTACTTAATATCATAAATGGGAAAGTGTCTCTATTAGTCCGTTACGCTTTCATGCCTAAACCACTCAACCGATTTTAATGAAATTTGGTACAGCGATAGCTGAGATCTTGGAGAAGGACATAGGCTACTTTTTGTCTCTCTATTGGTTCTCTATTGGTATCTGTCGGTTTGTCCGTCCAGCCTGATCTCCAAAACGGCTGAATCAATTCAATCAATTTCAATGAAACTTTGCAGCCATAAAAAGGATGTCAGGAGTGACATAGGTTTTTTTCTATACATATATAGAAAATTGTAGTGTTTGTCTGCTGTTCTGACTAATCTGAGCACATTTTGATGAAATTTGGTATAGTAAGTATAGATTTCATAGGTAGTTAAGTCTTAGAATGTTCTAGAAACTCTTAGTGTCCTGGAGTGTCGCCTCCTTTTAGTTCTTCCGATACAATCGTGAAGTCTGTGGGCGGAAAGCTGGAATCACAATATTTTTAAATTGCGTTTTCATCGGATCATCTTATAAGTTAGTTTCATTCAATCTTTTCAAAGATTCAAGCACAACGAAAATAAAAATATTAATTGCTTCTGATGAAAGGATTATGACGATGATGATGACGAAAGGGTGGTTAAAAATATAACATAATTAACTTTAAGTACTGATGGAATGACTCGCCTTAATTAGTCAGCTCCATTCTCAAAAAATACATTTTGATTTTCTTTTTGGCTGTGCTTGTACCTACTTTCATAACTCAAGAATCACTAAACCAAAAATAAAACTTTCATATTTAAGTAGACAACATCAAAGTTCAACATTCAAGGTATTATAACACATACCCTATCAACGTTATGTTTAAGCGTGTGTGTCCTATGGCGCTCATTGAAAACACCTTTAATATACATTCAGAGATTGTTTAATTTGTATGCATTCTCTTGCATTCATACTATATAAAAGCAATAATAGCGGTACGGGAAAAAAAACATTGGATAATATAGGAAAGAATATACTAACTCTATTTTCCTGATCTTCGTGAATGTTGTCGTCCAGTTTAGATTATCAAAGGATCCTTTGATTTTTTCTGCTAAAGCTTGACTTATTGTTACATTGTGTTGAGATAAAAATTCCAATATCTGCTCGAGATTTTTAATTTTTGTTTTTTCACTTTTGTAATTTCTAAATATATAGTTGATCCACTCATGAATAGCTTCATCTTTAGGGAATCTTTTATTATTGACACTCCTGTTGATTAATTTTAATGCTTCCTCTTTTTTATCCAGTTTGAAAAAAGTTGCAATCAACGTGCTGAATGTTGAATGCGTCGGTTTACTTGTTAAAAATATATTTTCTAAAACTATTAAAGCTTTTTCCCATTCATTTATAACACAAAGAGCATGTAATAATTGTTCACATGTTGTACAATCTAACGTTTTATACTTATCATATAAAAATGTATACATATTCAAAATGAATTCTTTATCTTTTTCACAAAGTTTATTTTGTTTACCAAGCGCACCATACAAGGAGAGCAATCCGTTGATTGTCCCTAAATTAAAATTAGTATTTTTATTTCTTATGTGTGTTGCAAATGAAATTGCTGAATCAAATTCTTTTTGGGTTATCATCACTTTCAAAAGAATTCCTTCAAAATTATTTTTATTTACGTTACCATATTTACCAAGTATAACACTTTTCATTGAATCCCAGTCAATATTGTGTGCATTGATTGCAGTTTTGATATGCTCTATCTGCTCATTTACACGTACTTCTTGTGCTGTTTTATATGAGTCAGTTGTTACATATGATCTGCGAACTAAAACACAAAGACAAATTAACTAGCAATTCTAGATAAAAACCAGGATAAAACTATAAATTTGCATCAAAAATTACACAGAAACATTTGACTCAAAAAAGCGAAAATAGAAGAATTCAGATGGTAATAATTAAATGAAAAAAAGGCAATGCCTAACACAACAATAACTATTAAAAAAGCTCACACCGAGCTAGTGCATAACCAGATGAGTCTCACGGTATATGAAAACAAACTTTGTAAAATAGGAAACAAATACAATATATTTCGTACGTGTAGAGTCCACGGCAAATTTACACGTTTTTAAGCGCGAAATTCGAGGTAGTGTCCACATTGTCTTTATCTTTTATCTCAGCACATATCTATATTCTATAATACGTCAGATAATTTAATTTTTGTTAAATTATTAACAATAACTCCATTGTAAAGTCCAACACAAAGGGTTTGAAATGGTTTAACTGGGTTCTGTGACTTCTGGGTTCAACATAACCACAAAAATTAATCTGTGCAAAAGATATTCAAAATAAACCAACCATGCCGTCTCAGGGCAGTGTTGCCACCATCTAAGAAGCCTTTACCCTATTTTTCTGCAAAAAATTACCCAAGAATTGACCTAAAATATCTATACCCGTACCCAATAACTAAAAGTACTACATTACCCTAAACTTTAAACATATTTTAATAACTAACAGTGGTTCTTGGCATCAACCGATTGAAATTTTGGATAAAAGTGATTCGATTTCACGTCGCCAAAAGATAATCTATATAATAAAAATCGTATGTAACTTAACTCCTTTAATTTAACGAATCGTGAGCATACATAGAGTAAAATATTACTGTCATAACGATAATATAATGATATAATTCCGTTTCGCACTTTATCTGTTAAAATAATTAAGCTTCCTTACTTTTTATTTACATAACTTTACTCTAATTTTTACCCTAACAAACAAACCCTAATAATACCCTGGTGATAAAGAAATACTTGAAATTTGGGGTAAATTACACTAAGATGAGAATACTGTCACAGGGTAATCGAGCAAAATGAAACTGACTGACAGTCGATTGAGTACCTTCGCTCAAAGAGCAGGATACACAACGGCACACCACGGATGAGCCACGGATACACCACACCCTATCGCCCCGATCGCCCCTATCGTTGTTATCAAGTATATACTTACAATAGTAGTCTTTGGTTGTTATGTTATGTTGTTAACTGTGGTTGACTGTGGTTGTCATTGTTAACAAGAAACAACAAATTGTTTTTTTTTATTTGTTTTCATTTTGTTTTCCTTGTGATTTTCGTGTCTGTCTGTTTCACAGGTCTGTCTGTGAGAAGCGGAAGGTTATTGGTGTTTTTTTCCTAAATATCATACTCATACCGGATAATTAGTTTATATACTTCAGTACATGCTTCATTAAGTAGTTATAATTTAATCTACAGCGAAATGGAAAACAAAGCTACAAAGATGCCCAAAGTGGCAAAGGTAAGTTTAAACTCTACGATTATCTAATAAACATGGCTATTTGGTCCGTGCCTGGGTGTAAGATATCTATTTATGTATTATAAAAAATAGCTCTGTCTAGTTTTAAACTAGACGGCTTTATGTTAGTTGTTCCATGTATTATTATTATTTGTGTGATTTGTATTTAAACCGAATTCTCACTGCTATATTCATTTTAGGTTAAGAACAAAGCACCTGCAGAAATCCAAATAACAGCTGAACAGCTGCTAAGAGAAGCCAAAGAGAGAGACCTTGAAATATTGCCGCCACCACCAAAGCAGAAGATTTCTGATCCAGAAGAGCTTCGTGACTATCAACATCGTAAACGAAAAGCTTTCGAGGATAACATTAGGAAAAACAGATTGGTAAGGTTATTGTTATAGTGATTTTCTTTATTTATACCTAGTCATATACATGTACATGATTGCACATGTTAAGGCTGAAAATTTTCATTCTGTTGAATATGGAACATAAAACTGTAGCCAAGTACTCCCAGTAATTCACAGATGGCCTGGGGTAAAATCAAATTGGTCAATTCTAATTTAGTTATAACTTATTACTTTTTTTATTTATAAAATCATATTTCTCACTGATATATAGGTATTTGTTTTAACAAAACATGAATGTTAGCAAAATTGAAAAAAATGTGTTTACTTACATAAAATCTTACTTTTAACATTCCTTCCAATGCATTTAGGTACTTAATGAGATGTTTTGGATATTATTCAAACACTGGATTAATGTGATGTTTTGTTGTTATTAGTTTTACCTACTCTAGATTATGCTTTCTTAACTTATTCCAGCTCTTTGCATTCCTTGAGTTTGGTCATATTTTTTTTTTAAACAAAGAATAACTTCTCTACAACTTGTTCAGTGTTCAAAGGCTACTCCAAATAATATTTAAGAGATGAGGAAGCATTAGAACTAGGATAAGATGTAGATATTTTTTTTATCAATTTCGATACAGTGGAAAATGGAGGTACATTAGTTTAATATAAGTTTCATTACTTTTTAGAAATTGAGACCTAAACAAATAACAGTTATTTTAGAGCTTTTATTTCATTTTGCATTGATTAAAATGTTCTGGGTAAATTAAAGAAGTAGCAGCCTTTTAAAATTTAGGAAATTTCAGTGGTTAAGAAATTACCTGTCTACAACCATTGTCTTAAAATATAAGCAAATTTTCTAATATGTAGTGTTTTTATACAGGTAATAGGCAACTGGCTCAAATATGCCCAATGGGAGGAGTCACAGAAACAAGTACAGCGAGCACGTTCTATCTATGAAAGAGCACTCGATGTGGATCACAGAAATGTTACCTTATGGTATGCACTTTATCAAATTGATATGAAGTTTCAGATGTGTAAAATGAAATGATGATAATTAATATTCTACTATAAATTATTCACTTTATTAGCCCATGATGTATCTGCTTGTATTACACAGTTGTTAATAGCTAGATTGCTGTAGAGCATAATTATGAATTCCACATTCTGCTGAGCATCAACATAATGAACTTATTGTACTAGCTTTTCGCTTGCGGCTTCACCTGTGTGTACTACACATTTCTACCAGGAGTGCTAAAGGGAGTCGCGTTCCAGGGTATTTGTAGGCTTTCTAGAAAATTTTGAAACCCTTGAGACCATTTTTTCAATGTTTTTTTGCTTAAGATTTTTTGTGTGTTTTTGTTTCTTTATTTATTACCTACTACTTACTATGTAACAATAAGCCTGTACTCAACGATATGGGTGGATGATGATGAATAAATCATTTTGAACAAACATCAACTGCAGGGTCTACTGGCAACTCATAGTTGCAAACTAATCTTAGAACCTGCTCTGAAATGATACCTAAGTAATACAAAAACCGCATCAAAATTATTTTGGCTGACAAAAAGAATACAAAGGCTTGCTCCTTATACCAATTTAACCCAAAATCTGCATCACATCTACATAGCCATTATAAAGTAACAACTTATTTGAATCTGGGATCTTTCCAAAACATCCTGAGTGAGCCTGAGCCCGAATTTTCTGACATATGTAATTAAGTACCTACATAAATATGTATTGGCCTGCAGGGTTGATTACTGAAGGCTATATATGTGTGTACATACATACATGTGTGTACATACTAGAATAACTACAAACGAAGCTGGCATATGCCACAAGGGATAATAGCCTCTCGAAAAATTAGAAATAAAAAAAAACTTTAAAAGAATTAAGTTGTCACACACATATACACAATGAATTTCATATAATTATATAGAACTATATGTTAGGTCTTAGCTTATGAAGTTGCCGTTATGTATGAAATAAGTTAAAGAATTTTTTTTTTTCAAACATCTTTATTTCTGTTATTCAAAGTAATCACCCGTGCAATCGATGCATCTTTGCCAACGCAGTGGCAGTTTATTAATGCCCTGCTTGTAAAACTCAACTGGACGGGAGGCAACAAACTCTTCAAAGGCATTTTGTACTGTCTCACAAGAATTGAATTTTTTTCCCGTTAAAAAGTTGTCCAAATTTTGAAAAAAACAAAAAGGTGCAAAGTCTGGTGAGTATGGCGGATGTAGGAGAACTTCCAACCCCAACTCTAGCAGCTTCGAGACTGTTTGTTATGCAGTGTGGGGTCGCTTGTTGTCGTGAAGGAGCAGCGGGGACGACCGATTGACCAAAGCTGGTCGCAGACGTGCGAGCTTCTCCATCATTGTCTTCAGTTCTTCACAGTACACTTCTGCAGTAATGCTCATGCCATTTTGTAAAAATCTGATTAATCATACCGGCACTAGACCATCAAACAGAGATAATCACCTTTTTAGGGGTTATTTTTTGTTTAACACATTGCTTAGGTGCTGAACCAGGTTCTAACCAACTTGCTGTTGCTTTCGATTGTTGAACAGAATCCATTTTTCATCACAGGTAACAATCCGGTTCAAAATTCCTTAATTTCTGTGCCTGTTGAGCAACACGAGGCAGGTCTCGACACGTACGTTGCGCTGGCGATCGTTAAGTTCGTGGGGTACCCATCTATCGAGGTTTTTTACTTTGCCAATTTGTCACAAATGGTCCAATATTATTTTGATGCTAACATCAAAAGCTACTGCTAGTTCAACTGTAGTTTGAGTATCATCAGCTGCCACAATCGCTTTCAATTCATCATTGTTGACCAGAGTGTCCAGACGACCACGAGGTTCATTATTGAAATCATAATTTCCAGAACAGAAGTGGACAAACCAGTTACCGATTGTGCGCTCGTTTGCTAAGTTCTCTCCGTAAACATTGTTGATGTTACGTGCCGTTTGTGCTGCATTAGTGCCACGACGGAACTCATATTCCATAATTGCACGAGTTTTTAAAGTGTCCATTATGAGGAAAAATTTTCAAATTTAATGAAAACACAACGCTAATCAAAAAACAAAAGTCTGACTTTGTAAAAAAGTGTCATGTTTTTTTAAAAAAATAATTTGAATTTAGAATTCACAGCTAATCAAAATTTTTTTTTGTTTGAAATGGTCAGTACTGAAGAACGGCAACTTCATAGGTAAAGACCTAATATATTTATAAGTTATTATTAAATAGCATGTTTAACATTGTTAACAGCTACAATTATCATCACACCAAATTTGTGTACATTTATTACAGGTTGAAATACACGGAAATGGAAATGAGGAACAGACAAGTGAACCATTCTCGCAATTTGTGGGACAGAGCAGTCACAATCTTGCCCCGAGTGTCTCAGTTCTGGTACAAGTATACTTACATGGAAGAAATGTTGGAAAATGTGGCTGGTGCTCGACAGGTATGTTTTAAGCTTCACATAATTATAGTAAAATTTTATTGTCATTATTTTCATTTGCTTGTATTTTTTTTATTGTGTCACATTGTATACTAATCAATATATATTTTAAAGGTATTTGAACGTTGGATGGAGTGGCAACCTGACGAACAAGCTTGGCAAACTTACATAAACTTTGAGCTGCGCTACAAGGAAATAGATAGAGCGCGACAAATATATGAACGATTTGTCATGGTTCATCCAGATATTAAGAACTGGATTAAATATGCTAGATTCGAAGAAAATCATGGTTTTATCAATGGCGCTAGAAAAGTCTTTGAACGAGCTGTAGAGTTTTTTGGAGATGAAGAATTAGATGAAAAGTTATTTATTGCTTTTGCAAAATTTGAAGAAAATCAAAAAGAACATGATCGTGCGAGAGTTATATACAAATATGCTCTAGATCATATACCTAAAGACAAAAATAAGGAATTGTACAAAGCATATACAATACATGAAAAGAAATATGGTGACAGATCTGGAATCGAAGATGTCATAGTCAGTAAACGAAAGTATATGTATGAACAAGAAGTTATTGAAAATCCCACAAATTATGATGCTTGGTTTGATTACATAAGATTAGTTGAAAATGAAAGTAATGTTGATGATGTTAGAGATGCATATGAACGAGCTATAGCAAATGTGCCGCCATCAAAAGACAAGCAATATTGGAGACGTTATATTTATCTTTGGATAAATTATGCTTTGTATGAAGAACTTGAAACAGAAGATATCGAACGAACCAGACAAGTCTATAGAACATGTCTCGAATTAATACCACACAAGATTTTCACATTCTCGAAAATATGGCTAATGTACGCACAGTTCGAGGTAAGATGTAAAAATTTAAAACAAGCTAGAAAAACATTGGGTATGGCTCTAGGAATGTGCCCTAGAGATAAATTATATAGAGGTTATATAGATTTAGAAATACAGTTGAGAGAATTCGACAGATGTAGAATACTTTATCAAAAATTCCTGGAGTATGAACCTGAAAACTGCATCACGTGGATCAAATTTGCAGAATTAGAAACATTGTTGGGAGATATAGACAGAGCTAGAGCCATATATGAAATTGCTGTTGGACAATCTAGACTAGACATGCCAGAACTATTGTGGAAGAGTTTTATAGATTTTGAAGTCTCTCAAGGCGAAACTGAGAGGGCGCGACAACTCTATGAAAGACTTCTTGAGAGAACAGTTCATGTTAAAGTCTGGCTGTCGTATGCCAAGTTTGAACTGAATGCAGAGAACGCTGATAACATAAATGTTGAAATGGCTCGACGTGTGTATGAACGTGCAAACGATAGCCTTAGAAATGCAGGTGAGAAAGAATCTAGAGTTTTGCTATTGGAAGCATGGAAAGAATTTGAGACTGAAATAGGAGATGAAGTTCAACTTGAGAAGGTTCTCTCTAGAATGCCTAGACGAGTCAAAAAGAGACAGAAAATCGTTACCGAAGGTGGAGTGGAAGAAGGATGGGAAGAAGTGTTTGATTATATTTTTCCTGAAGATGAAATGGTTAGACCTAATTTGAAATTGCTAGCCGCTGCGAAAAAGTGGAGATTACAAAAGGGAACTGATATCTCTGAAACAAATGAAGACGACAGTGAAAGAAATGAAATTGATAGTCAAGAACCAGAAATTAATATTGACAATTCTGACGACAAATGATTTTTAGTAAACAGACGATGTACTTGACATTTAGTTTTTATACACTCCTTTAAATCCCACAACAGTATACTTTCCATAAGAACGCTTAGCAGTTTGTACTGCTATGCTTTAGCTATGATTTAGAAATGTTTAATAGTTTTGCTTTCATCGCAACTGTCTCTTTTGGTTTGGTCCAAATTCTCATTGTGTTTAGTAAAGTGGTAATAATCACAGAGAATTGACTATGTTAGAGGAGCCATGTGACGGTATTTGTTCAGAGACACGTGTCCCAAAAATAATTACACAACGAATGTAAGTGAAAAAATTACGTATACGTAACTAGTTTTGTTTCAGATTTATATCATTTTAGAAAGAGGTTCAAAGCGCAATAAACCTGTCTCAAACTTATAAGCCCATAGGGCCATGGTTCGAATTCGGGCGTGTACCAATGAGTTTTTCTGGCTTAAGTACATAACTATCACTGACTTCGTGCCTCGGAGAGCACGCTAAGTAGTCGGTCCCGGCGCTGTCAATAGATGGCGGTCGTAACAATCCCTAACCCGCAGTGGAGCAGTGTGGTGGATTTAAGCTCCAAGCCCCCCCTCACCCTGGGGGAGGCCTAAGCCCCTGCAGTGGGGTAAAAAAAATGGGCTGATGAAATGAAGTGAAGAAAGAGGTTAAGTCGTTCATCCCTTTCACTTACACCTAGGTATGATTTGATGCCGCATTTAATAATTTAGGAAGAGATCTCTTTGAAGTATGCAATATACTGCATACTTGAATGGGACAGCGTATCCGCCTACATGCCAACTCTAACCTACTCCAATGCTCTATGGTAATAGATCATCTAGCATCTCCTTGATAGCTTTTTTGTTGTTCACTAACAGTGCCGATGCGTACGAGTTTAATATTTTAGTTGCCAAATTGATGTATTTAGGAATATGGAAAATGAATTTAGTACAGTTTTACTGTATACCCTAATGTTATTTTAAGTAATATCATAACATTTTTATAGTAACTACTGTTATTTTTAATTAGTGTTTTAATACTGACCATACATTTCAGTTTCCGCTTTATTCTCTTGAAGCACCTCCAAAGTGTGATAATATATAGGTAGTGTGTTTTGGATTGCACAAAAGTCGTGATAGCCGAATGGTAGACAACCCGCTTCTTGTTTAGAGCCGTGGTTCGAATCCCAGTGCATGTAGGTACTCAATGAGTTTTTTCCAACTTATGTACATAACTATCGCTGACTGTGTTTCGGAGAGCGCGTTAAGCCGTCGGTCCTGGTTGCCGTCAACAGATGGCAGTCGTTAATCCGCCAACCCACATTGGAGCAGCGTGATGGATTAAGCTCCAAGCTCCCTCATCTCGAGAGAAGGCCTAAGCCCCTGCTGTGGGGCTTTAATGGGCTGGTGGTAACAAAAATATAGTAATAGTTCAACATAGTCGAGAAGCTAGCCTCCTAACTTCCTTTAAAATTTTATAACTACAGGAACAAACACCCAATAAGTTGGTACTTTAAACATAATATCGATATTCGGAAGAGTACTTAAAATCATTGAATGACGGGATTGAACCATCCCTAATCCATGAAACATTTTCATGTAGTGAGCGTTCATTGAAGTTCATAATTCTGATTCTCTTGCCAAGGGGAAGTTAAAACGTTTAGGGAACTTCTTACAACGTGCTTTGTTAATTAATAATTAGCAAAGGATTAATGTCTACTATATTACAGAACATAATCATTTAACAAAAGTAGGAATGTGTCTTAAGACAAAGGGTATTGTTGTTTAAGTTTATTATTAAATAGAGTGTGCGTGTAACCTTTACGCGCGATTGAAGTAAAACTTTGAAGTTTTTTTTGTACGTTTTATAATAACAAATATGAAATGATTCTTCGCTACTATCCCAGTCTGACAATTCTTGTAAAAGTTCGAAGTCAGAATCGCTTTCACTGGACGTAGACATTTTCACACTAAATTACAACTAAATTAAATAGATATTGGTTTCAAAATATTAGGATAAAAGGAAATTAGCGAATTTTTATTTGATGATAGCAGACGATCGATAGGTAAACCATCACATTTGACAGATAAGCCGCATGTTTATCCTCAGTAATAAATTCTATCCTTCAACAGCTGTCAGAAGTATATTGGGACGCACGAAATGTCATTTTCATACAAAAATTTAACTCTGGTAAGCTATCGACCCTCCCGGGGCCTCCCGTCGATAGATGGCGTGCGACGGTAGATATGTCTATCCGTCGATAGGTTATTGAGACGACAAAACTATACAATGGATAGAATTTCTTACCCTAGTATGGTTAGACCGTCGATAGGTAATTGGGTTTGGCTGTTAGAGATTTTTAAAAAACTTTGCAATTTAAAAAATAATAATTTGGATTGGTCGTAAGTATATGTCATATACTCCACGCTTCTTGACTTATACTAATTTAATTCACAGTTACCATACCAACGTCGTCGTTCGTATTAACTTTTCGGATACTAAATTTTAATTTGTTTGATGTGATGAACATTTCAAATTTTAATTGATGGCTTTTGAATTTACTGCGTGATGTCCATTTTGCTCTAGATATTTAATTACTCGCCTAATTAGCCTCATGCACTCTTTTCAATAATTCACCTTCACTATTTTATTCACGAAATTAAACTACATCAAGAAAGAATACGATAAACTTCAAACAGCTGATGTTCGCGGGTGTCCACGATCCGGATAGGATCCCATTCCCGGAGTCCCATTAAATAAAGCATATTTGCATTTTCAGTAGCACTAAAATAATACATTTCGAAAAATATCAGCGCTGACAAAAAAAACACTCGGTTCATACATGTTCATAGGTATAACCTATGCAACATTACGGTCATGTTGTCGCGAAGTCTATCTTGTTATATCATCATGTATAGTGAGGTGTAACTTCTAAGATCGCGATAAGATTATATTTGAACTGATCAAGGGTCAACAATACTTGAATTAATACAAATTGATAATTGATTTATTTAATCAAGTTATCGCATATTGGTCATTAAGAATCTACACCATATACAGTAGCATCGACCACTTGAATTGTCTTCCGAGGAGCTCCTTTAAGCGACATCCAGCATGAGCACATATGTACACTATAAGCATCATCTCCGTTGTCAGTGTAGGCAGCTTTGATTAGTTCGCTCTCATCTCTCCCGTCTCAGGAACACCTAAAAATTTAATAAAGCCCGGGCACACCATTGCCTAACGCAATGGTGGCCCGGGCCCAAAGGTCCAGCACCGACCCCGCATTGACAATTTATAGTTAGTCAGAATGTGATCACAAAC
This sequence comes from Luffia ferchaultella, assembly GCA_949709985.1. Classification (NCBI taxonomy): domain Eukaryota; kingdom Metazoa; phylum Arthropoda; class Insecta; order Lepidoptera; family Psychidae; genus Luffia; species Luffia ferchaultella. Next base: position 4,076,984 of record OX453258.1, read on the forward strand.
AACATAGTACACAGTGTAAAAGCACATCAATAGATTATAATAGAATATAGATAGTATCATACTAGGTATATAAAACTCTCTCACATCTGCTTCGCTTATCAGTATCTCTGTGTACCTCTATTTAGGATAAACTCTAGTGTCTATCTACACACACATACACATATACATATCTCTCTATCTATGGATCCTTTAACCACTCTGAAGAGCTCATACCTTCTCAACCATTCATTGAGAAGTGCTCTTGTAATATCTCTCACTCTCTTAGGTTATGACACGAGTCAGCTTCTATGCCGACGTCATCATACACACAAATCTCGCTAAATCTATAACATTATTCAAATCTGTATTACGTATTAATATTGTGGATATCGTCAATATATTACCGGCAAATATCACAGTAAACGTCAGCTGGCACCACGTGCTCAGCAGGATATCGTATCTTATAGTTTCGTTACCTCTAAAAACCAATCATATACTTACAATTAGGTGCTCGATAATCAATCGTGCTTATCACTACCAAATAAAGGTAATTAATTATTATTAGGCCATAATATTCTAGGCAGCAGACTAACCTCGTGGCATCAGCCCTGCTGTCATCCGGAGAAAAAAGTGTTGCTAACCAAATCATGATTTTCAACCAAATTTGCAATGTTGCTATTAATAAATATTAAAAATTCCCATACTTACAAATAATCACGAAACTTCGTGACACATGTCATGTCACGGTACCGATGGCGAGTTATTACGCAACATACAGCAAGCCGTACCGCGTCCGCCTCACCCCGCGCCGCCGCACTCGCTTCGGTCGCTGCGACTGTTGGTAAATTCTAAACTAATTTCAAGGCTGTTTTTCCGGCTTTCAGCGTGTGCGACGAGTCATACTGCAATTAGGGTTGCGTGTTTATTTGTAAACCAAGTAATATTAAAAATTGATTTTCTCGAAAACAGCTACAAATAAAAATATAGTTTCTTCGGTGAAATTGTTATTGAATACCAGCAGATTTTAAATACAACGGGACTCTGGACGGTTGGTATCCAAACTGTATGTGCCAAGGCATAATAAGACCAAGTACAAAATATCCTATTAGCAATTTCATCAACATTTATTTACTTGTCTCTTCTCCTTAGGATTTCACTTGGAATATGAATATATGTTTTATTATCATACTTCGTGCATACAGGGAAGATAAAAATAAAAAATCATAAATTATATTTACTTTATTTTTTTACAAAATTGACCGAACAGTGCGAGATTTCTAGAATGTTTACACTTGCATTAAGTAGACATAGAGTTACCATTACATCTCTTACGTTAAGTCTTAATAAACCCATTTGTGTCAAAAAGCGACGACGCCGAGTGACACACACACACACGCCCCAACCAGTTGTGTATGAAAAATATATAGATATAAAAGTATCGTTTTTTTTAATAAACCATGATTGTATGAAAGTGTATGGACAAAAATTTCTATCCTTAAAAAACGTCACTATGAAAAAAAAATTATATTTAATAATAAATCAAAACGTAACTACAAACTAAAAAGAGTACACCATCTGGCTTATATAGCTTCTAATACAATTATAATACACAACTTAATATTGGGAGACATTGCACAGTTGTTAGAGACAGACAAAGCTGGTGCCCAATTCTCAAATTCATTGTCGTCATAAAATCGAGGCCTTAATTTTTGTTGTATGCCACATTTCACTTTTTAGATACCATCATTAAAGTAATGTATCACCGACCACATATCAAAACTTTTTTATGTAAATTTGTTGTATCAAAAAAAAAAAAAATCACCAACCGCAAAACTGAGATAAAACAAATCGGTCTTTAAAAAAATTATCTATTTGACACTTATAGTCTTTTACATGAAACTCAGTTGGTACACGTTGTTAGTGGCAAAGTTGCAATAATGCAATTTAGAACGAGCAGAGAAACCAAAACAATGAGAGGTTTTACCTACCAAGAATTTTTATGGCCAGAATACAAAACGTTAGGAGATTTACGTTCGTGAAAATATTCGTTGTTTTATCGTATATACTTAATTATTGACGGTCGCATGTGTTTGATATGACATCCTTTCCCGATTATTTATGAATATTACAAACAATTTGTCTTCACGGCGGCATACAGCGAGATTTGGGCTCCGAGCGGGAGAATGGACTTCGTGAGTCACGAAAAAAAAAGACCGAACCATCAACATGACAAAAAAAAAGGCTATACCTATTTACTAATTATAGTCCAAGAAAACTAAATGAAGGTCCGATATCATGCTCAGTGCCACATTCGCCCGCCGTATTTCGTTTTAATGCTAATATTCGTAACAAACACTTCAATAAATAAAATATTCATAATTGAAAATAAACTATCCTTATACTCTGTTTTAAATAATTTAATCATCTCTTCTAGAATAAAATCTATGAGACGAGGGCAGTCGTATCCTGAGAAATATATCGAACAGCCATTATAGTTGTTTTTTTTTTTTTTTAAATTGGGAAACCGAAGGAGATTAGAATACTTATCATACTGATAGCTGCTTACTTAATAAACTTCTACAAAAGAGAAAACCTTAAATGTAGCCTTAAACGATACATACAATAAACAACAATATTATAAAATAAACCAAATTACTCTGATCGTTTTTAGAGCACACCGTTACAAAGGTACGTTATTACAGATTTTGATTTAATATTTTATTTTGTATACTTAACTAATCAAAAGTAAAACACTTTCAATCGCAGACCTTAGATTCGAACCAAAATAATTAATACAGTACATACACGCCATTGTATACGAGTGTATCCATTAACTAAAATAAATATCTTATTAAGCAAAAATTAACGAAAGTCTAAATTATAATATATTCATCTGTTGTGACGGCTAACGAGTAAAATATAGTTTTCGTTTTAAAGTTTCTCCTGAAAGTCGTCCCAATTGTTTAACGATAGCAAAAAAAAAAAAATCAAAACAACAAATTTGAAAACAAAAATGCATAAAAAAGGTGGTTTACATAGACATGTCCAAATTGTCCAATGTCCATTGCATAGTTAACTGCGATCATTAGGTAACTAAATAATTAACAATCACGTTTAAATCTTGCTCGAAAATAGCACACTGATACTGTTACACGCGGTCTAATTTTAAAATCACTCTTGTTACAAATGAATCAAAATAAACACAATAGTTGTTCACTTGGACCAATAAAAACACCCTAAATCTCATTCTCACATAGCATATTCTGATAAATCGATTTAATTAACGCGTACATTTGCGAAAACAATATTCGCGTTAAAATACACCGGTCGGAAATCAGCCACGAGCGCTGCATGCATTAAAAATATATTTCAGCAGTTTCGTGCGGACAGAGCGCTTGAAGCTTATTTCGGACCGAATTTAGGAGTCACGCTAAACGTCACATTGCCAGTCTACAGTAGTAAGTTTAGTATACTGTACAATTAATGTTAGTCAAATACCAACTATTGCTACTTAACGTGATCTTTAAATATTCCCACCTTTAATTAATAGATGTCTACGCGCTAAATATAAATAAAATATTTCGCTAATAATCGCTCAAATTGTTTCGATTTAACAACAAAAAAAAAATCCACTGTTTACATAGTATAGAAAATGACAAATACACTGTTTGAAACACAAGGGCCAATACTACTAGTATCTCTTCACTATCCGACAACTTACAATCAATATATTATATGCATATCAGACAACTTATGAACTAGTTAATTGTTAATTTCTTTTAATTAAATCAGATTTATGCAACAGTGTACCTCACAATAGTATTACCGTAAGCGGAGATAGAGTGATATTTAGAACTAACATATAGATATATATATATTACAAATAGTTCGTTCTGTACAAGTCGCGAGTTGGCGCTATTCCAACGCTACCTGCTACCGGTTTGCCGCCGTATAAACGTCCGCACTCATAGCAATCGTCGCTTCGAAACCAGTTCTCAATAGCAGTCAATCAACATACGAAATGTCACGTTTGACAGCTGTCGCTTGCCAACACTGCTTGACGGTACGTCAACGTTTATCAATCACTACACCAAAAGAGTGCCATCTAATCGTTGTCATCTTCGTTCGGCGGCGCTTTCGGACGCATCCGGCTCTCCATGTATTGTCTGTGCGCGTATTTGTTGAACCTACGTTTCGCCATAAACAGAGTGGCGATGGTACGCGGAGCGACGCGTGCGGCGGCCGCTCGAGAAGTGATCCCGCTGCGCCTACATCCACCGCAGGTATAGTCCAAGACGTCTAAACGCGTGACCGTCTGCCTAACGCATTCTGTAGACAAGTAAAATATGTGAGATAGAGAACTAACAAAAAAAAATGCTCTATATACAAGTCTTGTAATATATGCGACTAAACACAAACACTATAGACAAGACTGTTTCTAAATTTCAAAATGTTCATAACTCACTTAATATTACTATTTATATAAATAAATTTACAAACATACACGTGGCCATAAACAAAAATATTTTGTGATGCATTATGAACATTTTTCTTCACTGCATCCTTAGTGTGGTATACCTTATTTAAAATATCAAACTTTCTGTATGCACCTAATGTTCATCACATAAGCAAATCTATAGAAAATATCTTCTGTGCATATGTAATAAAATTCACACATATTGTGAAAAATTGATAATCTACAAATCGTCAAACATTCGTAGACAAAAAGCACGCACAAAATTCTAAAAGTAAGTCATATATGTGAAGAATATTCACTATTTTTCCTAATCACATTGTTCATCGAACTATGGATTGTTACACGGAAATCATGCTATACCTTTCTGTTATAAACTAAAGGTCGCATATATAATATTTAATCAAAATAAAGAAATAAGTCAACACAGACTAACAATTTTTGTCTTCTCTAAAAAAATTGTGTATGTACGTGCCATAATATAAGAATTTTGAAAAAAAAAATTCTATTTCGTTTGGTCTTCTTAGATCATATGTCATTTAATGAAATAATATTTTATTATTTAGTTTATTTTTATTTAATGGAGTGAATTAAGTTTATGATATGTATTTGTACATAAAGAATCATGCATGCAACATTCATTAAAAGCACAAAGTAATAGAGATACCTGGAAGGATTGTGAACAAATTGTAAAACAAAAGACTTATACAAGGTGAGATTTTATTAACCGGCCAAAATTTTTCTAGGTGTTAGGTATCACCAATAGACATCATTGCGTAAATAAAAAATATGGGTTACATTTTCAAAATAAATTATTTTATCTACAATTTATTTTATAACGTTTGGTTGCCTTCTTAAAGCTATAGTAAACGTACGCGCCCGAGGCCTTTGAAACGGAATGATGCGGCGGGCAAGAATGGTAACTAGAGCTTTTGGTTTTTTCGGGAAAGGTTTATGTAGTCATATCTCAATATTTTTCTATAGAACGATACTAAAAGAAAACAAGACGGCTATAGGTTTTCTACCAAAGATCATTATATTAAAATTTGGCTGGTCATAAAAATCTCACTCTGTATATAAAAAAAAAAAAGCTATAATGTATATTACAATTTATTGCGATCAATTAAGGTACCAAGTTGATTTATTCTGATTAACATTGCCAATTAAAATGTTCTTCGAATCCTTCTTGGAAATATGTTAAAATAAATGGTTTGGTGCTATGAACATTTGCTATGCAAATGAAATTTTGACAATGAAAAGCCAAGCAGTTAATGACTTACTACATATGCCTCATAGACTAATATAAAATGTTATATTTATAAAGCCAACATAAGTCTATGAGTACATATTAAAAGAACTATATCCAACTTTTTTCACTATTAACTATTATTTTTGTACAAACACATACACCTTTTACTTTTAATATTCCCTTTTGGTTAGACTTACTTTAAAATAATTACACGAGACACACCCACAAGGATCTAGTGCATTTTTTTAGTCCATTACCATTTCATCAATAATTAAAAAAAAAAAAAAACTATTTCTATAGGTACTAAAATTAACAAAATGTTAATTGAAAAAAGTTGGCCAACATCTATAGTTCGCTAGCTTAGATTAACAGAAAGGACAAGATACCGCGTCGTAACCACAAAAATGTGGACAAATGAATAAATACACCAAACACAAAAACTACACTATTTAACGTATACATACATCAGCAGTTGCTTGAAGCGAATGAGAGAATTATAATGACGCAAAGATCTGAGCTGCTGTATCTACGCAATTCTGTTAATCTAAGTAGGCCAGTAGTGGTGAAATGACAGGCACCGGTTACATACCTTGATGCAATTGCCTATCGCAGAGTTTACATATGACCAGCTGCATTGTACCCTTTGGACCGATGAACGAGCGCTCGCATATCGGGCAGTAGCGGCCGATGCGGTACGCCCTAACGACCGACACGGGACGAAGAAGTGACGTGATGTGACGCAACGCGGAACACCGGAACACACACACAACACACGGGGGTTAGTGACGCGGTCGCCAGCCGCGAGGTGCGAGCCCAACATACGACGCGACCCATATATGTCAGATCTCCTCCGTGTTATTATTTATTTATTTATAGTGAATAAAATTGTTGCTAAGGATTTATATGCATATCTATAATGTCAGACTTTATATAAGCTATTTGATTGTTTTATGGTGGATCTAGAAATCAATATTATAAAATTATATACATATCCTATAACTTGGTAAAATGAACACATCAGGTGACTTTATTTTAGACATTCTTTAGTTAGATATACTTTTAAATTGATTCACAATTTTTCCACAACTGCAACTAAAACTGACCCCAATGAAGCCAAGTAGACAGACAGACTAATCAGACGAATATGAAAAAAAAAAATGAAAACATACAATAATTTTACATCCTTCACATTTCAGGGATTGAAGGAATTTTGTAGATATTTTATTAATCGCTAATAAAAATATCCGATACATAATAACTGAATAACACTTAAGAACGGGAATAGATTAGAACCCAAAACATAGACAACAAACAAAATAGTAACTAATGCGGAAAAAAGAAAATTTTCGCAATGCAATGATGTAATTAGGTATGTAAAATAACACAATCCAGGTGCGTCTGGGGTATTTTCATAAATAAAAATAATAAGGATCAAGTTCTAGTAGTCATGTGGAAAGCAAATGCAACTGCTACCCCCACCAACGTGATTCATCAAATCATGGAATGCACTCTTCGTCATAACCGTAGCAGTCATTGAACTATGAATGTAGCAGACTAGAAGGAGCAAGCTTGCTAAACTCAAGACACATTTAATCAACTTTATTGGACCACACGCGCGTCTCGCCCGTCTCCATTCCTCATCCTATGGTCCAATGTGAAAACTTTGGTTCTCAAACAAAACGGCCAGCATTACTCCTCTATTGAACTAATTCTAAACTCGGTGGTAATAATGCTTAAATATGCCTGTTCAATACAAAGCCGGAGAATGTACTGTTGTATACAATACCAACTTACTTTGCAAATATATTATCTCCAATTATTTTAGTTAGATATAATAAGATATAAATTACAATAATTTTATTTTTTTGATTTTTTATTAAATGTGATTTAAATGAAATTGGACATATGTATAGTTAAATATATACAAATAAAAATTGCTCAAGAAAGATTACAAAGACATTATTTAGTATCAATACTGTCATAGAAAACTTTACAAATCTAAAAAAAAATTGTAGATTAATTTTTGTCTGTCGAATGTTTTTATTCCGGTGGTATATTAGGTAGTGCCGGCAGATCCATTTACACAGAAAACATCTTGTCTAGCATTATGCAAATGAACATACGAGCGACAATATGGTATTTTCATATTTACGAATAAAATATAAACATAGACTTTATACAATAACAAAAATTATAAACAAAATTATATTCGGTCAAAGAATATGGAAATTATGAGCTTTAAAATTTTATCTCTGTCTCTTTCTTGCAAAACGATATTTAACATTATTTTAAATGGCCTGACGTCACTGGCTAGTACTCCGTGCGGTATTGCCCTCTCTGTTTAACAGGACATTTTAAACATTTATAACTTTGTTAATAACGATTTATTTTTTAAAATTGTATCACTGTTATGATAAATTTAGAAAACACTTTCCTATAAAATTATTTGAAAAAAAAAGGCAATATTATTAATACAGACATGACTACACACTAATAGGGTATCTGGCCCTATGACCATATTGCAAAGCTATGAGTGCTACAGTTATGATGGTCGAGCAATAAGTATCGCCTGTTCGAGTAATTCGCGCTTTCGACCCTCGGCCCAGTAAGTATATATATACAGGATGTTTGGTACAGCGACCCCCGATTTTTTTTCTTGGATAGCACAACTTATTTACAATCAAATTAAGTCAACTTACCTCTATTTAAAGTCTTACGGTTATTTTTAATTTTATTTTTGTGTATTTTCATCAATACCCTGACTTATGGCACATTACTTGAATTATCTCATGAATTGAACATACTGTACTTCTCCAGTTATTTTTATTCATTTCTCTAATTACTAATCTAATATTTAAATACACAGTTGGTTCCGTATCTATCTCTGTGACAACACTGACAACAGTCAAAGTTATGTAATGTTGAATCAATAAAATAAAGCATAACATTTAAAAAAATTTATGAAAGTAAATAAAGTTCTCTTATTTATTCAACCTATATCAAAAACTTCTTTGGATATTCTACTTTTCAGAAATGTATCACATGTGCATGTTTAAGATCTGCCTTTAATAGCAAAGCATAAACATACCAATTTGAGGTATAAAAATGAAAATAACACATTAATTTCTGTTCGACTATGGGTAGCGGGGGCGTGTATTTATGAGTTGTGGGAGGGAGGGAAGTAACGTTGATTGTGACCTGCCGTGTGCCCACCGACCCAATCCGCTAGCAAGTCTCAACAGCAATAACGAAAAGCAATCAAATCAAATAAAAATATCTTTATTTCGTAGTTATGTAACATAATCTTGAAATACGTCATAAGAGTGAATTTTGTTACTTTGTGGAAAAACGTCACCACAAAGGCGCATTCAACAGCTTAGAAGAATACGCAAGAAACTGAGGGACGCTCTTTTTAACAAAATTATAAAAAAAATTTTTAACAATAAGTGCTTAAAGAATAATATTATTGAAACAAATCGATAGGCGAGCGGCTTACACCCATGGATTTTTCTCATCTAAGTAGTCTGATACTTTATAATAAGCTTTTGCATAAAGCTTTCGTTTTATTGTAGTTTTAAACTTGTTAAGGGGTAGATCTTCAATGTCAACTGGGATCTTATTGTAAAAGCGTATACATCGCCCTTTAAAAGATTTTGTGATTTTTTGAGGCGGCTGACATGATTAGCAAGTTTAACCTTGTTTCTTGTATTGACATTATGCCGATCAAATTTTTTTTAAATAATATATTTTTTTTTACGTACATTATGTTTTCAAATATATATTGAGACAGCAACGTCATTATATTAATTTCCTTAAATTTGTCTCTAAGTGATACTTACTGATACTAAGTGAGACAATAAATAAAAATATTTACTTTTTCTTTGTACTGTGTTTCACGAGCACTTATTATTAAAAAAACAAGCGGCAATAGTGATAAAACAGTGGTTTTTAAGAATAAAAAAAAGGTCATATGATTTACATACGAATTTTATTTTTGGATCATGCATAGAAAATAAGTCGTTGTGTTTTGCCGCGTCCCCACCGATCATTGTGGCCAGATGTACGATTTTATTAGACTTATTTTCTATGACTTTTCATAGAGGTAAGTTGACTTAATCTGATTGTAAATAAGTTGTACTGTTCAGGAAAAAAAACGGGGGTCGCTGTACCAAACATCCTGTATATACTTATTGTGTACTTCTAGGCAAAACCACGTCGGTCATTCCGAAACAAAATTCAACATTAGTTTTTAAATGTATAAAAATGTCATCAACGGTGATATCGCGCCCCCTTTAGCACTTGTAATATATGTCAAATTAACGCAACGGCGCTACGCCCACCTTTTGCAAAAGTAGCTACCGCACCGGCGCCCTAGCACCATTTTGATATATATTTACAAATGCTAAACTGAGCGTGGTAGCCCCCTGTTCACATCGACAATTTAAAAAAAAATCAATGATAAATAATATTTACAAGAAACACTATACGTATATATAGATATATATTTAAATCATATAGAATGTGCTTTAAGTATGAAGTCTGTGCACTTTAGAATACAAAAGTTTTAATAACACTGAAGAGAAATAACAAATTTCATTAGTAAGTCCGAATCATATTCCCAAATTAATAGATAACTGACTATAAGATGAAATAATTTGGACTTTGTCATCTTATATTAAAATCACTGTGTTGAGGAGTTGCCGCTAAACGAAAGTTCCTATTATAAAATTATTTATTTTCGATGCATATTTGGTTACATTTAAACTAAATTTTGAAAAAAAATTATATTCAATATAAAGAATTTTGTGGTACATGCAATTTCTGAAAAAGTACATATTATTTATTTTTTTGTACACATATCTGTGTTGCAATAATATGACAAAAAGAGAATGCAGGGGACTAAATACTACAAGTTAATTTTGATGGAATTTACTGACAAAACCAAAGTATACTTTGCCTTATAACCCACTTATTAACAGTGTAACCAAACGTTTAATTGACTGATTTCTTAAATGATACAATGAAACTTCTATAAGTTTTTTTTTTTAAATAGGACTCTTTCAGTGACTATATACACAAAAAAAAAAAAAATTAATTAATGTGGATATAAGGGAATCTATACTGTTGATTTTTAGAAACATCACCACTACTATAACGTAGTCAATGATAGAAAAAAAAAAGCTTAGAGAATGATGCCAATTCGTGTTGCATATGAATGGAGACCTCGGTGTTAGTCCACAACAAACATACATGAGATGAAATGATCAACACCCACATATAAAAGACATTCTCGTTTGTTAATGAAATATTTAGTGTTTTTATTGTTCTCCGTATACCATTACGTCATAAATAAATCTTGTCTGTAAAATATTATAACTTTTAAATTTTAAACAATTAAATAATACCAATTAATATAAAAATTCAGTTATCTCACAATAATGTATTGCCAAGAGAGAACAACGCTTTCGTCATTCTATTGGTACATGTTTATTGCTGTACAAATCGATCACAAAGACACAGCATCATATATGAAAGTCTTACCGAAATATTTGATACAAAGCGCAATATTGTATCTACATTTCGATTGGCGAATCAAGTTTTCAATTCATCGTTTGAAAACAGTAGATTTGTTGTACCAGATCCAACTATGTGACTACGACAATCTGTTTTTTTTTTTAATAATATTGCAATATTTATAAATAAAATATGAATATATGTTTTTGGCTAGTTGCCTATCAACATATGTCTGCTAGTATTAATTAATTTTATTAACATGAATTAACCCGTTGCCCTTTCTTAATCGGCCGCATCCATTTAGCAAGGAGGTGTAAACAGCTGTTTCTCTGTCAAAACACCTTCATAAGTCATCTTAATGAATTGTGTATCAAACTGCAGCTAATTCTTTTTCTGAATAACAGAATATGGTCGCCTATGTAAAAGTGGCCACAACTAGGCGGTCACCAGCAGTTAAAAGTACACTAGAGAGTGTGACCACACCATGCCGTCGGGGAAAGACGCAACATAGGCGCGGTAAATATGTTGTTTTACAACTATTACAATCAACTAACAAAAAATCACTTAAAATATTAAATTACACCCGATATATTTTTTACAGGAGACCAAATCGATACAGATGATAAAGGATCGATTAATATAAAATAATACAATAAATCCAAATATTTTTAAGAAACCACAAAAATCGACATCATCTTTTTTTAAATAACAGCTATTTTTGGTTAATATTGTATTAGTACGGCTAGTAGACGCCCGCGCAGCTGTAACTATAGCGCATTAAAATAACACCACCTAATAAAGTAGGTTCACCCACCGTGCAGTGATAATGCTAACAATACACAATGTTAATTATAAAAAAATCATGTTATTTATGTCCATCAAAAAATCATCTGTGTCAATTTCGTCCTACAAGAAAGATAATGCTGAGCATTATTCTTTACTTAGTTTAAAAAAAAAATATATATATATTACAACTTTTTCCTTTGAAGTATTTTCTTGTAAGTCTATAGCACAAACAAGTCAACCTTATAGACCACGCTTTGACAGGGAGTAGCATTCGCCAAGGCTATGTAGTGACACTACATAACTACGTCACTAGTGAGCCGTCAGTTGGAAGCACTTCGGAAGCAATTAAATTGTCAATTTTGAATGAGCCAATGAAAACTAGCCGACCTCTCTCCGCACCCCGCCACTTTTTGGCGATTTCGTTTTCGTACTGACGTTTATTAAAGCATGGTCTATAGGTTGACTGGTCTGTGGTCTATAGTAATAGTTTTAAATCCAATCTCTATTTGACATAAGCAACCGTATACTATAGCGCAGAAAAAATTATTACCTTTAGTAGTACATTAGAAGCTACATAATTCATTAAAATATGTTATGAACTTATTTTGACAGGGAATTCCTGTTTGCTGTTGTTGTGACTTGTTGTGACCAAATGAGAAAGGGCAACACAAAGTTTTAAGATTCTTTACATATATCTCTTTGAAATGAATTATACTTTTCTCGATATTGATTCAAAATTAAGAAAAAATAAAATTTATAAAAATTTAATTTAACATTCTTCAACTATTTTGGTAGGCGAGCGACAGAAACATATTCCTCTATAAATAAAATAATCTATAAAAATTGAATTTTGATTAAAAAACAGATAAACGTAATAATCACGCTGTCGGATCTTAGACTATTACAGCTGTAGTAGTGCATACAATAGAGCAAGGTAATAAATATACTCAACTCTTGAAACATTCTATACATTGATGCGGTGATTACTAAATGCACGCCCTCTGGCGGCCCGAGATGTTCTTAGTTTTTTATGTTTGTTTTTAGTTGAGTATGGACGACAATACTAAGTATTTGAAATATTAAAATAAATGAAATACATAATTACAACTGAAAATACTTTTATAACATTTATATTTCATCAAAAATATAAATCTCAACTGATATTCTAAAAAGGAAACACCAAAAATTACAAAAAACAATATATCAACTAACCTGTCAATATTTTTTATAGACTGCATTCTTTCGGCATTCTATAAAATGATTTATTTCTTCTTTTTTATAATTACTACAATCATAAACGGCGCACATTTAATTTTCTTCAGTAGACATTTTAATAAAAAATATGACAGTGATATTTAATAATAGCCAATACTAAAAAACTAAATTCTTCTAGTGGAGCCTTTTATTTATTTTTAAAACTGAACATTTCGCACCATTACAGGTTTATGAGTATTACCTTGTTCTATAGTATTTGGTAGTAGAAATTTTTGCCTGGTTTTATATGATTGTTGCAAGAATGTCACCATGTGACTACATTAAAAATACTTTCATCTCATGGGCTAAATAGACAACATGACAACACTTATGAGTTGCATTGCATGTCTTTGGCAATTTCTATAATAATTGGTGTACTAATTTAGGAGTCAAAAGCCCTTTTTGATTGAAAAACGTATAGAGGGTAGAAGTAAAGGGTAGAGGTAAAGAGGACCGTCTCATATGGGGGTAAAACTGAAAAAGTGTCCAGCTAAAAGTTTTTATTAATAGTTCCAGAAATGACCAGAATGGCGCTCGTGTAAAATGAGTGTAGATAGAGTGAAGTGAGCTGGGTGGAAATATTTAATATTTTTGGTGACTACAGTAGTCAAAGAAACCATGATAAACAAAATCTCAACTACTCACATAGTCAAAAATAATTTGGTGAATATAACCTAGAAGATCCTCTGTGAGATACCGTCGTACGCAGTAACCGAAATCTTTTAATTTTCTTAAATTTTTTAATTTATCATATTGTTTAGTTAGTGATTTAATAGTTAGTTCTTCACTAACCATCCTAATTTAACGCTTTTTGATGGACACACGCATGGACTTTTTCATACACAGAATGGGTCCTCCTTACTTCTACCCTCCATAGAAGAGGAGGTGTTTCCACCAAGGTTTGTCAGTCATCGATGAAATCCGAGACGCTTCTTTGAATAATAAATATCCTGGTTTGAATTAAAATAAACACTTGTATTTAAAACACTCGGTGATCAAAAATATCTTAAATCCAGTAGTAGACAAGTTTGTTTACGGTAGTATATGGTCGTCATACACTTCCAATGCAAACTACATAATTGAATGCGCCGAGCTAAGAAATTATATCTTAATAGAGTGCACAAAGATTGTTTACAATCAAATCTATATCGTCAATTTTTGGAGAGTAGGGATGAGAATCTTTTCACCTACTTCCAACTATAATTATAGCAACCACAACTTGTTAATGAATAATTGAAATTTTTATAACAATCACTAACTTCATAGTACATAAATAAATACAAATCTTTTTAATTAATATGAGTAGAATTTTCCTTTGATACAAGTACTCTCCTCAACTCAAGCTTCTGTAAACTTAGCACGGTTATACTTTTAAAAATCTATGCTCTGGCCATATGTGTTAATCAAAGGTATATACTATATGCCAGATGTTATTGTCCTAAATACATTTTACCCATACTTTCAAATAAATTTCTAAATTGCTTTGTGGGTGAAAGCAAGGCTAACTCACTCTATTGATAAATATTTCTTAGCTCGCCTCTAATTCATTAACTTGTAGTGACATATAAAAGTCTTTTAATCCGTTCATAAAGAACATGATTATATCTAAATGGTGCTTACCTGGCACATGGAGCGCAGAGGGAGTGCGAGTATATTTTGTGCCCGCCGGGGCCACGTTTACTCTGGTGATGCCATTCGGGCTCGGCACCACTCGACGCGGCGGCGGCTCCGCTAACTCCGGCCGGCGTACGGGCTCCGCAGGATTTGCAGATCGAACACTCCACGCAATGCCAGCGGCCTGCGAATATATGTTTTGTATCACTGAGGTCATACCACACTACTAAGTAGTGCCGACGCGTGAGTCCCCGACAGTCGGGGCCTGATTCGAAGAACAGGAGCTACACCCTCCTTGCTCCTTTTGCCATGCCACTACCGCGCTCAGCCTAATATTGTCCTTGATGTTTATCGCACGCTTGTCCATAGCGAAGCGGAATCGGAAATTTTTAGAATTTATGGTAGAGTTGGCTATTTTAAAGTGACATGCCCCTCCACCTCATCCATTTGCGAGTGTATGTACACGTGGCGTCTAGATCAATAGTTATGTTGTTCGATCTATTAGCCAATTATATGCGTCACGTTTTATAAGTTCATTTTATTATTTTAAGTAAATTAGTAGTAGTAAGTTAGCACCAGATACCTGCGCAAACACCAAAAATATGGGCAAGGGGCGGTGAGGGCAGTTGGCGCGGCTAGACGGGTCGGCCGCGAGAGCAGTAGCCCTACTCTGCGTTTTAACACGACGCCGAAGTAGCGCCGAATACGTTCCGTTTCAAAAATCCGGTCGCTAGGACTACGGGCGAGCGTACGGATTTTTGACATGGCGCATATTCGGCGCTAATTCAACGCTGTGTTAATTAACCGGGGAAGGCCGCAGGTCGCGTCCCTCGCATTCCGCGCTGTCTATGTACAGTCGACGTACATCAATCTCTATCCCACTTTCGTAATTTTAACCCCTGCCGCGTCAGTTATTATTAATTATATTCTGTTACCGTTGTTTTTGTGAATTTATTATTGTCGTTCATTAGTATTGTCAATTGTTATGTTATATTGTGTTAAATATACATTGAATACAGGCCATTGTAAAAAACTATATATACACATTTTCAGAATTATGAATAGTGAAATAAAACTAATACAAAATATCTTAATTGATTGAAATAATAATAATCGATATTAACAATAATAACAGAATGGCAATGAGAATAAAAATCAAAAAGCAATTAAAATATAGAATATAAATTTACAAAGAAAAAGTAGTTTTACTTAACTCGTTAAATTATTTTTAATTTTTTGAAATATGTTGTATATCTATTTATTAGACTTATTATGAACAGTTAAGATTGACGATATATACTTATTAAATAAAACAATTTTTGAAGTTCAAAATAATTAAATATATTTATTTTATTTTATTGACATGTTCGACTGTATACCTGCGCGACTTCGCGCGTAGCCAACTTCAATCAGCCTTTTAATTTGGTGGTGGTTGGAACGTACTTGTGTAACTATAGAAATTCACTAACATTGTTAAAGACAAGTCGTTGTGGAGGGGCATGCCATTTTGAGTTCAAACATCTCTATTAACTTAAAAACTTTATTTTTTTTTACAGGACTATGGGAACGCAGGCTAACCTATTTGATATTAGTTTAAACTACGTACGTCTGCCCATTCCTGAGAAAAATGGTGTCAACAGACAGACAACAAACTAATCCCAAAAGGGTTTAGGTTTTACCTTCTGATGTGAGGAACCCACAAAAAATGACTACGAAACATATTTTTCCGTGCATACCAGGTGGCAAGCATCGCATCAGGCCAAGTCTAATTATAGACCATATTGTAAAAAAACTGTTTTTATTGTATGAATACTATTGCATCTGACATAATACGGCAGATTTTAAATCATCATCAGAAAGTGCCAGCTTTTCTGTATGCTTAAAAAAATTTAAGAAGTTATGGCCATCTCAAAAATACCGTCTGAAGAAAAAAAATTTATCGCGTGGAATTTCGATTTATGGTGGTCGATTGCCACTATGATACCACTAAACATAACATATACGTTATAAGACGGTTTGGAGGAAGTTATGGTCAAAACAGACGACATGAAGGCTGCAATTTTTGAGAAAACAAAATGGCTCGATTCGTTTTCAATTTATCGATTATCGAGTATCGATTGGTGTAGTAGGAGTCAGACAGCTAAGAAACTATCATTGTACAATGTTTTATTTTTTGTCCTGTTGACAATATGGAGAAAAAGATAGACATATTTGACGATAAGTAGGTCTTATCAAATATGCCGTATTATATCAAAACGGCCTCAGCCGATGGTCTAGTAGCATTAACTTGTTTCGCATCTATAAAGTCAACCTTTCGAGAGGTAAAACACAATAGTAGTTACCTGTAGGCACGTTAGACAACCCAACGCAGTATATATGGAAGCCTCGATCGCATAGGTCACAGAACAGCATCTTGTCGTCGTCAGCGGGACGGGAGCATGCGCCGCACGATTTACATTCCGCACACTGCCACGTGTAACCGCGACACTTGCGTACCGTATCCGGGCCAAGATCCAGGCATGATGGATGGACTGTAGAAAGAACATAATGTTTTAATGCTAGAGTACGCTACGGCTACGATTTGGGTGCCTCGAGGATTCAGTTAATTTATGTTCATCATATCAGCCCATTATGCACCCATCCCGAGGGGAGCCTACATAGGGACGAGGGGACCTAAGCCACTGCGGTGGGCTGCAGAGGCTTAGGCCTCTCCTCGGGATAAGTGCGTGGGCTACTTGGGAATTAGTTTATGCTCTGCACTCCAACGAATTTTATGTCAAGGAGCGGGCCTACCAGTGACTCCAGTCGTCAGTAAACGCCTGTGCACGTACTCCGTTACCATATAGCTCTTTGAGGAACGAGTGGTAAACCACATTGAACAAGGGGGCTACTAAGACTCCCCTGCATGCACCCGGCGTAAAGACACGAAAAAAGGACAAACAAGCAAACTTTTGCATTTATTAGTTAGAATACTCACGTTTTGCATTACAGTTGCCACAGACGAGGAATCGTTCATGATGATGTTTCCTGGTGGCTTCCTCACGTAAACCGCATTTGCCGCACCGATCTTCAGCATCGCGTGACTCGCTGCCGCCTTCCGATCGGATCTTGGTCAACTTCTTGCGCTAAAATTTTTAGGTTCATGGCGTCATAAGATTAAAAATATCCGAAAGTTCATAGGTTACACACACAGACCAGTCAACCTTTAGACCACGCTTTAATAAACGTCAGTACGAAAACGAAATCGCCAAAAAGTGGCGGGTTGCAGGTAAAGGTCGGCTAGTTTTCATTGGCTCGTTCAAAATTGACAATTTAATGGCTTCCAACGTGCTTCCAAGTGACGGCTCACTAGTGATGTAGTTATGTAGTGTCACTACTAGCCTTGACGAATGCTACTCCCTGTTAAAGCGTGGTCTAAAGGTTGACTTGTCTGTGGTTACACATGACTCTGTGGATCCTATTGGACCAAGGATAGAAAAAAAAACTAATTCTTCATTTTCGAGGCCTGTACAAGCACGCATCATCAATGCTATCGGTTCAGAATGTAAATTCTACTGAGAAGAACAGAAAAGAAATGTTCTAGATGTTGTATGCTTGTTATTGATGTAGTAGTCATTCGTAGTGATCCGACATTAGGAATATGAGTATACTATCTGGCTCTGACCACATTCAATCACACAGCTCAAATTTAAAAATGTCCAAACATGCAGGCAGAAAGACAAAAGTTCGCTCATCTCACTCCTGACAACGTCCTCTTCATGTCTGCAAGTACCATTAAAATCGGTTTAGCCATTTCTGAAATTAGCTGGATCAGAACAGACAGATAGACACTACAATTATATATAGATTATTATAGTATAAAAAGACCAATTTAATGAGTTCGATTGTCTCATTTTTCTACAAAAACTTTCACAGACAATAAATTGGCTTACTTCATTTTACTTTATCAGCCCATAAATTGGATACTCCAAATCAATCCCAGCAGACTTATGTTTCTAAGCACAACACAATCAGTATAATTTTGACTTTTCTGATTCTGAAACTGACTTTTGACAGTCATCAATTTATTATAGATGAATTTATCAACAGGATAGCATAACGGCCACACACAGGTTGAGATTCATAATCTGAAGTTACTAATTTTTTACACTAAATTAGAAGGACAAACAGTAATTTTCATTTATTAGCTAAAGATAAATAGGTAATTCTTTTATAGAATAAAACTTTTCGCCTTGCTTTTATATAAATTAGTAATTAGTAACAAGAAAAAATTACTTTGCAGCTGGTACTCCTTTCATTATCTGACTCTTCACTGGACGATGTGCTGCCCCATTCAACTTCCGACTCTGATGATGTCTCACAAGGCTTCACACTCGCTGGTGGAGGTGGAGCCTCTAACACCGTGTTAAGAGGGAAATATCTGAAATGTAAATAAAAAAGTGAGACAGATATACACTGTGCTTTTTTTGAGGGTCTGTATTGATACCATCACACAAATAAGAAGAACAACTGTTGTGCCTACAGCGAAGCTGGTTTATTTTAGCCACTTTTATAGCATAATGTGATATGGCATCCTGCTTTGGGAAAATTTCACTGACATTCAAACATTGTTTTACAAGAAAGATCTATTCGAACCACATATGAATTAAAATCTAGTCTAAGGGTACACTTTAAATAAAGTAACATTCTTATGGTCCCATGTCAATATGTTTGCGAAAATATTATTCATGTACATAAAAACATAGAAGCTATCTCTAAGGTGGGTGAAGACCACAATTTCAATACTAGAGGTAAGCATATGGTTGCAATTAGCAGATTCAGACTTTCAAAATCAAACAGTCTGTTCATGGGCAACTTTTTGTTTTTATCACAAATTTGGAAGTATTACAATTAAATAGATATTTTTTTAATGTGTGAGGGTTGAGCTAGTAAAAAGTTTATTATTCTGTCAAAGTATTTTAAATGATAATAACACACAGTCATTATTGTAATAGTCTTAAGCTTCAGTCTATTGTATATTAAAATATTAATATTGTATAAAATACAGGATGTGATGATTTTCTAGCCTGTTCTACTCCTTCTAGTGTTTTTAAACCAGCGATAAATGCATCTTGACTTTCAAAAAGTGTGTGTAATATATCTCACTTTGAATAAAAAATTAGAGTATTGATTTTTTTTTTTTTTTGAGTTATAAACATCAAAAATTTCATTTGACGTAAGAGGCAATTTGCGACTAGACGGCGGGAAAAATTATTAATTTTTTAATTTTCAAACAACCTTTACGTTTTAGCTAAAAATTACTGGCAATTCACTATTTACTGAATTTATTAAAAATAAAATGAATGACCGATTGATTGAGCGGTTAGATACAGAACCAAAGCTTCGCTAGTTTTGAAGATATTAATTATATTCTTTCACTGATGAGTTTTTCTAAATAAACTTAACATATTTATATAGAAAACGAAAATTAGGAGAAGCACTCATTGCCGCTCTAGTGGGCTGCAGCAAAATAGTGCTGCGGTGTGAATTGAGCCGCCGTCAAATAGTAGGTATTTCTGCATGACAAATGTTAAACGCCAATTGATTGCGTGTGGGAATATGCTTTATTTTTTTTTATAATAGCAAGGTTGAATTTCATACTTTCACATTCCTATTTACGATTTATCTTCATGTATCTGGGAACTAGTATTAGTTATACTGTTGTATGACTGACTGCTTAAAATCATCATTTTGGTACAAGTAATATGTTTGAACTTTATTCGTTCAGTTTATAGGCGAAAATTATAGTTTCTCTTTTCGGTCTATATTTACATACCGTAACTGTTCAGGCGTATAAGTCCTGCACCAATGTTGGTACTGCCCCGGAAGCAAGGCGTGAGGATAGAAACCGGCCGCCGGGCGCACTCTAGGCGGTGGCGGCGAGGGCAGAGGATTGCGGCGTTTGTGTATTGTCATCGTTTGTAAATCTACGCAAGCCGGCCGCCTTAACGCGTTCAAACGCGTGTTAAACTCGCTCGCCGCTAGGATCGCTGCTGCTGCCATATCCTGATACAAATAAATACATTCATTAGGACTGCCATACACACGGTTAATAACTGTGTAAGCAAATCCGTTTTAATAACAGAGTTTTATAGATTCGTTTTTTTCCAGTAATTTAGTATCAGTCGTTTTTTCAGTAGAATGTTGTTCACCAAAAATTTAACAAACGATTACAATACGCGCGCGATCTAAAAACGCCGTTAAAACAAGCTTTAAAAATATTTCAATAACAGAAATTATGCCATCCATTTCTTTTGCAATGTAAACCAACAATATACCTGTCTATTCTTTTCGGGCATAGGTTCCGGTTTAGTCTCGGGAGGTTTTACTTCCGTTTTGACTTCCGTTTTTTCTTTTTCTTCCGGTTTCTTCTCTGGCACAGGGGACGCAGGCTCGGGGGGAGCGGGCGGGGGTTCCGACAGTTGCCGTTGACGTTGATGAGACCGGTATTCCTCGTATTTGTGAGGGTAGTCTGATAACATTATGTCCAGGACTTCGCTTGCGTCGACTGCCGTAATTCCTGGGATAGAATTTTATTTTTGATGAAACGTTAACAAGTATCATTCTTTTTCATTCATTAAGAAACAAAGTGCCTGTCTGTAAAAATGTTATTATGCCCACTATGACCATGCAGTTTTTTATACTGTATGTTTAACAAAAGAGCATATAGATCCTTTTAAACTATTACTTGCTCCAGCCATTGCATGTCCAATAAATATCTTAAATTTTGAGTGGTATTGAAAAATACACAATTACAATATAAACAATTCGACTGACCAATTGGCTGAGTGGTTTGAGACTCTAACTGCGAAGCCAAGGATCGCGGGTTCGATTCCCGCCCGGGAAAAATATTCGTGCGCACGAACATATCCATTTGTTCCATGTCTAGGTGTGAAATATCTATATATGTATATATTATTAAAAATATTTAAGTATGTCAGTTGTCTGGTAACCACAATACAAGTTTTGCTTAGTTTGGGGCTAGATGGTGCTGTGTGGGATGTCCCAGGTATTATTATTATTTTTATTAATACTTTATAATTGCTACGTATAGAGTTAACTATTCTCGTGGCGATTTTGACGTCAAAAACGATGGTAGGTAATTTATTTATTAAAAGGCTCACCAACATTTTACATTTGCATTTCAAAAATAAAACTTATCAAATACAATTTATGCCTTGTTTAAATGTAAGAGCCATTATAAGTGGACACGAACATGAACAAAGTAATCAATTATTTGATAGCTTTCTTATACTGGGCCCACATGGAGACTGAAGAAACGGCCGCTCATTTGCTGTTTGTATACGACAGAGTGGCTACAAGCCAAACACCAGCTCACCAAATTTATTCTCAGGAACATCAACAAAGCCAAAAAATGTGTTAGATATTCTGGTTGGTTTTGGATGGTGAGAATTATCGACCCTATCGATACGCAAGCGTGCGTGAATGTATGTTGAGTAGTGTATCTTTCTAACCTACTGGTCTAACCATTGACAAGGTGACATTTGACACACAATTTCTCTAACTCGCAGTGAAAACTATGATTCATATCTATTTGGTTTGACCAGTTTTCTACCGATGAATGCATATATTTTAAATCAAACATACATTGTATTTAGGTATCGGAAATTAGATATTTAGATCGGAATACAACACTTTAAGCGTGCTTGTGCAGGTACACTCATATACCCCTCGCTCCACTCCATCCCGCTACACCTAAAACTGGTTACTGCGACGTGACTTGTGCCTACATTCGGATCCGCCATAAAATTTGATTGTAACTGTACATGACAGACAAGACTTACCGAGATCACATAGCGCTTCAGTGACAATTTCTTTACTGAGCACATACTCTCTTTCTTCAGTTGTGATCGCCCTGCGTTTCAGTTCTGGATACCGTCGTTTGAAACTCTTCACGCCAAGGAACATTGCTACTTGTTCTTGTATCATCATAACCTGCAAGTGAAGTGATAGGTAATTTTTTTTATAAAACTAACAAATATAATAATTTTTCTTAGTGTTGTTGGTTTCTTTCATGTCGATCTCAATCTCATATGAAGTTGGATTGGGACATTAAGAATACAGAACTCCTACAACTTTGTACTTTGAACCATAGATAGTCAGCAAGATACCGCTTCGTAACCACAAAAATGTGGGCAAGAAAGTACACCACAGCACGCGTTTTTCTAATTTTATATGGAATGCAGTGAAATATGAATAATTTGATCACTAGACAAAATATGAAAATAATTCTTTCAACATTGTTTGTGTAGTTTTATTGAATAAGTAAACTTTTTGATTACATTTTTTTCAAAAAACATAAAACAAGTTTTGAAACAAACAGGTACAAATTAAAATGTAAATTGTCAGTTATGGGAGAGCTGGACTTCTTGTCATAAATATTTTTATACTCTCTAGAAATACAACCTAGTTCTGTATATTAATTGTAAAAAAGTCATGAAATAAACATTAATATCGATTCATATTCGTATTAAACTTCCTTTTGCAAAAACTCCTGGGTGTTTGATTACCGGTTTTACAACTGCTCTTAAAAGGTCTGTCGTAATTCCATCGGCACCTAGCGCCTCGTCATTTTTAATTTGATTGAGGGCTAACCTAATTTCGTACAGAATTAGTCAGGACATCCTCCATGTAGTATCAGGTCGGCTTAGCTTTGAGATCTTTAGCCGTGCTAATAACAGGATTTCGTGTATTCATGTACAACTGTCGGTCAGTCGCGACCTCCAAAATTTCCGGCTTCGAAAAGGCGATCTTGCCTATATCAGTATTCATCTTCGTCATTTAACTTTGCCGAATAGATAGATTTTTGCATATACTTAAAAACACTGGTTCCGCTCAACCGCCATCTCAATAAGTTTCATACTGATGTAATATATTGTGCCATATGGCCCTAGATATCTGTCTATTCATCATCATCATCATCAGCCCATTTTTATCCCACTGCAGGGGCTTAGGCCTCCCCCAGGGTGAGGAGGGGGGCTTGGAGCTTAAGTCCACCACGCTGCTCCTCTGCGGGTTGGGAACTGTAACGACCGCTATCTACTGACAGCGTCCGGGACCGACTGCTTAACGTGCCCTCCGAAGCACGGTGTCAGTGATATTGTGTACTTAAGTCAGAAAAACTCATAGGTACATGCCCGGATTCGAACCATGGCCCGATGGGGCCAAATTTGAGACAGGCTCGTTGCACTCTGGGCTATCACGACATCTGTCTATTAGTTTGTCTATAATCTGATTGCAGTAGTTGAGATACTTTTGACTCTTTTGATTAATTTTTTTTTTGTTATTTGCCTGATGGCTAGTTACAAGAAGGCTGCTAAGAGTTCTGACAGTTCAAACTGCAATGCAGAAGCAAATTAAAAGCTGTGTATAGGCTGGTTCTATTACGAGTATGCATTTCGTCCCATAGAGAGAGTGGCATACCTCTTACGGGTGGAATCTGACTTCGTAAGGTGCAATGTAACATGAATCAAAAATCGGCCCATAAAAAACGATAAAATCGGCTTTACGTTCTAGTATGATTATGGAAAATAGAGTACACTATAATTCAAATGGACGTTTTGCATCTATATGAAAATATCTGTTGTTTGGTCGTTTTGTTTTAGAAGTTTTTGTGTGTTCGACAAGCTTTTTAAAAACTAAACTAATAACTAATAACAAATACATATTAAACTTTTAAACTTGTCAAGATCAAAAACAACTTTACATTTTTTATCTAATAACTGTATAGTGAATTGATAAAACACGATTTTAGATTTACAATAACAGATGTGGCTATTATTGCCTTTTAATGTTAGTATAAGGAAATGGGCACCTTTTATACTCTCAAAGTCAGTGTCTCATTTAATAAATCATCAACCAATCATGTGATAGTATCCATTTTTAATTTTAATACAAGACCTTGGCTGTTCATACAGATACTGCACAGAGATCACAAAAATGTAAGCAAAAAATACATAATATAGCATATAATATATGCCACTTAATGTTTTAATTAATGTTTTGACATAACACAATGAAGTAAAATTTAGTATAATCACAGACAAGTCAACCTTTAGACCACGCTTTAACAGGGAGTAGCATTCGTCAAGGCTAGTAGTGACACTACATAACTACATCACTAGTGAGCCGTCACTTGGAAGCACGTTGGAAGCCATTAAATTGTCAATTTTGAATGAGCCAATGAAAACTAGCCGACCTTCACCTGCAACCCGCCACTTTTCGGCGATTTCGTTTTCGTACTGACGTTTATTAAAGCGTGGTCTAAAGGTTGACTTGTCTGTGAGTATAATGCATGTGTAAAATTTGTACTAAAAAAACAATAAACATTCTAATAAATAATAAAATGTCTAGAAGAATGATAATGTATGGCTGTCTAATCTCTGTCATTGTGCTTGTGTTTGCAATCGTTTTGAAATATGAGATGCTCCATCTTGATGATTCTGTTATTTACGTCAAAGACATATGATTAGTTTATGGTTTTCTTAACTTTAAGTAGCCTACTTGCAACTAACCATATATATAGGTAACTTATGTGAATGATTTGGGCTAGCACTTTACTATTTTTTGGTTCGCTAGTTTTATATTATTTTACTTAGTAACTTGTTGAAATATGGCATCTTAATACTCACACATGTGATGTCATCTTTTAACGATTATTACATTTTAATAGTTAATATTATTTTTAATATTACATAGCATAAAAAATGGTACCTGACGATTAACATCTGGCATGTTAGGAGGTGGCCACATGTATTCTTTAACATCTGCAGCAGTCCATACTTTGTTACTAAAAAAAATTATAATATTTAGTAATTGTTAAAAAAAAAACATAAAGTGGTAATTTCAGAATGTCATACTGTTATACAATTTACCTGTCAAACAAATCTGCAAACTTGGATTTTTTCGTTTTGCTGCTATCATTTGTTGAACTTTTGACTGAACTTTGTGAGTCTTCATCCATCATTTCAGGTCTGAAAATATACGGTATAAAATTAGTGTTAAATTGTTTTAATGGTGGTGAATAAAATGAGGGGGTTGACAAGGAAACATTTTGCTCGTTATACTCCCCCCCCCCCCCCAAGCCTTTTTTAATATTAGGTATTTTTTGATGTACTGTAGTCTTTTTTATCAAATAAATAATAGGAACAAAGTTCAAGAAGTTAAAGCACTAGAACGTTGTGCATTCTAATAAATACATTAAAGTAGAACTAAGTTGTGACTAGTTTTCCATCTTCCATGAAATCCTAACTAATATTATAAATACGAAAGTGAGTTCGCTTGTTTGTATGTTTGTTACGCTTTCTCGCCTTAACCACTCATACGATCATCATGAAACGTTACATACAAGTTGTCAATGGTACAGAAAAAGACAAAGCTACCTTTTAACCAGAAAAAGTACTATTCCTGAGTGATGGAAAAATATCTTTTAGACGGTCAACTAGCATAGCAACTCGGTCTACTGATGGGATGAGGAGAAAGGACGGGGAACGTGGGAGGGTTAAGGTAGGGTAAGGAAAGAAAGGGCACGTGCGAAACCGGGGAGGGACGCTTTAGGATATGTGTGAAGTGGTAATGTAAGTGGGAATGAAAGCGGGAAAGAATCAGTACATATTATAACAGAGAGACAGAAGCAGGAGTTCCAGTCCATTCCATTAGCCCATTATACCCCACTGCAGGGGCTTAGGCCTGCCCTCAAGACGTGGGGGCTTGGAGCTTAAATCCACCACGCTGGACCAATGCGGATTGGTGGATTGTAAGGATCGCCAACTATTGACAGCAACTGGGACCTACTGCTTAACATGCTCTCCGATGCACGGAGTCAGTGATAGTTACGTACTTAAATCAGAAACACTTATTGGTACACGCCCGTATTCAAACCATGGCCACCCGGCCTCATAAATTTGAAACAGGTTTGCTGCGCTTGGGCTACTAGGAGTTAGATGAGAATAAAAGTGTGAGAGGGAATAAGAAGTGGTGAGAGTAGAAAACAACTACAAGGGCGTAACGTCTGTACGCGCGGGCGAAGCCGCGGGTGGTAGCTAGTATTTATATTTATCAACTTATTTAGTTTACAAAATCAAATAAATATTTCAATCATTGGATCATCAAGAATTTAATCATTAAGCACATTTTGGAGAAAAAACTTTTGGTCTAAACATTAGAACTTAATCTACCAGTTAACAATCAGGCATATAATCCAAAAGGCGGGTAGTAATTTATGTTAAAATCATACTTTGCAGGTGTCGCATTGTCGTCCATCATACAAGTTTCTTCTTCAAACAGCTGCACTGTGGTCGTGGCAGGTCCACACACCCGCCCGTATATACCCATTGTCTCCTGAAGAACATATGTTTTTTTATTAAAATCACAAAATGTTAAGAATGATAACATAAAAATATATATCTTGTTTCTATGAAAAAATATAAATTCAAATTCAAAAAGTTTTTATTCAATATAAGAAGTTTACACACATTGAAAGTCAAAATAAATTGATTATGTACCAGTTCAAAAGCTAGGAGGAGAAGAACTGGCAAGAAACTCCTCCCTGTTTATTTTATTTAAATATACGTTTTTCTTGTTTTTTTTTTTTTACTTTAAAGTGCTTGCAACTATTACAATGATGTCCATGCGCACTTATCATTTAAATACTCACTAATACAATAGTAAGCTTTTTTCATGAGAGTTGGAGAGACAGTCTTTCCATATTCTATATCTTTGTATTTATAATTACCTGTATTTTGCTTTTTATGCTCATACCTAGTTAGTTTTATTACTATCAAAAATAATTAGTAACTAGGTTTTTTCATAAATTTTTATGAATAAAAAAAACCATGAAAAGTGGAACAAGATAGAAATTTATGTAGTTACTACATTATTGAAAAACTGGATATGAAGGGTCCAGGTATGACTGGGTCGAAGCCGGGCAAACAAACAGTGGCAAAAATCTTTAGTAAAGCATTTCCAGACTTAAATTTGTAATAAAAAATGTAAAGAAACTTTCTCTCCTTAACTATTTTCACTCAATAAATCATAGGTATCATACAAATCGAATTATGTACCTTTAATGAAAGAAGTACAACTCATATTGTCTTTTTGTAGTTTTGGTACACTTGGTAGAGTTGAGAAAAAAATCTGCTTTAATTGGTTTAATTTCAGGTCTCAGAAAACACTCAAATACTTAAATGTCAAATCTTTAACTTATATAATGATTTCAGTAATACCGGGAAAAATACTTTGAAAAGTTTTCAGAAGTATCTAATCATGGGCTTGGATCAAATTTCTTAGCACATAGGTTTTATATTTTTATCTGAAAATATAGACCACTTTATACCTTCCCCTTAAATAAAAAAAAATGTCTTAATTTTCTTAGTCATTTTTTCCCAATTTATTACTATAATACCTCTGTGACGTCAACTGGACATATGCTTACTAATTGCATTATCTTAGACTAAATAAAGTCATAATATTTTTATTGATTCATGAGGATTACAATGTCACTTGACGTAGTGACTTTACATCATTATTGCTCTTTATTATTGGGTTTTACGTCGCAGGGACAAATTAAATGTCAGGTGTATTTTCATAAAAATCTGGAAAAGTCATGAATAGAAAAAAAATATAGTTTGAGAGATTATCCTAGAACTTTTTTTTTAATTTTAAACATAGCAACTTTCAAATTTTGGTCCAAGAGCATTGAACTTCATTGAGTGAAGGGAATACTTTTTGGAGCAAGATACAAATCAAACTTGGATTTTTTTAATAATAATAATAATACTTAGGACATCTCACAGTGCCATCTAGTCTCAAAGTAATTAGCTACTAGTTACAAAGCAATTACTATGCTTGTGTTATGGGGTACTAGACAACTGGTATACATAATTATTCTTTTTTTTATAATAAATACATACATACATACTTTTTACACCCAGGCACGGAACAAATAGACATGTTCATGCACACAAATATTTGTCCCGGGCGGGAACCGCGAGCTTTGTCTCCGCAGTTACAGGCGCTAACGACTTTAAGATCAAAAGGTTTCGAGATGGCTCATCATTTCACTCACTGACATTAACATACGTCATAAAACCTACAGATTATTTATTTCATTCTAAGATTAATGAAGTCATTGTGGTGTATTTTAACATTCTTCAGTGTTCAACGAAAATGAAAAAAAAAAAATGAAAATAAAACAATTAAGACTTTTACCAACAAGTCTGTGGATGTCAATGTGGACACTATCCTTAAGATATGCAGCATTTCACCATTCCGTGACATATATACTTCTGTATGACTATGAAAATATGGACAATAAGTAATAACTAAATCGAGGTGTCATTAACGTCACAAAATCGAACGCTTGAATAGCTTGTTTGGTTGCGCATGTAATGTAGGTATAACCCAGTACAGATCATGTGAAACATTCAGTTTCCTCTGAAATTGATGCAGGTGCGCTTCTCCACAGATACAAGGTTTGTTTCCTACTGCGATGCTACTCGCTTTAACTACAGGGCGAAACAAGAAGTTTGGAGCTAGCTGTAAAAGCGACATGCATGAACACTTTGTTGATGTAGCCAAAAACGAAGTACAATTGGGCGCTTAGTTATGAAATGTCAGTACTTTACATTTCACAGAGTTACAGAGTTATTAGGTATTCTAATGAAAATGATCTACTCCCTCACCTTCATATACATAGCGCCTCGTCCCCCACCACGTCGTCCCCTCCCCCGCGGAGTTCTTGGCGGACGACCACCTCGCGACCCGCGTCCTCTACCCCTTCCTCGACCACGAGGTGTCTCAATCAGAGGACTCTTCAACAGCGACTCCTCAAGCTTAGGAATACTCTCCAACATAACTTTCAACTCTGGCGTATCACTGAACAACAACACGTCCGAACTATCCTTTCTACTAGAAAGAGGCGTAGAACAAACGGACGGCATTTTTTCCAGTGCCTCAGTCAACCGTGGTAGTTTTATTGCCAAGTTTGATGATTCCTCTTCTTTCTCTTTCTGTTTCTGTTCATCCAAGAAAAACTTG
The DNA here is from genome assembly GCA_949709985.1 of Luffia ferchaultella. Taxonomy (NCBI): domain Eukaryota; kingdom Metazoa; phylum Arthropoda; class Insecta; order Lepidoptera; family Psychidae; genus Luffia; species Luffia ferchaultella. The sequence continues at coordinate 4,106,950 of OX453258.1, forward strand.
TTAGCAGTCTCCACTAAAGGCTTTGGAGTAGATGGAGTTTCCGTGGTCGTCAAAAGTCCTCGCTTGAAGCCCCTTCCGCGGCCGCGCCCGCGAGGTTTTACCATACTGACAGGTGAAGGCTGGCCTCTATGAATTGTCAAAAATATACTTAAATATTAAATAATTTATCACTGAAATCTGTCCATTGTAACCATAGAATTTCAGTTTAAGTTTAATTTCAAAATGTTAGAACGTAAAGTGTTAAGAACTCACCTAGACAGCCGTAATGACCGCTGGGGCCTTTCTTCTAAAGCTGGTACTGGCAATGTGATAGGTTTTGATCCCTCTGACACAGGCAGCTTGCGAGGCCGACCCCGTCTTCTAGGCTGAGGTGTAATAGGCGGTACACGTATATTTAGTGGTGAATCAGATACCAGGCCACTGCTGGTGTGTTCTGCTGATGCTTTTGAAGAGTCAATGTCCAAAGGATCCTGAGACACGTCTTCAGGTATGGTATTAAATTCGTTGGAGTTTGAATTCTCATTAATAAGCATTTCCTGGACTTCAAGATGCGAATTGTGCACTGCTGTTATTTCTACAACATCCGAACTACCCGTTGATGTGTTTGTAGAGTCTTCTTGCATGACAGGCTTGCTTTTATTACTGGTACAATTTGCTTCATTGTAAGGTGTCACTTGTAGTTCATGTTTGGCATGTAGATTACTCAATATATTATGTAACTTAGAATTTCCATTTTTAGAGCAATTCTCATTTTTTAAGAGGCTGTGATTGACATTTTTCCCTGGAAGTTGCTTTATTGTGATTTCAGTCTGTTTGTTGATATTTGTAACTTCAGGAACCTTTTTGGATAATGGTGTAATGGTTAAAGACTTGTTGGAGAGCAGTTGACCCAGTCTCATTCTTTTTGTTTCTAATACAGATAATTCAGGTTCCTTTGGTGGAGATATACTGTTATCAACTGATGGCCTTTTGCCGACATTTCGTTTAATGGTTGGTGTTTTTTCTGCTTCTTGAATAACTTTTGAACTTCTTAATCTTTTCCCCATAGTTAAATTTGGTAATTCAATATCTGTTTTCTTCTTTCTGGTGTTGCTTATGTTCCTGCATGGAATAGATTTATCATAAACCAAACTTTGAGTATTTTCAGTTTTACAGGTTGAATTTACAACTTCTGTACTCTTTGTTTCATCAGTGATAAGCTTAGATGATGCACCCTGTTCAGTCTTGTTTATTTTTAAAATAATTCGAGGTGAATCTTGTCCTGAACTTTCTAAACTAGTTTTTTCACTAGTCTCTATTTCTAAAGGCTTTGTTAAAGTCTCTGAGTCAATAGACTTAACTGGATTGAGTATAATACTTTTAGATTTAGACAAATCCAATGGTGGTCGTGAAAGGGTTTCAGTCAAAACAGATCTTTGTTCCTTTGAGTCAGAATCAACAGTTTGTTTATCGGATTCTTGAAATTTCAAATTGGTTGAAGTGTTTAGTTGTGACTCTTCCTTGTTTGTTAATGTTTGTTGATCTACAATACACAAACCTGTATTGTCTATTACTTCACTAACTGCATTATCATCACACATGCTATCTACAAAATTAACTTTATTAGCTTTATCTACATCATGTGCTAACAATTTCTCTAAAATATTTACACTTCCACTTGTTTTTAGTTGTACAGTTTTATTTTCTAAAGAGTCATTTTTATCCTTGTCCCTTTCTAAAAGCCTCTTTAACAGTTGAAAGTTTTGTTCTAATTTAATTCCTTCTATTGGTGTATTTATCTTGTCCTTAACTTTTGGCATTGTGATTTGCATTTGTGTTTCTGATTTATCTAAAGGAGGTATTTCAGTGTTCACTTCTTTAGCTTTATCCATTCTGGCAAATTCTTGATCTGTTAATCTATCTTCAATAGATTCTATGCTTTTACTTTCATTAATTTCATTTATTGGAGTAGTCTCAGTTATACTATGTGTAGCAACACTAAGCTCCTTTTTATTTTCAACAGGAATTTTGTGAGTTGAATTGCTTTTCGGGAGTAAGCAATGCATTTTCACTGGTTTTTTAGATTCAATTTCTGTTGCACTAGATTTGCTTATGATTTCGTCTAGACATTCTTGATTTTCTATAACTTTGTCTCCTAGTTCTAATGATACACAGTTTGATTCTAAGGTTGTGCTTTTAGAGTCAATAACTGCATCCACTGCAACATCTGAATCAGTCTGTTTTTGTAAAGCCATTATCTTTTCAGGAATACAAATTTTATTGAGTTCTGTATTTTTCGAGTTTTGAGAAATATCGCAAGATTCCATCTCAAGATCTTTAATATTATTACACTGTCCATGATCCAAATTATTCACATTAGCTATGTCATTGACAGAACTTTGTATGTTTTCAGCATTAGTCATGTCAGACATTGCTTTGATATTAATTTTCATCACTAAAGGTGGATGCTTAACAAATGTTTCCTCGTTTTTGTCTTTACTTTTTTGGGTTTTCGATAATGTGTCATGATTTTCGGGTTTTACAATTGGTTTGATATTCAATTTTTTTATGACCGGAATATCAGTATTTTTTATGTCGCTATTTCTTTCTTTCTTTGGAGATGGAGGAGTGGTAGTTTCCTCGGGCTTAAGGATTGGTTTAATGTTGATTTTAGCCACAAGAGGAATACTTTCTATGTCTTGTATTTTAGTTAATCCTGAGGTACCAATATCTTGAATATCATGAGGTTTGATAATTGGTTTAATAGTGAGTTTTGGAACCACTTGAATTGAATCATAAGCTGCGCTACCTGACTCAGGAAAATCAACCTCTTTTAATTCATTAACAGAAGGCTTAATAATTGGTTTTATATTTATTTTTGTCACTTTCGGAATGTTGTCTTCATTTTTAGTTTCCCATTCACATTCTTGAGACTTTAAAGTTTCATTGTCAGGTTCTTTCAATGGTTTAATATTAATTTTAGTAATTTTACGCACTTCTTCCGAATTACTATCTAACCGATTATCTCTAATAACATCCTTAGGTTTTACAATAGGTTTAATATTTAATTTTGGAACTACAGGAACTTTATCTTCCGATTCATCCATTCCTTCATCAGTATAATCATTACTTTCCACAGGTTTAATAATAGGTTTGATGTTCAATTTAGTAAGCACAGCACCATCGGTTCTCATACTTCCTTTTTTAGTAGACTTGACTGATGTTTCTTCCACTTTCGTAACAGGCTTTATAGTGATTTTTGGTACATGTGCACTTTCTTTAACATCGCACATGTCCTGTATAATTTTAAGTTTAGGTATTTGTAGATTTTCAACGTTTTCTCCTATGCCACTGTTACGTTCATGTAATTTAATAGGTTTAATTGTAAGTTTTGGGCTGAGAGGTTGGCTTTCTAAGCTCCTTGTGATTGGTTTTATAGTTAATTTAGGAATTTTAGCACTATGCGTTTCTTCAGGTTGACAAACCATTAATTTAATTTTAGAACTAGATTCTTCGGTTTCTTGACTTTCTGTATGAATGTTTTTTATTGTTAGTTTTGGGATATTTTTCTCTGTATAAAATTGACCTTCAGTTTCAGTACCTGGTTTTCCCAGTTTTATTGTAACCTTTGGTACAATTTCAGAAGGCCCCTGGTCAGATGCTGAAGTCTGATCTGATGTACTAGCGCTATCATCATTTTCTGAACTATCTGACTCTGAAACATCACTACTACTAGATTTCCTATGAATTTCACATATTTTCTCGGGTGGTTTAAGGATAGGTTTGATATTAATTTTTGTTACATTAGGAATAACTTCATCACATATTTTTGAATTTTCTTCATTATCAGCCCTTCTTACAGTTTTTATGGTTAATTTAGGTACAACTGGTTTGGGCTCTTCGGGTTGCTTATTACTAAATTTAATAGTCAGTTTGGGTACTTTTATATCAGGTTGATCTGGCGTAGAATCAGTATTACTCTCATTACATTTAGTTATGCTTTCCGAATCTATTTTATGTTGAGTTTCACTTGTCTGTGATGAGCTCGGTTGATTTAAATTTAACATAGGGGGGTTTTGTGACAAACAGTCTCTGTAATTTTCACTGATACTTGGTGAATCTTTAGTCAAATCTGCATTTTCAATCAATTGGAGTGGCACCGGTACTTCTCCAACGACATTAGCAGTTTCTTTATGAGAATCATCAATATTTTGTTTTTGAGGTTCTATACTAATACAGTCCGAGACTGTGCTGAAATTCAAAGCTTGGCTGGTAGACTCTGTTGTACTAATACAATTCACCGATGGGCTCATCTGATTCACAGGTTCTAATAAAGATGCTGAAGGCACATCAGAAGAGGTCGATTGACAGACCTGATTTTCTGTTGCATCTTTACTGAATTTTGTTGTAGTGATGGGGGTAGACTGAGGTAAAATTTTATGTCTTACAAGTTTTATTCTCTTAGGTGGACTCACCGATGTTTCTGCTTTGCAGATGCTTACTTCTCTAATATCATGAAACCGTTCATTTTGCCTGTCCTGCCTACTAGTAACTGCATCCGATGAACTGGAGACATCCTTTGTTAAACTATCACCAACTACACTATCCATCATTTGTACATTACTCTGTGAATCCACTGTTGAAGACACTGTTGTGTCAGGCCGACGATCAATGGGTGCAGGTCGTACCAAACGTCTCCGTAGCGGAGAACGAGTACTTGATTCCTGCACTGTGACATGTTCTACACTGCTACTATTGTCACTTGTAGATTCCGCACTTTCAATAGTCACTTTTTCACTTTGAGCACTAGATTCTATACACGATACTGTTCTTTCACTCGAATGACATTCTGCAGAATGCGGATCACTCAGTACACTTTCTTCACTGCTGGTAGGAATATTGGGAATAGGTTGCTCACTTTGAGTTTCAATATTGGATATGCATTGATTCACAGTTGCCTCAGACACTGCTTCATCTATGAGTTCCAGTACGGACGAACTGGCTTGTGGTGAATCTACACTAAATTCACTGATAGTATTGGCAGGTGCACTGTATGTCGGAGAAAAGTCAGTTCTTATTGTGGGTGGAGGGGAAACGTTTGCATGTAATAAGTTTTCACTTTTGGCACTTGTGGCAGAAGAAGGCTCACTGGAATGCGATACACTTTCATCCCTATTAGATTTATTAAAATTTTCGCCTATAACTGAAAAATCGTCACTCGCACATCTGTCTGTGGGCAGAGTGGAAGCGCCGTGGTCCACAGCGGGCACAATATCTGGGTCCGAGTCAAGGTGGGGGTCGGAGAGTAAAGGCAAGCGCTTGGGGGCGCCAGGTCCGTCGACGATTTCGTCGATCATGTCGAGGATAGCTTCGGTGCTTGTGTTGATGTCATGGGCTTCAGGCGAGGGCACGCTGTCGCCGTCGAAGGTATCGTCGGCCATAGCGGGGGTGTCGGGCGGCGCGCCGTCAGGCGCAGTGTCCCGCGGGCAGCTGGCCCCGGCGGCCGCGGGCTCGGGTTTTTCGTCGCGCGTTTCCCGCGCCGCCAGCGCCGCGACCGGACGGCAAGCGTTCGTCGCGGCGCCCGCATCCTCTTCCGCGCTCTCCATTATCTGCCGTTTCTCAACACCGTCATATCTGAAATACGAAACGCTCGATGCACGATATTTACGTTACGGAACGGTGATCCGGAGTGAGATCGACGAGTCGCGGACACCATTCTAATTCACCAGAACGCTATGAAAATTCGTTACCCGAGACGGTCGAGATAAATATACCTACACATGTATTTTAATTTCATATTCGCGACGTCTACGTTTCTTCGGAGGACGCGCGGGCCCTTCGAAAGTCTTCAGTGGCATAAACCGGCAAACAAAAAGCTTGTATACGCCATTTTTAAAACCAAAGACATGGCAGGTCGAGCCGTATTGGACTATAAAAAATATTCTAAACGAACTGTGCGGCCATTGTCGTGTTGGTAAACTGTGAGATGCCCATAGATCGTTCCACTTCAGTTTCGGCTTGTAAAAGAGTAATAAATATGGCACTCTACATGTGTTGAAACGAGCTAGACGATAACTTATTATGTACGAATTTATTATTGAGTATGGCAATAAAAATGCATCCATCTCACCCAAAAACAAGATTTTACCCAAAGAGTATGGATCTCACCATTGCCCACTATCAAAATGTTTAACAATTTTATGAATGAAGAGACGACTGTACTTAACATTTTTACATTTGTTTTAGTATAATCGTGTAATTTAATTTTTCTTAGTATAAACATTTTTGTAAATATAGACTAAAGACCAGTTTTTCAATTATCAATCAACCAGTCAAAACCAGTGTAGTGGTGTAGATCCACAGGTGTACTCGTACGTACCGTAAAAGGGTTGCCACCTATTAAGTACATAGTTTGCTGCAATCGGTACATTTTGGGACTGGGCATTATAGGGGATGATATTAGAAGGAAATAGTCCGCTTTGTAATCCCCTAACGGGAACAGGTCGGATTCCCCCCGTAAAAAATAAACAAATAAATGTAAAGATGTTCTTTCATACTTCGGACTACAGGCTAAAATATAATCTGTATATATGTCCATAAGCCATTTTGATAGCCAAATAAAAAAAAGATACATATTATATCTTAATTAATAACTAAATAAAATTACATTAAAATGAAAAAAAATGTTTTAATAAAATTAATTTTCATTTTATTGAAAACTTTTCAAACAATATTATGATCTGAGGAAGCTGAACTATGCGCACTTATTACCATTGTACTATATACTAGTAGAACAGGCAGCGCGACCAAAATCTGTGCACATGGCACTATCACCTTGTTTCTACCACATTAATTTTTCTACCAAGTATAATACACTGTATTATAAATGTCTCATACGTGTTATGCTTGGTTTATTTCCACTAGAATACACAGAATTGCAAGTATTTAACAAGTCTTTATTAGGTATTGTACGTGTCGGGACATTACTTATAGTTAAAACAAGTATGGCGGCAACGATAGAAAATAATGTAGATACAAATATCAGTATTGGATGGTTTAGGTTTTGTTTTGATTATCGTTTATAAGTGTAGTAGATAATACTGGCCATTAAAAGAAACTCTCACATCATACAATCTGTCAGTCAATATTAATGTCTAACGTTTCTTGTAAAATACATACGTCTAATTTTATTTCATTAAAGCCTCATATTTACTAAGGGGTTTATTATTACAATTTAATGAAATAAAAAATCAATTTTAAAATAATCATTATGACAGAAGAAACGCCATCAACATCTAAACTTAAACTTAACATACAAGATATACAGTCGGTTGTTAGACAATGTGATTTTCGTTTCCTATCTCCTGAAAGATTCGAAACTAATCCTGAAGATCCTTGTGCTGCAAAAGAATGGAGTCATTGGCTAGTAACACTAAACAACTTTATTAAAATATCTAATATTTCAAATTCAAACAAACTTCCTATATTGGCTAACTACTTGAAGCATAATGTATACCAGTATATAAATGAGGCGAAAACGTTCGAGGAAGCTATTGATATCCTTAACAGTATTTATTTACAACCAAAGAATGAAATCTTCTGTAGGTATAAACTCATATCTCGAAAACAAAAACCAGAGGAGTCTATAGATAATTTCGTACGCGAACTCCAATTGCTTAGCAGAGAATGCAACTTCACTTCTGTTAGTGCTGAAACGTACAGAAATGAATACATAAGAGATGCTTTTATAAATGGCTTGGCTTCGAATACCATTCGAGAGAAGCTATTGGAACACTCTAAACTGTCACTAAAAGAAGCCCTCGATAAATCCAGAGCTCTAGAGGAAGCACATAAATACGCGTTAGAGTATAAAAACAGTAATAATTGTCTCTTAAATGCCGCAATAAATCGTAAAACAACAAATATCAACAAAGTAAATGAAACATGCTATTTCTGTGGGAACAAACGACATCCAAGGTCTACATGCCCCGCACGCCAAGCAACTTGTACTAAATGCAAGAAGCTAGGCCATTTCTCAAAAGTATGTAAATCTTATACGTACACTAATGCGATTTACAATGAAAATATGGACGGAAATGTCAATGAGCAGGAAGACTCAGACATTGCTACAAATGTAACACACATTAATGCTGTTGCTCCACTTAATCAACTTTTCAAATCAATTATTCAAATAAAAGTTAATGAACAAGATGCTAACTGTCTCATTGATACAGGTAGTTCATCGAGTTTTATAAATGAAAGTTTTGCTGAAAAATTAAATACGAAGATACACCCAAATAACAGTAAAGTAGCAATGGCATCCACTTCATTTTGTTGTACCTTAAAAGGTTTTGTAATCGTTGATATAAGAATTCAGAAAAAGCTACACAAACAAAAACGTCTATCCATACTTGCTAATCTATGCACAGATGTATTGATCGGCCACGACTTAATGATTAAACACGAGAGTGTTATTATAAGTTTTGGAGGTTTGGAACCACCATTAAAAATTTGTAATGTTGCTTGTGCCAAAATACCTCCACAGTCAATTTTCCACAATTTGACCAACGACATCAAACCTATTGCTACAAAGTCAAGAAAGTTTAATGATGATGATGCCAGATTCATAAAAGATGAAATAGAAAAACTAGAGGCTGAAGGAATTATCAAAGAAAGTATGTCTCCTTGGAGAGCCCAAGTATTAGTAACGAAAAGTGAAAATCACAAAAGACGTATGGCAATAGACTACTCGAGAACGATCAATAAATTCACTTTATTGGACGCATACCCAATACCAAATATTGAACAACTTATCTCACAAATTTCTAATTATAAAGTATTTTCACAAATCGATCTGAAAAGTGCATATCACCAGATACCTATTCTAGAAAAAGAACAACCCTTTACAGCTTTTGAAGCATGTGGCCAATTATATGAATTCACTAGAATTCCATTCGGAGTTACCAATGGAGTTTCTGCCTTTCAACGAGCAATCGATAAGATAGTGAAAGACGAAAAACTAGAGGGAATTTTTATTTATTTAGACGATATAACTGTAGCAGGAAATGATCAACAAGATCACGATAATAAATGTAACAACTTTTTGAAAACAGTAGACAAATATGGATTAACAATAAATAAAGAAAAAAGTATCTTTTCACAAAAGTCAGTCAAGTTACTAGGCTACCTCATCAACGAAGGCACTATACAACCTGACCCTGACAGATTAAGACCTCTTTTAAATATGCCTCCTCCCAAAGATAGTAAAGCGATGCAAAGAACTATTGGAATGTTTGCTCATTATAGCAAATGGATTTTCAAGTTTTCAGAAAAAATAAGAAGCCTAGTTACATGTAAAACATTTCCGATACCAGATAATGTAAATCAAGATTTTGAAAAATTAAAGAAAGAAATTGGTAATGCATTACTGAACAACATCGATCCTAATCATACTCTAGTAGTCGAAACTGACGCATCAGACTTTGCTATTGCCGCAGCACTGAGCCAAAATGGTAGACCTGTTGCATTCTATTCAAAAACTTTAAATGATTCTGAAAAACGACATTCAACCGTAGAAAAAGAAGCACTGGCTATTGTAGAAGCTTTGAAAAGTTGGAAACACTATTTGATCGGAAGATCGTTTCAACTAATAACTGATCAAAAAGCATTGTCATTTATTTTTGACATGAAGCATACGAGCAAAATAAAAAATGATAAAGTGATGAGATGGAGATTGGAGCTCTCATGCTATGATTTTGAAATTGTACACCGACCTGGAAATCAGAATATCGTCGCCGACACAATGTCACGAGCTAATGCAATATGTGGTAGTGCGACCGAAATTTTTTGTAAATTAGCCGAATTACATAAAAGTTTATGTCACCCGGGAGTAACACGAATGTACCATTGGATAAAAAGTAAAAATCTACCTTATTCTCTAGATGAAATTAGAAAAACTTGCTCTGATTGTTCAACTTGTGCAGAAATAAAACCGAGATTCTACAAAAAGACTGAAGCCCATTTAATCAAGGCAACTAGTCCGTTTGAGAGATTAAATATGGACTTTAAAGGACCGCTACCTGGAGACGGTTATTTGTTAACTATAGTTGATGAGTTTTCCAGATTTCCATTTGCATTTCCCTGTAAGGATATGTTGGCCTCAACTATTATAAAATGCTTAGAAGAAATTTTCACAATGTTTGGGACTCCGGCATATATTCATACAGATAGAGGGACTAACTTTATGTCTCAAGAATTGAAAGAATATTTACACAAGATTGGAATAGTAACCAGCAGAACATCTCCATATAATCCTCAAGGCAATGGCCAGATTGAACGCTACAATGGTATAATTTGGCAAACCATTAAGTTGGCTCTAAAATCTGAAAAATTAAGTATCACTCAATGGGGTAGAGTACTAAATAAATCACTTCACTGTATTCGGTCCTTATTATGCACGGCGACAGGGAGTACGCCACACGATAGACTGTTCAATTATAGCCGTAGAAGCAGAAATGGTACGAGTCTGCCCTTGTGGCTAAATGAACCGGGACCTGTACTATTGAAGCGCCAGGCTCGTCGTAGCAAATATGAACCTCTAGTAGATGAAGTTCAATTACTAGAAGCTAACCCACTATACGCACATGTAAGATATCCTGATGGAAGACAATCCACCGTTTCCCTGCGTGATTTAGCTCCTACAGGTAGAAACCGTGATACTGATAGTGATGGACAAGAAGAAAGTATAGAGATTATAGAAACACCTAGAGATTTACACACTACCACAAACAATAATACATCTCCTACGGATGAATCGAATCAAGCCGAAATCAAGCGGCCCAGTCGAGACTGTAGACCGCCTGCTTATCTGCAAGACTACGTGTGGCCAGGAAACTCAGATAGGAGAAATGTAGTAGATAATACTGGCCATTAAAAGAAACTCTCACATCATACAATCTGTCAGTCAATATTAATGTCTAACGTTTCTTGTAAAATACATACGTCTAATTTTATTTCATTAAAGCCTCATATTTACTAAGGGGTTTATTATTACAATAAGTTATAGCACTATCTTTTTTCTTCGCAGTCGATTGATTTTTACACGTTTTTGACACCCACGACGACAGTTACTAAATGTTGTTTAATCACGTTTTTGGTACGCGGTTGCGATGAATATAGACGAGTGACTGAATGAGTTGTTGCCGGTCGGCAATAATGCTTAGCGCAAACATTTGGTTTGTAGTGTCGTTCCTATATGCTAGTAATATTAGTTCGATGCTTATTACACGTTTTATACACATTTTAACTTTACCATAAAAGTATGTGCATAGAGACACTGCGTCGTGATGGTTGTGAGAATAAAAATATGAGCCTGAAATATATAGGTCGTTGCGTTTTGTAATTAAAACGGTTTATCTCTAGAAACATTAATGCCTATGAACTGTGCCTAGGACTAGGAAATGCTGCATCCATTACGATTGATTCAGTGCATCATTATCTATCATTTAGCAATCAATAGTGGTCGTTAGTTAATCACCTTATTGTCTTGTTCGGTCTGTTGTTTGTTCATTGAAGTCTTGTAATCTGTGGTTTGTCTTTCAATCACCTATCAATCGAAAACATAAAGATATTACTTAGTACTTAGAGGAACATAGTGTGCGAGTGACATTCAAATCTTTGCGGAAATCCTACATGCAAGAAAGAAATGCAACAAAATCTGTCAGAAAACCTCTTTGAACACCTTTACCTTTGATTACCGTCCAGTCAAAATACGATTTCGTTTTAATTTTCTATTTCTTGCCTTAATCGTTTTGAATTATACAAATTAAATCTCGTCAATTACAATGGTGTCGTGTTCTGTATTAGATTGTGGTGTAAAGTATAATAACCTAAATAAAGAGACATTTCACATGTAAGTACCAGCAATTACTATATTACTTTCTTCATACCTATTTTCATAGAAATTGTTTCTAAATTGACTTGGTAATACATCAGTAATATACGGTACAGCTTGGCCAAAAAAGAGTAGAAAAAAATAGGAGCTCTATCATCGCGAATATTGCAACCCCAATAATACTACGATGGTATGTTTTTGATACTGGAGATTCTACAATTTTGACAATTATGTATATTTAGGCAAAATTATAAAGATCGCTTCATGATATTGATATTATTAGACGCTTATTTTTATTTCGCCGTCTCGTTAAACAATTCACCCCTTTTTATCATCTTATGTATAAATCATAAGTTTAAAGCTCATATGTTTACTGCTTTTATTTCAATTTCATGCTTATTCTGTAAAGTATATCTAACTACCACATAGTTGTAATGGTTAAAGAAAGACAGAACAGATTTGTAAATACTACATTCAAACCAGCTTTGAATATTAAATGTTTCAATAATATTAGTCTGAAGAACCTTTTAAATACTCTACAAGAAATATCTATATTCATATCTTGATTTGAGGCCGCGAGAAAATCAATAATCTCATTTTCGGGTTTCGATGTTTCTTCACTGCTGCTGTTATCTTGGATATTTATTACGAGTCCATTGACGTCGTCATATAGATGAACTCTCCTCTCGTAATATCCTTTTTCTATTGTCATGACATGTTTACATGGATTCTTTCAATTTTCCACGGAAGTATCATGAAATACACGTTCAGCTGCTTCCTAAAAGATACACGAATCAGTAAATAAATAAAGATATACTTTTACCAATATTCATAATAGCATACTTTTATGTTAACTAACCCCATATTAAATGAGGCGTTAAAAAGAAAACGTTAAATATTAGGTAATTTAACCAAGCAATGTAAAAAACGTTAGTAAGTACATAAATTACGTCAGATGTAAATATCAAGATTGTTTACGTTTTGCTATACCTATTCATTCTGTCAAAAGTAATCAAGAGTTCAGTATCGATATCGATAATGCGAAATTCACTCAAATAACGTTTAGGAGAATTCCATAACAACTTAAAACCAACAGACAAATTATCTAACAGAAAAAAAGTAAAATAAATCCTTATTAACCCGTCATATCGGCAGTTCTTTGGTAAAGATCATTGACTTCCGATAAAACACGTCCCGCTTTACATTCCACAAGACATCGCATATAAACTTTATAATTCACTTCTCTAGTAGAACTTCGGATTGTTTTGTTATTCATATTGAGTAATCTCAACGTAATTCAGACAATATATTAATGCATAAGTGTTAAACAATATTAAAACATGAATGACAAAATATCGAATGAGAATTACAATTGATAGCAAATTTAAGCATATACAATGCTGCCAGTAGAGAGAAAATTAGTTCTATTTCTAGACTTTTTTGCCAAGCTGTAAATACTCTATTTTGCAAATAATTTGTTATGTAAACAATTATGTGTAAGACACAAAAATATTGTGTAAAATCTATCGATATGTCGATATTTTCAAATATAAATATTGTGTATATTTTATATTACCTAGTTGCACATGTTCCACTGGAAAGATGTCGTTAACCGTTTATAAACATATTAGGAGGTTTATTTAGCCTGGCAGTACATTGTAAGAGAAAGTCTGACAACAAAGCACACTTCTTTTGACACACTCAAATTTACCTCATTTTTATAATTTTTTTATGTGGAACATCTAGTAGCGCGTTTAGATAAGAGTAAAAACTTTTTGAGGGCTCTTTCCGATCTAGCTCTCTTCTTTATATAACTTTTATAGCATTTCCCGACATTTCGTAATATTTTGTCACATTTCAAACGTTTTGTCATATTTCATGACATTTCGTAATAATACATTCATTTCAGGATATTTCGTTACATTTCAAGTTAATCAGTAGTAACACATAATATTCCATAACGTGTCATGACATTCCGTGATATTTTGTGACATTTCTCGACATTTTATTTTATTTTTATTTTATTGTATTTGGGAAGCTAACAGCCTTATTTACAAAATATTATTACATTCTAGGTAAAGACATGCTAATCATAAGCTACCACAGATATGCGAAAAACAATTTAAATATACTAGACAGAAGTCAGTTTTAAATGTTACATAATACAATTAATAAGCGAAGGCTCTTTGCTGATAATGGCCTCAACCCTCTGACTTCTACTGCAAAATAGACCGAAACGATCATCACGGTGCAATCCATTGATTACTTTCAGTCATTTCGTATTATTCCATATTTCATGACATATCGTTACATTCCGTGACATTTCTAATTATTTCGTGACATTCCGTGATGTTTTATGACTATCTGTACTTAGTTGTGACACTTTATGATATGTCGTAACATTTCTAGACATGTCGTAATAGCCTGAAAAATTTCGTAGCGTTATAACCATACTGCGTACACACGATATAAAAAAATGCAACCTTCGTATAGTACCTATTTATCTTTTAAAAGTATTTCTTCATTTTTAAGCTTAATAAACAAATTTAAGCATAATAAAATTCAATTTTAGGAACAAGTATGACTCTTGCGTTTTATATGATGGTTGCTAATAAAGGAATAAAAGCATCATGATCGTTTTTTAAGGTGTAATTTTATTCTGTGCAGCGGTAGAACGTATCATTATGTTCGAGATTATTTGAACGGCGGAGATATTTAGATCTAGCACTTTGAGGCACTTATTTGTCTTAAACATGCACACGGAGAAGAGATTAAATCTTATTTTCTCTCTGTCGACGTCTTTTACCTTGTTTTATGTTGCCGTGCAAGGTTGTTAATCTTTATAAAAAAACATTATTATCTGAAATTCAGTGTAATAGATGGACCCATAAAATTGTCGGCTTGTTATTTGTTAAATTTTATGTTTTCGTGAAGTTTTCATAATTTTTGTGTTAAGTATTGCAAATGTTTCAGTTTTATTCACTTCCATTTTTTGTTTACAAAGAGTGCTAAAACGTTTTTGTTATGCCATCATTATTTTGTCATTACAAAATAAAGATGGTTTATTTATATTGTTTTATTTATTACTTGGCTTGCATTCAACTAAAGATTAAATTTCCATAATGACGTTAACGCTTTCTTTACTTCTTTCTGCTAATTTATTATTATTAACTGTTAAAAAAATGTGTAATGGTTTAAAGAAACGGCATTTGAATGATTTGTCATTTTAAAAAACTGAAAGTTGTGAAAAGCAACTTAAAAGTAAAATTTAGTAGCAGATTCTAAATAATAAATAAAATTGGCGATATCGACTTTCAACAATGCGGTACCTAATTTCAACGTCACACTGTCATGGAAGTATTACGTACTATCGATAATATAAAAAACATCCATGCACATCCCTAAAACTGACTCGACTCGTGTGGATTTTGCACACATACTCATTTCCATTTCGGTAATGCGTCATCGAAATGTCAGGTTCTCTCTACGCTAGTCGTATTTAAACCAAACCCATACAATCGAAAACTATCAAGAAGTTTCTTGACTAGTGTTGACCTGTTTGACTTCTGTACTGATCCCTTCACTACAAAGCACTCTGTGACCATTTCGTGACCATTTCTGACTGTAATCCTGAAGTTTTAACTAATCTGTGGTTTTAACTTGTAAACAGAATGACAGTTGTCATCACGTTGTCATTGGTTGTCATCGTTGTCATTTAACCAGACAAAATATTTTTTAATTTATTACGAAAAGACATCTAGAAGTAAATAAAGTTATATAGTTAATCCTTTTTTTTAAATAGTTTTTCCAAGTGACTGAAACAAAATCAACATGACAACATTGAGACCTTTTACATGTGAAGATATGCTGAAATTTAATAATGTGTAAGTAATAATAGTTGCAGATACATAAATACCTAACATACATATAAGTTTTTAAACATACAATTTTTTTTAAATTTACGTTAGGTCTGTGTTTGTCACCGACTTATACGTACATTAATACGCACGAATCTTTGCTGCTGTGAAGTCATTTACAGAAAGCGTCGCAGTAGCTTAAAATAGGAGCGCGGAGGAGATGAAGGAGAAGTCGATTAGCTCGCGCTAGTCGCTCACGCGCGCGGAGTCCGCTTCTCACTAATAGTGAGATGAGAGTATTATCCAAAAAGATAACCAACACCTAGGTATAGATACGCACGGATCTTTGCCATTCTGAGTTGTCTGCAAATGACTCAAGGCGCAGGTACAGCCGCGCGGGTAGCGAGGGGTAGTAGTGCACTACTATCTGTGCGTATCGTACCTAAGTGTTGGTTATCTTTTTGGATAATAAATAACAACAAAAACAACTGTTTTATAAATTTAAACATCTTGTCTTATTACATCTCAACCTAATATTTCACAACTGGTTATATAATTCAGTTACTGTAACGGCCAGAAGTAAAAAATAATGATAATAGCAATATTTTTTTATGATACAGAGGTTGTAAATATACCATTTGATAAGAGCTTGTAAAGTATTTATTGGAAAATGTCCCATGCATCAATTAAAATTAGCAGTTACAATATACTATTCTTTGAAAAATCTATAAAGAGATGTCTCACTATGCCTACTGTTTATGGAAAGATGGAGCAAATATTAATTAATAAGTGCCAGTCCTATACATCTTCATAGTTTAACTTTATCTTTGATTTACCATTATCCTTATTTTATTACATTGCGTATTACATTCGGGCAGACCCACTACCTCTCATGGCCGTATCATCAATACTGTTATGATCATGGGAGAGGTAATCATGGAAGATGCCGCGAGCATTTTTTTTAATGAATATGCATCGGTATGGCAATTTCGTGGTTCCTTACAAGTTCTATTTCTTTTCAGTCTTTCTATGATCCTTCGGCGTCAGGCAGTGCTAATTACACCTGACCCAGACTGCTGTGTAATCTGTGTCACACAAGCATGAACACCGTCAGCTTGTTACAGTTCACCTTGAACAATACAAGATCGTTGTAGTAGGCAGGACCATGCCTAATTTCATCGGTTCCGTCCTGCTTACTCAACGGCTTAGTGCCGTCATCCAAAATAGATTCGAAAACTTCAAAAATTCTAGCATGTTACCTGGTCGTTCACGAGTATAGTGGGCATTTGTAAATGTACCGATCAAATTGCTAACAGGACAGAGCATGTCGCGGAAATCGCCAATATCACTCAGCATAGAAAGTTGATCATGTACATCCCCACTGTGCCTTGCGGATGTGGAATAGAATGAATTAGCAATTTGATAGGATTATTAGTACATTGTATCTTTTATCATAATGAACGTTGGTAGTATTGCATTATAATAACAAATAAATGACTTTTTGGTCTACCCACAACACACGAAATTATAGGCCTCCGTGAAATCTATTGTAAAACCATCACAAAATAGACTAAAGTGCTATCAGACTTCGAATTCGCGAAGACAACTAGTGATTTCTCGATCAGAAATTTTTATCTATTGAAAAGTCTGCCAATTACAAGAAGAAAAACAAGCGAAAAGTTACAATTCTTCTTCTTCTTAGTTATTGGCGTTTTCTGCTTATTGAAACATCAATTGACAGGTGACTGACAGATATATAGTTATCTGGATACACAAGGCACGACCATAAACAACAAAAAGTTCCTCTGTGGATACCTGCAGTACTGCTAGTAGAAAACGAAAACTACTATATTGGTAAATAAATAATGGAAAAGCAAATGAACCTTTCATGGAATAAATTAAAAGAAGAACTTTGCTGTCAAACTGAGAATATTAATGGAAATGTTAAAAAATTGATAATTACAATAGAAGAAAAACTAAAACCAATCATGGAGGAAAATGTGATACTGAAAGGGGAGATTAAAGCATTAAAATTTAAAGTGAAGGGATTAGAGCTAGAAACAAGGTAGAATAATCTTATAAGAATATCGTTCAATCAATAAATTATAATTTATGAATTGGACGAAAAAGATGAAAGCAATGCCGGTCTAATGGATATAGTTTTGGAAATGCTCAATAGTACATACAAAAAAAGAAATCTTAACCTAAGTAAATGGGATAAATGGAAAGTCAGCAGGGCACAGGGAAGAAATGGGAAAAGGGCGAGACCAGTTAAGATAACTCTCACATTGGGCTGGAGGAGAACAGTGATACTAAAAAACAAGAACAAATTTCCAGAAAACATAGATTTTCCAAAGGAGATACTAGAAACCAGAAAGACTCTAATTCCAAAACTGAAAGAAGCCAGACAAGCAGGCAAATATGCGGTCTTAAAAATACGATCAACTTGTAAGATAAGTTAGTAAGCGAGAAAAATAAAGACAAAGGGTTTTCTCTTCACCCCCACCCACACCACCAACCACACCCACTTATTATAAGAGAGATATTGAACAAACTAATAAGACACAATGCACCAAATTATTAAGAGTGAATGCGTTTGGACTAGCTATAAACAGGAATATGCCTCACATAGAAGAGACACAGACAAAAAACTAATATACCACGGTTGTCGGATAACGGAAAGTAACACTAATAAAACCAACAATCAAGCAAAACATATTTTGTCATAATGCGTTATAACGCAACATTTCTCAGTACAGTTGGTCATCGTGAAGAATTAGACCACCACCCTCCATTGCCAATACAGAAAAAACAAAACAAAATAATATTTTCTAACAAAAAGGAAGGAAGACCCAATAAATTTTACATAGCACCCTTGAATGTAAGAGCATTAAAAAGCATAGAGCGCCAATATGAACTATAACACGCCATTAATGAAATAAAATGGGATATAATAGGAATTTGCGAAATAAGGCGAGTGGGAGAAGAAATCCAAGAAGTAAAAGATAATTAAATTACATTATATATTTTAAGGGAGAAATCCAAGGAAGAAACGGAATTGGCTTCTTGGTAAAACCATACCTAAAAGAAAGAATAGAAGAATTTATTGGGGTATCAGACCGAATTGTTATACTGAACACTACACTCCCCGGCCTCAAGGGGAAATGGTCAATTGTTCAGATATACAAGGTGTTACAAAACTACCCATAAAGCCGAAAGGAGGTTAAATGGGGCCTTATAACGAGTCCATTCACAATATTTAAGAACCGTAGTAACGCTGTATAATATACTCTAAAAAAATATAAAAATATTATTTTCACTGATGTGCAAACCCTATTTCAGTAAAATTAAAGAGTAAACTACGCAGAATGTACCTGTATGTAATTTCTACCTAATTCGCGGTATGACAAAAATTTTAAAACACCTAACCTAACGAAACAACCTAAACAAACACTTTTTAATAATAAACCTCAAATTTACAGAAACAGCTCAGTGTGCTCCGCTTTTTTTTAAATTTATTCAGGAAACAAAAACAGACGTTTACATGGATTACACACATACAGAAAATTAAAATAACGCTTTGCTCAATACACAACCTCGCTCGTCGGGATAAGGCTTGTGTGGCATTTCGCACCATCGTCAGTGTTATTGATGCGAAAAGCGATCTAACACGCTGTTTCATCAACACTGGTACGAAGGCAGCCGTTGCTGTTCATTGGGGTGTCTACCATCGATAAATCGTTGCCGATACAGTTCACGAGGACGATTTAAATTGCTGTCTTCATGGCCTACGCATAACATCATATCATAGTATTCCCCGAGTTAGAAAGCATCGTTATTTTGCAAAAAATGTAGGAAAAAAAACTCGAAACAGTTGTAGGATATCAATTAGAAGATTTGAAAGTGACTACATATTTTTTTTCAATTTGACATTTTTTGAAGCCAGTACTTGAGTATAATGACATCCTTGTATTGAGGTAGCAAACATTTATGAATGAAAAATAGAAAAACTATTAAAGTAGACAATTATTAGGTAAAATAGGTACGTAGGCCTTTCCGTTAAATAATATGGTTCCCTGATATGACAGCTTACTAGGGTTGGCAAAATTTTTGGCTTTGATAATTAATTATATTTTTTACGGTGTATTTTGTAACACGTCGTATATGCACCTCATGAACAGAATAAAGAAGAAGACAAAGACCTAATCTCAGAAGAACTAATATCTGTAATGCAATCTACACACAAAAACACAACAATCATAGGAGATTATAACAGTCAAATCGGAGAACGAGCACATGTGGAAGAAAAAGCAGAGGTGAATATAGCTTTGGAAAAAGGAACAACAATGGTAAATGACTCCTTAATTTCGCCTCTGAACAAGGATAAATACTTGCAAATACTTTCTTCAAGAAAAGCCAGAAGAAAAAATGAATGTGGAATTCTCCGGATGGCAAAATCCTAAATGAAATAGACTTTATGCTAACAAATAGACCTAGATTGTTTCAAACCATAGATACCATAAGCTCATTAAACTTTAATACAGATCATCGGATGGTGAGAAGTACCATAGACACTAATAGCTCCAAAAAGCTTAGGACTACTACACCACAAAATCAAACCCTAATAATTCTGAAAGACGTGACACGAAATACTAATCCAATTAAAAGATGAAAACATGAACATCCAAGGAAAATATGATTACCTAGAAACTGAACTTGAAAAAATTGAAGTGAAATCTTTGGTATCAAGAGACACAAAAAACAAAATAGGAGAAAAAGCCTCCTTTCCTGCCTGCTCCAAGCAGTTGCTGAGGGAAAGGAAAACATTACTGGAGAATAAATTAATAAATAAAAAGAAAATTGCAGAAATTTGTAAAGAAATAAAAACATCCATAAAAAATTTAGAAAGAAAACATGAACAGATACGATATTAAAACATATTGAAAGAACAGGAGGAACTAAAAAAGCAATTAAAGAACTAAACGAGGGCATGAACTGGATACCTGACATGAAAGATAAAATAGAAATAATAAGCTCCAAAAGAGAATGTATACTTCAAATAGCTACAAATTTTTACGAAGACCTTTACAATGACATGGGAGAAGAATTACAAATAACATTGGAAGAAAATGAGGAAGAGCCAGTACCATTCATTATAGAAAGTGAAGTAAGAAAAGCAATTTCAACACAGACAATAAATCTCCTGGTGACGACAAGATTAGTAATGAGCTGCTCAAGGACACCATGCTAGAATTACTCGAAGCATTTACTTATCTATTCAACAAAATTTTAGAAACTGAGGTCATACCAAAACAATGGACACAATCGATAATTATCCTTCTCCACAAAAAACGAGACAAAAGCCAAATGGGAAATTATAGACTTATTAGCCTGAAAAAGAAGGAGGAGAATTTCATATTAAGAAAGCAGTATGATAAGGAGACCCCTTGTCTCCTAAACTATTATCAACAATCTTAGACAAAATGTTTCGAAATTTGAAATGGGACAATTACGGATTATGAATAAATGGAAGTATGCTGAATCATTTGAGATTCGCAGACGCCCATATTCTATTGTCAGACAACCCACTCAATCTAGAACAAATGCTACAAGAACTTGCTAGAGAAAGCCAGATTGTAGGTTTAAACATGAATACAGGAAAAACTAAACTAATGACCATCATGAACAAACAAAGGATACAATTCAATAGCAAAGAAATAGATTATGTAAACGAATACACCTATTTCGGACAAATAATTTCACCAAACAATCAAATGTCTAAGGAAATGGAACAAAGAGTTGTTAACTCCTGGAAACGTTATTGGTCTTTTAAGGAAATAATGAAAAATAGGGACTTCACAATAACAGCAAAGAGGAAAATATTTAACACTTGTATTCTACCATGCATGAGTTATGGCTGCCAAACATGGGCACTGTCAAAGAAAAACACCAAAAAGCTTGAAGTCTGCCAACATGAAATTGAAAGGAGTATGATCAATGTAAAGAGCAAAAACAGGCATAGTCTCATAGAAAAATATAGAAAAACTCATAGAAAAAGGACAGAACTAAAGGATGTAACCAAATGCATACATAGTCTAAAATGGAGATAAACAGGTCATATGATGAGGGATAAGAATGACAAATGGACCAAAGAAAGAACATATTGGTACCCAAGAGAAGGAAAAAAGAAGATGAAAAAAAAAAGAAAGGAAGAAAGAAAAAAAAAAGAAAAAAGAAGGGAAGACAAATAAAGAGATGTGAGGACAATTTGAGGGAGGTTGCAGGTGCAATTTGGAGAAAACTAACACAAGAAGAATGGAAGGCAATGGAGGAGGCCTTTGTCGGGAGACAAGCAGATGAAGAAGAAAATTGAACACATGTTAATTAAATTTTATATTATAATCATTTTAAATTTCAAATCAATCATAATTTTAATTTTAATAATAAATTTAATGTGTTAGGTACTTAACTGGTACAATAATGTATTAATGTAACATATTTTATCCAGCATTATAGACTATCTATCTATCATTATAACTATCAATGTGTTAGGCTCTATAACATTACTGGAATAAGGTTTTGAGGTCCTGGAAGATGTCTATTGGTGTACACCTACATATTTTAATGTATCTACTGTACTCACAGCTTAATGACATGTAAACGCATTATATCAAGTTAAATTAAAAAGCCACTTAATTCAAAGTTCTACGTCCACGAGAAATATAGATAAAGAAAACATAGTAGGTAAGCTGATTATTCATAGCACAGAACCCTTCCACGCGAGTTCGACTTGCACTTGACCAGTTTTTATAATATGATAAGTACCACATACTCAGTAAAAAATAAGAACAAAATAATTTCAGGAACCTGGATCCTCTTACAGAAACATATGGCCTGTCTTTTTACACACAATACCTAGCACACTGGCCGGAGTATTTCCAAGTAGCTGAATCGCCAAGTGGAGAAATTATGGGTTACAGTAAGTTTTAAAACTAATATAATAAGTAATTGTTAACCCTAACATAATTTAACTGCGAGCCTTTAAGAAGGGATGGGATGCGTCAATGGTCATAAAAAAGCTCTTAAACGATTACGTCGTTAATACGCATTTTAATCTTGGTTTTTTTTTTAATTAAAATCTCATGTTGTAGGATACATTTTTATCTTTATACAAAATCACTATGCTATTAACCAAGTGTATATGCACTGACAGTGAGTCTTAGTGCATCGCTCATGGTAAAGGTGATTGAGTAGCTTATGGTCATGTTAGAGTTGGCCTCTAACGGACCCTGCACCTGTATTAAACCACACCCATGTTATCTTCATTGGGCACAATCTGTATCATCATAAGTATTTTTAATAGAGTTTGTACAAGGAGTTAATTCAGGGTGCTGTTATACGAGGGCTGCTATTGTGAATCCGGAATAACCAAGAGAAACAAACATGTTATAAAATTTTATATGCTTTTATTGTTCTATCCAATCAACACATACCTGGGACATGCCACACAGCGCCATCTAGTATCAAAGTAAGCAAGTATTATGCGTCTGATAAGAGTACTAGACAACTGATATGTTACTTAAATATTCTTTATAATATATACATATATAGATATTTTACACCCAGACAGGGAGCAAACGTGTTCATGTGCACAAATATTTGTCCCAGGTGGGAATCAAATCTGCAAAATTTGGTTCTGCAGTTAGGATCTCTAACCACTCGACCAATCAGTCAATCAACACATCCACACTAAAACTTGACTAAAACTTAGTTTTGTTACTTAATCCTTTTATTCATTAGCTTATAAGTTAGTAGGGACTAGCATTTTAAGGTAGATTAGATATTATTATACTTAAATATTTGAAATTTTTTATATGTAACAAATATTATGGTATCAGATACTTCACATAGTTGAAGCAGACAAAGGAACGTCCAGATATGAAACATAACTAGTAGAAATTAGTCATTGAATACTTTTTAACTTCAATCCAATAATTCATAATATTACAAAAGTCTTGCCATTTACTATTCACTATAAATAATGTTCTATTTCAGTAATGGGTAAAGCGGAAGGAATCGGAGAGAACTGGCATGGTCACGTTACGGCTTTGACTGTCAGCCCTGATTATCGACGTTTAGGACTTGCCGCTACATTGATGAACATCCTGGAAGATGTCTCTGAAAAGTTGGTTCATATTATTTTTATTAGGAGAATTTACCGCTTAACCTAGTGGGTAGCGATCCTGCCTACGAAGCTGGAGGTCCCGGGTTCGAATCCCAGGTCGGGTCAGTATTTATATGATGAATATTGATACTGGTACCGGGTCTTGGTTGTTTGTTATATGTATGTGGTGTCTTCGCTTGGTACCCAAAATACAAGCTAATGCTTAGTTTGGGGCCTAGACGTTGCTGTGATGTATACATTATTATTATTTACATTTTCGGCCTCCTTTCCTACTTTAAGATTATTTAAATACGAATTTGATTTTTGATTTAGAACTTCATTTAACTACAGGTTTCATTCCTCAGAATGTTTTTTTGTTGCTATTCTACTGCAGAATCTTTTATGAAGTATTAATTTTTAATGATTTTAAATAGCTGTCTGTGACTTGTAAAATAACCAATATTGTATACATTCAGTTTCAATTTTTACATGGAAAGGGTAAAATATAATAATAATTAATATTATAATTATTTATAAGCTAATAGCTCCTGCTGATACATTTATATCATTCCCTTCTCACTCACTGTTCAAGTACTTATCCAGGCGGCTCTTGAATTGATTTAAGTTGTTAGCATTCATATCTTCTGTAGGCAACACATTCTGGTCTCTAACCACCCTATTAGTTAAATAATTTCACAAAAAATATAGTCTAGAAAAATTAAAATTACTTAGAGTAATAGAGTAGAGTAGAGTTAGAGTGTTTATGATTAGAAATAAATTCTGTTTTAAATAAACTTATAAAAATTATTGGAATAAAAAATCCATAGACATATTAAAAGCAATGGATATGAATGGCATGCAAAGTGAGTTCTCCTTTTTATAGATGTGGTTCCATTAATAATGTTAATCAGTGGCTTTTCATATTGTTATGCATATATGCCATTTTAATAGCTTTTGTGTTCCACCTGAGGTATACCACTATCTGAAAATAATGTACAAACTACATCCATTGTATTTTATACCACTGTCTATACATGTAGGTATATAATATTGTTGCATATGCTGTCATGTTATAATCTATTCATAGCAGCCCATTATGCCCCATTATAGGGGCTTAGGTCTCCCGTTGGGATGAGTGCTTGGAGCTTAATCCACCACGCTGCTCTAGTGCGTGTTGGTGGATTTTAACGATGGCCATTTGATGATGGCAACCGGTACCAACAGTTTAACATGCTATCCGAGTCAGTGATAGTTATGTACTTAAATAAAAAAAAAACTCATTGGTTCATGCCCTGGGATTTGAACCACATCCTTCTAAACAAGAAACGGGCTCGCCACCACACGGCTACCATGGCATGGTGCTCTATTATTATCATGTTATTATATTGTTAACTACCATCAAGGGCTATGATAATTATTTGCAATTTATTATTTTTTTAAATAGAAATAAAGATGTACCAATAAAAAATAATACATTACCTTTAACATCAGAGCAGAACGAGGTTTAAAAAAAAAACTAAGTACGGACTGACAGCATTAAATTGTATATAACCTTAAATAATCCATAGGTGGACCACAGATCAAAGATGCAGCCGCACATCAGATGCGCCGCAGAAGCGAAGCATCGAAACTACTTATACATTCAATAACATCCCAGCATACTGAAAGCAGCGCGATGTTTGCATGCATTATTGCTACCTGTGTGCTGCGAGCGTGTGGCTGTGGCGCGTCGTCGCAGCGTAAGATCAAATATGTCCGTTTTTTCTACTCACACATTCTTTTGGGCATCAAAAATAGAAGGCGATCTTATATTTAATGTTTCATTCTGAAATCAACAATCGCCATACTGAAAAACGTCTTAATCAGATAACGACACCATATCAATTGTCTTAAAACTGTGCGGCGCGTTCTCCGTCTTTACATCTTTCGTCTGCGGTTCACCTTACAGATTTTGTACTGAAATTGAATCCCAGCCTAGAAGCTCAGAGTTCGCCGAAGAACTTGTCAATTATATTTTTAACAACTTTTTTCTTTCAGAAAAAACGCGTACTTCGTCGATTTATTTGTAAGAGTTAGCAATAAGGTTGCTATCAATATGTATAAGAATTTGGGTTACATTGTATACCGCACTGTACTTGAATATTACTCTGGAGATCCAGATGAAGACGCATATGGTAAGAAATTAAAAAAATTAAGATTAATTTAAAAAAAAAATGTGCAAGCTGAATAGTATAACGATTTGTTAGCACTAATTATGGTTTTTGTTTTCAGACATGAGGAAAGCATGCTCGAGGGACATAAATAAAAAATCTGTGATACCATTATCATATCCTGTCAGGCCTGAAGATGTAGATTAATATATTTTGATAATAGACTGAGTCGAAAAAAAATTTATTTTATTTAACATAATTTTTAAACAAAATCCCTAACGAATATTTCATATTCGTATAAACTGAGAAACTACATGTCAACGTATATACAGAGGTTTGTACATATGTCGAATGTACAACAGTTAAATTTTTACAATTTTCACCGTTACACCATGTATCAGGCACATACAGTTGTCTGGGTCCGGGTGGACAGGGTTTATGAAACTTTGTTGCCTATCTATGCGGGACTTTGCAACAGTACCAAATATAAAATGCTAGCTTTCAATAAAACTGGGTACGCTTTTATCCGCTAGAAACCGTAAAGAATTTCAACAGCGCTGTTTGCGAAAGATCGTGTTTTTTTACACACAACTCACAACAGTAGAATAATACGGATCTTTGCCGCTATAAAGTTATTTACAGAAAGCGTTGCAGTAGCATGAAATAGTAGGAGCGCGGAGAAGATGAAGGTCAGGTAGCTTGCGCTTCTCGCTAGAGTGCACGGTGTCCACCTCCTACTATTACCCCTCGCTGCCTGCGTCGTACCTGCGCAGTCATTCGTAGGCAAAGAACGGCAAGGATCCGTGCGTTATACTGTACTTACAGCTTATTCGACTGTTGTGGCGTGGATAACGACGCCGGCGTCCGTCGCGCCGCAAAACATAACATCGGACTTGTTCCAATGAAATAAAACAAACGATGCAATAAAAAATAATTTATATAATTTGACTTACAATATTTATAAACTTGGTAGCATTATTAACAAAACAATTAAAAACACTGAAAATATTCAGCAAATACATTTCCATAAATTGGCAATAAAGCATCTGTACTCTGGTCACGTTTGAGAGCCTGTAAACAAAAAATATTTGCTATTATTATTAGCATATACTAATAAAAAATTGTATTTTTTACAGATTTTATTTTGCTTGTTTTTTTTTTTTTTGTTTTTGCTTGGCCGTCGAGAGTTTGCGTTCCTGACAGGTCGTAATCGACATAGTAATCGGATGGTTGATGTTAATTTGTACCATCGTCGGACGATTCCCGTTTTCAAATATTATTATCGTTTACTTGCACAAGTGACAAAATTAAATTAAAAATATTATGATGTCAACTCACAACAAACATGTTAAAGCTATAAATCTCATGTGTCAAGAACGCAAACCCTCGACGGCCGATCTATCCGTTTGCCTGTTACCCACCGCATCACTCGTCCAGCCTAAGACCGCTGACTGAGAGGAAGGTAAATGCGTTGTGTAGCGCTGCGACAGGCACGAGTGTACAAGCCACGCCCACCAAAGGCCACGCCTCGCGAACCGCTCTCACTGCCTCCGTCAGTAAGGACACTGGAGGAGCACTCCAAACCTGAACATAAACAATTATTTTTTTGTTAATATGGAACATGCTATTAATACAATTGACGTAATAAACTCTTTGAAATATTTTATTTATGTCAGAATTTGTAAGTCTTTTGATTATCACATCCGATTTTTGTTTAGAAGCACAGACATGTAAGTGACAGACGGATATGATACAAACTTTTAGCTTAATACAACTGTTACGGCTTGGTTAACATTAAGTAAAAGATTAAGTAAAAAAAAATTATTCCATAAAATGTGGATCGCTCGATGATGGCGTATATCGGCGATACTCCGTTTGGTATGATCCTTGACCTAGCCTATTCTAGAGGGACAATCTGTTCGCCTTAAAACTAGTAATAGAAGGAAGGACTCACCAAGGACTGCCTTGTTATTTTTCGCACCTTCAGCTCGCTCGTAAACAATAGGTAATTGCCACGCGCGCGTGAATGATAGCGGATAAAATATTTGTTTCGTGTTGTCACGGGCTCGGCGCGACTACGACTGACAGGTGCTGTCAGTGGCAAGGGTAGGTAAAAAGTTGGAGATGCATTTTGGATTACGGAATAAATACAGGATTGTTTTAAGCCGCAACATCTCTTCCCACCTGAAATCAGCTAGGGATTTCAAAGAGCATAACATCCAAGAGCATGGCCTGGACCAAATATATGTACTCGAAAAGAAAAGTTTAAATTTGATAATAATCTTAACTAGGTACTTAAATTAAGTTTAAAATCTAATGATGTTTACCTTGATACTAATAAAAGAAGCTTAATTAATTGTTTTAAACCTAAATCAACTTAACTTAAAGGTAACGGACACACCTTTACGACAGGTCGTTTGAGTGTACCTGTATCGGTGCGCACGGTAACAACCCGAACAATCTTGTCTTTGCCGGGATGAACTTGTTCAATCCGGCCTAATCTCCATTCTAAAGGAGGAAAATTTGGTTCAACAATAGTTACCACATCACCTACTTTTAAATTGCGATGACTGGTGGTAAGCCATTTAGATCGTTGTTGCAATGTATGTAAGTAATCTTGTTGCCAGATACGCCAGAAACATTGACTCAGTTTTTGGAGCAATTGCCACCTAGTGCGAACTTTCATATTGATATCGTCGCGCCGTGGTTCTGGAAGCGATACTAGCGGTCCTCCCACCAGAAAATGCCCTGGAGTGAGTGCGTCTATTTCGCGAGGATCCGTAGATAATGCACACAAAGGACGTGAATTTAAAATGGCCTCGACTTTAACTAAAACTGTGTTAAATTCTTCTAGAGTCAATATTTGATTTCCTATGACACGTCGTAGGTGATATTTTGTCGATTTTATGCCGCTTTCAAATATACCACCGAAATGTGGTGCTCCGGGGGGATTAAGTTTCCACACGATGTGGCGAGTTGCCAGTTGTTCCGAAATATTTGAATAACTACGTGCTAAAAGCGCTTCGATTTCCGTTAGGTAACGTTTTGCTCCTATGAAGTTTGTCCCGCAGTCTGTCACGATACTTTGACAGAGTCCGCGTCGCGATACGAAACGATCAAGAGCTGCTATGAAGGCTGCCGTAGAAAGCTCGGTGACTGTTTCAAGGTGTACGGCCTTTACAGAAAGGCACACTATAAGGCAAATGTAAATCTTATAAGAATGGGCGCGACTTCTCCTACTTTCTCTTATAAAGAAAGGCCCGCCAAAATCTATTCCGCAATTTTGAAAACATCGGCCTGGTTCCAGACGAGGAGCAGGTAGATCGCCCATTTTTGGTTGATAGTGAATAGGTTTCACTTTAAAACAAATTATACAATTTGATAAACGTGACCTAATTAGATTTCGAATACCCAAAATCCAAAATTTACGTCGTATGAGTGACTGTAGAGTGCGTGGTCCACAGTGTAGATACAATACATGAAAATAATCAATGATAAGTTCCGATATTCTTGATTTTTTGGGTAATAGATAAGGGTGTATAGAATACGAAGGTATATTAACGTTATTTAGTCGTCCTCCTACTCGTAACAAATGTTCTGAATCTATGAATGGTGAGAGTTTCTGAATAGTTCTGTTCAATGGTTGATTAATTTTAATGGAATTAATTTCTTTATGGAATGTAGATATTTGTACATATTTTATAATAGTCTTAAGAGATTGTTCAAGTTCCGTAGTGGTTAGAAAACCTAAAGAACGTTTAACTTTGGAGCCTTTTAAATTGTTTATGAAACGATGACACCATGCTAAAGTACGTTGAATGCGCGTGAAAGAAGAAAGCTTATGTATCAATCGTTCAACTGTAGAAGTGGAATTTGTAATATTCGATGTTTCTTTAGATTGACACAGGTAAGTAACAGTTTTTTGTTCGGGTAATTCTTTACCAATTTCGATTTGTATATTTTTTGGCCAGTGTTCATATGTTTTTGACAGCCAGGTTGGACCTGTCCACCAACTCAGGCAGTCTGTAAGCTGTGAGCAGGTGAGACCACGACTACTATAGTCCGCCGGGTTTTCCTGAGTAGACACGTGACGCCAATTTGATTTGTTTATATTAGTATTAATCTGGACCACACGATGAGCAACAAAAGTTTTGAGTTTGTGGGGCTCAGTGTTTAACCAAGATAAAACTGTACTACTATCTGTGAATGCGATAACTTGAGTGATGTTTAGTTTATCTTGAAGTAACTCATGCATATGTTTCATTACGCGCGAAAGCAAGGCCGCAGCGCAAAGTTCTAAACGATTTACTGTCAATACTTTTAGAGGTGCAACTTTTGATTTTCCTATCAATAAGTTTACCTTTATTTCATTTATCGCTTCTGCTCTTAAATAGATACAACATCCGTAAGCCTTAGTCGAGCCATCACAGAACCCGACTAGTTGATATTGTGCAGCACGAGGCAATGTAACAAGGCGAGGGATTTTGATACGAAATAAATTGTTTAGCTCGGAAACAAATTCTTGCCAGTCTTTAGCAAGGTCGTGAGGGATCTGTTCATCCCATTCAATACGTAAGCGCCATAAATTTTGAAGGAGCAGTTTAGCTAACAAAACTATCGGAGTTAGCCAGCCTAGAGGATCATAGATACGAGCAACGTTAGATAGTATGGAACGTTTCGTAAACTCGACGTGAACTTGAGACACGGAATATGTAAAGTAGTCCCCCGTAGGCTCCCACTGGACACCTAAAATTTTTAGCACATATTGATTATTTTCTTCTGAAAATGGTTTTGGAGCTTGATAGTGCTCAGCTGGAATTTGTTGAAGAAAGTCGGTACAATTACTGCTCCATTTGCGTAGCTGAAATTGTCCCTTTCCTAGTAAAGTAATCAATTCATCCTTAAGTGCGAGTGCTTCCGACAACGAAGAAGCTCCGGTAGCTATGTCGTCCATAAATATTTCAGAGCGAAGCACTTCAGCTGCGCGTGAGGTTTCATGACCCTCATCATCAGCTAGTTGTCGTAGCGTACGTATGGCCAGATAGGGCGAACTGCTTACGCCATACGTCACTGTTTTTAATTCAAATTCTTGAATCGGTTCAACAGGTGAGTTGCGCCATAATATATGCTGCCACGCGCGATCTTCCGGACGAATAAGAATCTGCCGATACATCTTACATATATCAGCAGTGAATACTACAGAGTGTAATCGAAACATGGTCAGAATGTCGACAATATCTGTTTGTAATTTTGGTCCTGCATACACAATGTTATTGAGTGAATTTTGATTGCTTGTTTTGCAGCTGGCGTCGAACACTACTCGAAGTTTAGTTGTAGTACTCTCTGGCCGAATAACACAATGGTGAGGTAATATATACTTTCCATTTGATGCGGGTTCCATATGACCTAGTTCTTGATATTCACGCATAAACGTTATGTAATCGATCTTAAGTTGTTCATTACATAGCAATCGTTTTTCTAGATTTAGTAAGCGCGGTACACACTGCTTAAAGGAATCTCCAAGTGACATAGTAGGTTGTTTTATAAGTATTGGTACTATGTATCTACCGTCCACATCACGAGATACTAAAGAGGAGTACAAATTTTCACATTCGTCGTCCTCAGGAGATGTGATTTGAGTTTGAGGAGGTTCCTCAACTTCCCAAAAGCGTTGAACTACTTCTTCGAGGCGAAACGTCGAAGAAACTAGAGCGGAGACCGTTTGCGGAGGTCGATTGCTCTGATCCAGTTTGCCTGTAACTATCCACCCGAAGACGCTATGGAGGGCCACCGGAAGACCCGGTCCTGGAGCCACACGTTGGCCATCGTAGATGTCGTGAAAAACTTCTGCACCTATGAGTAGGTCGATTTGACCTGGTTTGTCAAAGTCTTTATCGGCCAACACTAAGTGCTTGTAGTGACTTCGAACAATGGAAGGAATTTCGACGGTAGGCATTTTAGTAGTGATATTGTTTAAAATTATAGGTTGAATGTTAAAACGTGGATCGTCCACGTCTCTCGGTTGAACTGTACAAGTCGTCACTCCCTTGACTTGATGGACTTCATTTTGTCCTAGACCAGCCACAGTAAGATCGCAGCGTCGAATTGACAGGCCGAGACGTCTAGCACAGGCGACTGTCATGAAACAGTCCTGCGCCCCGCTGTCTATCAGAGCACGTACGAGATGAGGTTGACCGGTAGGTGAATGAACTCGAACGACGCAAGTACCGAGTAATACTAGTGTTTCACTTTGGCCCACGTGAGTGCTGGTGCTAGCGTGAGTAAAAGCTGCGCTAGGTGACGGCTTCACCTTTTCAGGTTCGGTTTCTACGTGAAGATAAGTATGATGCTTTGCACCACACGTCAGACAAGCGGTCTTTGAATTACAATCAGCTGAAGAGTGATTTGAACGTAAACAATTTGTACACAATGTTTTATTATTCACGAAATTTAGTCTACTCCGTGAGTCCATTGACTGAAATTTCGGACATTTGTAAATACTGTGAGCTAAATTACAACAAAGGCATTTATAGTTTTTGCTATCGTTACTATAATTTTGAGAAGTTAAATTCGATGTTTTATGATAACCGGGCTTGACATTTCGTTGAACTGCACGCGAGACTACACTTGAATGAGTAAAAGAATTTATTTCGGTTGTTTCTAAAACTTTAACGTAGTTTTGAAGAAACTCGAGTAAATCCTGAAAAGTAGGTAGTTCAGATTTGTTTTGAATTTCAAAACGCTTCCGCGTATCAGCGTCGAGTGCTCGAGCCGCCATATGAAATAAAACAAATTCACCTAAATTATCAATTTTCATCGCCTTAAGTGCGTTCACCGATTCAGATATAAGGTTTGATAATTTTAACAGATCATTTAAATTGCAAGATTTAATAGGTACGTAATTAAAAATTTTATCCAAATACGTAGCTGCTAAAATTCTTTTATTTTGAAAACGTTGAACTAGGGCGTCTAAAACGACAGTGTAATTATCGCTTGTAACTGGGACCCCTTTTGCTATTGATAACGCATGTCCGGATAAACAAGAAATCAAGTAATGAAACTTTTCAACCGGCGAAATAAATTTATTTTCGTGAACTAATGTTATAAACGTATCGTAAAATGTTTGCCAGTTTTCTATTTTACTATCGAATTTAGGTAATTCTATTTTAGGTAGCCGTGGCTGGGCGGCTTTACTATTATGATCACCTAACGATGTTGATAAAGAGGCCGAATACGGCCCGAGCGGATCCGCGGCCGGACCTAGTGCGGCGGCCGGTTCGCAAGGTTTATGTTCCGATAACAATTCCTTCGCAACACTTCTTATATTATAATATAGCTCATCGTATGCGCTTAAAAGTTGTGTATTAATCTGATAATCGGGTATTAATTTTAAATTTAATAAATTAACTTGTTCATTTATAGCAACAAATTCATCCCGAATTGAATCAATTTTATCGAATCTAGACCAAAACGCTTTTAACTTGGTTTTGTCTGATGCTACTTCGATCGATAGATCGTACAAAATTTGAATCATACGAAAACTATATTCACGCTGAGAAATGAGTGATTTTAATTTAGCTTCTTCCATTTTCATATCTTTAATATGTAATTACACAAAAAATATGAAAGAAAAAAGAATGATTGCAGGTCTGATACAACCACTATTTTACAGCAAAATATTATAAAATATTTTTCGAGTACATATTTCTAGCGACACAAATTATGAAATATCAGGTAGGTAGATAAATAATTTTTTACTTGATATTTAAAGAAATATATTATGAACTGAAATGAATCCCTAGGTTGTATTCGTGCTCGAAATGGACCAACTTTATTGTTACGGCTTGGTTAACATTAAGTAAAAGATTAAGTAAAAAAAAATTATTCCATAAAATGTGGATCGCTCGATGATGGCGTATATCGGCGATACTCCGTTTGGTATGATCCTTGACCTAGCCTATTCTAGAGGGACAATCTGTTCGCCTTAAAACTAGTAATAGAAGGAAGGACTCACCAAGGACTGCCTTGTTATTTTTCGCACCTTCAGCTCGCTCGTAAACAATAGGTAATTGCCACGCGCGCGTGAATGATAGCGGATAAAATATTTGTTTCGTGTTGTCACGGGCTCGGCGCGACTACGACTGACAGGTGCTGTCAGTGGCAAGGGTAGGTAAAAAGTTGGAGATGCATTTTGGATTACGGAATAAATACAGGATTGTTTTAAGCCGCAACAACAACCAATTTGTGTGAAGTGAATAGGCGTGGCTAACGTGGTGCGACCAATCATATCGCTCTTCGTCACGAGCATGACGCGTAATGACCAATACACACGAAACGGGATTTTTCGGTGCCAATCACGCTTGCTAGGTAGAAGTCATCTGACCTCTATGGTTAAAAAATAAATCTTAGCGGGTAAACGCATCGTCGGTCTAACCGCGTTAGCACATAAAAGTATTAATCATTTTATGACTAGAGAATAAAAGAATAAAAAAGATATTTTCTAAATACTGACTAGGTTCAGTAATAAAAATTAGCATCAGAAAATACATATCGTAGGATTTGTATGTATATGTATGCATGTAAATCAGTTAATTTCCGTGCATATAGTTAGTTTTACAAAAATAAGTCAGCAATCTGTTAAAATTATCATCATTATAAGTATTGAATCAACTGCTTTTTAGTGAATCAACTGTTATTGATTCTGTAAAAAAGCAATTTATTCAATACTTCAATATAATGATGATAATTTTAACAGATTGCTGACTTATTTTTGTAAAACTTTAACTATATGCACGAAAATTGACTGAAAATTTGAACCATACAACTTTTAACAAAAAGTTGCATGGGTCAAATTTTGCTGGACATAAAGTTAAAGTGATTTTTGTAATTTAATTAAAATATGAAACACCACTATCCAAAACATTTATTTAGAATTTTATATATTTGTATGAAAATTCTAATGTTTTCATAGCGAACCCACCTGATAAAATATCCTCATTTTTACAGCCGATTTTTTATCCTCCCGATCATTGAGCAGTTTTTTGAGCGCATAGTGTAGGACCCGTTCGACGTCTTCCCGCGACATCAGCGCCGCCAAGGTACGGTGTCTCGAACACGCATCTTCGTTTGGGAAAGCGAGCCGGCACGCCGAAGGGGATGAGCCTGTCACATGTTAAATGTAATGTGACATGGATAATATGATGAAATCTATATTTGCAATAGGTATCGAACAAAAAAAACATTGCATGGTGTGTCCTACATTATTCAAACCAAATTCTATAGAACATAGCTTGTTTTTCTCTTTTCAGTTAAGGGGTTAGTCTTTGCTCTGCAGCTTGGAATTGGCATCTCGATCTCTGTTTTAATCATTTGCAGGGTCATAAAAAAAGGACGTCCCAAGGGAGGTACGTTTTTTTACCTTCGCGCTATCCAAGGAAAGTTATTGGTTTGGGTCCGATTTTCGAAAATCGAGTTTTCAACAGATCTCTAAGTTTTAAGGTCCTGGGAAGCCATTCTATTTCCGGCTGGACATCCGTATGTGTGTGTGTGTATGTAACTTTTTTTTGTCGTACGATATCTTGAGAACAGATCAACCGATTAAAACCCACGATACGGCGTTCGAAAGAGTTTATCGAGACTTAGATCTGATTAGATTTTGAAGTCAATCGGTCGAGCTGTTTCAAAAATAATCAAAAATAAAAATAAATAAATATTTTTTTACGTTTTTTTTTCAGAATAACATTGAGATTTTTCAACCAATCTACTAGAAATTTTCTATACGTTTTTTGTGCATAAAAAATTGCGCTGAATGCCGTCAAAAACATGAAAATCGAACGACGCGTTCAAAAAATGTCGTGGGTGTCGTGATAGCCCAAAGCGCAACGAACCTGTCTCAAATTTATAAGGCCCCATAGGGCCATGGTTCAAATCCGGGCGTGTACCAATGAGTTTTTCTGACTTATGTACACAACTATCACCGACTCCGTGCTTCGAAAGGCACGTTAAGCAGTCGGTCCCGGACGCTGTCAATAGATGGCGGTCGTTACAGTCCCCAACCCGCAGTGGAGCAGTGTGGTGGATTTAAGCTCCAAGCCCCCTCCTCACCCTGGGGGAGGCCTAAGCCCCTGCAGTAGGGTAAAAATGGGCTGATGAAGTGAAGTTGAAAAAATATCGCGGTTTTTAAATTTCCGAAAAACTGTTTTTTTTTCCATTGAGATTTTACGGCAAATCGATTATTGAATTTAAAAAAAAGTAATTATGCTTACAAAATTGCATAGAATGCCGTAAATTGAATTGAAATCAAACGAAACGTTCAAAAGATATCGCAGATCAAAATTTTCCAAAATAACGTTTTCTTTGAATATATCCCTGGTTATTGAGCTTGAAGAACTCTAATAGAAGAATTCAATTTTTGAGCTTGGAGAGAGAGCTCAAAAAATAAATATTGTGTTCGAAGAGCTCAAAAAACCATGAACATCGATATTTTGAGCTTGAGCAATAGCTTTCTAATAGGGATATTTTCGAGCGCTTTGATCTCGAAAATAGCGGGAAGTTTCAGGGAAGGCCTGCAGGGTCAACCGATTTTTTTTTTAAATTTGCTTTAATATCAAATTTAGGGCTCATTGATTCTAAAAACAAAATACCCGCGGAAATTATGTTTTTCAGGAATTTATTCTAAAACAAGATATAAAAAAAAAATCACCTGTGACAGTATTTCTCCTATTACATATATTTTTTTCTGTACATATAGATTGTTACAGAAATACAGCGAGGATTAGACACAGGCCGAACTTTTTTTTTGTATGAAAAGCTTACCCCGTAAATTTTTTTCTATCGAGTTAAGTTGTTTTGCAATTTGGTTTTCTTTTTGAAGAACAGTTTAGTTAACTTGTCTATTCCACTGTGTGAGGTGTCATTGGATAGGTCTTTCTTTGGATTTGCGTTTGCGAAACATGAAACTTTAAAGTGGTTATTTTTAATAACAAAAATAAACTCATTAAAAACTAACTTCAGTGTTACAGTGGCGCGCGCAACTTCCGTTACAATTTTCCTTAATGTGCGCTTCCATTCCATTCTATCAACCCTTTTTATACCCCACTGCAAGGGCTTAGGCCTCCCCCTCAAGATGAGGGGGCTAGGAGCGTAAATCCACCACGCTGCTCCAATGCGGATTGTTACGACCGCCATCTATTGACAGCAACCGCGACCGACAGCTTAACGTGCTCTCCGAGGCACGGAGTCAGTGATAGTTAATGTACTTAAGTCAGAAAAAACTCATTAGTACACGTCCCGGTTCGAACCACGGTTACATGACGTTACAGATTTGAAACAGGTTCGCTGCGCTCGGGCTATCACGACACTAACGCGCGCTTAAAAAGTACAATTTCAAAAATTAATTCAACTATTCCAATCCTGTATGAATTTGATTCGATTTGAGTCGAAATTCGCGCGCGTCTGGGTTTTAATAACCGTGCAGAGCCATTTTGAATCTAAATATCCAAAAGCGTACCGGTAGCGACGTAGCACACGAACGCTGCCACCGTGTTCTCATAATTCCAGCGCCGCGTGATCGCCACTTTGTATTCCCCCAAGTTGCAGCCAGTCTCTTCATCTGTAAACAAATAAATGTTATTAAATTAACCTTTTAACTAGTCATCAATCATTATCAATCAATTGTCTATTAATTAAATGGGTGGTGATCTTCAATCTGACCAAATATGGTTAATGAGTAGCGAATAATTTAATAGTAAAAGGGTACTTATACTGCTCAAAAGCTAATCATACTATTATAAATCTAATGATTTGTCTGTACATACTATTATTTAGCTAAATTTTGTGACAAATAACTGTTTTATGATTATTGATCCCTTAGTTACCAATTTTAAATTTGTTGTCTATTTGTTTATTTGCATGTCTAACTATAATAAGTAAAATTGAAATAAAACAAAATATATATTAATAATATTTAATAAATAAACTCCTATATTTTGACAACATTATTCCGTACTTTAAATCTTTTTATTCATTTATAAATAATATTATGAAACCTTCAATTTATTTTAAATGCCATTTTGTTATTTTAAATTCCAAAGCTTTCGCGTGACGATAAATCCATCGATTTTGTTCACAAAATATTATGCCTACCTAAACATTTCCAACTCACACTCAAAGCGGTTGTTGTCTGTGTGCGCCCAAGCGTGCCACTCGACGGAGGCTCCGCGGGGCAGGGCCTCCACGACCGCGTATTGTACGATCGCGCCTGCCGTGCGCCGCTCGAGCTGCCGACGCGCCTCGGCGACAGTCGACGGGTGCGTCACGTAGCAAACGCTCTGGTGGACAAGCAATGAAAGGGTTAAATGGAGACATCCTGTAACTGTTCTGTAGATTGAGTTTATCAAATACTGCTTGTATATTATCATTTTGGTATGGTAGTTTGTCCGTCCGTTTGTTCCTCAGCGATACAACGTCGTTATTTTACATCGGATTTTTTGGCACCTTGGCACAGAGGTTCCATTTAAGGCGCGGTGACTCTTCTGAAGTGCATTTGAGAAAATTTAAATAAAATACTTGTACAATTACCACAAGTCTCATTTTTTTATATGTATATCTTCAATTATTTAGTTAGTTTCTTACATACGCAAAAACATAATTATTAAAAAAACTCTCGATAGTTTTTTTTTTTGAAAAATTTGCTTTTTATTAAAATATCTCAAAAACCATTATGACTATCAGCACGGAACTTGTTTTGTTAGATAGTCTTTTTGTTAATCTAGTTTTTCGCTTCGCGCTTTCTCAATACGTTGAGCGTATAATTTATAAAAAAATATTTCGTAAGAAATGCACGCCCACGAGGCACGCGCAACTGCGCGCCGGCTCGTCAGTATGCCCGCGACCATTGTCAACGCCGGTTCTGTGTTTGTTTTCGTCGTGCACAAGTACTGATTTACGCAAAAAATAACATGGGTAATCGCAGTATAAAAAAAGTTAAAAATAAAAGGGAACGCTTACGTGAACTAAGAGAACACATAAAAAATATAAGAACACGAAAACTGTAAGTATCTACTAATATGTAATACTTTTTAACATAAATTTGTTTCGCGAACGCTCCCGAGCGTGCCCGAAAAAATACGATTCTGCTACTCACTAGATCGGTGTACAATTCTGTTACATTTACTAAAACTATTAAATTTTATAAAAATTTTAAAATTCGAAATGAATGTAAAATGTAAATCCGTCATGTTTGAATCTACACAGGAATATCATCTGTACTATTATAAAATTGAAAATAAGCCATGTCTGTACATTGAAGATATTTCAGAAAAATTGTCGGGATAAGATTCTGGGCTATGCCCGAAAATATTGTTTTTTGGAATTCTCGTCCGTCTGTCTGTCCGTTTGCGCATCATGCAAAAACTACTGAACGGATTTTGATTCGGTTTTTATAGTTTGATGGCTTGGGTCGCTTTGTTTTTAGTTATGTTTCTTATGATGTTGGGAGTATACCAGCGTTTGGCTGCGGCTCTTTTTAGTTTGTTTCGAGCCGCGGGCACATGGAACGGGAATAGTAACTAGAAGAAAATTATTACAAATTATTACATTTATTACATTACGCAAATTATTACATTATATAAATGTTGATATCTAAAATTTCCAAAAATGCAATTTAGATGCCTTAATTGAGTGAACTGTTATTTCGATTTCAAAAAATTGTTTGTTTCAATTTCAGAGGACAAAAGGATTCCCAACCTGATTCTACAGGGGAGATGCCTCCCCCATCAGGTGGACGATCGATTATGAAAAAAAGCCCAAAGATATCACTCACAATACTTACAAATGTTTCAACTCCAATCTCAACAGATACGGCAGCTATCCCAAAATCAAATAATGATGGGTAAAAAATATTCAAAGTACTTTATTCCGGACATTATTCCCTGTATTTTCAATTCTGCCGAGGCTTTTATTTGAACTCTTGAACCTATTTGTTACATTTTAGAGAAAAAATAATTCTCAGTACTTAAGCCCTGGTTCATCATTTACGATCTTTAACAGATGTTTCAACTATGTGTGAATTAAATAACAATTTTGCAAAATATAAATCAAATAATAACAAGAATTCAATTCTTGCACTCTGCAGCTCGCATATCGTTTTTCATATATCAACATTCTGTCATATTACGACTTTCATACTAAAACCCATTATTAATTATATCATGTTTTATTTTTATTTTAGAGAAAACGCCGAAGATATCCTAATCGTTGAGACCGAATCTCAAAGAGACACATACTCACCAGTTCAGGGTCGAAGAATTGTTGATATAATGTATTTTATCCAGCAGCTGCAAACTATATCCGGCCATAGTTCTTTGTTTAATTGCAATTTCAGTCACATGTCTCTTATAGGAGAAAGAAGACAAGGTTTGATCTCTAAATTTAAGTTTATATGTAATTTATGTAAAAACAACTTTGTTGTTACAAGCGAAGATTCATCAAACAAATACGACGTGAACGTTAATATGGCTGCGGTTACCGGAATAATTTCTGCTGGTATCGGCTATTCGCAATTTGAAGAAATCGCAGCGTGTATAGATGTGCCTGTATTTTCAAATCAAACTTATGCTCAAATTCAAGAGAAGATTTATGACAAATGGGAATCAACCGCTGTTGAATCTATGGCAGCAGCAGCTATGCGTGAGCGTGATGCAGCGATAGCTGAAAAAAACTTCAGTAAAGACGGTATACCTGTAATAGACGTATATGCCGATGCTTGCTGGTCATCGCGTTCTTACGGTACCAACTACAAAGCATTGTCCGGCGCCGCAGCAATCGTGGGTCGTAAATTTGGTGAAGTGTTGTATTTGGGCATTAAAAACAAATACTGTCTTGTATGTGCTCGAGCAGAGAAAAAACAAATTGCGACACCAGAACACATTTGCTTCAAAAACTATACGGGGTCATCTAGCGGTATGGAGTCTGAAATAATTAGCGAAGGATTCAAATCATCTGTATCGATGTACAATGTTATCTATGGCAGGTTGATTGCTGACGGAGACTCCGCTACGTACGCGAAAATTTTAGCGCATAATCCTTACCCAAATCATACAGTACAAAAAATTGAATGCAGGAACCACGTGTTGCGCAACATGTGTAACAAATTAAGAGCTATTACCAAAGATACAAAATATGCCTTAGCGCATAGAAAGACATTAACAGATTCAAAGATTATGTGCATCCGTAAGGTTGTAATTGGGTCAATACAAAAGTTCAAATTAGAAAAAGAAAAACCGGAATCAATACGCGATTTTAGAAACGAAGTTCAAAACTCTTTACACCATGCTTACGGTAACCACAAAAGATGCAAAGATTATTACTGTTCGAAAGAAAAAACAACACAAAGTAACATGGAAATACAAAATACTATGTTCTGGTTCAGAATACAGACCATAATTCAATCGGTTCTTTCAAAATCAAGAAGCATGCTTGAAGACGTGGATACTAATGTTGTAGAACGCTTTAACAGTGTGATTGCTAAAGTCGTAGGGGGAAAGAGAATTAATTTCTCGCTACGTCGGGGTTACCGCGCGCGTTGCAGTGCTGCAGTCGTGTCTTTTAATAACCCCTACCCAAGGTATTTACTTCACAAAAAATGTTTAGGGCAAAGTCCAAAAAGCAGCTTGAAAAAATTTGAAGAACGACGTCTTAGGAAAAGAAAAATAAATAAAGAAAAACCTCATAAAAAAAACCGAATGTTGAAGAGAGACAATACAGCTCAACACGATTATGGCACTCAGAGTACTACCCCTGATTTGACTTTACAAGAGTTACAAATAGCAAAGGAAGCATTTCTTCAAAATCTTAATCAGTTAACTTCGGACAAAGACAAAATACAATCATCAACTATAAACCAGAGAGATTGCGATGATTGGGTAGCACTAAGAAAGAATATGATAACAGCATCAAATTTTGGTTTAGTAGTGAAAAGAAAAGAAAATGCTAGTAAAGCCAAGTTAGTTGAAAATATTTTATATAAATCTAACCTCAGTTATATAACGGCAATAGCACATGGCGTGGAAAACGAACATCTGGCTTTGAAGCAACTTGCCATTCAAGAAAAAGTCGTCATTGAGCCCTGCGGGTTGTTTGTGGACCAAGAATTCCCCTTTATTGGCGCTACGCCCGATGGTCTGATAGGTGGAGACACAATAGTGGAAATAAAGTGTCCTATCGTAGCATTCAAAAACGGTCTAGAAGAATCAATAAGAAAAAACAAGATACAAATATGGAAATACAATAAAAAACGTAACCTGATTGAATTGAACAAAAACAGTAATTGGCACTATCAGATCCAAGGCCAGCTTCACGTGACACGCAGAGAAAAGTGCTTGTTTGCCGTGTGGAGTGGTGAAAACAAGCCACTCAAAATCGAAACGATAAAAAAAGATGACGTTTTTTGGGAGCAGAAGATGAAGGAGAAGCTATTGACATTTTACATGGACTGGCTACTGCCAGAAATAGTTGATTCTCGTAGAGCGCGAGGAATGCCACTGAGAGAAAAAGAATCGCTATTAGTAAGAACTCTTGTTGAATCGCCTTCCTTGCGTGAAGTTAACAAAGAAAAAGAACCTTCACCTAAAAGACGACGGATTTCTAAAGATTCTTCAAGTGACGATAATAAAGAAAACAAACCTTCTTGTAGCAGACAGCTCTTTTTTGAAGAATTTTAATAGTTAAAACTTATCGTGTATTGAAAATAAAAATTATTTGCTAATTAAAAAATCTTAGTTTTTACTGAAATGTCCTTCCCGTTCGCCCCTCTTCATCCTCATCTGTCCACACCTATCCTTTAGTCCATACGTCTCCTTATCATTCTGTCCGTCTATCTATTCGTTTGTCCGTCCGTCAACAATTCAAAACCTACAAATATGCGAGCCAAGCCACAAGCAAAAGCTTGTACAATAATATATAGCCTTTGTTACTCTGTCTGTATATCGGAAAAAATCTATTTCTTAATTATGTTGCAGAATTGTGCTATAGGGTGATTGTTTCACGGAACGGCACGTTGCGCGAAATTTGCGCGGGTCGCCCCGCAGCGGGTGAGCTACTCTCCCGCCACTGCCTCTGCTTCACCCCCTCAAAAACCTAAAATTCATCTAGAAGAGCGCCTTAACCTCTAATTTTGCAAATACCATCTTGGAGCTGATAGGAGGAAATGGATGAATTGAGGACTTTCTATTTTTTATTCTGTTTAGTTCGCCATAACAGAGATCGTTTAAAAATGACAGGGTTTTCGTTCAAATAGTGCTCATAAGTATAGTCTCGTGCTCCCGAACAGCTCGAACATATAAAATAGGTACACTAATAATGCGCTCATGAGCATGTTTCGTTTAAAAACCCGTCCATCATTATGAACGGGTTATTTCACTCACTACTCTTTCTACTACTACTCACCTTGAGGACGTTTCGGCTTCTGAGTAGTATAGAGCAAGATTTAGGCTTAAATGAAGCACCCTAACATTTTTACGCACATATACAAATACTTGTTTTTGAGATGTTTCTGTAATTTCTCATTAAATTGTTACTCACCAATCAGCGTACTTACCAAATTCTTACAATTGACATCTTTTTATTTTATGAGCTTCATTTTACTCCCTTCTAAAGACTATTTAAACAAAAGATATATATTGACCATGTATATACATAGAAAATAAAATGTGAAGATCATTAGTCATTAGACGTCATGGTAGTGAGCCCGTTTCTTGTTTATAAGGCTGTGGTTTGAATACTAGGGCATGTACAAATAAGTTTTCTCTAACTTATGTATATAACTATCACTGACTCCGTGCCTCGGAGATCACGATTTTAGCCGTCGGTCCCAGTTGCTGTTACTAGATGGCAGTCGTTACAATCCACCAACCCGCTTTGGAGTAGCGTGGTGGTTAAAGCTCCAAGTTCCTTCTTTCCGAGGAGAGGCCTAAGCCCCTGCAGTGGGGCATTAATGGGTTGATGGTATGATATATTACTTATTACCTGTACAACACTCCTTATATGAGCTCTCGGATGCACTGCTCTCAGCACTCGCGTCACGTGTCTCAGAGCTAGTGCACTTTGCCGCCTTGCTCCGCCGGCCGCCAGCCGCATGCTGCCAGCGACTAAGGCAATCTGGCCGCAAGTGCCGATCACTTCGCCTACCTGAATCCAAATATGCATGATTTCACTTGCTAAGTTTTTTCCTATATGTTCTATTTTTGTTTTTTATCTGTCTATCCCAG
The DNA here is from genome assembly GCA_949709985.1 of Luffia ferchaultella. Lineage (NCBI taxonomy): Eukaryota > Metazoa > Arthropoda > Insecta > Lepidoptera > Psychidae > Luffia > Luffia ferchaultella. Next base: position 4,151,259 of record OX453258.1, read on the forward strand.
ATGTATTTCTCGACTTCTGCCCGTAACGAAAGAATTTGGCATAATGTTAGAACTTGGTGGCGCGCACATATTTCAACAATTACAGTACATATAGTACAAGATCCGAATTAGAAACGACACACCCATCTATTTAATGGATGAAAAATATTTTATACCAAATTTCGTATGTTAAAAAATGTGTCGCGAGACGATTGGCTAAAAAATACCTGGCCGAACTATGATTAATGTTTAACGATTTTTTTTCTCGATTGTGTTATTTTCGTCGTTCTTGTTTTTTTGGCAGGCTATGTGTAGAGGCACTAGGCCTTGCCTAATCTGTCGAAAAAGTAGACGAAAATGCGATGACATTTGATATTTTTATGTAAAATTTCAAAAAGTATTATGAAATTTAAGTTTAATAAGTTTCACGTAATCAAAGTAATAATAATAAAAAACCGGTCAAGTGCGAGTTTAATTCGCACACGAATACCCACCTTAATAGCCTGACTATATGGTCCAATATTGGCGGGAGCCCAGTGTGAGATGCCGCGCACGTGCATCGTAATGCGTTGCTTAGTTGCCGCGCCATCGCCCTCGCTTTGGGAACAATGTTTGTGCGCCACCTAGTGAACAAAACTGTATAATAATAATCGTTAATTTACAAGTTTTATTATTATCGGCTTAGTCATTTCCAATGTTTTTTAATTCTAGCCTTTTTCTTGATCTCCGAAGTAATATATAACTAATTCTTTATTTTCCACCTGTATGAACTTTTTCTAGTTTTTAAGTGAGGGAAAAAAAGGAGGTAAAACGAAAACATTTTTACCATGTTGGCGGCGAAATTTAAGCATGATCCAAAGGTTTTTTTTGCACCGATTTGTTGCAATGGATAAAACTTGGATTTACATTACACTCCCGAAATTAAAGAATACTAAAACAGTGGCCGGCAACAGGTGAATGTGCACCGGAGGCAAAGGCGAAGACTGTTATATCGGCTGGAGAAATCATAGGTTTAGGTTTTGGGATACCTAAAACAAAATTTTTGTTTATAATTAAAAAAAGGGAAAATCTATAAGAGGATTATATTATGTTACTTTCCTGGACGAATTGAAAGAAGAGTTGAACAAAAAACGGCCAAATGCACAAAATAGTACATTTCTATCGTGACACAAGTCAAAACACATGAAATAGCCTCATTCATGTTAAAATACACGAAGTAGGTTACGAACCTAATCTACGTTGTTCTCCACCCTAAATACAAAATAGGTTATCAGTTGCTGCCTCATCCAGCCAAAATACTTGAAATAGGCTAGAAATGGCTACCTCATCCATCTTATTCACGAGCTTAAATACACGAAATAGATCTCAAAGGGCTGACTCATCTACGTTATTTTCCAGGCTAAATACGGAATAGGTTACGAATTGCTGCTTCATCCTCCTTGTTCTCCAGACGAAATACAGAAAATAGGTTACATTCATTACAACTATATAGGCCCATTTTGATAAGTTCCTTGGAATCTTAGGACTATTGAGGTTATAAATCAGCTAAAGCTTTTGTAAAGGTGAGCAATAAAGGCAAAAGTGGAACATGGTGAATATTACTATTCACCATGTTCCACTATTCTAAAATAATAAGTTACTTGTGGGTTTTTAGATTATTAGTAAAATTATTATTATTAAAAATTAAATAAACAATACAATATCAATAGTTTATTCATAACAACTGAACAAATGACTCACAGCATCCAGTACGAGGCCAACATCACTTGGTAATGGGCACTGCACGCAGACTCGAGTTGGTGGCTCACTAAAGTTAAAATGGCGGACGTAGACGTCATTGAGTTCTTTATACTGCCCCATATCCTTCATATATACATTTACTGAACATATGTCTCGCAATTCTAGGCCTTCCGACGTTATTAGGTCTGTTGAAAGAAATAGAAACTCTGCATCAAAACATTGTTAGGGCCTTGATATTAACGCCACTTCGTTTCATCACTTGTTTTGTTCTAGAAATTACGATAAAAAACTTGTCGCGTGCGAGTCGGACTCGCGCCCTGAGAGTTCGTAGGTACTGTATCATGTAATGTTAACGAATTTACAGCTACTCACCGCCAGATGGCACGAAAATTTGAATATACTAAAAAAATAATTTTTTTATTTGATATAACTATAAATTAAGAATTTTCGGATTTCGGATTCTTCCTTTCCTTGTGCTGTGAGACCTAAAGTACCCTATAGGTTTTGATTTATTAGTGACAAAATAAGCGGCATAATTGGCTGTATCATTTTATGTGTTGATGGAAAAGCTTAGTTTTTGTACGGTTTCAAGGGACCGTAGACTAATATCATTTGATATTTGAATTTTATTAATTTCAACTTGAAACCTCCAGTTCATAAGCAAAAGGGTCTTGACATATCGACAGACAAACACACTGACGGACAACGAAGTGACTCTATAAAGGTATTTTTCCTTTTGAGATACGGAACCCTAAAAACGGACCACACCAATTAAATATAAGTTTTCTGGAAAACGTTTGACCTTTCGTTTATACATTATTTTTAATATGTATGATTTGTAAAAGAAATAAATTATTTTGTATTTGTATATAAAGTGCGCTTGGCAAGTTGTAAGATTGGAGCGAGTTGTAAGATTGGAGCGAGTTGAAAATCGAGTGTAGAGAAGAAATAATGAGTTGTCAGTAATCTAAAACATTAAGGGTTTTTCATGAACGTCATAATCTGTGGATTCATTCCGTTGTGAACTGTGATACAGAAATAAAGAAAAAAAATTGGAGTCCTGAACGTCACAGACAAACTGTAATGGTACCATCTTTGAAGGTATATTGATAAATGAGTTTGTATTTATAAAAATTTAAGTCAAATAAATATAACAAACTCCGAGAACATCGCTATATTAGTGACGACAGAGGTTAAGTCTTCAACTCGCACCGGACCAACATGGTGGTCTTAAATTGTACTCCAGCAGTGGAAGGAATAGAGCTTGACTAAGAAAAAAAAAACAACAGCACGACACAGATAATCCGGTGTCGTAATGATGTTATTAGTTGCTAGTTTTCCGTACGCGGTTTCGCCTGTGTGGACTACACAGTTGTACCGGGACCGCTAAAAGGACGCTCCAGGACATTGTAAGACTTACTAGAAAATTCTGAAACTTAACTACCTAAAAAATCTCTATGCCAAATTTCATCAAAATCCATTTAGCCATCTTAGTATGAAGGATAGTTATCTTAGAAGAACCGTGCATTTTTTCGGAATAAAATTTATCCTGTGTATTATTACAAGCCTTAAGACACCTTCGTACTAAATTTTCTCAAAATCAACTTGGCTGTTTTAGCAAAAAGCATAGTTATCACACAGGAATTCTGTTTTTTTTACAGGATAAAAAGTATAGCCTATGTCTATGCAAAAAATCACGGCGATCCGTTGCTGCGCGAAAGAAAAACTAACCAACAAACATACTTTCGCATCTATAGTATTAAAGAACGGATTATACTTACTCGACATTCATAAGTTTATGTCACTTCACGAAACTCTCTTTTGACAATTTTGTATGAGATTGGGATAGGAAAGATTATTGAATAGTTAAAACACTACTAATAAAAAAATAATTTGTTTACAAGTTACCTACTAATAAGTTTGTTTATAGCGTCTTCCGTCGCTAGACCGGTGTGGGTACCCTCTCCTACTATTCCTCCTATGAAATACCATCCGTTACTATTTCCGAATATAGTTCTGTGATCCCTTATTGGCTGTTTTTCACAATCATCGTGAGCCCTTTCGTAGATGTAACCATCCTCTATGCTTTCTAAACTGTCATTTTGACTATCTATCGTGTCTAGGTCTATCTTATCATTGGTCGTATATGTCAATAACGGGTTAAGATTCTCCGTTTCTTTCTTTTTCTTCTCTTCAATCTCTAGTTTCTCTATCGATTCGAATTCCGTTTCGCTCAACTCAATATCGCTCAAATCGCTGAACACTGAATCGCTTAAATCATTTATGAAATCTAAGGAACTCTTAACAGATGGCGGTAGTTTTATTTCGTCTCCTATATCGGGTTTCGATTCTAAGTGTAATTTTAAATTTAGGTAGCCGACTGGCGCCACGGGATCGTCTGAGTGCATGACCATTTCTTTATCGTCGCTGTAATAGAAATATATATCATGTATGAATTTTTTAAATAGCTACACTATTATTATAAATCCAAACATTGATCATCTCGAATATACAATTGTTCAATATTTAGTTAAAATATTAATTATTACATTAGTGTACATTATGCGGTGGTTTGGTCATTTGGAGAAATTCACAGTGTGGAGGTGAATGGTAGGTTTGGAAAGGATCGCTCTAGACGAACGTACAGGAACCAGATTGCAGACGTACTGGAAAAAGGTCAAGTCCAGAGCACCCGGAGTATTCGGAGTAGCCAGAGAGCGTGTATGAGAAGAGTGATGAGTGTTGATGAGACGAAAGAGGTATGCCAGGATCGCACTAAGTGGAAATCTGTAGTCTCCGCCTAGCCTAATGGGAAGCAGGCGTGAGTATATGTATGTACATTAGTTTACTTAAATTCGGCGATTTATGTCATTTTGAATTCCTAAATTGTCACCGTTTATAACGTTCGTCCGTAACGTGTCGTTGTTGCGACAAATAAAATATGTTTCAATTATTTATTCTTCCTGATTCCAAAGACCAAAGAAGTAAATCTCATGTGCATAATATATAAAAAAGTATTAATTATCAAAATATCACAACTTGGGTTTATTTTGGTCACTAATTTTACTTAAGTCTAGTAATCTATAACTATATAGGACAATATTTCATTAAACTGGAACTGGTAGAGATGACAGAAACACTTACATGACTAGCTTTTTTTTAAATAGTGGACAGTCTAGAGTAAAAGTCTCATACTCTCCGCCTTCCCCGCATATGTTCAAACTGTATTTCTCTGCCATTAGCATCAAATGAGGTTTGATTTCTCGGAGACTCAAGCCTAAATGCACTCGAGGGTCCAGACCTAAGGCTGCTACCTGGGAATATGTAAGAAAATTCAGGCACTCAAATAACTATTTTTTTTTTTAATAATTTACCGTGTGACATGAATTTCGGATCTGAAACTTATTTAAAAATAAAGCCTGAACAATGTAACCTAACTAGTAATAATTAACATGAGTATTTTAAAAAGGTACCTTAATTATTATAGCTTCTACGCCACTGTCGATCATTTCCTGTAGCAACTCTTTTTGGTTCCTCCTCCATAGATACGCGAGAGTGGTTAGGCCTAGCCTACTGCATCTGTAAGTTACAGATATAATTTTTCATTTGTAATATTTCTATGGTATTACAAAACAAAAAATGTTTACTAAATTCAGCATTGTTTGCATATATATACATATATATAATTTAAATAAGTAATTAATATTCCTTTTATTACTGTAATTTTGGTTTATATAATATTATATCTATATTAGATTGTCGGTACGTATTTACTCGTATTTTTCAGCATAATTGGTATTCAGGCCCTGCTAGAGCCAGATCGGGCCCTGGGTATAAAACATTGCATAGCCCACCCCACCTTAATTTGAAAAAAAAAAAATTAACCAGGCCCCCGTTTCTTAGTCCGGGTCCTGGTGGTACTACCACCCTTATACCCCCCCCACCCTATCGCCGGCCCTGTTGGTATTACCAAAGTTGACAGAGGACTGACTATAAGTGAAACATCCTTCCTACTAGCGCCGGTTCACGAAATTTTAAGAAGATACGTAAACGGTTGTTTGGCTTTACATTTAAAAATAATACATAAACATAAAATAAATAGGAAGGAGTTTCTTGCCGGTTCTTCTTCTTCTAGTTTTCCGAACCGGTACCTAATCAATTCATTTTCACCTTCAATGAGCGTGTGTATACATCTTATTTTGAATATTTAAAAAAAATTTGATTTGATACTTATAAGGTAAAAAATGAAACTTCTGTGACTCAACCAAGCGGCGGGCGGAGAACGCGTTCGCTTACCGGGAGCGGCCTTCACCCGTACCATACCGTCTCTTCCTACTTGTGTCGCCCGTTTATCGCAACGACGAAATACTTTGTCGGCCTACGCGCGCTTTTCCAAGTACTTTGGTAGTACTATATTAAACAATGATATTTTGTTGGTAGGTTACGACGGTTTCTTGTGTTTGGATCCTAGGCTGTAGTCATTCATTCATTACATGTACCAAACAACTAGGACAAAGTAAAGTAAATAGTAAATAGATGACCGCTTAACCTAGTGGGTAGCGACCCTGCCTACGAAGCTGGAGGTCCCGGGTTCGAATCCCAGGTCGGTTCAGTATTTATATGATGAATATTGATACTGGTACCGGGTCTTGGTTGTTATATGGTGTTGTGCTGTCTTCGCTTGGTAACCAAAACACAAGCTAATGTTTAGTTTGGGGCCAAGACGTTGTTGTGATGAAAACGTTATAAAAAAAAATACTATGGAGTCATATTTTTGTACTTAGGAACTTGAACAATAGAAGAAAACTGTTGAAATTAGTTTTTGTCACACCACACACCAATGTTTGACTAATGGAGTCATATATTAACATATTGGTGAAAGTCCTTTATTGGACGGCTTGAAAAAATTTTCGACATTATAATACAAATACATACACTGTTAAACTATTATCGGAACTTACACATTTTCTACTCGAACTCTTTGGTAATCTGATAAGATTGCACCGACAGCCACCGCTTCTATATCCAATTCATCCTAAAAAAGTTAAAATATTTAATAGGAAGCCATTAAATTTGCAAATTTTATAAATATGTCAGTAAATTCACACAGACGTTACATATCTTAAATGTTAATAGACGATTAAAAAAAAAACCAGTTTAATTTTTTTTTCTGCAACTCTGTGCTTTAGTATTATGTAAATTAAATTAAATGACTTTGTGACATTTAAGTGTCAAGTTTTAGAATTAAATAAAAATTAAAATAAATTCCATATTAAAATATCTATTTTTAAGTATATATTTTGGTGTCATTAATACCCTTCATGAGTTTCATCCACAGAACATATTCGAGTCTCATAAGTAAATAAGTCACAGATTCTAAACATACGATATCAAATATAATACCTACTTATGTAAAAAGTAGTAAAAGTTATATATATATATATATATACCAGAAAATTTATAATATAAATTAATACTTATTAATTATTACATATTATAAAACAAAGTCCCCTGCCGCGTCTGTCTGCCTGTCTGAACACGATAAACTCAAAAACGACTGAACAGATTTGCATATAGTTGACACCAATGAACGGAGTGTTTCAAGAGGAACGTTTATGTGTATAAGTCATCAATGTTTTGTGCAAGTTAGTTAAAATATGACGATCACTGTCGAAGACGACGGAAAAAACCAAGCTGACTGGGAGCTTTCATCGAAATGAACTTATGTTACATTTAAAACTAATTAAACCTAATTCTGCCTAATTCACATGTTCGACGCAACAAGCTGATACGACACTACGACAGAAAAAACACTACAGCATATATGATCTGCTACCCGTGCGCCGTGCGAGCCGTAGCGGGTCGCTAGTACTGGTTAAAATGGTAAGAACTGTGGACATCATTATGTATTAAATGTGTGTTCCCTGCATTCGCGACTTAAGGCGTTTAAAAGTCCAGTTGAATAGCGCTTGTTCTGGTCTTACTATTAAAATATATATTATTCCTACTTCTATCCCGATGAGTCACAAACAGCGGTAAAGCTCGCTGGTTGATCACCTCCTTTTAGGAACGTTTCCGCAGCATGCCGCGCGGCATGGCGTGACACGCTTTGCAAAATCGCAAAATGCCGCACTATGCCGTGCCGTATGTTGCGAGATACTACTTTTACGAACGTATTAAGCACCCATTGTTTAATTTGATTACAAGTTTACAAGCGCGATGGAAAATTGGAATGGAATGTGAATACTAGATGTCGTTAGTGCCAGCAGATTAATTGAACTAATTGCTTTGTGTTGAAATGTACATTTGGACAATTACAATAAAAGGAATCATGCTTCAGCTCTCGGGAAACGGTGACACTTATTTTTCTCCAAAATAAAGCAATTACGCTAATCTAGTGTTTTCTGAGGTCGATAGGTAAGTACCTACATGAAAAATCTATTTAGAAATTTCGAAGCGAGTAGCGTCAATTTCATAAACTGATTGTTGAAATATGTGCGCGTCACACAAATCTGTATGTTAAGGTTATAGCAATTTTTGACAGAGCTTTGTGGCAGAAAATTATTGGTAGGTAGGTAAAGACAGGTATAAAGATGAACTTATAATAATAATAAATCTTTATTCACACTAATCATTCAGGCAATAAAAATAGTAACAGCCGATGTGTTTTAATATGACACATGACGAGATAACTAGCATCAGCCAATTACAGCATAGATCACAGGAGATCTATGTGAACGGGTCTTCCGTTTGCGGATTCCGTGGGTTAAATTGTCAGCACACAGACCGTTTCTTAGTGAATAAATTAATAACATTTATTTTTTAATTGTTGTCATTATTCATTACTTTCTGTTATGGTGTTAACATAACTTTTTGTTATGGTGTTAATTAACTTAGCTGTCATATTATTTCTTAAGAATAATAAAATTGCAGCATGTGCTTGTAATTACAAAGTTATAAATGTTATCACGTTACACAATATTGTTTGCGCGATAATAATAAATGATGCTACAAAAACGACTATATCAGTGTGTGTCTGATAAGGTTATTTACATAACATCTGACAGATTGCTCTGGTTATCAACTAAATGTGACTGCATTAATGAAATACTAGTAGCAATGTACCCGTTATTCATAGGTTCTTGTTTTGATAAAAATGGAATATTTGGATAGAATATAATTAAATTATATTAAATTTATTTAGTTTCATGAAACGTTCTAGCTTTAATTTATATGACACCGAGTTGAGTCTAACACTAAAAAATAATTGCACCAAAACTTGCACTACATACAATTTTTTATCTCTGATTTCTTAAATTTCAACTAACCTTTAGAACGGTTAATAACTTTATTTCAGTAATAGACCTCATCAAACTTATTTTTCAGAATATTAAAAAAAAATGATCCTTATGTAGGTATCATGTCTAAAATAATAATAATAATAATAATAATACATGGGACATCCCAGACAGTGCCATCTAGTCCCAAAGTAAGCAAACATACGCTTGTGTAATAGGTTACTACACAACTGATATACATACTTAAATATTCTTTATAATACATAGGGCATATTTAAAGTTTCTGGAACTGGCCACTTACAAACAAAAAAAAACAAAAAGCAATATATGAAATTTTAAAATGGAAGTCTTTGGGAACACGTTACTTTTTAAATTGCGAGATAGTCATTTGTTTCTTGATTGTGGCATCGGTTTGAAAATTGTGTGTCGGAATTACAATGAACTCAAGTAAGAAAATTTTTGCGCTATGATTTTTTAAGATTTTCGCTGCAGCATAAGTCAGTTAAAGAATTGCCAGAGACTTCAATCGACATTTGGTAACAAAGCTCCATCTCGTAGCTTTGTGTATACGTGGTTCAGTGATTTTAGACATGGACGTATTATCTCCATGACAATGCACGTGAAGGCCGACCAGTGACTGCAGTTACTGAATTTAAGATTGATACCATACGTCAATTAGTTGACACTAATAGAAAAATTACATGTCAGCAAATTTGTATTTGTATTAAATTTATAGCTATAGCATCAGGTTTGTTGTGAGTGGACATAATAATATAATTTTGTGTTATTAGTGCATTTAAACAATAATAATATTTGTAAACGTGAATCGTCCGACAGTACGAAGTCACATCAATCATCCAGTCACGAACTCGAAACATAACGCGAAAATTTTTTCGCGCTATGATTTTTATGATTTTCGCTGCGAGAGTTGCCGAAGTCTTAAATCGGCATTTTGGTAATAAAGCTCCATCTCGTAGTTCTATGTATACGTGGTTCAGTAATTTTAGATGGGGACGTAATTATCTTCATGACGATGCTCGTGAACGTCGACCAGCAACTGCAGTTACCGAATTTAATATTGATACCGTGCGTCAATTAGTTGAGACTGATAAAAAAATTACATGTCAGTAAATTCGTACTGTATTAGGCATTGAAATGAGTCAAGTGCAAAAGATTTTACATGTGCATCTGAAGGTACGGAAGCTTTACACTCAATGGATAGCAAATGATTTGACGGGAGACCAAAAACCACGGTGTGTAGAGTGATGTCGCAAAATGATAGCAAAGTTTGATGGTAGACAATCATTGCAATCTATAATATCGTGACAGGTGACAAAACCTGGGTGTGCTGCTTTGCCCTGGAAAGAAAAAGTCAACCGGCAGAATGGATCTTTTCTTTTGAAGATTTGCCACGAAAGTTAAGAAAAGTCAAACCGTTGGCAAGAAAATGGTTGCTTGTTTTTTCGGCAAATCAGTACATTACACATCAGTGTCACTTGAAGACCAAATAACAGTAACTTCAGATTGGTACGTCTACACTTGCTTGTCCAGAGTCTAAGAAAAGTTCTCGAAAAGCGTCCTCAAAGTCAAGTCGTCCTTCACTACGATAATGCATCCTCACATATCACTGAGATAACAGAAACGTATTTGAAGGTTTTGAATGTAGACGTGACGACGCATCCGCCATACAGCTTAGACCTCGCATCTTGCGACTTCTTTTTGTTTCCGAAAATTAAAGATAAACTTAGAGGCGTACGTTTTACGAGCCCTGAATCGGTGGTGAATGCGTTCCACAAAGCTATTGAAGAGGTCCCTAAAGATGACTGGTCTAATTGCTTTTTAAAATGGTTCCACCGAATGCAAAAATGTATCAGTTATGTGGGCATATACTTTGAAAAACAATAAATATATCATAAGTAAAATATCTGGTCTTATTCATCAAAATCCAGAAAGTTTCAGTATGCCCCATGCACATACATATATAAATATTTTTACACCCAGACTTGAAACAAATAGACATGTTCATGCACACAAATATGTGTCCCGGGCGGGAATTGAACCCTCGACCTTAGGTTCTGCAGTTAGGGTCTCTCAACTCTCGGCCTATCAATAATATTTTACTTTCTTATGTTGAGTAGAGGAGAAAAACTTTTCATATTTTGTTTGACTTTTCATATTTTGTTTGTATGAGGTTGTACTCCAGTTTCTTTGGTTGTACGGTTTATAACTGGCAGGTTAAAATACTATCACAAAGATGACATTGAAAATTTCCAGCTATTATTCAACTGGTTTTCTGTCCAAGAAAGTGAGTTAATGTAATGAAGAATTTCAATTTACTTTAAAATTTTATTACAAAAAAAGGAAAAATGCGACCCAAGCCATGGAAATAAGTTTTACCTTTTATTGATCTAATACAGTGTCAGTAAAAGTAGCACAAAGTTGATTTAAGTGTTTTCTTTCAGGAAAGATAAATTTTAAAGATGCAGTTCACTTTGTCACCCTGCTATAAATAATGTTGATGCCATTTATGAAGAAGCGGAGCAAAAGAAATACCTTGAATTCATAAATATGATATGAAAAAACTTTCTTCCCAACCTTAATACTACTAATTCTTTTTGATACCTAACAAAATGTACTTGGCTAAAAATATTGACAGACATCAAGACCATATCCTTGCCCGCACTACATTCATTTCCAAAAACTTAATTTTATACTTAACTATAGCATTTGATACTCTACAAATTGGTACCATGCAAAAGTTCAGCTGTTTGAATTTAACTGTCATGGATATAAACAGTTAGGGAAACAGTAATTCAGTTGTTCCTAGTCTTGATACAAAAAACTTAAAATGTAACAATGTTAGAGGTTTGTTAATGAAGCAGATTCCAGCAGTCAGTGGATGGCTTTCAGATTCCACAAGTTACCAGATAGCTGGCTTTTTATTCATTAAAGGTATACCGCAGTGTCCACCCTCCCTATGGTTGCCGCGCGGGCAAGAAGAGTGATTCACCACTGTCTATTTAGTCACATATAGTTTATTGGCCACCAACATTAAGCCCTATGCTTTTAGTATGATATAAGTGATCTCAAGTACCACAGGCAAAAACACTAGACTGGAATAAATAAACAATACTTCGTACACACTGTATGTTCTTTTGAACACACACTTGTAATAATAAATATTATGAAACCGTTGATGATACGCATACTAGGATCATAGATGTACTCTAAAGATAAGAAACATGGGCAATAATAATATATTTTTTACATATTATTTTAAATTATGAGTATCTACACATTCCGTGCTCACATTGAACTGCAGGAGTGACCTAAAAGGTTTGTCTGCTTTTGTTATGAAAATGCCTCCAGCTTCACCATTTGGACCTATGACAAAAGCAAGAGGCTGGGTCTGCAATTCATTGAATGTCATGACAGTTCAAATTTTTTAGAACCTACATTTTTGCATTTTGATTATCTGGTATGAAATATTTCGTTTTGGGTCACGTTTCAAGCACAAACATTTAACTCCTTTAAACTGGAGACTTCACTGATGTTTCCATAGATTTGTGAAGCGCCGCCGAACACTCTACTATAGAACAAGCATGAGGCGTTGTCTGTATGAAATGAATCCATCGCAAAGATGGTGCACGGCGAGTACTCGTTATAATTACAATGTCATAATATTGATTGAGTAGTTATGCTGTTTTAAATTTATACTATTCTTCAATATTTCCATTATTTCTAGAAGAGGAAAGAGGTAAATTTGGAAGTTCTTAACTGAAGAAATATTATACAATGTACTAGTTTTTTAATGCATGTGCGGTTCCCGTCAGCCGCTTGATTATGCTCGTTCTATAAAGTAGATAGGCAGGCAACATTTTGTAATTCCATGAATGTTTCTAGTAGAATTTGTTATAGCCAATGACAAATATTTTCAAACAATAAAATCACAAACATTTTACTGACTTTTACTTTAGACAGAAGCTTGTAAAGGTCCTCAACTTCATCATTTTCAGTTGGTTTATAATCTCTGCTTTGGTCTATCGGTTGTCCACATATTTTCTCACGATAAAGTGGTAACCCCATAGCTTCAGCATACAACTCTATGCCATGGTGTCCCACTGTTTGGTACATGTAACTATCTAATTCATCTAAAAATTAAATATGTATTTTAATATATGAGGGCAAAGACAAAAAACAATTCTCAAACACAAGATTACTTATTATTTTAGAATTAATTACTTGTGAGTAATGAATACTAAGTCTTGTACATCTGTAAATTTTGGAGGTAACCAGGTTTTAGACTACTTAAATCACATAGTTAAATATTTACTACCCCTCTCATGTCAATTTCTAAGGTGAGAGGGTGTTTTTCTGGCAATACGTTTTCTACGCGGATTTGGACGTGATTTGTTAGTAGTTAAGTATTGAAAATTGTACCTTTATTCACTGGCTTTAGATTAGCGAGAGCGACTATAGTATGACCGGAGCTGACACACTGCATCATATTGTAGCAACTGTCTTTACCGCCGCTGATGAGAGCTACGGTCTTCATGCTGCTGATAACCTTTTAAAATTCACGAAAATGACGCTACTACTTTGTTTTATTGTTGTTACATAACAAATAGAATATTTATGCAATGAATATCATTAGTAACCTTTTCTTTAGTAATTTCTAACCAATATTCGTTTCACTTTGAGTATTATACATTTGTGCTATAATTTGCCTAAATACACATTTCAAAATTAAATTTATCAGCTAATACTACACTTTGGTCCATATGTCTTTAGCGTCTGATAGCCCTGATAGTATACCATCTGGCATCTGCTATTTTGATGATAACAATGCCAAGCCAAATCCTATCGTATCGTAGAAAATATTGAAAATAATATTCTAAATGGTATTGTTCCAAATGCAATACTTGACACTAAAAATGAGTCACAGTTTAGATTTCGTTTTACTCTTGCATATTGTAATACTATTATGCATATTTTGCAAGGTCATTATTTCAAAGTGGAATATGAGTATCTTTAAATGTCATTATAGTCTGTTCAGTGTGACCAGATTATATTTTTGTAAAATTTCAAACCACAGACAAAACTATGTACTTTTTAGCTACGTTCCATCGTATGGTTCCATCGCACACAAAAGCTAATCTGAGCATTGGTAAAATTGTTGAAAGCTTCAAAAGATTGCATTTTTATAGTTTGGATAATGTAACTTTTTGGTGCGGTATTTTAATATTCATGTAAGGATGGTAGTGGAAATGTTATGTTTTGTTGAAACACGAGTGAGATGGAAATTGGTCATAAGAAATGTTACATTTTGGTGCTAACCTTGATTTTCCCGTGCCTGCCTACCTATAGCTTTTGATGGGTAGAACGGCTGACGCTCGCTCGAAGCGCGTAGTTCGGGGATTTGTTTTGTGTCACTGGCTAATTTCTCTTGCCTACTTTTTGCCTCTGTTCGATACCTAAGACACTTCCACAATGCAAAGTAGGTTAAGATTCTATAAGTAGAACATCATCGCGATAAATAGACGACACAAGCGGGAAGAAGCGGTGCGGTGAGGCAGAGAACGCTTCCCGACAATTACTACCGCGAGCGTCGGGAGAGCGGACAAAAAAGGTTTAGTTAATTTACAAAAAAAGTATTAAAATATTACATAATTTTACGTGTGTCTAATAGATTTGATATGTATGTGACGCTACGAACAAAAAAGATATTTGTTCATAGCTACCTATGTCAACATTTCTAGCTACCTATGTCAACAACTCGCGCTAAATATGCGTAAACCGACGTTAGTACCGAGAATGCCTTACTTACTCGGGCCGCGCGCTCCAACCTACTTTGTACAGGGTACCAATGATTTTTTTTTTCTTAAATTTTTACCACGGAATCTCATTAACCCTAGAAACCTAATCTACGCCTGCGAGGCGTACACGCTTCCAAATATCGTTTGTCTCTTTCTGTCGGTTGAAGCGAGCGCGGCGTGCTTTTTCGCCAACTCAGTGGTCAACGGGAGCCAGCGGACGGTGCCTGTGTCATTAATGTAAGTCCCGCCATTTTTGATGTATCGAAGTATAGCACGCCTGTGAGACGTATATTTAGGCTTTGTGTAACTTTTAACTAAGTTTTGTGTGATTTTACGTTTGCTTGTTTTCCATATATTTTATGTTTATTTTCGGCATTATTTCAGGTATAAATATGTCACGGTCTAAACGATTAGACGAAGACGACATTTTAGCAATCTTAGACGAGGAAGATAATCCTTCTTTGGAAGATTCAGATTCCGAAGTTGAGGATGACCAGATTACGAGAAAATATAAGCCAAATTGTCGTAAAACCTATTGATTCAAATAATGGGAATCGAGAAGAAGAACCTGAGCCAAAAAAACGTAAATACTGCGCCTTTTGCTCCTATAAAAAAAGGAGAATGTCAAAATTGGTGTGTTATAAATGTAAAAAGTCTGTGTGTGGCGAGCACAAGGTTGATATGTGTGTAGACTGCTCTTAAAGTTTAACTAGTTTTTTAAAGTCTGATTCGTTTTAATGTTTGCTCTATAAATATCTGATTAGCATTAAAAAAAAATTTTTTTTAAATATATGTTTCAGTAAATTTTTTTGTTCCAACTTATACATATTGTTTTTTCATTGTAATTAATAACTGTGATTATAGTTATGTGTCATAACAGTGTTCTTTTATTTTTAGTTTATATTCCAAATTTAAATTTCCGCTATATAATATTTCAAAAATAAGGCTATTTTTGGATACAAATTGTAATTTATATGTGTACGTCTCTGAGACGTATATTAAGGCTTTGTGTACGTCCAAAATAGATTAGGTTTCTAGGGTTAAGAGACCATATGAAGCCTCAGACATCGATTTTGAAAGCAATCGGCGTAAGCACAAAAAGTTCTAAATGGTGGCCACTTTTATTTTTACCACGGCATCTTATTAAAAGACCAAGAAGCCTCAGATATCGTTTTTTGAAAGCAATCGGCCTAATCACAAAAAGTTCGAAATAGCGGCCAATTTTTTAATTTTTGCCACGGAATCTTATTCAAAGACTAGACTGGGCCTCACATAACGACTTTGAAAACAAACAAAATATATATTTTCTTATTTATATATAGGTACTTATAATAATACATTTTAAATTTTTGCTTACGGCCACGTCTCAGGATTGGTTGAGTTTAATATTACGACGATAGAGATTACCACACGTGCAGTGTTTGGCGGGAAAAGCAGATCCAACCCACAGACTTATACATATAAGTCGGTGCACCCAACCACTGACCCAACCCAACCCAACCTCGGTGACTGCTAGCGCTGCTCGGAACGGAATGAAAGATGACGTCGTCCGTCTGCACTTGCTTATATAAAATTGTATCAGTTCATACATATTAGTATGGCGAAATATTGCTAAAATTATGTATCTATACTAATATTATAAAGCTGAAGAGTTTGTTTGTTTGTTTGTTTGTTTGTTTGTTTGTTTGTTTGTTTGTTTGTTTGTTTGTCTGTCTGTCTGTCTGTCTGTCTGTCTGTCTGTCTGTCTGTCTGTCTGTCTGTCTGTCTGTCTGTCTGTCTGTCTGTCTGTCTGTCTGTCTGTCTGTCTGTCTGTCTGTCTGTCTGTCTGTCTGTCTGTCTGTCTGTCTGTCTGTCTGTCTGTCTGTCTGTCTGTCTGTCTGTCTGTCTGTCTGTCTGTCTGTCTGTCTGTCTGTCTGTCTGTCTGTCTGTCTGTCTGTCTGTCTGTCTGTCTGTCTGTCTGTCTGTCTGTCTGTCTGTCTGTCTGTCTGTCTGTCTGTCTGTCTGTCTGTCTGTCTGTCTGTCTGTCTGTCTGTCTGTCTGTCTGTCTGTCTGTCTGTCTGTCTGTCTGTCTGTCTGTCTGTCTGTCTGTCTGTCTGTCTGTCTGTCTGTCTGTCTGTCTGTCTGTCTGTCTGTCTGTCTGTCTGTCTGTCTGTCTGTCTGTCTGTCTGTCTGTCTGTCTGTCTGTCTGTCTGTCTGTCTGTCTGTCTGTCTGTCTGTCTGTCTGTCTGTCTGTCTGTCTGTCTGTCTGTCTGTCTGTCTGTCTGTCTGTCTGTCTGTCTGTCTGTCTGTCTGTCTGTCTGTCTGTCTGTCTGTCTGTCTGTCTGTCTGTCTGTCTGTCTGTCTGTCTGTCTGTCTGTCTGTCTGTCTGTCTGTCTGTCTGTCTGTCTGTCTGTCTGTCTGTCTGTCTGTCTGTCTGTCTGTCTGTCTGTCTGTCTGTCTGTCTGTCTGTCTGTCTGTCTGTCTGTCTGTCTGTCTGTCTGTCTGTCTGTCTGTCTGTCTGTCTGTCTGTCTGTCTGTCTGTCTGTCTGTCTGTCTGTCTGTCTGTCTGTCTGTCTGTCTGTCTGTCTGTCTGTCTGTCTGTCTGTCTGTCTGTCTGTCTGTCTGTCTGTCTGTCTGTCTGTCTGTCTGTCTGTCTGTCTGTCTGTCTGTCTGTCTGTCTGTCTGTCTGTCTGTCTGTCTGTCTGTCTGTCTGTCTGTCTGTCTGTCTGTCTGTCTGTCTGTCTGTCTGTCTGTCTGTCTGTCTGTCTGTCTGTCTGTCTGTCTGTCTGTCTGTCTGTCTGTCTGTCTGTCTGTCTGTCTGTCTGTCTGTCTGTCTGTCTGTCTGTCTGTCTGTCTGTCTGTCTGTCTGTCTGTCTGTCTGTCTGTCTGTCTGTCTGTCTGTCTGTCTGTCTGTCTGTCTGTCTGTCTGTCTGTCTGTCTGTCTGTCTGTCTGTCTGTCTGTCTGTCTGTCTGTCTGTCTGTCTGTCTGTCTGTCTGTCTGTCTGTCTGTCTGTCTGTCTGTCTGTCTGTCTGTCTGTCTGTCTGTCTGTCTGTCTGTCTGTCTGTCTGTCTGTCTGTCTGTCTGTCTGTCTGTCTGTCTGTCTGTCTGTCTGTCTGTCTGTCTGTCTGTCTGTCTGTCTGTCTGTCTGTCTGTCTGTCTGTCTGTCTGTCTGTCTGTCTGTCTGTCTGTCTGTCTGTCTGTCTGTCTGTCTGTCTGTCTGTCTGTCTGTCTGTCTGTCTGTCTGTCTGTCTGTCTGTCTGTCTGTCTGTCTGTCTGTCTGTCTGTCTGTCTGTCTGTCTGTCTGTCTGTCTGTCTGTCTGTCTGTCTGTCTGTCTGTCTGTCTGTCTGTCTGTCTGTCTGTCTGTCTGTCTGTCTGTCTGTCTGTCTGTCTGTCTGTCTGTCTGTCTGTCTGTCTGTCTGTCTGTCTGTCTGTCTGTCTGTCTGTCTGTCTGTCTGTCTGTCTGTCTGTCTGTCTGTCTGTCTGTCTGTCTGTCTGTCTGTCTGTCTGTCTGTCTGTCTGTCTGTCTGTCTGTCTGTCTGTCTGTCTGTCTGTCTGTCTGTCTGTCTGTCTGTCTGTCTGTCTGTCTGTCTGTCTGTCTGTCTGTCTGTCTGTCTGTCTGTCTGTCTGTCTGTCTGTCTGTCTGTCTGTCTGTCTGTCTGTCTGTCTGTCTGTCTGTCTGTCTGTCTGTCTGTCTGTCTGTCTGTCTGTCTGTCTGTCTGTCTGTCTGTCTGTCTGTCTGTCTGTCTGTCTGTCTGTCTGTCTGTCTGTCTGTCTGTCTGTCTGTCTGTCTGTCTGTCTGTCTGTCTGTCTGTCTGTCTGTCTGTCTGTCTGTCTGTCTGTCTGTCTGTCTGTCTGTCTGTCTGTCTGTCTGTCTGTCTGTCTGTCTGTCTGTCTGTCTGTCTGTCTGTCTGTCTGTCTGTCTGTCTGTCTGTCTGTCTGTCTGTCTGTCTGTCTGTCTGTCTGTCTGTCTGTCTGTCTGTCTGTCTGTCTGTCTGTCTGTCTGTCTGTCTGTCTGTCTGTCTGTCTGTCTGTCTGTCTGTTTGTTTGTTTGTTTGTTTGTTTATTTGATTGTTTTTTTGTTTGTTTGTTTGTTTGTTTGTTTGTTTGTTTGTTTGTTTGTTTGTTTGTTTGTTTGAACGCGCAAATCTCAGGAACTACTGGTTCGAATTGAAAAATTATTTTTTTGTTGGATAGTCCATTTATCGAGGAAGGCTATAGGCTATATTACATCACGCTACGACCAATAGGAGTGGAGCATCAATGAAAAATGTTGCAAAAACGGGAAAAATTATTCCTTTTGAGAGCTTCCGTCGCGCGCGCTGCGTAAACGGTTGATGTTAAGCAAAAATCATTTATTACGGAATTGTACCCCTTTAAAAGTTCTAACCAAAAGTCCGCGACAGCATATGTGTATCTTTTAAGGTTAACTTACTATAACCTTTTTTATGACAATCAAATTCGTTCAACATAATGTACTAATTGCGAAGATGTTTTTTAAACGTGATATTAATCCTTATCAAATTAAATACGTTAGTTTTCTTAAGCATTTCATGCATATTATAATTATCCTTTACATCATACAATTTAAATTAATATCTTAACAGTTTTTATTGAAATTTAAAAACGATAGCGGGAGAAAATAAATTCGCTGTCTGCCTCTGTTCGTTAACTTTTTACTTCCAAACCAATAGACTTTGATACGGTTTTTAGTAATATCTTATTTTCTTTTTATCTTATAATCTATTAATCTATATAATAGAAATACTTATTATAAAGCTGAAGAGTTTGTTTGTTTGTTTGATAGATTGATTGTTTGATTGATTGATTGTTTGTTTGTTTGTTTGTTTGTTTGTTTGTTTGTTTGTTTGTTAGTTGGTTGGTTGGTTGGTTGGTTGGTTTGTTCGTTCGTTTGTTTGTTTAAACGCGCAAATCTCAGGAACTACTGGTTCAAACTGAAAAATTATTTTTGTGTTGGATAGTCCATTTATCGAGGAAGGCTATAGGTTATACTACATCACGCTACGACCAATAGGAGTGGAGCATCAATGAAAAATGTTGCAAAACGGGAAAAATTATTCCTTTTGAGAGCTTCCGTCGCGCGTTCGTCGTTGATTTGATGATCGATTGATTGAATGATTGATTGATTGATTGATTGTTGTTTCTTTGTTTGTTTGTTTGTTGGTTGGTTGGTTGGTTGGTTGGTTTGTTCGTTTGTTTGTTTGTTTGAATTTGTTAATCTCTGAAACTATCAGTCGGATTTGAAAAATTCTTTTTGCCTTTGATAGCCTGATTCTAGCGGAGAGTTATAGGCTATATACATGAAAACGAACTGTCGGTCTATTCAAGCAAATCGGCTTCGGCCAAAACGGCTTAACCGATTTTGATGAAACTTTACACATATAACAGGATGTAATATTTTGACTACACCCTTTTCATATGTGACATACAGAACTTTTTGTATGTCTGTCTGTTAGTCCATATGTCTAAACCTATTTAAATAAAACATCAATGAATATGAAAAGAAGGTCGTTAAAACTAACAAATGTTCCTTTTTGTCCGTCTGTCTGTCTGTACGTGTATCTGTCTATTTAAGCTAATCTCCAAAACGGCTAAACAGATTTTAAGGAAACTTTGCAGACGTGAAAGAAGGTTGTCAAGAGTGTCATAAGCTACTTTTTGTGTTTGTCTGTCTGTCTATCTGTCTGTCGTTTGTCCTCACTGATCTAGCAACGTACAGCCGAAAGTATTAAGTCTAGGAAGCTTAAATTTGGAACATAAGTTTATTTTATAACGTGAGCATTATAAAGTTAAGAAAGGCTTTTTTAGAAATTTCAAACTTAAGGATGGGAATGGAGGGACTTAAATAATGACGTGTTTCAGGGTTTTTAGATTTTCACGTTTTAAGAGTGGGAAACGGGAGATGAAAAATTGTATCGGTTTTTTAAAGGGTGGAAAGGGAATGAAGATTGAAAGTTTGAATGGATGTGACCAAAATTGGTTCCAGCAAAAAGTACGTATAAACCATCTCGAACGTTGATAGTACCTATAACAGGAATTTGTAGTCTACGCAAGCGAAGCTGCGGGCGGTCGCTAGTTATTGATAATTTGTTTTCCGCCACTTTTCGTTTATTATCAAATAGCTAGGTACTTTTGAATCTCAAAAAACCTTGTGATCATGGTTTGAATGTTCCAAAAAATATTCATTGTCGGAGATTTCGGCACTAAAGTGTTACAAATCAATGCTTACCTACATTTTTTTTCAGAGTGAATGAGTGAAAAATATGCAAATTTTTCTTACGCGATTGTAAACGATTTTTTATTTCAGGATCAGGTTCATAACGATAGAGTAGGTACCTGCCTATCCGAAAATTTATTCCGTAATACGCACCGCCCACACCGCCCGGGCGCCCTAGGTTAGGGCCATCCTTGCTTGGGATTCTTGGTTCATATTATATCATAATCAATTTCTAGGTCTACTTCATCACCATCATCATCATCAAGCTTTCACGTTCACGCCTCAACATTATACTAAGCTATGCTTCCACTAATTGAAGTGACGGCAGCTTTTCCTCGACACTAATGATAGCGTAACTTTTAATTAATTATTTACTTTCTTATATTTTAATTACCTATCTGCTTATTTGTTGTTATAGGGGCCTAGAAAGCCCACCAAAACGCAATAAGTCCATCAATCGGCCTTTAGTCAATGTAATGGTTTAGCGCCGAATAAACGTGCGCGATACCGAGTAGGTAGTGTCGTAAAAAATTGTAAAACTACTCGCCAAAGACGCAAAAAAGAGCTGAATATCGTATTTGCGGCAAGTTAACATTTTAATTCAAAATTATGTTTAAGATCAGTGATTTTATGCCTGCAGACGGTTATTCGATTATTTTTCGATTTAATTTGAACATTATTCTATCACAATTTCATTCTCGTCACATTCTCACGTCCGATCGACCCTGATTAAGTATTCGTAAATTTCGTAAGCATTCGTAAGACTGAATATTCCTCTATGGACCGAATCACTCACATCACATCGGCCCGGTCCGAAGAAGTCTATTCTAAAAGGTCTTATATTAGAATTACTCTCAGTGAATATATGCCATAAGTGTTATAAATAGAGCTCAATTTCTATGCTTCAAGAAAGAAAAATAATTCCGTCCGAAGAAGTGGATTCTAAAAGGTCTTATATAAGAATTTTACAATGCGGATATATGTCATAAGCATTACAAATAGAGCTCAATTTCCATGCTTCATAAAAAAAAAGTATTTATAATGTAGGAAACTATAATATGCACCTTGCGGACGCTTATAGGTACGGTATTTCGCTTTTGTTTACCGACTACACATCCTTATTAAAATTGGTAAATTAATGGGGCCATAGTAATACAGAAACACATTCTATGAACATGGGTCTACCTACTTCATACGGTTCAGACGACACAGCCCTGTGGCAGACGGAATGACGGACGCAGGTTATTCCCGTTAATACCTATCATAGTGGTACCTATCCTTTGAGGCCTTTGGGTACAGAACCCTAAAAGCATTGTAATGATACATATTTCGACCATGTAACTAAAATTACTAGCGTATAGAACCGACACGGCGAACCAAATGCTTGCCCCTAGCGTTGCTGCCGACCGGCAACAACTCATTCAGTCATTCGTCTATATGCTCATCGCGACTGCGTGCTAAAAACGTGATTAAACAATTCAATAATGCCGTCGTGGGTGTTAAAAACGTGTAAAAGTCCATGGTAAAATCAATCAATTGCGAAGAAAAAAGATAGTGGAATAACTTATCGTCGATAATTAATCAAAACAAAACTAAAGCCATCCAAACCTAACTTTGTACCTACATTATTGTTTACCGTTGCTGGCATACTTGTTTTAACTAAGTAGGTACAAGTACAGTCTATCCGTTACATTAGACCTCGGTACACCGAAAGGCACAGCAGGAACGAAACAGACAAATTAAAATATATTTGTTTAGAAGAAACAAAAACTTTTCACATTCGCTGCACACGAAACAAAAAAGTTATGACATTTTTCATCACTCAACGTACTTTTCCTTCGAATCACCACCTGTGTTTATAATAAAAAAATATATTTTGTCATTTAGTACTCACTCCGTGAAGCGTCGATAGAAACTAGCTTTTCGCTGAAACTGTACGCCGCACACGCAAGCCGTCGGATTCTTTGTTACGGCCGGCACATGTGGCGGTTTTCTTTGTGGATTTTTTGTCTGGGTGCTTTGGCGGCGTCTCAAAGGGTTCGGGTTAAAATACTGGATATAATTTAATATCACGACATGTATAATACCTACCAAAGACTTCTATAATACCTACTTGCAATTCTGTGTATTCTAGTGGAACTGAAATTGTCTTTATTCGCAACAATGTTGCCTACGACTTCGTTACTGTATTAAAGATTATATTAAAAATTTAAAATATAATTAAAAAAAAATCGGCCAAGTGCGAATCTGACTCGCACACGAAGGGTTCCGTACCACCATACAATATAAAAAAAACGAGTGCGACGGTAATGGAACTTAACTATTAATCGTTGTTATTATGTAATTTAAGAATTATTGTGTAAATATATTTCATTTTTATTTCGTCAGTTATTTAGAAGGCGCTCGATCCTCTCTGGCTAATCCGAAAAGTAATAACATGAGTGCACTGATAGCTAGAGACAATTTTTATAACTTATTTTAATACAGTGAACCTTTTACTTTTAGTATCGATTGTGAAGAGAATAAGCTCTGCAAAGGAAAGGGTAAATTTATAGTATTTAGTAATGCAATGTAGTTTTCATCATTTATTGTTTTTTTCTTAATTATCTTTTACAATAACATCTCAAAGGTAAAATGCAACTACTTTTCGCTTATTGGCTAAACGATATCTGTCATTTTCTAAAAAAAAAAAAAAAATTATATATAAAGGTACATTTTATAAGTTACTCTATTACTCGTTGAATAATACAGTCTAGTTAGCTGTGATAGTTTTCCTTTTAACTAAGTACGTTATATATAAGTACTCGTCATAAATTTTTTCCATTTCCAAAAACAACGGTTTAGCTGGTAGAGCGGGGGGCCACATGACTCTAACAAAAATTAGGACTTTAGGAGTGCATATCTCAACAACTGTTGACTTAAATAAAGAAAAATTGTTTGGAACCTTGATATAATTTTTTTAAGACCTATCGTTTGGTACTTTTTGCGTTAATACACGATGAAATTTTTTTTCGTACTTCAGTTACATGTATGGCGACCTATCCAAAAAAAAATTCTTAATTTCACTACGTCATTGTGTAGCAGTTCATACATTTACCTTCCAAATTTCATCTATATATTGCCAATAGTTTCTGAGGAAAACCCCAGACTGACAGACGGACGGACATGGTGAAACTATAAGGTTCCTTTTGTGCTATTTGGCTACGGAACCCTAAAAAGGAAAAAACAAAAGAAAGGAACGAAGACGAAGGAACATTTGAGAAATAAAAGAATATTACAAATATATTATTATTATAAGTCTTTATAAGTACCTACTTAAATTTCAATTTATTTATAGTTAAGAAACCTACGGATATATTATATTTGCGTGCCGCTGCCTGCGCTGCGCTGACGAACGTGCAATACGTTCAATATTTTATTTTACATTTAAAATAGTTACATATGCAGTGGCGTATTCAGGGTAGGGGGGGCGTGAGAGCCCCCCCCCCCCCCCCCCCAAACCATGACATAAATGCAGTTAAAAACATTCTGCAAGAAGATCTACGCTTCAATAGAAAATTATACTTTTCTATTTAATACTCACTATAATGTAAGTAAATTATAAGTATCTAATATAATTAAATGGGTATAGTGTTTATTAAATGCTGACCACATTTTACGTAATTAGATTTGTTCAAACATGACATTTTAGGGTTGTGAATCTTAAAAGGTTAAATGCGAGTCGGACTCATACGGAGAGGGTTTCGTAATATAAACTATCACGTCACCTAGAGTGTTTTATTAATCTTAATCCTTAGATTTGATTTAGGTTACAGAAATAATGTACCATAGTAGGTAACCACTAGGCAAATTGACTTATTAGTTCTCAGTAAAATTAAGCAACACATTTTATTATATGCCATTTAAGCTATGCATTTTCTCTTCATGAATATTTTCCATTTTCTGCGGGAATGAAAAGATTTTCGTTTAGAATTTCCTGCGTAAACTATGAGTGGCAACATATTCCGGATTTTTTAATATAATTTTAGGCTTAGTTTTTTCTGAGATAAAAGAGGCAATGGGAGATTATCATATATTTTCTTTAATATCTATCAAACTATGCATTTTAAAATTATAATAAACATTATAAAAAATAATCTATATCTCATTACGAGCACTTCCATTTGATATGAACCATGACGTACCTAATTGAATTTTTTTCATTATTTTATAATTTGCCAAAGTGATAATTTTATTCGTCAATCGTTTAGTTTTTCCCGTAAAATGTAAATGAAGCTCTATACCTATATTAATTATTTTTTTCAAAATTTTAAACACTACAGTTTCGGTAATAAGAGGGGATAATCAATTTCCTTTATAATATCTTTTAAACGATGAATATTAAAATTATAAATAAAATATGTTTGTAGGTACTTTTTATAATAAGCACTTTCATTTCACATGTCACTATAGGAACCCTTAGAAAAGTTTTTTTAAATATATTGTACTTAGCTTCCCAAAATGGAAATCTTTCGTTTACGCTATAGGTACCTACGTTCGTTATTGGGTCACCAAACTCTGTACATGTACCTATCGAATTTCAACTTTTGCATCTAGTAGATTCGGAGAAAGTATCCTGTGACAGACGGACAGACAGGCGGATACCAAAATGACCCTATACGGATTCCTTTATTCATTTTTAATGCACGGGACCCTAAAAAGGAACCCTCATAGAATCACTTAGTCGTCCGTCTGTATGTCTGTTGGCTTATCTAGAACCTTCATCTCGGGAACGCGTGGAGGTGTCAAGTAGAAATTAGTATCAAATACTTAGGAGTACGACCCTTTGGAGCTATATAGCTGTGTTATTATGAATTAATTATATGGGATATCTTTATGAATTATCAACCAAAGAGTGCGAGTCACTTCGTGTCGCTATGATGACACTACAAAAGAAACATCAAATAGATCAAGAATTATTTGGACGACAAATCATATACTTTAAACTTAGGGCATTTTAATGCACACATAGGATAGAAAACGGAAAATTTGCAATCCGGACTAATGAGAAAAACACTTATCATCACCAGAAATCCAATTCGAACGGGCAGTTAGTCATTAACTTCGTGCAGCAACAATATATTTTGAAGATAAACACAACCTGGGATTGTCCATTATGTAAAGTTACCTGGAAGCTAGGCTTTAGGAAGTCTCAAATTGATCATATTATAACTAGGAACAAAGAAACATTTCCTAATACTGTGAAAGGAGAATGGGCAAGAACTATAGAATCTGCACACAAAACTATCTGGGGTAAAATTAAACACTCTAGCTTTCAAATAAAAACCAATCAACAAAACAAAGCGTCCACTGGGGAAATTAGATGACCCACCGTAAATAGGACGATGATCATTGGACCGATCGCGGCATGTAGTACGATTTGTTTCCCATCACGAAATTGAATACGGTTGATACATATATAGCATGCGATTCGTCTTTTTAAATTGATATCGTATGATGACGATGGATCAAAACGTTCACCGTTCCAAATGTGACTTATAACGATATCACGTTAGTACTAGCATTAAAAAGTGTCACTTTTGGTTTTATTAGTTAGTAGTTTTTTTTAAGTTTTTAATATATTCATCTATTTAACAACAACGCCCGACAGAAAAGATATTATTAAAACTAGATGTAAGAAAGCCGTAAGTTATTCCAAAATTCTTCTACCGTGTATTCAACTAAATAAACTGTCATAGAATGGTAAATCACAAAACTTATTTTCAAAAGGGTTGTCTGACCAACGAGCAAAAGCCAATTGCTCGAGCCTTAGACGAAATTAACGGTATATTTTGAAGAGTATGCTGGAGGTAGCAGAATATACACCTAAAAAAATGTGGGAAATTGTCGACGGAAAAACAATAACGAAGACAAAAAAAGTGCCTATAATGGATATATGCTAAAAAGAAAAAAAAATACTACCTCATTTACCTACTCCATGCAGCATTTACTTAACTACAATGAAGAAAAACGAAAAATAAGTCGTTCTATTTATCACGGAAGTGTTTTCGAAACCATGAGAACAATAACTACACAAACTACGACAAGGAATGGAAAAAACCTGCGCAAACCAGAATAAAATTAAAAATTGTTCGTCCCTCTTGCGGTGGAAGATGCTGGCTGTTGGGGGATTGAAGCCAAACGTTTCGTCGCGAGCATCGGCCGTCGTCTAAAAGAAAGGGGACTCGACCCCCGTTCCGGTTCCTTCCTGGTGCAAAGAATTGCCATTACAATTCAGCGCGGCAATGCGATGAGCGTCATGGGCACATTTGCGTCGGGGGCGACGAGGGGTGGATTATTGGATTAGTTTTATTTTTTATTATTATTATTTTTGTGTATTATTTCGAAATGGTTGATAGAAGAATTAGTGTATATCAAGTCACAAAATTAAAAACAATGGTAGAAGAAATCTACAAGTCTCCAGAAACGGATACAGAGTCAGGCCCCGCAACTGAATACACCTAATTAACGATTGAAGCCCCGGAGAAACTAACTCCCACGGTTGCAGTAAATACTATTCCATCCTCTATATGTTACACATCTAGATAGTATCTATCTTCCCCAAGCTCGCTTCACGATGCTGGTATTATTCGGGTCGGCTCAACCTCCAGCTGTCATTCCTATATCCCAACTGCAGCATACATACACTCCGTCCTATCTACTATTCCGCGCGTCCGCGTCCTTGCAGCAGAACTGCTGGTGCTGGTGAGTCATTGGAATAGAACGGATATATATATGAATTATCGAAATTCCCGAGCTTCCGTATTAAGATCGTAGAACGTACTTTGCATGTATATAATTAATATAGGTAGGCTTTGATTTCAATCAAATTTATTACAATCCCTGTCCAAACGATGATAAGAACTTTACTCGCCGATAACACAAGTTAACTTGGTACTGCTGCCTGCTGTACTTATGGAGCACTTATGGAGCTTAGAGCATATGGAAGTGTAAATCTGTAAATCGGGCTTTACGCGGTAGTGAATTATGCTGGTGGATGGATGGCGACATCTTTTGACAGTATACTTAAACTATGATAATTATACATTTTTTTAAAAATTTATGACATTTATGATATTTCGCAACAATATATTAAAAATGGGTTCCGTAATCATTATGTGAACCGATTGTCAATCCAATTTGGTAAATTTAAGCTCAAAGGAAAACCAAGAAATAATGTATTGATTCATTATTTAACGTCTGTACTTTATCACAAGTGTTGCAATAAATATAAAAAGAAAAAAAATTTAATCGCGTTTTGTGGTTTAATTTATTGGTTTTAATAATTGTAAAAATGCGTTGTTGTTGGTAAAATTAATTTTTAAACCAATGGTTTTACAATTAATTTTGTTTTGATTTCGACTACATACAAGAAAGCTTTATGCGACAGGTACAGACACTTATTAATGAACCGTTACGTCGCGTGAAAGGTTTGTCAATTTATTGATGCGGTGGTTTGAAATTGAAGTGCGATTCTTCGTATTTCATTTTATTTTTTGATTAATAATTTAGATAGATTAAATTTAGTTTCTGTAGTGTGTAAGTGTAATTTTTTTTTCATTAGTGTGATTTTAAAATCATGGTTTTGGCCGAAAGGAGCAACGAAGTTCGAAACGGGAAGCGGTCAAGGGGGCCAAGCCCAAATGGCCATGGGAGTCCTGATTCCAGTTCTGATGATGAGAATGGTGCGTTTCATCATTTTTTATCGTATCATACTACAATCTGATTTTCTGCATACCGTAATCGGTGTTTTAGGATCGTCATGCTGTATTGTATTTCGCATGTGGCATTTCAAATTACTCGTATATTTCAACCTGAGTCACATTTCCCTATCGAAAGCTTCGTGATTTTTATCCCAGTATTTATATATTTGCTTTTTCATTACCTATATTATTATTGCTATAGGATATCATTTCATATGCTTAATTTTTTTGCTTTCCATTTGCGTTCATGCTGCCTCATCAAACACCATGTACCTAATATGAAACCAAGCAGTAGTACCGTTTGCAGCCGAGAAGATTAGAGTGGGCAGAGACTACCAAGCTGTATGTCCTGAGCTAGAACCTGTTGATCAACGAAAACCAGAACTTATTGCAGATCGAGCATTGCTTGTGTGGTCTCCTACTTGTGACATATCTGATACCAAACGTAAGTGGTTTTATGCAAGTACCTAACCAATTAAATTTTCAGGTCAAATTTCCTCTGGTGCAAAATGTACCTACTTGTCAGTCACTTCACAAACTAATTCTTGAAATGTGCCAGTATATTTATTGGCTCTTATGGCTAATCGGATCTTGAGGAAAGGTATATAGAGATAGCTTGAACTCTGAAGAAGAACATAGATTAATTTTACTGTTGAAATGTGTCTGCATATGTCTTATCACTTCTAAACTGTTGAACTGATCTTGCTGAAATTTTTTAGGGAAATAATGGCTTACTTCCTGAATAAGCTCTAATATACTTAGTTGGTTCATAAACTCGGTCACACAACTCAAAATTTACTATTTTGAATGGTTGCAAAATATGAATTGCATTCAAATTAAGAACATTTCATCTGCGCAATTTTTTTTTAAAGTTTACTTTAGTTTTTAATATGGAATAGACGCAAAAATTGGATCGGATCTTGGTAATCGTGTTGCATCGCTGCGGTTAGGCGCCAACTGAATTTTTCAAACTTGTCAA
Organism: Luffia ferchaultella; assembly: GCA_949709985.1. Lineage (NCBI taxonomy): Eukaryota > Metazoa > Arthropoda > Insecta > Lepidoptera > Psychidae > Luffia > Luffia ferchaultella. The sequence goes on from OX453258.1 coordinate 4,181,029, forward strand.
AATAAAAAAATTATGCAGAGTTTTGTTTATCATACCTTTATCATACATATCATCAGTTGTCCTTGCATAGTTAGGATTCCAGCAATAATTAATCTAGTAAAGGTATGAAATCGGAGGTATCCCGTGCTCAAGTAGAACCTGTTGGCTCTACAGATGGAAATTAACCAAACTACAGTGAATAGAGTGTTAAATGAAGACTTAGGGCTACGGGTTTATTGAAAACAATTAGCACATTTCCTCAAGGCATGGCTGATGAAACTTAGGTTGCAGAAGTCTCACGCTTTGTTGAAGTGGCACACAAGAAAAAGCACTGTAAGGTCCTTTTTTTGGGTGCAAAAATTTTTATATTTGAGGAAAGTTTGGCTCAGAGTTTTGTATTCGGGCTCCGTTAGTGGCAAGCGTCCCTTTTCGGGACAATGTGTTTTAGCTCAGAATAGCAAGCGTTCCTTTTTAGAATGATTCCTAATACATTTTATGGGTGCTTGCGCTTCAAGCATTTTGAAATGCCAATGTCATTGTAGATGTTAGAGTGGTTTCAATAGAAGGTATGATAAAATACTTGCCATATTAAAGAAAAAAAAAAAAGAAAAAATTGAATAGTTATTGTTGGAGGATCATCAACATTTTTTGAGCGTATTTTTCTGATGTCTTTTTTTCTTATTTTCTTGTAAAAACAGTGTATGGAATCTTTCTATTTTATGTCTTTAATTGTAAAAACATAGCTAAACCTACAAACATAACACAATTCCAACACTAAAATTGTTTATATTTTTTTTCTGTGATTTTTGCTTATTTAAAAAAATAAATTTAATAAACAGTAGTGTATTTGTTTGTGGGATTTAAAATATAGATAACTTTTTAGCTAATTTATTCTAGTTTTCAGCAATATATAACACTCAACGTTTCATACATTAAAGTGCAGACAATACATTTTTCGAAAAAACAGGCACTGGGTATTGCAGCAGGATTCTGCGCCAGCTCATAGAATGAAAATTATGCAAAACTGGCTAACTGCCTGAGAAATTAACTTCATGAGGCACGAAGACTGGCCTTCCGCTTGTCCAAATTTGAATCCGTTTCGATTATGAAATATGCCAGTATTAGGAGGAGAGTACCTGCACTAAGCATTATCGCAAATTAGAGTCACATAAGGCATCACTGATTAAAGCAGCGATTGATGTTGAGGTATCAAAGAGGACATTTTGAATAACTTTATTAAAGAAATAATTTATGTTTTACTGCCTTTCGTTTCATATACTATAAAATATAAATATAAATTAACATGTGCCAATTTTTTTGTAAACCAAACGTGACAGAACATATGACCCAACTACGTAGTTTGTGTTAAAAAAGAGATAATACCAAGATTTTGTTCACACAAGTAAACCTTTGACATTGTGACACTTTCTAGAATATTGTGAAACTTAACTACCAAAGAAATCTGTATACCTAATTTCATCAAAATCCATTTAGCCATTTTAGCATAAAGAATAGTTATTCCACAGGTCGGTCTCAAAATCGGTCAGCCGTTTTGTAGATTAACCAGAACAGACAGACAGACAAAAATATTGTATATTACATACGCATAACAAAAAGCTCATCAGCCGTTTCAGCGATTAGTCTGAACAGACAGACAAACACACAGACGAAAACCAACTTATGTCACTCCGGATGACCTCAGATTTATTCCTCAGATTAACCCTTTGTCTTCATAGAGACCGATATCGGTCGCTAATTACTTCCTACGCTTCGCCTTCCCTGCGACCGAATTCGACCGCTAACTGCCCGCTTAATACCGCACCAAGAAAATATTTTTTTCTCTTTCTTATACATAAGTACGTAAAACGAAATAAAAACTAGAGAAAGACAAAATATCATAGAATTTAAAAATCACTGCTAACGGTTTTGTCGCAGACGCTACAATTGAAAAAAAATATTCGTTTATTGTTCATGGGTTTAGTGTCATTCCAAGAGTGAATCAGTGAGCGAACAATCATTACAGTTTTTTTACAATAAATCTTCCTTTGTCAGAAAAAATCAAATAACATTATAGTTAGCATTTTTACTAAGCTTTCTATTGGTATTATTTATTTTTAGATATACTTTTAATATACGCATAATAACCTTTGAATGATCTTTTGGTCGCAAATTTTAAGCTCATAAAATTCATACGTGTTTTTTTATTAGATAGGGGAGATTTAAAACAAAAAATAGTTTGCAACTAAAAAGACAATTTACTTAAGATTACATTACACATTTTCAAAAATAAACTTCAGTACAAAAAAAAAATTATATCATTTTATTTCTCGAGGTGATCATTCTGTCATAAGAGCTTGGTAGGCGAAGGATTGTTTTGAAAAATATGTAATAAGACGAAGGGTTAAGATTAATTGAAATAGTCTAGTCATTTTGGAGATTAGCCAGAACAAAAAGACAGACAGTCAACCACAAGGTCAAAAGTTCCATATAGCACATCTGACAACCTATTTTTAATGTCTGCATACTTTCATTAAAATCAGTTTAACCTTTTAGGATTCTAGCTCGAACAGATAGAAAGACAGGCATACAAACAAAAAATTGGGTAGTTCACTAATCACATCCTTCTGTTCACGTCATTCACTCATCACATCCTCATTAGCTCAAATAGACATAAAAAGTAGCCTATGTCGCCCCCGATAATGCCTTCTGCATGTCTGCAAAGTTCCATTGAAATCAGTTCAGCCGTTTCAGAGATTAGTCAGAACAGACAGACACTGCAATTTTATTATATATATAAATATTTTGGGTATGCATAGTTTGAAAAACATAAGAAAATATGCAAAATTTGACAATCCTTTGGGTCTTCCATTATTGGCGAAACTGCTCCATAAAAAAAAACAACCAGTAATATAAAAAAACTTAAGAAGCCGGCTGTGTAAAGAACAATTAATTAAAAAGAGAAAAACAAACTTGATAATGATATAGTAGTGGCGCCTTTGCGGGTGAAGCAAGTGAGGCCGAGCCTCACTTAAATCTGCTGATTATCACAACAAATTGCTGATCATAATTTTTTTTAAAATTTTATTTGAGAGCATACGTTTTACAATAATTACTTACTGTTTAATCTATAGAAACAAATTCTACGACAAAACTTTGCGACAAGTATACATGTGATCATTGACATACCTACATGTGATAGTAATTATATGCATAATAAACACTCCGTATGCGAACGCGGCTCGCGCGCGACGCGATAAAGCAAGCTGAGTCCACTTGAGGCTATCAATGACGTGGCCGACCGAGACTTGGCATTTTAGCGTTGTCTACATTGTGTAGTTTATACGGAGAGAGCCAGAGTTTATGATCATGCAGCAATGGAATATGCTCTCATTTGGTAAGGCCGCGGCACGGCCAATGAATCACCGGCCTCTTGTTGATTGTTCTCAGAAAATTTAAGATATTTATTACAAATCTACTTGCTTCTTTTAGAACACAAGCGATGGCAGACAAATTTTTCAACGATGCCGTTTTTAAAATTTCTTTGCCTACTGGCAGAAAGTATTCGAAAATGTCTGAAAATGATATCCAAGTGAAATATTGATCTCTGTACTTTGAAATAATAGGTATATAACATGTTATTTCAATTATGCGAACGTTTTTACGATTACCGCAATAATTTTAATATCTTTCTTTCTTTGGTTGACAACAGTAAATTCAAAACATACCTACAGGAAAAAATTATAATATATTTAAATTCGACAAATTAAACGCGGAACTTGATGTTAGAGTCTACAACTAAAGTACTGGATTTTATTATAATCAATTGTCTAGAAGAGTTCTTTCCCGAATTCGTAAAATTAGTACTATTAATTTTAACACTGCCCGTAACTAGCGTATCAGTTGAGCGAAATTTTTTAAACTTGTTAAAACAAATTATTAACAAATTCTCTAATTTTTACGACAAAATAATAAATGACTGCTGACATGAAACAGCGTAGGTACAAGAGATTTATAGATAGTATTCACACAAACGATATGTTGTGTTTTTTATTTCGTTCCAATGATGACATGAACGCATAGCTACCTACCTAGCTGACTTGTGGTGAGGATAGTGCTGATGATGCATTCTTTTGACTGAGGGATGTGTTCTCTATTTCTTTGTCTACTTATTACCTATAATTATTAAGTAGTCAGATAGACATAAATTGTTTTATGGTTGCATATCATTTCATTTTGTACATTTCATTACATCATAAAATGTAAAAATGTGGAATATTTTGTATAAAATTTTTATACAAACATAAATTAAAGAAAAAAATTACCATCATTGCTCAATGTTGTCTCACTACAAAATACCTTCCAAAGTTGCCACTGTGATATAGAATGTGAATAAAATACATTATCATACAAACATACTCACATAATATATACACACACAAAATTATAATTTTAAAACGCATAGTTTAATAGACCTATTAATGCAAATGTACCAAAATCTAACATTGACCCATTATACCTGAAACTACTGAACCTAAAAATAAGAAAACAATATTTAGTAGTGTACCTGCAATACACAATAATGAACATGTATTTAAATCAGATATCTTTAATAGTACCGTCAATAATCTATACTAATATTATAAAGCTGAAGAGTTTGTTTGTTTGTTTGTTTGTTTGTTTGAACGCGCAAATCTCAGGAACTACTGGTTCGAATTGAAAAATTATTTTTTTGTTGGATAGTCCATTTATCGAGGAAGGCTATAGGCTATACTACATCACGCTACGACCAATAGGAGTGGAGCATGAATTAAAAATGTTGCAAAAACGGGAAAAAATATTCCTTTTGAGAGCTTCTGTCGCGCGCGCTGCGTAAACGGTTGATGTTAAGCAAAAATCATGTATTACGGAATTGTACCCCTTTAAAAGTTCTAACCAAAAGTCCGCAACAGCATATGTGTATCTTTTAAGGTTAACTTACTATAACCTTTTTTATGACAATCAAATTTGTTCAACATAATGTACTATTTGCGAAGATGTTTTTTAAACGTGATATTAATCCTTATCAAATTAAATACGTTATTTGTCTTAAGCATTTCATGCATATTATAATTGCCCTTTACATCATACAATTTAAATTAATATCTTAACAGTTTTTATTGAAATTTAAAAACTATAGCGGGAGAAAATAAATTCGCTGTCTGCCTCTGTTCGTTAACTTTTTACTTCCAAACCAATAGACTTTAATACGGTTTTTGGTAATATCTTATTTTCTTATTATCTTATAATCTATTAATCTATATAATAGAAATACTTATTATAAAGCTGAAGAGTTTGTTTGTTTGTTTGATAGATTGATTGACTAATTGATTGTTTGATTGATGGATTGATTGATTGATTGACTGATTGATTGATTGTTTGATTGATTGATTGTTTGTTTGTTTGTTTGTTTGTTTGTTTGTTTGTTGGTTGGTTGGTTGGTTCGTTCGTTTGTTCGTTCGTTCGTTTGTTTGTTTAAACGCGCAAATCTGAGGAAGTACTGGTTCAAATTGAAAAATTATCTTTGTGTTGGATAGTCCATTTATCGAGGAAGGCTATAGGCTATACTACATCACGCTACGACCAATAGGAGTGGAGCATCAATGAAAAATGTTGCAAAACGGGAAAAATTATTCCTTTTGAGAGCTTCCGTCGCGCGCGCTGATTGATTTGATGATTGATTGAATGATTGATTCATTGATTGTTTGTTTGTTTGTTTGTTGGTTGGTTGGTTGGTTGATTGGTTGGTTGGTTGGTTCGTTCGTTCGTTTGTTTGTTTGAATTTGTTAATCTCTGAAACTACCAGTCGGATTTGAAAAATTCTTTTTGCCTTTGATAGCCTGATTCTAGCGGAGAGTTATAGGCTATATACATGAAAACGAACTGTCTGTCTATTCGAGCAAATCGGCTTCGGCCAAAACGGCTTATCCGATTTTGATGAAACTTTACACATGATAACATGATGTAATCTTTTGACTACACCCTTTCCATATGTGACATACAGAACTTTTTGTATGTCTGTCTGTACGTCCATATGTCTAAACCTATTTATATGAAACATCAATGAATATGAAAAGAAGGTCGTTAAAACTAACAAAGTTGCTTTTTGTCCGTCTGTCTGTCTGTACGTGTATCTGTCTATTTGAACTAATCTCCAAAACGGCTAAACAGATTTTAAGGAAACTTTGCAGACGGGAAAGAAGGTTGTCAAGATATTTGACATTAGCTACCTACTTTTTGTCCGTCTGTTTGTCTGTACGTCTATTCAATTCAATTTTATCTATTCGAGCTAATTTCCAATACGGCTGAACAGATTTTAATGAAACTTTGCAGACGTGAAAGAATATTGTCAAGAGTGTCATAAGCTACTTTTTGTGTTTGTCTGTCTGTCTATCTGTCTGTCGTTTGTCCTCACTGATCTAGCAACGTACAGCCGAAAGTACTAAGTCTAGGAAGCTTAAATTTGGAACATAAGTTTATTTTATAACGTGAGCATTATAAAGTTAAGAAAGGTTTTTTTAGAAATTTCAAACTTAAGGATGGGAATGGAGGGACTTAAATAATGACGTGTTTCAGGGTTTTTAGATTTTCACATTTTAAGAGTGGGAAACGGGAGATGAAAAATTGTATCGGTTTTTTAAAGGGTGGAAGGGGAATGAAAATTGAAAGTTTGAATGGGTGTGACCAAAATTGGTTCCAGCAAAAAGTACGTATAAACCATCTCGAACGTTAATAGTACCTATAACAGGAATTTGTAGTCTACGCAAGCGAAGCTGCGGGCGGTCGCTATACCTACATAAAACTGTTACAAAAAAAAAATACTGGTTGATTTATCATGTAAATGTTTTGTCTAAGTTCCTCAAGTATCGCATAGCATCTTATTAAAAAATATGTTATGTTATAAACATAAAGGAGATTTATTTGAATCTAAAAATGCTAGTTTTTGTAAGGTAACAATTCACATTATATAAATAATATAATCTGCCTTTTAACTAAAAGGTACAAAAGGCAAAAAAACTATTTAGCTTATTAGTCAATTATAATATAAGTTAATATTTAATTTAATTTATCAGTTTCTAAGTAATCACTTTTTTGTTCTAGTGGATGAATATATCACAATAGCAAAAGAGAAATATGGTTACAATGGGGAACAAGCATTGGGAATGCTGTTTTGGCACAAACATGATCTGTCTCGTGCATCATTGGATTTAGCTAACTTCACACCTTTCCCTGATGAGTGGACGGCTGAGGACAAAGTGCTGTTTGAACAGGCTTTTCAGTTTCATGGAAAAAGTTTCCACAGGATAAGGCAGATGGTAAGTTAAAAAAATTGGGTTCATATAGGATCACTCTAGTGCGTCTGTCTTTTTTCAAGGCTTTATTCATCTGTTTTTAATTGCATAATGTCAAATGAAAATTTTCATTTTGAAAAATACGAATATTTTTTATTCCTAATTTGAAAATGCATTATTTTATAAACATAAAAATTGTTCCCTTCGTCTCTGAAACTATCGAGCCTTAAATAAAAATCAACGGATCTCCTGCTTTGAACGACATTGAAAATGAACCTAGCGGAATAAAGTAAACACACATATTTTGGATAATATTTTTCGAAATAAAATTTTTTTGCAATAAAAATAACACAACTATATCTGAATAAGCTTAAAACTTCGAAATATAACATTCTGTACGACATTTCGATCGAACAAACCGAATTAGTACGAAATGTAACACCAATGCATATCCAACTTCCAACTAAGGGCACCCTTAACCACTACTTCCGGTTGTCCGATTCTAACAATTTTAGTCTTAATCGATCTCCCGTTTAATTACCCCGAGCCTTTTTTTATTTTTTTCTTATTCGGACCTAGTCTCGAGATATCGGGCTCCTAAAATGAAAATCTGGGAAAAAATTGCTATTTTTTTCGTTTTTTGCTGATATTTTTTTTGTTTTTGAACTTTTTCCAAATTATCTTTTGCCATCTGGTAGAGCTCGCCGAGCTGCGTCTTTTGACACGTTCATCCCGTTATCTCGAAAACTCTTCGTGCAATCTGCCTGTCTCACAAAACTCCCAAATGACTCCCTATACTCCAACGAAATGAAAGTCATTTCCAATGACAAAAAAAACTTCAAATCGTGCATAAAACTTTTTGGATGCAATTATGTAGTGTACAACTACATAATTGCATCCAAAAAATAATAGTGATCGGCATGATGTTAATACAAGAAGCAAAGATAAATTTGCTGATCATTTCACCCGCCTCAATAATGTCATAAAATAGTTAAAAGGGCAATGTATACGCTTTTATAATAAGATCCCAGTTGATATTCAAGATTTACCCTTCAACAAATTTAAAACTACACTAAAACAAAAACTTTATGCAAAAGCTTATTTTAAAGTATCGGCCCATTTAGATGATAAAAATCCATGGGTGTAGATAGTTTGCCTATTGGTTTGTTTCCATAATATTAATCTTTTAACTAGTCATCAGTCATTATCAATCAATTGCCTCTGTTAATTAAATGGTTTGTGATCTTCAATCTGACCAAATATGGTTAATGTGTAGTGAATAGGTTACGATAGTTTGAACGAATTGATTGATTGATTTACTGATTAAGCACTTATCAAAAGTTTGTTAAAAACAATTGTTTACAGTTTTTTTTTAAGAAAGAGCGTCCCTCAGTGCCTTGCGTATATTTCTGAGAAGCACCAGCTTTTATTTGAATACACTTTTGTAGGGACATTCTCTCACGAAGTAATAAATTCACTTTTGTTACGTATTTCCGTATTTCAAGATTACCTATGTTATATAACTACGAAATAAAGATATTCGATTGATTGAGTCAGATTATGTTTTTTTTTTTTTAATATCTTAACAAAGAGTTTTGTACCTAGTCATAGTTTCGTTCGTTTCCAACTGATTAAGTTATTATTCAGTATAAACAGTTTCTTTTTCGTTAAAGGAACAGACAGTTTTGATGAAATGTTTAACTGACTGCAGGCTGACACAGGAAAGACAGTGACATACATAATTTAATAAATTAAAATACTTTAATACCTATGAATGCAACAAAGTGACTTTCTTTTTGTCTTCACTTCTGGTAATATTTATATTGTAGCATTCTAACAGGTCTTGTAGTAGTCAATGGCCGTTTGTATAATTTCCCATGGAACAGTACATATTCTCCGTTACGGTGCTATCATAAGAGAACAAAATGTATGGAGTCACAATAAAACATTTTCTCCCCTCCACAGTAACGACATGCCTCGGACGATCAATTAAATAATTAACACATTCATGTATTTTTTCATATTTTGCCAAACAGGACGGCGCCTTTATCTTATGGCAAAATATAAAATACCTAAAGTACTTGAGCATAGTAGGTACCTAACAATGTTTATTTATATACGTAGCTACACATATAGTAATATTTATTTTATTTGTTTGTACTGCGTGGTAAAAATGAATGATTAAGATGGATTATTTGTCTGTTTTTTTGAACAAAACAAAATTATTGTCACCCTACAAAGAAAGTGACAAAGGGACTCTGACCTCGCTAACTCATCTCCTCGTTTCACAAAGCCAAGTGCACAGTCCTGAACCTAATATTACGTCCACGCATTATATTCATACACCATAAGAGAATAATAAAAAAACGATAATAGTGGCAACCGTGTGACAAGACTGTGTCAAAATATGTTCTTCACTTATCAAAACTATACTGTGAGTGATCACTACTTGTGTGATAAGTGACCTAAATGATTGTGAATGGCAACCACAAATGTCAATGATGACAGCAATGAAAATGTTTAGGCCATTATCGAAGATGTTTAATCTCCAAGAAATTTATTTTTAGAATTTAAATTGTTTTTACTAAATTAACCAGCAAAAAATATTTCAATATTAATTATCGATAATTATAAGTCCGGTAACAAAAACAACAGTTTTATCAATAAAAGGCATTTTTTTACAGTATACATGAGTAATATTAATATTATTTTTTTTATTCTATTGTACGTAAGTTAAATATATTTAATTAATAACTTTTCCAAAGAAAAACCTTGCATTTCTTTTGTGTTCGGTCCAGAATTACTTGCGTTGGGAAAACCCTCATAAATGGTAACCCTAATTTGAGTAATAAATATTGCAAATGAATGCATCCATTATAAATGATTCATAGATGCGTTCAAAACACAATGTGAACATTATTTTCAATAGTCATTTTCTATTTTTCACATACTTTTAGAAAAATGAAGTAGCTAAAAAACGCTGCTTCACAAAGAGTATCAACATATATGGTTTTTATCTCAAGTACATTTCCTAGCGCAGGATGGGCATCATCCTTTCATTCAGGTTGATAACATACTAGGTGGTGTGATGGTTTATAGTATGAAACCCTTTCCATGCGATGCCGACTCTCACCTGTCCGGTTTATTTTATTAGAGATGCTATCATCAAGCATAGCTGAAGGAAAGGAAAAAATTACTTGTCAGCAATAAGGGCTGATGTAAATTGATGAAATGCGTGATGATATAATAGATGATGGGTCTAAATTTACTGCTAGATTGGCATGAAACTTGAATGAAAATGGTGTTTACAGCACTGATTTTGAGTGTCACTTGGGCCAGTGACTATGTTAATGTCAATCTATCTTAATTGACCATTCCCAAATTTTTGAACAAAAGTCCGTTATTTAAAAAAAAAATTGTTTTGTTTTGTTTAGCTACCTGACAAGACCATAGCGTCCCTTGTCAAATATTACTATTCATGGAAGAAGACAAGAGCAAGAACCTCCCTCATGGACATGGCTGGTGAGGGTCGCATAGCTACAGGTTCAGGCACAGGCAAACGAGACTCAGGTGCCTCTGAACCGGGAAATTCAGACAAGGAATCGGACAATGATGAAAAGGTATATTTTATAAAAAAAAATATTATATCATCTATACAGAACCGTAGTAGTAGGTAATAACCACATTAAAGCGACACAGATGTTTACATCCGAAATTGTAATGAGTTTCTTTTTAATTAAATCAACAGAAACTTCAAGGTTAGACAACTTTTTAATTAACCTCATGGGGTGGTGTGAATACCACACAAAAGCGGCAAGAACGCTTTTTTAATTCAGCCAAAAACTTAATACTATCAGGTGTTAGGGCTGTGTGGTGTAAGTGATGCTTTTATGTAGTTATTATTTACTCTTGTAACAGAACATCACTCATATGAAGTATTGATACAATTTATAGTTAGTATTTACCGATGTAGCATTATCTGGATTGTCCATGTTAGAATTTATAAAGGAGAACAGTGTTGTACTTTTACAATAAAAAAAAAATAGTGCTAACTTTTCACTATAATTCTTATGAAATTTTAAAATTTTTCATAAATCACAATACAAATTTGGAATAAATATATGTGAGTGTATAACGCGAATCGAACTTTATGGCCGATCTGAATACGAAGCGAATGCGAGTTTGTGGTAGTACGGCATCCTCGCTCTCGCCAGCTGATACCTAAAATTTGTCACTCATGCCTATGTTCGGATCGGTCATAAAGTTTGACGAAATCTATAACACGAATGTGTTGTGGCCAAAACAGAAGTGGACTATCCACCGTGGTATAGTGCGCGGGAGTGGAAACGCCGGCGGGCCGTCGCGCGCCGCCGGGCTGCAGTCCGCGCAGGTGGGTCTCTCATACCACCATGACGATTCCTTTCATCATCATACAGTTTTCCACATCTAAGCAGTGCCGGTTTTAGCATATAGACGTCTATTTTAATAAAAACCACAGTTCTAATGCCGACATTGCCTTTCATTGTCATTAGACGTCATCTTCATCAGCTTGCCTGACTCACTCCCAAGATGCTTAGATAACCCTTCCAAAACCAAAATGTAGCCTTGATAAAAAATTGCGTGCAATTAAAACATCCTTAAAGACCTTGTTTTCTAGCGTAGCATAGTTGATTATAGTAAAATGTTTGATTTTCTTTGTTTCCTAAGTGGGTTTATAGTGTGTCATGCTGGCTTAAACCTGATTCTTATATTGTGTCATATTGATGTCAATCATGCTTTACATAGAGATTTTTTATGTACCTATCTAAAGTTTCATTCATATTCAGTTTGATATAGTTGCATTCACAAATATTTACAAAATTATCGTTTTTGTGCATCTATCACCACCGCTTTATGTTTTATCAGCTCTGCATTATCTTCAAAGTTCATTCATACATTGTCCTCCTTTACAGATTCATCTATATAACACTTCTTGAATGTTAACTGTGTGCAATGCTGTCATTGTTATAAGCACCTTCTTTTCGCGTGTTTTTAATTTCATATTTTATTTTTATGTTATGTTATTTTTATTTTAAGTAACATACTGGTAATAGTAATTACATATACATTTCTATATAGTCAAATTCGTAATATTGATTATAAAATAAACATAATAGAATGTCTACTATTTATTATAACTGTAATAAATGAGTCCTTTCTATCCATTTCCTATCCGAACCATGCACCCCGCATGCTTCCTTTAAACCAGCCCAATTTATCGAGTAAATTTGTCGCCCGTCGTATATGTGTGCAGAATATAATATAGTACAAATGGGTCGATTTAAACGGAGCGTGTGAGGGGTTAGCGCTCTCGGTTCAGCTTGTAAAGCGTGGTGATTGGGGTTGGTTCAGGGCGATGGAGGTGGCGACGCTGGCGGCAAATGGTGCACCGTGTGCGGCATCCTCTGCACGCAGACTACACCGCACAACGCGCACAAACTCTGCCAAGCTTGCCTCGTACACGCCAGGTCCGTACCCTTTCCCTCGCAACTGATGCGACTTCCGCGGCTCCTGGCACGGTACTGACGTGGACCCTGGTGTGACAGACGCACGGGTACGATGCGGCCGCTGTGTGGTCCGTCTGGCCGTCGCGGACCCGGCAGCAAGCAGCAGCGCTACAAGCACAGGCTGCCGCGCGGCATTTACATCAATCACGATGATCTCGTCGCGATGGCGACCGGGCCGCAGCCTGGTGACGCGCTGACAGCCGGCCAACCCCTCCAGCCCGGCTTGGTCAATCAGGGCGAGGCGTTGCTCAAAGCGATGGACAGAGAGATTATATCGTTCAAGAGACAAGTAAGACTATATAAACGACAGCGATGAGCTCGGTCCGTTTTCATTGATTGATTTTGCTATCTAGACGCGCGTTACACTCACACTCGTGCGGCCGAGAGCATTTGCTAGTTTTGCGTTTTGTATCTTAGGTGATGTGGCAAGGCACGCGGTGTGTGTGTTAACGTGCTGCTGACGATCCTCGCCTTCGGTCGTCATAGAAGTAGAACCTGTCTTGTGTTGTTTGGCTAATGTATTCTGCACACATTACATTTTTCTTGGTATTTATGAAGTTGAATCCTGGTGACCTTTGTGTTTGCATATTATTTTTATGTTTTGCCCAATCACAATGGTATTCATTTTGCTTGTAAGTATAAAACCGACTAATACATAATGGACAATCCAGATATGCGCATTTTTATCTGGGCTTGCGATTTGACTAGCTAATATAGTTTTAATAGTATATGTAGAGTGGTAGTCAATGTTGCTCCCTCTCATAGAAGCTTAAAACGATTTGATAAAGAAAAAAAAAATTGGCTTTGTCAGTTTGTTTTTAAGCAGCTCATGCTTTAAGGTCAAAAATTTTTACTCCAGTCTTAGAGTATGAAGCGTTAAGCCCGTAACCCTTCTCCATTATTTTCTATCATGTCTATAGGTGCAGCAAAACAAGCAACAACTGAGTGCTTTGAAACGCAAAGTTGGCGACACAGGTGTGGAGGACTTAAGGCCTGGAGAACCTCCGGCAAAAGTGAATTCACGATGGACTAATGATGAACTCCTGATGGCTGTTACTGCTGTTCGGAAGTATGGTGGGTAGCTAATAAATTACAATTAAACCATTATGATTCTTCTTGGCTTAAAATTTAAAAAAATAAATTCAATGTTATTTCGAATTCCAGTATGACCTACTTACCTTATGTTTGCTTTTGGAAGCTTTTCCGAAAGGAGAGAATATACATTTTTACAATTAGGCTATAAAAGGGTTTCAACTGTAATTTTTTTTTGTTTCTATGTTGTGCATCTTTACTCATTTTGTAAAAAATAAGATTCTGACACTCTTCATCATTAAAATGAAGAAATTCAGTCTTACAACTGTGTACATGTCAACAGGTAAGGATTTCCAAGCGATAGCAGAGACCCTCGGCACCAAGACTGAAGCTCATGTGCGCACGTTTTTCATATCCTACCGACGCCGGTACAATTTGGACGCGGTGCTGCGGGAGCACGAGGCGGAACGAGGGGCCGCCAATCACATCGATGCTGCTGGTACGATCGATTACTGCTACTTACAGTACAACGCACGGATCTTTGCCGCTTTGATTTGCGAGCGAATAATTCTATGCGCAGGTAGGGCAGCAAGGGGTAGTAGTGGGTCACGGATCCCACGCGCCGCGTCCATGGCTCCACTACGCGATCTCTCTTTTATCTCCTCCGCACTCCTATTTTATGCTATTGCGACGCTTCCTGTTAATTACTTCACAGCGGCAAAGATTTATGCATTGTACTGTATCTTATACACAAGCGCTCAGGCATAATGGAGCAGTTCAACGTTTGGGCGTTACGTTCGTACCGTCGCGTCGATGTCGCCATCTCTTCGTCTCATGTTGTATGCATTATAGTTTATATATGGCTGTTCCGCTTTGCCTGTTCGATATTTTGCTACGTTACCAAAATATATGTGAACTTGCATGAACATGGTCAGGAACTCACTGCTTTTCCTTTCCTGCCTCTGCTGCCTGATAGGCATTTGGCAAATGGAAGACAGCGCATTTAGACTTATCTGAAGTTCGCAGATAAATCGATCTCTGTATCAAGCAGACCAGGTTAATATGAACAGGGAGAGTCTGCATGTCTGGTTTCTTTGTATTCCAACTATTCCACATAGAATCAAAATCTATGTGGACTACCACAGTCAGTCCACAAAAATATTATTTTTATGATATGACAACAAATTAATGCTATTAAGATTGTTCCCTTTACTTGGGCTCTGAGACATTGCTTCTTGCCAAATTTCATAATTGTAGGTCAACGGGAAGTACCCTATAGGTTTCGATTTATTTACGAGAGTCAAAATATGGGGCATAATTGACCGTATTTTGTCATTGCGTTTACTAAGCCTTAAGTTTTTTTACTGCTTCAAGGAACCGTAGACTTAAAGTGCCTGTAAGTTTTCTATAGGTAATTATTAAAACTAGTGTTTGTGAGAACGTTCGGACGATCGCAGTGCGCGTAGAGATACGGGCCCAACGGGAATTAAAAAACCTTGGTTCGTAATAATGTCTGGAATCTATTATTTACAACTTTAGTACAAATACCAACTTTGCGTTATTTTTATTATTTACCCAATAAAAATATCACTACATTTTAGTATGTCTAGTACGTACTAAAATGTAGTGATATTTTATAAAATGTTCAAATGTAATGAAAACACAACGCTAATCAATAAACAAAAGACTGACTATGTAAAAAGAATGTCTTATGTTTTTTAAAATAAAATTGATTTGAATTTAGAATTCACAGCCAATCAAATTATTTTTTTCGTATGAAATGGCCAGTACTGAAGAACGGCAACTTCATAGGTTAAGACCTAATAGTAAATAGATGCTGGAAAGCAGGCAAAAGTTAATATGTATGGCAAATACTAGCCTGTCTGCTTTTCCATTCATAACTCGAAAATTGTCAACCTGAATTGATCCGAGTTTGCTATATTTTAAATGATTTATTCCTGATAATTGTTCAACTGATCCTGTCAAGGTTTTATACCTGTAAATAAAAACCAACAATATTTTATTTAAAAAAAAAAAAAAAAAAAACTAATATTGTTAACAGGTACCACAAGCACGGAAGGCAATGAAAGCGCGGCAGACACAAACGGTGCTAACTCGTCTCCACAGAACACCAAGGAGGAAAAGGTTAGTTTACAGAAATATATAATTTGTAGGCTAAAATTTTTTATTATTGTAAATATATTGTTCTTGTATGTATTATTAAAATTATGTACTAATAAATACCACTATGTGATATATATGTAATTTAAAACATTTATACATAACCACAGCATTAAACACATCGTATTTCAAAAAAATCCGACTTGATGTAATATATAAACCAAAATACTTTAGATTTGATTTGGGAGGCTTTTCTCCAATCTATACTAATATTATAAAGCTGAAGAGTTTGTTTGTTTGTTTGTTTGTTTGTTTGTTTGTTTGTTTGTTTGTTTGTTTGTTTGTTTGTTTGTTTGTTTGTTTGTTTGTTTGTTTGTTTGTTTGTTTGTTTGTTTGTTTGTTTGTTTGTTTGTTTGTTTGTTTGTTTGTTTGTTTGTTTAAACGCGCAAATCTCAGGAACTACTGGTTTGAATCGAGAAATTCTTTTTGTGTTGGATAGTCCATTTATCGAGGAAGACTATAGGCTATTATTACATTACGCTACGACCAATAGGAGCTGAGCATCAATGGAAAATGTTGCAAAAACGGGAAAAATTATTCCTTTTGAGAACTTCCGTTACGCGCGCTGCGTAAACGGTTGATGTTAAGCAAAAATCATGTATTACGGAATTCTTCCCTTTAAAAGTTCTAACCAAAAGTCCGCGACAGCATATGTATACCTTCTAAGATTGACTTATCATCTTTTTTTATGGCAATTAAATTTGTTGCTAGACGCGCCAGAGAATTCCTTTGTTTAGATGATGACGATGATACCGTAGTGTAATGTGTAATGATACTATATGGTTGGACTAGCGACCCACCCCGACTTCGCACGGATGCAATTTACTAATGCGTGGAACGGGAAGAGGAACGTTTCTGTAGTCCACCCGGGCGAAGCCGGGTACGACCGCTAGTAATGGAGAAGACGAAGAAATAATTGGTATAATACCTACTCAATATAGAATTAAAAACACGTGTCCCGCAGACCGAAGTGGACAGCGAGGGTGTCGCCCTCGGAGCACTCGCCGAACAGGGCGGAGCGCCCACCACGCCGCCCAAGCCGAAAGGAGCCAAGTGATGCGCGCTTGCCTCACGTTGAAAAATTAAGCCGTAACGCCGCCATATTGTATGGACATTTATTTTATGATTTTTACTATAATGTATTGATATTTATGGTCTAAGTATTGATAGAATAAATTAAGGCCTTAAAAATCTCTGTCTGTACCGTAATAATAAACAGAATCGTCGCTCATGTGGTGACCTCAAAATGGCATTGGGTCCATCAATATAAGTGTGATCAAATAGTACATTATGATGCAAGTATGGTAAGCTGCACGTCGGCATGCATGTATGGCAATTTGAGGGGCTTATAGCCACGAGGCGAAGCCGAGTACTTATAATAAACCGATGACTATAATAGCCAGCTTACTGAGTACGAGCATCATACGACGTTTTTCAATACATTTGCGACTAAAATTAGGTAGATACTCCAAATGTAATAATGGCAAGAAATAAGGGCGGAAGCGGGCTGCTTTAGGTACACGGTTTACGCATGCGTTACAAACAGAATGATCGTTTGTGATTGGTGTAAAGTAAGAAGGCTTAGTACTGTAAAATACAACATTACGGTACAAGTTTCGATGTCATAAAGACAGTATTCATAGCAAATGTATTGAAAAATATATTAAGATTATTGCATGGTAAAAATTTTAAGTTGCAGTTGAAATTTTTTAATGTATTGAGATTATATAGCATAATCTAATAATTATTTTAACATAATGAAGTAGAAATCGTCCAACCTACAAACCAAATACAATATTTCTTGGCAAAAATACAAAATCTGTAATTTATTATCTGTCATCTAATTAATTTACTTATATATACAACGCGAACTTTTATTCATCGAGAAAATCATCCCTGTTGATTGTTCAGTAAAGTAATTCAACGTGTTGTTGTCAAGTGGTTAGAATCGATTTACAGTACAACGCACAGATTTTTGCCGTTGTGATTTGCCTGCGAATGACTCAATGCGCAGGTATAGCCGCGTAGTAGGAGGCGGAAGCCGCGCGCGCGAGTGAGTAGCGCGAGCTATCCGACCTCTCCTTCATCTTCTCCGCGCTACTATGCTATGTTACTGCAACGCTTTCTGTAAATTAGTTCACAGCGGCAAAAATCCGTGCGTAATACTGTACTATATTTTTATAGACCTCTTTTTTTTTTTGTAATTATGAAATAGTCTCACCAAGAAAAAAATTACGTATGGCCTATGCGAACGCGGGCTTAGAGACGTAGCGTGGTAGCAACGCGCGGGAATATCGTCTCATAAGAGAAGAAAAAATACATGTTGCTTAATATTTTTATTAAACATGTTTATATTTTAAATTATACGTAATTTTTAATATTACATAGTATTGGATCTACTATTCTGCTTAATTAAATGCATTTATTGTGCTCAGTTTACAAACAAAACAATATAACATGAAATTGAATAACATAATGTTATTTTCGTTGTTATGTTGTCAATGTTGGACTTCTCTAAGTCTTATACTGCATAACGAAGTTCTATAAACGTTCTACGAAATTTGTAGCCTGCAAATAAAAACAAATTACCTTGCATTATAAATTAGTTTATTATTAATATTATTATAATTAATAATGTTATATTAATATAATTATTGAATTATGACACTCTGCAGTCGAGCCGTTATCATTATCGGTATGCTATGAGCTCTTCAAATTTTTATTTGCTGGCAAACAAGAAGGTATATCAAGATTTTTAAAGCATGTCCAAAGAGTAGTTCCAAACCCCAGCAGGTATCGCATAACGATGCATCTCCCTAGACAGGAGTATGAAATGAGAGGGCAAGGGTGTACATATCGCATTCAGGCCGCTCGCGACCCCTCAGTCCCACATCCGCGACGCCTAGCCCCTTGAATTACATCAATATTTCACCTAGAATGATGCACAAGTTATGTGGCATCGCTGTAATATCTCAAGTATCACTTTATATTATTTGAACATTCAAATGAAGCGCAAAAATGCAGTATGATTTTCGAAATTTACTCAGAAAATTGTTTGCATTGATGACGAACTTACAAAAGTTACTACTTTTTTACTTTAGTGGAAATTATTTGAAGAGTAACAAATCTTTTTAGAACACTGAGCTGAGAAATGTATATCTTAATAGAGCAAGCTGTTCATTTTTATTGCAATCTATAGAGTGTATCACAACCGTAACCTTTTAGCAAATAATTGCTATTCGTTATTGTACTCATTACAATATCTAATAAATAGACAAATACAAATACTTTACAAACGTATCATTTGTTTTGAAGGAAATATTTAGCTTAACATGATTCGCCGTTCAATTAGTACACACTTACTATATTGAGATATATTTTTTAGCTCGGTGCTTTAGAAGAAAAATGTTACAATAGAATTCTACTAAATCAGTAGAAAATTTTGTTCAGAGTATAAAATGGTGATAATTACCACAGTGAAGGAAGATCCTAAAAAATACGCATATACATATTTATAAATATTACACCCGTGTCAATCGCATAGTGCTTTCAACTATGCATTTACGCCTACATGCAGAAAATAAGCGATCTGCTGATTTGGAATAGATTATAGTGATGTGATAGTTGAAATAATTTGATTAGTGCATTGGAAATGTTCGTTAATATTAAATATCCAGACCCAACCCAGATTAAATTTTTGGAATTGAAAACCAAATCTTTGGAATATCTAGTAAACTTATTGTGTTTGTTGGATAATTAGAAAGATGTAGGAATACGATGGGATTGCGGAGACGCGTGATCTAGCATTAAAACATTTTTTGTAAAACAAAGTTTAAATGGCGCTAAAAACTAAAGTCTCGAAGCAGATGTCGCTACTGTTGTGTGGTCCTAAATTCTGCAACTTTGCTTGTCAGTCACTTGTCAGTGTTTAATAAATACATAGGTTTCTAAGATAATAATAGAACATTTATTAGTCTACAAGTTTCATAATATTCATCCGGTTTAAAGGTATATCCAAATAATTTCGATGTATCTTTGACATAATTTTTTTCCTTCGTAGAGCTTTTTCACATAGTTTTCAACAAATAGCTTCCATCGGAAATACGTGGATTTATATATTTTTATAACCATTAGCTGCACAATACGTAATTTTTAAAACTATCTGTAAAAAACGTTTTGCCTTGTAAATATTTGACAGTTATATGTCAAATTATAGGAGCATTCATTGCTATATGCAGAAAACGCCATTAGTTAAGAAGAAGAAAAATCACCCAACAATGGTGACCTCTTCTGAAGCGAGCAAATGACAGTTTTTATCCCCTTTGGCGCCATTAGTGTTGACTCAAACTTAAATAATACTCCATAGTGTTTTCTATTCCTTTAATAAAAAAAAAAAGAAATAATTATTTTGTCCAAACATGAAAATTACTTTATTTTATCAGGTATATGCATAGAGTGAATAAATTTGACAGCAGCGTTTGGTTTTAATAGTCTTAAATGTCACGTCACAGTATCGAAAAATGTAAAACGCAATTACGCGGGGATGAAGACCGGCGCACGGGGACCTCGCGTGGGCAGAAACTCGTCTTCTTGCACCAGCTAACTAGATTAAGAGTGGTTAAACGGTACTCGCAGAAGGCGGCTTCTAGTCGATTAGTACTTTTATGGGTATATGGTACTGCGTCATCAAGGAATGAATGAGTTGACGCGTGTGAAACTACAGAAATCTAACCAGATAGGTAAATAAAAAAGTTTTCGGGTCTTCTGCTTCTATTTCGGAAGGAATATCGTTCATCTTCATACTTGCGGCTGTACCGCGATTCACATCTATTTTATTTGGAATACCAATACCATTACTATTATCGTGAGACTGTGAGAGTGTGGCGACAGTTCAAGGCGAGCATTCTATTTTTTCACCCTCATGCTGAGGGTAGGCCTAAGCCCCTGCAGTGGGGCATAATGGGCTGGTATGGTATTCCATTTTTATTATACTAGAAGATAATGAATTTATGAATGTTGGCGTTTTCAATTAACATGTAAGTGTGAACGTGAAAAATGTAGAAGAGAAGGACGGAGAATGGTCGCCGTTTATAATCTTTATCTGCTTGTATAATTGTACTTATTTAAACGTATTTATATTTCTATGTATAAAACAAACTGTTTATTTTCTCATGGTTTAGCTTGTCAACTATAAACACTTTTCGAAACGTAGTCGGTAGATTTTTATTGAGGAGCGCAAGCGCCCTGGCAGGAGCTTTGATGAAAAGAGCTGATTCAGCCTAAAATACACTCAGACAGACCTCTGTTGCGCCGCGGCGATGAAAGGAAGCTCAGAAATTATTTCATCCAATTTGTTATGTTTATGTATTTCGAAATTGAGTGGATAATCTACGAAGTTTTCTAGAAATCACTCTGAGTGGATAATCTACGAAGTTTTCTAGAAATCACTCAGTTTCAATGTTCTATACTCTAACAGTATTCAACTGGTAGACTATGCCGTCCATTAGCAGCTACTCAAAATTGATGATTCTGGCACTAGGTGCTTATTGTTTTGTGGTCTCTATTACTTTAGAATGTATACTATAATCAGCTCGGTGTGCCACACTATGAGCTTCGATTTCCGTAATACGAACATTTCCGATGTGTCTAATATGGTTGACTACAGCTGAAAGGAACTGTTCCTAGAGCTTATTATTTTGACAGTGTGAAGTGTGTGACTCATAATCGGCATAAGAACAATGTTATTTTAGTTATTATGGTTTTTGTAATTTTTATTTGGACAATTTCAAATAATTTTTATTTTTGCATCTCTTATATAGATAATATAGTAGTAAATATAAAATGATAACGTACATGGCGGCGAATTAATCATAATACACATATGATATAGATGCCTTGAGATGGAAGTTCTGTATACGCTTCGGGAAAGCATTATGTTTATATAGAGTGTAAATAACGTTTTTATCCATATATATATACATAGGTATATGTATAAGACATTGTATTATCAAAGGTCAGCGTGTGGTAATACGAATTTTTAGTTAAGCCATATTTTTCTTCTGTTTTCCATTAGTTTATGAATTCGAAGTCTATTTCAAGAATTTAGGATTGAGGCTAAATGGCTAACCCAAAAGTTAAACGACTATCTCGGTTATCACACAAGCTATAACAATCATTAAAAATGTTACAACCGTTATGAAACTTTTAGATGATTTATAAGTTTCTTGTCATTAGTATCACTGTAAAATAAATTGGTATGTGTATAGTACACGTACAACAAATAACATCTGTACAGAAGCTGTATAAGAGTTATACAGAGGCTGTATAAGAGTTATACAGAGGCTGTATAAGAGTTATACAGAGGCTGTATAAGAGTTATACAGAGGCTGTATAAGAGTTATACAGACGTTATAATGACAATGGTTGTAAGATTTGTGCCATTTTTAGAGTACCGTAGCTAAATGGCTAAAAAACCGAACCCTTACAATTTTGTCCTGTCTGTCTGTCACGGCTGTTTTAATCAGAGACTGTTGGCACTATATAGGCTAAATTTGGATGGTAGGTGTAATCTATAATCCACGTACTCTCAGAAAAGTGCTCTATCTGCCAATGAAAGTACTATGAAAATCGGGTCAGCCGTTTTGGAGATAATAATAAATAATATCTGAGACATCACACAGCGCCATCTAGTTCCAAAGTAAGCAGAACTTGCATTATAGGCACTAGACAACTGATATACGTACTTCAATATTCGTTATAATAAATACAGATATAGACATTTTGCACGCAGACCCAGACAAATTATCCCGAACAAACAAACACACAAAAATTTTTGAACTCGTGTTTGGGTTTTGGGTACGGGCAAATAAACATATTAGCACAAGAAAAGTCTGTTTCTAAATCATAGACAGACATTTTAATTTTATTTATTTGCATGGAATAAAGAGATTTTTAATAAAACTTATCAAAATTTTACTTGTTCAAACCAATATCGTTGGTTCCACGATTCAAGTGGAGACATGAGTACTTGAAAATCTTACTGCACCTACTGGTGGAATCAAGCAGTAGAACTAACAGTCCATAATACACTTAATGAAACCTTGGGGAGGAGAAGAGCACTTGCAACTGTGAATGTATGAAAATTTAGCTTAGAAAAATAATTGCAAAACGAATGGAAAAATTCATCGAATCATGTACGCCATGAGTTCGAAGTGTCATACTTGTGCGTGAAAATGGGGCATTGATGTATAGAATTTTAAAATCACATTAATTTCTTGATCCATTTAAATATCCATTTAGCCTTAATTCGTTACACATCATATTCAGCTGGCTGAACGTAGTCCATACTTAAGGATGTGTAGAGCTTACCAAACTAAACAAAAAGTTTCAACTGAGCAGATGGCTCAAATTAACGGTTACAGAGAAAAACGTATTTAAAGTTTGATGTTTTTAATTTTTTATCGTATTTTTTTGAAACTTTTTGTTTAGTTCGGTAAGCTCTACACGCTCTATAAGTTTGGACTACGTTCAGCCGAATACGCGTTATATAATATACCGCGTGATCGAACTAAACAAAAAGTACAAGTGAGCAGATGGCGCAAACTCACGTTTACCGAGAAAAACATGTTTAAAATTTCATTTTCTTTTCGAATTTTTGTTTAGTTCGATACGCTTAAGTTTGGACTGCGTTGTTGAGCCGAACACGCGTATAAGTGGGCTGCACTTGAAATTATACATTACCTATTTTGTAACAGAGCTCGGTCAGATATTTCGATAGGACTTGTTAATTTAAATATATAGTTCGTTTCGATGGTTATGTATTCTTTACATTGTTAGTTCAAAGTTTCAATATTTTTTTTTCATCAGATAATTTTAGTACCTACTTACGGTTCTAGTACAATATAGTTATCGTAAGAAAATATGAGTCGCGCTGAATACAAAATTATTTTAAATTTTTATTTAGGTGCAGCCCGTTTGAGCTTATTTAGTTTTAATTCGAATCTGGTTTGTGAAATGGCATAAATTTATTTTTCATTTTGTCAAATTTTAATGTTAGTCATATATTAGACATTCTTCCTCGTATAATACGTTTATGAGTTACAATCAAATAGAAATGTACTATCTACAGTAATAAAATTAGGTAAATCGACCTCTTGTACATAAAAATTAATAATAAAGAGCTTGCGCGTGTTCCAGTTAACTACGCTAATAAAATAATTGTGAAATATGACGAATAGTTGATTTTAGCGCTCTCAACTGAAGATGCACTGCATAAAGTTGGCTGTTCCTATGGTAGCCACGTGGTGTGGGAGGTGGGAGGGGTAATTCCGCGCTGTCTATTGGTCTTTATTGTTTGTTGAACCAATAGACAGTGCGGAATCACCCTTCCTCCCCCACCACTATGCAGCTGCCGCAAGGAATGCCAACCTTAAGCGATATGTCTCTGGTGAAGTGGGAAATAGTACCGCATTTTATCTAATTATATTGTGTCGTAGAAATGTCACATTGACAGATTCTTTATCCCAGGGAATATTTTTTTATTTGATAAAGGTCTATGAAATTATTCGATATTTAACTGATACATATAAAATTGCGTCAACTTTTTAATAAAAATTATTGTCGCTATAAAATCTAAAATATCATATCAAATTGGTAAAGTAAACTTGTGGCAAGTATACGACCACTATATAAAAAAAGCCAGCTATGTCTAGTGTTTACTCAACCATGCGACTGGTTTAAAGTAGTTATTGACAGCAATAAGTATGTAATATTGTTTGATAAGTATTGTGCAAGTGAATGACATATGAAATAAGAAGTCTTCTTCGGGATGAATTTTTAGTATGCATCAAAATAAGTTCCAATCCACTGAACTTATTTCAGTAACAAATACACAATAAGTTAGCCATGAAAATGACCAGTAGGAATGTTGTCGAACTTGTCAACCTTTTGCAATCCATCCAAATTTTACTGTCTAAAAACTAAACACCATTATTGGTTTCACTTTATAATAGTAGTTAAGTCTGAGATAAACTCGCGTACTTAGGTTCAATGCCTACAACATAGTTTAGATAGGCAAGGAAGAAAAACTTTTGAACAGAAATCAACCTTTTTGTGGAAATTCAGGATTTGATCAGTAGGGTCTGTTGTCCCCTCTTTGAAGGATGGTATTTAAGAATTAATTTGAACATTCTATTATTATTTGTACAATGGGTGTCTTCTACTGTACATATTAGAAGATTAAATAGAAAGCTTTTGTTTAGTCGGTGCAAGTTCAGCTTGAAAGACATCTATGTCCATAAATAGCTTCTTTTTTATATACAAGAGGTATCAAAATAGCTATAGGCAATTAAATATGAATGGAACTCTTAATTAAGTATACTATATATACATTTGTTTGAATAACAGATAAGTATACGCTTTGGCTTTGCCTGGACTGAAATTCAGGCCTGACTTTATGTTGTTGCACTGATGTGAAATGATGATTGAAAAATTCCATATTATTATAGACTGAATATTATGTTATTGATTATATGCGAGTCTCGTGAATATACATATATATCAAAATATATGTAGTTACGAGAATTTCCCATACATTTCTATTTATCTTTTGGAACAAGTCACAAAAAGTTTGTAATCAAGTTGATATATCCATTTAGAGGTCCAGACTTGTAATTTATAGTAATTTTTAATCTTATTAATTTTAAATAAAGCTTAATAAATTTTTAATATAAAATTAGTGTGCATTGTAATTAATATTAATTGATAATGATTTAATGACATACAGAGGTAATATAATTTTCGGCTTTTGACTGTGTAATGCGTTTAAATTAATTTATGTAGAAGAATAATTTAAAAATTAAAATAATTTAGTTTTATCGGTTAACCAAAGAAGTGGTTACCTTATTTGATCGACTGTACTTTTAGTTCGCTAATGCATCATTATGTATTTATTATTCGCTTTAATTGATTATATTTCGAGATTATTTTTATATGGACGAATGCATTGTTTAGTGGCGAAGATGGAGAGAAAAATTGCATTTATCCGTTTTTTTTTTAGTTATGCTTTATATGATGAATATCTAAAGTTTTCTCTACTAAATGATGTGGAGTTATAAAAAATATTAGTCGCCAGAATAATGTCATTAAGATCCGCCTATATCGTTAGCGAAAATCGTACGTGTTTTGAAGCAATAATTATTGGATTTTAAACATATGTTTATGTGTCGATGATTTTTAAGATTTTTATTTTCTTGGTCGTGGGTCTTTCTAGTTAACTGCTTTGTAAATAGGCTTTTGTATTAAAAAAAAAGAAAATTTGTTTTTATTCCTCGCATGTAATAAAATTATTTTTATGTCTATCACTACAGTGATAGTAAAAATGGAATTTTTCAGTAGTCGTTTATTTATTGCCAATAATTACATAGTAGGGATATTAAACAAAATTTATTTTACTAGGTCTCATGTTCTGTATATTAAGGAAATGATTTCATGTTTTTTTTTAATGTTAAGGTTAAGCTCAAAGACCAAGAGTTTGGTCCTGACAGAGTTGTGGCAAAATGTGGGTGGAGATGAGTTTGTAACAAGGATATTAAATAAACCATAAGTATACATTCAAATATTTGTTTTATTTGTATAATTAACCTTTCGATCGCCACAGTCGTCTAGTCGTGACCACCAATGAAACGGCTCACACGCCAACCTTCATACATGACCTACGTTCAAATCCAAATAAATCCTACAATGGAATTTAATTAGTTATCGTTTATATGATATATTAAGGATATTTTCTTCTATCTTTGATATATATATATTTCAATATATTTGCAATGATAATTTTTTTAAATAGACAAGCATATAAATGTGTAATATTTTTAATAGGCCTGAACGGCAGTGTCGTGATATGATGACAGCCAGTGAAGCGATTACTTTTTGCGGTACTACTTACTGTACGACATAATATTATAGTGTGGACCGTTCATTTGGGCTAGTTGGTCATTCCTCCTCTCCCAATCCCAATTCGATGTCACACTATTAGGTTCCTCCCCTAACCACAGGTTTACTTGGCGGTACGTCCGGAATGCATGCTGTTTAACAGCTCCTTCAGTTGGAGGAAGATTTGAGAAATCAGGTTTCATGTTCGCAACTGCTTGGTGGATGATTTGTATAGCGGAACTCATTGAGGGATTTTTCTATGGTTGGAGCGCCGTACATTTCTAGAAGTTGTGAGATTAATATATATTTGTTTAAATACGAGATCCATAACTACGTATCGATAATCACTGGTAAGAAATCTAAATCAGATTTGGTCAAACAGAAGTTAGCTTGCTGTAAAACATAACTTACACCAACACAACACAGATGACAACACAAATAGTATTTTATTCATATTATTTATTCTATTTATTATTCAAAATAGTTTATTAATTTTATACGTTCTTAGTTGACCCACAAAACTTTCTATTTGTACCAAAAATCAATTTATTTTTGTCTAATAGATTCAGAGAAAATAGGCTGTGATCGACGGATAAGCACCAGAAGAGCGATCCTTTATGGGTTCCGTTTTTTCAAATTGGATATACAGAATCCTAAAAATTGTAATTTACTGCCTCAATTTTTTGGCTTACTAAATCGTTCCTATATAATTTATTCATCACTAGTTTGTTGGTTTCGTAAATGTTGACCGCTCAGTTATTAGTAACTCTAACTTAGGTTCTGGTTTCGAACCTCAGGTCTATCATATATTTTTTGAATATTTGTGCCGGGTCATAATCAGTGTTTGTGTTGTCGTTGTTTGTACCCATAACACTTATTACTGATATACCGCACCATGATCCTTATTGAAAACGAAAATAATGTACAACTTTAAAGAAATAAACGTACCTGTATATTTTATTACTACAATCAATAAAAATATTTAACTTTAAATATATCGATTACGTTGTTGGCTACGTACTACCTTCATCGTTTAGGGGCTACATTCTGATCATAAGCAGCAGTGATTTTGTATCAGCTATCTTTTTCTTTCTAATGCTTTATTCTACAAATTCACATTCCTTCTATTCAGTCAAATTTACATTCCTTCTATAACTTTAGTAATTGTTCTGAGTCTATTCTAATATGCACTGAAGCACCTATGCACTGAAGTTGCCATTTACCTATTATAACTTTTGATTAGTTGAAGATTAAGTACAAAAGCTATCAATTTCAGGGAAATTTTATCTTACAACTTTTTTTGTAATGATTGTTCTGAAAAACGACCGGAGGATGCACTAGAAGCAATGTTTGTCAAAAAGAAAGAGGTAAAAATGAATTTTTCGTAAATTATTGATTTTTGAATGTCACGTATATCTCGAAAACCTTTGGAAATTCGACAAATTTGTATAGAAACACTTTTGTAAGAAATTTAATTATCTTTCATTTTCATTCAGAACATATTTTTCTAGAGTCCATCGTTTCCGAGATATAACCGAAAACTCTAAAATAGGCTTGTCTCTCCCCTCCCACCTTAAGCTCACCTCGCAGGGGTGGGGACTCTTAGTATGGTAGTTTACCTATTAACTACATCTGAACCCAAAAACTCTCGCATATTCCATTCACTGTACACCCGTCTTTTGAGCACTCATCGACTGGACCAAATGGGATTAATAAAGAATTGGACGTTTTATTGACATTTGATAGTATAGCGTGACCATAGCGTGAATGAGACCAGGGCCAGACTTCAGTAGGCATAATGCATAATCATACAAACTCTGTCTCTTGTTTGAAAAAAATTAAAATGCTCTTAAAAAAAAGTCAGTGATACACGCTCGATTCACGTCATTATACAACCCTTTGACGTATTAAACATCAATTCATGTTTTCACTATCTTTGTTTATTTATTTATTAACTGTTCCATGAAAACTTAAAAAATAAATAAGTAAGTACTATCATAGTCATCATTTAAGTACCATCGAAGAGAATCGTGCTTCTAAATATTTCTTGAACCTTGTGAGATTTTCATTAAAGACAATATATATCTAGAGATAACAAGTGCGTGAAGGGCCCGTGGTCCCACCGATTTGACCTACTGATAGAACCACGGTATACCTCTATGTACCCGTGGTCCTACTGGACCAAACCCTGAGCGTAAAATGATTCGGAACGTGTTCGGCTTCAAAATTAATTTTATTTGAAAAAGAAAAAAATGTTAAATTTAATTATTTAACAAAAATACAAATAAATATCTATACTATTTAATCGTTCCTAGCCCAGTAGGACCACGGGTACATAGTGGTATGCCGTCGTCCTACCAGTAGGTCAAATCGGTGGGACCACGGGCCCTTCACCAACCAGTCGACCAATCTAGCCTACTATGGCTTGTGTGCTTGTTCTTCAGTAGAGCAAAATCTAACGAACCAATTACATACTTTTGCACTGGCAAAAGTGTTCTTCAAATAAAATGATGGTTAACCAACATCAGACCAATTGATAATGTCGTGATAGCCCAGAACGCAACAAACCTGTCTCAAATTTATAAGGCCCCATAGGGCCATGGTTCGAATCCGGGCGTGTACCAATGAGTTTTTTCTGACTTAAGTACACAATATCACTGACACCGTGCTTCGTAGGGCACGTTAAGCAGTCGGTCCCGGACGATGTCAATAGATGGCGGTCGTTACAGTTCCCAACCCGCAGTGGAGCAGCGTGGTGGACTTAAGCTCCAAGCCCCCCTCCTCAACCTGGGGGAGGCCTAAGCCCTTACAGTGGGGTAAAAATGGGCTGATGAAGTGAAGTGAAGTGAAGACCAATTGATGATCGTAATCATAAATACGAGGAAACCGAGGAAGAAGAACTATGCGTCATAATAATTTCGTTACAGTAACGATAATTTTCGCTGACGTATATATTCCTCGTTTTTTATTGGGGGTCATCCATTGCTCGTTGGGGGTCATCCATTGCTCGACTGACTATGAACATTTTTCTCAGTGTGTGTCTACTGTCTGTCCGTCCTTAATTGTCCCCTGAAATGCTTCTGAACTGTAGGTGTAATCGTCAGTGGACAATATGGACAGTAAGGCGAAGTACCTTTGACGTTACCATTATCTTTGGTCGTTAGATTGAACATCAAAAAGTTAACAGTTTTAACTATTTTACTGAAAATTGTACATAACGAATAATAGCAACGCAATGTTCAAGCTTCCAACAATTGAGCCTGGAATAAAATACTTCAATGTGTATTTTAAAATAGGTACCTATAGGTATAGAAATGTTAACACCCTCATCCCATTACGGCACCGCTTGTCTGTGTTAAGAAAGAAATTAAGCCACTATTTAAAAAGCGGTGTTATCTTTCTAATTAATACTTTCAGTAATACCTTTCGCAAGTATTAACAACAGAAGGTACTCAAACAATGGTGTCCCATGGTTTTATCCTGCCTGCACTCGGGGCGGTGCGTGGTGCCGAAATCATGGACGTGCCCGCCATCACGCAGTTGATCACGGAAAATATTGCCAGGGTATTCTGTTACGAAAATACTTGCGATTTACGTAAGCTTATGTAAGTATCTAATTTTTAATAATTTTGTATGTCTTACGTCGTCTTGTTAATTGGATCGTTCCTGTTTTTTAAACGACGAAAAAAAAAACGAAGGAAGTTCTCAGTTCGACGCGTATATTTTTTTATTTTATTTATGACCAGGCATAACTTTTAGTAGAGTAGTCCGATTTGGATAATTCTGTTTTTATTAGAAAGGGCTTAACCCGAAGTTGGTCCCATATAAAATAAAAAAAAATACTAATACTAATAATATATATTATTAATAATAATAATAATAATATTAATAATAATAACTTAGGGTAGTCCGAATTTGATAATTCTTCTTTATTAGAGTATATATATTCTGTAATTGGTCCGATATATTAAAAAAAAAAATTACAACCCTAAGGGTAGGAAAACAGGGGATGATTGTTCACTCACTGATTGTAATGTATGGCCATGCATAAAGGTAGCTAATTTAAAAGTAATCAAAAATTAAGCATGTAGTTAGTAGATTATAGCCACAAAAAATTATAAAATAAAAACGTTTTAACAAAAAAATTGAACCGCCGTAAATTAAATTAAATTAACCGTAATTAAAGTTTTTTTTCTTCATACAAATAGATTAAATAAGAAGACTATATGTAGTTCGGAACAGGATTGCAGGGCATCCAGTTGAATACGGAAACTGCGTATCAAATACAATTTTTTTTTACAATTTTTAGTTTATGTAATTTAAATTTTCTTTATTGTACTTATTACCGTTTTTACAATAGGTAGAGCAAAAACATAAAATAAAAAAAAAATACGTTTCTTATATGCCCCCATAATTTTTAACTTAAAAAAATATTTGTTAGAATATCCTCCGTAATAACACATATTCTGTGAAAATTTCAATCGACTACCTACTATGGTTCTGAGATACGACCCTTAAAGGTCGGACAGACAGACGACGTAGGCTTAGTAAAAGGCTCCCGGTGACACCCTTTAGGTAAGGAGCCCTAAAATCTAAATAGATACATGTACACACGTATATGCTAGCTAGGTAATTTTTTTTTTCTATGCTATGAGTACAAGGTTACGCATATTTTTTTGTTTTCAGAGAAACAAGTGTGTTGTCTCTCTGTCTTTTGGACGTGAATGACCATTTAGTCGGGTTCTTGGCTGCAAAGGATTATCCACTGATGCCCGCGATGCACCCCGTGGCCTGGGAAGAGTTCATATGGCTGAAATACAAGTATGTTTATTGTAAATTTCAAATTAATTCGTTTCTGCGCTCTATTCTTTAATCGCGCTATCCCTTTTGTTTAATCTAAGCTCTATGATACTCTGTTTTATAAATAAATATGAAGTATGGGGCATTTTATATTATTCGCGAAACCGTCTGTGAGCATTTTTTTCTGAAATTGAATTAAAAAAAAAACAGTAAACTGGTTGAAAATTTAACAATATAGGATATATGGATGGATTAAACAATAATAGAGGCAGTACTGAAAATCAGTTATGCATAGAGACGTTTGTTTGCAGTTCGTAAAGTCCGAAGTCAACGATTAGAATGTACCCAATCTAAAACAAACTCATCAATTTGTTCAACAGAGTCACCGATATGTACTGCCGCAACGCGTTGTTCTTACATATGTTATGCTGGGATCCCGCTTACGGGCGAGAGGCGGTCGATTCTATGCTGCGCCCGATGTTCATGATAGACCCCCACCTCACGTACGTGGCGTTTTTCAAGCACTCGCCCGATTATCCAAGTACGTACTTTCGTGATTTCAGTATAAGTTTCCCGCTTTCAACCCGTTCAAACGGCACAATCGGTCTGCGGTGTCTCGATATAAAGGAATACGGGAACGGGGCGTGCCCCGTATCGGTTCAATACAATAATTCTAAATATGTTGCCGCTAGATCTCGGTTTCCATGCCGTCTGAACACGCTGTTAACAGCAGAGCCTTTTATTCAGTTGTCAATATCGCAAACGTTGAAATGTTTACAGCACTGATCCCAGGGCATGCACGTGCGGAAGTATCATTCCGCAAAGTGGCTTCAACCGAGCGTGGTGCTCCCGATGCGCGACCGCCCGCACTTTACATCGCCAATCGGTCTGGAGTCTGTCCAAGGTTGAGGGTTAGACGAGCTGTGTAAGTGTCTTTGATGTTCTCTACTTTACGGTGAAACGGTAGAGGTTTCAACCTACTCAGAATTTTGTTTTCCAATAAAAATGACACCGTGAATTCTGTCGAATTACCAGTCAGTGTTATATTAAATCAAAAGGTTTCAAATTTTTTTACCTAGTAGTATTTTATATTAATAAACAAATAAAGATAATTGTAAAAATATTTTCCCAAGGATATCCCAAAAATTATTATTATTATAATGTAGAGGCATTTCACTATATTCTTTTTCTCTGCAAAGTACTTTAAAGTGGTGAATCGTTTTGCATCTTTATAATACCTACGATTTAGTTTATAATTTAAAAGATGTTAGCAAACACGGGTAGACCGTAACGAGTTACCACGAAGTCGAAGGCTTGTTTAAAAACGAATTTGAAACGATTTTATATACTAAGGTGATTTATTCACATTTTATTAATATTTCACAATTTATTCATCCAGTTGGGTTACACATTCGCTTGTGTTTAGTCGTATAGTGAAATAAAAAAAACTAATTGCGTTATTGCGTGTTTACTTAGGGTCAAATGGAATATTGTGATTTCTATTCTGTTATCTATCTACACATTCCGTTGTCTTTAGATTTTATTTGTATTCAATCGCTTACAGTGAGGAGGACAACGACGATATTATTCCTATAATCGAACGGCAGTCTGCGCGTTTGAGAGCTTTGTATGGAGAATTTTACGTCAGCGAGCTGGTGGCGAGACACCCGGAGTTGGATAGGGTGCTCCTAGTATGCGAGGTGAGAATTATTAGAGTAGGCTAGTAGGCTATTTAAAAAAATATAATAAATTCATATGAAAGAGTCTTCTAAATGTATCACAACAAGGAAAGCATTCATGAATTTTTTTTTTAACAAAGTTATGAATGTTTAAAATGTCCTGTTAGACAGACAGGAAAATACCGCACAGCGTACCTATGTGTGATATCAGGCCATTTAATATAATATTAAATTTCGTTTTGCAAGAAAGAGACAGATTAAATTTTAATAGCCTAAAGTTTATAATTATATTTTTCAACCGAATATAATTTTATTATACATTTATGAAATGTTTATAAATTTTGTTGTCGTTTTATATTTTTTTTAATAAATTTAATGTATTTAACCTATTTAACTACACATTAACCCAATTGGGTCAGATTGAAAGTCACGAGCCATTTGATTGACAGAGACAATTGATTGATAGTGATTGATGACAATTCAAAAGGTTAATAGTAGTCAAGTACCGTCTTCTTGAAAACACCCTGATTATTTTAAAATATCAATTCAATGTATAGGTTGTATCTTAAAATCAATTATTTAATGTTTTTCACAATCGGAGCTTTCCGTAACTACTGTATTAAAGGCGTAGTACTGTAACTTGTTTAGTTTTATTTATACTTATAAAATTTGTTTAGTTTTATCTATTAAAAAATATATATATATCTACCTAGTTAATAAGTAGGTAGTTTTTCGTGAATTATCAAGTTCTTTTAATATTTATTTTTAATTTCAGCATAAGCAAGTAGCGGTCGGAGTGATGTGTCTCAATACACTGATAAATTACGAATCTTTGGAAGACAATTTCGAGTTGTCGCCTTTTTCCGGTCTGAAAAAAGTCGACGAAAAGCCGATTTTTCGTCGAACATCGGACGATGATAATATCTCACGTTTGGATTTGTATGTTAACGATTTTATTTGATATGTTTATCCTATATTGTGATTAGGTTCACATTGCAAAATTCTAATTCTTAATCGGTCGATCGATCGATCGAACAATAGTTCAATCAACATAGACCAAAATAATTTGTATTCGTAGAAATATGTCTCTTTATTCAGTAGAAAAAATATGAAATGTCGTAAATGTGAAACATTTATGTGACGTCACTACTAGACGCAGCGGTCGGTCGCCATCACAGACAAGTCGACCTTTAGACCACGCTTTAACAGGGAGTAGCATTCGCCAAGGCTATGTAGTGACACTACATAACTACGTCACTAGTGAGCCGTCACTTGGAAGCATGTCGGAAGCCATTAAATTGTCAATTTTGAACGAGCCAATGAAAACTAGCCGACTTCTCCCCGTAACCCGCCACTTTTTGGCGATTTCGTTTTCGTACTGACGTTTATTAAAGTGTGGTCTAAAGGTTGACTTGTCTGTGGTCGCCATACAAACAAGTGTAATACGTATAACATCGTAGGTATGATCAGCTTACTTTAATTAATATTATAATTTATAATAATTTTCTATATAATTAGTAGCAATGACGTCATCAACAAATAGTTATAACCATAGATTATTTCTTAAAAATCAATGCATAAAATTTTTAAAAAATTACTTAAGTTCTTTTCATTGTGCAATAATGCGATGCTTCAGACCTACTTATTGCAACTGTTTGTGTTCATACCTTTCAGGTCGGAAGGGTTGCCCTACTCTCCTTCAGCTCCCCCTTCAGTCTACATAGAGGAAATGAGACGTCCTAAGGTATTTGTATATTTACTATAGCTATGTATGTGTCACCGTAAGATTGTGAAAACCGTTAGTTTATAATCAGCCTAGTGAGATTGTAAAATTCTTACTAGCAAATTTTAGGAAAATCATAATTTATTGAGACTTTTGGATAGCTCGGCGTTCCGCTCTGCTTCGCTCCTCGCATTGACGCATTCACAA
Organism: Luffia ferchaultella; assembly: GCA_949709985.1. NCBI lineage: Eukaryota > Metazoa > Arthropoda > Insecta > Lepidoptera > Psychidae > Luffia > Luffia ferchaultella. The sequence goes on from OX453258.1 coordinate 4,216,436, forward strand.
CGTAACCTAACCTAGTAGATTTCTTAGTGTCTGTTTACAATCTATCGACAGTTTACAATCTGACGGTGCTATAATCACTTCACTTCATTTCATCAGTCCATTTTTACCCCACTGCAGGGGCCTAGGCCTCCTCTAGGGTGAGGGGGGGCTTGGAGCTTAAATCCACCATGCTATAATATACAAGGTGAAATTTTAACAATCTAAATTTTAAGATAATGATCTTTTGTAAAAAACCGATGGCTGTCTGGTTTCCTTTTAGTATCGTTCAATAGAAAAATATTAAGATATGAGTACACAAACTGTTAGGTTATTTATGATTGGCAAAATGGGTTGGGGTTAATTTATGAAAAGGGGATGTGGACTGTATATTCGACAACGATAAATTGTTTGAGAAACTGGATTCTTCGATTTTTTGAGCTACTGAATGAAATTGTATGAATTCACCGCTTTTGCAGATTCCTCCTTAGGCTGGCTTCGATGTCATGGCCAGGCTTCAGCATACGTTGGTTCGTGAACTTACCTTCGAAATACCGTTACCCTTTCACGCACCTTGACCAGCGATATTTTACGAAGTATGAAATCCGCCTTTTGTCGAGTCACACACTCATTCGCAGCACAATTCTAAATTTCCGGTTTTAAATACAGTACAATAATTTCCAATTATTTTGCGACAAATTAATATCTCAATTATACGACAAACGACAAAAATATACGACGATAGCTTTACGAGAGTACGAACGAGAAGCATACTAAAACGACACAACGAAATTTCCTTAGTTCTCTTTACTACCTTCGAATAAAATTATAAAAACTCTTGACGTTTTTATTTAGCCGCGCAATATTTGAATTTAAAACTAAACACAAACTTTTCCCGAAAAAACCAATAACACTAGTCACTATTCACCACCGCTGCATTTTTTTAAGCCTTGCACGTTAAACGCTACATTCTATGAATAGAGGACGTAGTATAGATGAACAAATCTGTTTATGTCGCTAACGTGACCGTTTAGGACATTGTGACCAGTGAAATATTATTACATAGATGTGGCATCACCATAGTCTTGCACATAGTCGGTAATTTTTGTTAAGTTACCGGCCATGTGCAACTATGGCAATATTGGTATTATTTTCAGCAGGTTAACGTTTATTATAGTTTATGGGTCGCGGGTTGGATTCCCGTCCGAGACAAATATTTGTGTGCATGAACATGTATATTTGTTCCGTGTCTGGGTGTAAAATAATGACATATGTATTAATTATAAAAAAATATTTAAGTATATTTAACAGTTGTCTAGTATCCATAATACAAGCTCTGCTTAGTTTGGTACTAGATGGCGCCGTGTGTGCTGTCCCAGGTATTATTATTATTATTATTTATTTGTTAGGTGAGCATAGCCGAAGACCTTGAAGGTTTGAGGAACTCGAGCAGCATGAGTGCGATGTCTGGAGTGAGTTCGTGGCGTTCTATACAAATGGACCATTATATAGATGACGTGGAAGACGAATTCGACTACGAAATTGTTAATATCGATGGGGCACCATTCACAGGATCTCCGACGTTACTTAACACGGAAAATGGATCACTGACATCCGTTTCAAAACGTGCCGTGTAATTTGTTTCATTGGCTATACACCATAGACCATAGAGTAAATAAAATGACAGCAGCGTTTGGTTTTGATGATCAGTAATAGCACTTCACAGTATCGAAAATGTCAAACGCAATTTCGCGGGGTGAAGACCTGCACGCGGCGAGCTCGCGCACTGAAACTCGCCATCTTGCACCAGCTAGCTAGAGTGTGAGTGGTTAGACGGTAAACGCAGAGGAGTGCTTCTAGTCCATTTGTAATTTTATGATATAGACATATAAATGAATGTATTTATGTCGCTATCCCTGCCTACGAAGCTGGAGGTCCCGGGTTCGAATCCCAGGTCGGGTCAGTATTAATATGATGAATATTGATACTGGTACCGGGTCTTGGTTGTTATATGTGTGTGGTGTCGTCGAAAAAAAAAAAAATTATATATGTATATATTATAAAGAATATTTAAGTATGTATATCAGTTGTCTAGTAACCCATAACACAAGCATAATACTTGCTTACTTTGGGACTAGATGACGCTGTGTGGAAAGTCCCATGTATTATCATTATCATTATCAGCTATCTGATTATATAAATGTCTTTTGTTTTTTCGTCTACTCTTTAATTAATTTTAAAAAAGAATTGCTCTTTGTATTTCTCTAATTAAAAAAAAACTACGATTTAAAAAAATCTCTACCGATGAAGATGCTTCTTAAAATTTGCTTGTTGAGAAGAAGCGCCAAGAAACTACACAGTTTGTCTTTGTTCAAAAAGATAGGGAATACACATTATTTATTTAACTTAAATAGAGCTATGTGAGACAATAAAAACAAAAAAAAGCCATTTTTATATGCTGGTGTGTGTGACTAAACAGACCACAAACTCCCGCTGCGCTATACTAATTAGGTACTAACCAAGTAGGTACTAACTGTCCCTGTGTGCGTGAGTCATAAGTGAATGCTTAGGGGATATTTTTATCTACCTACGTTTTGTGGCGCCGAATTTTTACCTAGTGATGTACACAATCGAAGGAAATGCAGCCGTGCAGCTTTATCACTTAAATAGTCACTTATAGTATATACAAGACCATAGAAGTAGGAATAATATAAGGTAGGCACTAGAACATACACTACGCTTACGCTGCTTTGCCCGGACTACACTTAAATAAGTGTAGTTGACTCGCCGCGTTTGGCAGCAGCGTCCATTGGACGTCAAGTCAGTTTTAATTTTAATAAGAAAAAATGATCGAAAACGATGTTAATAACTCTGCCGCTGTATTTACCTTTCCCATGACGTATTGACGCTGTACGTGTTGAACCCTCTCTCTCACATTTCGCCGCGTATCGCCCCCCTCCTTTGCGGCGTACACCTTGTAATAGTTCAGATGAATAGCGCTCGTTCTAGTCTTTCTATCATACTATTCCCAATTATATTAATATCAATTGATTATTTTCTTACAGTCCGGCGCCATCGTTCTCGCGTCTGTGGGGTTCTAAACAAGGAGTTAAAGAATTCCAAGGTGTCTTCAAGGCAAAAAAGAGACGACGTTAGTGTTAGCTTGCTGATATTAGGTTGAGGGCAAGATAAATTTATTTTTATAGTACTCGTAGACCGAAGGAAAGAACGCGTTTCTGACAGTTTCTAGTTATGACGCGCGTCCTGCTTACAATTTATATTTCATAAGTCTTATTATATATGTTTTTTCGATATATACTAAAATCGATTGTAAAGTTTGTAACCATTAAATCGAAAAATAGGTAAAGAAACAAAAACAAGTGTACTACGGGGATTTTCATTCATCGACAAAATCAATCCGTGTTGTTCGGTAATGTGATAAAAAGTAATATAGTATTTTTTGTGATATTTTAAAATTTCACTAAAGAAAATTACGTATGGCCAGTGCTAGAGCAGGGTTGTAGATGTGGTGCGGGAATATATCGCCAACCAAGGTGATCACAATTACTTGTAATATCGTAGGACGACTTTATAGCTTTTTATTTTAGTATGTTAAAAGTCTCAGACATTACTTATTCCCCTGAGGTAGTGGCACAAAGTGCCCCTTGCCATCCGATTTAAGAAGACAGCGCTACTACCTTCTTGAGATTCTGTGTGGAAGGTCCATTTGGATCCAAGGAAGGTGTGATATTTTGACGTCAGAATCTCAAGAACTTAGCAGCGCTGTCTTATCAAATATAAGAAACACTATAAAACGTTCTAGTTTTTCGTATAGCTGATGATTAGAAATAAAACTGTTTGAAAGATTTTTTTGCCTATTCTTTACATTTAAGTTTCAACGACAATCTCCCGTCTTCATCATCAGACCCTCGTATTCAAGTCTAAGGTATGGGACTCGTCAAAACCAACCCAATGAGCTCAAACTCGAAGGGGTTACTAGTAACTGTTGAAGAGTTACAATGTGCACCTCCTGACTACCATCAGACTCTAGTTACCAAGTCGAAATTATAATGTTGTCGTAAATAAGCTTGTAAATCTAGTTATTAAAATGTAATTTTTAATTAACAATTGGTTTACAATAAAAAAAAAAACTTATTTAATGTCAAGCGTAAAATGACGAAATTTATTTAAAAAAATCTATGAATCAAATCCTTTTAGCTTTCCCATTTTTTTCGATAAATTTTTTTCTATTTCCTACACTTCTTAAAGTTTGATTTTACCGAAAATGAGAACTTTGTATATAGAGTTTGTTTGTACGTTTGTACAGATCGCGTCAAAATTTATGGCGGATCGGAATGCAACGCTATAAGCGTGCTTGCGCAAGTCCAGTCATGAACCCCTCGCTCCACTGCGTCCCGCTACACCTAAAACTAGTTACTGCGGCGCGACTTGTGTCTACGTTCGGATCCGCCATAAAGTTTGATTGTAACTGTAATATATTTCTTTTTGTTTCTAGGCTCTATCTCAATGGCAGCGAAGTACGTGCCGACGCGCTATTCCGGGGCACCCAACGCATTCGTAATTGAATTGTTTGCTATGCATCCAGATTACGACGAACGGTACTTACAATATTTATTACATTTGTTATATAACCACCTACAGAACCAATAAAAAAACAATTAAAAACAAAAATTGTGTATGTATTAATATTCCCGAATTCGGAATTACTCTAAAGCACCTTTATGTATAGTTAGTCTAAAGTCTGCAAACATAGAAATTTTGTATTCCTTTTTTACATTTAAAAACTGCAAATAAGTTCGTATATGTGTTAGCAATGTTCGCTCGCAGTCATGAATAATCTTTAAGAAAACAATAAGCATATGTCATGGGATTATAATTTATGCTTTTATAAAGGACTGTAGAGTCCGCGCCACTAAAGAAGTCCCGTAGCCCATGGGATTATAATTTATGCTTTTATAAAGGACTGTAGAGTCCGCGCCACTAAAGAAGTCCCGTAGCCCCGGCGCTGTCTGCATTTAAATTAACATTCCACAAAATTCTCATAGGCTCAAATACGGACAATATTTCAAATTGAGGTCATTTCTTTGCCGCAAGACTTTTTTGGTGGCGCGACTCTACATTCATTGATGTGACTTATATCATTATGTAACTAACATAAATTATTTCAACATTTGTTACAAGACATGGATTCGATATGCTCGAAGCTTCGTACGAGCTGTTCCCGGACCGCGATTACTGCATCATCTCCTTGCCCACGGATCACGCAACATTTCCTCTTCTTGAACACTTCACGGTAGGTACTTCACAGTCGTAGCAAAGAAACTTTGCCGGTGTGTTATTAATCACAGTGGCAGTGCCCTAAAAGAGCTGTTCTACTAATTATGCACAAGCTGCGTAATCTTACACCTGTATCTAATATCATACTAGCAAAGTTGTTTGCTACAATTGAATCAATTACATATTTACTATATCATAAATTAGTTTCATTAATAAATCAATTACCTATTATATATAATTACTAAAATAAATTAAATTCACTTAGTGACATATTACGACCTCGAGGGTTACGCGTGTGACAGTAAAACTCACGGACTGTTCATATATATTTATTTCACTTATGATACAACACAACAAAATAAAACCGATTCCTACAAATAATAATAATTCCTGGGACATCCTACACGGTGCCATCTAGTCCCAAATTAAGCGAAGCTTGTATTATGAGTACCAGGCAAATATTTCAGAAGTCCTTATCATTTTACTGTTGTGTTGACTTTAATATCTCCATTCTGACATTGAAATCCTAGTTGTAAGCATGCTATCCTCTCGAGGTTCTGTTGTTCTACTGCTTTCCAAAGATATCCTATGAAGAATAAATAATTTAGTAAGTTTCAGTATTTGTTTTCAAGGATGTTGTGCCATAAAATTGGTGATAATATCAAGTACGTAATATGAATAAATTGTCACTTATTGATGTGAATGGCAACATTCAAACTATGCGTACCTACGGATTACAATATCAAACGATTATGTTCCGTAATCGTATTACGATATGATATAAAATCGTTTGACAAATTCTTAATGAGTTACGCTAAAGTGGGTCATTTATCCATCAGAGTGGCGACTTTCAGACTTCAGCGTCTTGGTGAAGTCTGAAAGTGTGCATGTTGTATGAATCAGTTTCTCGTACTGTTATTGAATAAGTGTCGAGTTATCCTATTAAGATTTGCTTATTAAACGAACTAAGTTTCAAAATCATTTAACAATAGTTTTTATATAGATAATTCCAATATTTCTACTTGTGTATTCATTTGATTTCGAAACTATTTGAGCTACATGACATAGGTTTTTATGAAAAATTAGGCGAAAATCATCGATATTAACTATTAATAAACCTATTGAATTAAATACCATACCATACCATCAGCTCATTAATGCCCCAATGCAGAGGCTTAAGCCTCCTCTCGGGATGAGGAGGCTTGGAGCTTAATTCACCACGCCGCTTCAGTGCAGGTTTTAATCGGGCCGATGGCTTAACGTGTTTTCCGAGGCACAGAGTCAGTGTTAGTTATGTACGTAAGTTAGAAAGAAACTCATTGGTACATGACCTGGGATTCGAAACACCACCATCTAAACAAGAAGCGGGCTCGCTACCACTCGGCTATGACGACCTAATTAAATACATAAAATCTGATAAGGTACACTCATAGAGGTACACCTAACACTTTCCTTTTAATAAGCCTTAAATCACAGTGGCGCCACTTTTGTGGCTGTAAAAAAGCAATCGGTAAGGCAGGGTATGGCGGGAAAAAAAAGTGAAAATTGAAAGATAAACCAGATGTTGGAAACCAGATCGAAAACGATTTCTTTTGTTTAATTTGTTAATACTCGTAGTAACGCCACATTTTTAATTCGAATATGTTCCAGTACGTGTCGCCGTGCAGCAATAGAACAAGATTTAGGACGGAGACGTTGTACGTCGCTCATGTCAACTCCGTTCGTGGGTAAGTGACCAGCGTATCTTTTGACCGCTATTATGTGACACAGGTACTTAGTACAAAATTACTGATAAAGTCCACACGATCCATGTAACTTTTATCGTTATTATGTGACATATGTACTTAGTACAAAATTACTGATAAAGTCCACACGATCCATGTAACTTTTACCGTTATTATGTGACATATGTACTTAGTACAAAATTACTGATAAAGTCCACACGATCCATGTAACTTTTACCGTTATTATGTGACATATGTACTTAGTACAAAATTACTGATAAAGTCCACACGATCCATGTAACTTTTATCGTTATTATGTGACATATGTACTTAGTACAAAATTACTGATAAAGTCCACACGATCCATGTAACTTTTACCGTTATTATGTGACATATGTACTTAGTACAAAATTACTGATAAAGTCCACACGATCCATGTAACTTTTACCGTTATTATGTGACATATGTACTTAGTACAAAATTACTGATAAAGTCCACACGATCCATGTAACTTTTATCGTTATTATGTGACATATGTACTTAGTACAAAATTGCTGATAAAGTCCACACGATCCATGTAACTTTTACCGTTATTATGTGACATATGTACTTAGTACAAAATTGCTGATAAAGTCCACACGATCCATGTAACTTTTACCGTTATTATGTGACATATGTACTTAGTACAAAATTACTGATAAAGTCCACACGATCCATGTAACTTTTATCGTTATTACGTGACATTTGCAACTAAGTATAAAATGACTGATGAAGTCGCTCCACGTGATCCATGTAAATATTTGTCAATGCACACTGGTATTCTAATTACTATGTTACAACTATATAAATCGTGATAGCTACTGAGTGTGTCGTAAATAATAAAAGAGAACAAAACATAAAAAACCGGTCAAGTGCGAGTCGAACTTGCGCCCTAAGGGTTCCGTACTGTTATAAAAAGTATTTTTTGCTGCTCATCGCCATATCTAACCTAATTACATATTTCAATTTAAAAATATTAAATTATATTTACTTTTTTAACTACAAACTATTAATTTTCCTACTTGTGCTGTAAGATCTTGCTTCTTGCCTTTCGTGACTATAGGTCAAAGGAAAGTATCCTATAGGTTATGATTTATTTGCGAGTGTCAAAATATGCGACGTAAATGGCCGTGTTCTTTGATTGCGTTGACTAAAAAGCTTAATTTTTTTACATCTCCAAGGGACCGTAAAGGCGTAAACCTCTAAAGTTCATATTAATTTTAACTTGAAAACCTAAAAAAAGGTTTTTGACAGACAGACGGACAACGAGGTGATTCTATAAACGTTCCTTTTGTGCTACGAAACTCTAAAAACGAGGCAGATATAGCAACGAATATAATCGATTAAGTCATCAAAATCAAGGCTAATTTCTGGCATTTCTGGCGGTACAGTTTTTGACGTTCTATGCTGATTCTAACACTTTCATACTATTATTATTCTAAGGTTACGAATACATTAGGTATAATTTTTTAACTTCACTTTAAATTTAATCAGCAGATACTTTGATTCCACTTCGTTTGATTCACTTTGCGTTCGCTGTTCAGAAATATTTGACTCAGCGAATACTTTACACAGACTCCCATTCCATACCATCAGCCCTTTTTATACCCCACTGCAGGGGCTTTAACCCTCAAGATGAAGAGGCTTGGAGCTTAAATCCACCACGCTGCTCCGATGCGGGTTGGCAGATTGTAACGACCGCCATTTATTGACAGCAACCGGGACCGACTGCTTAACGTGCTCTTCGAAGCAAGGTGTCAGTGATAGTTAATGTACTACTTATAAGTCAGAAAAAACTCATTGGTACACGATCTGTATCGAACCACGGCCACATGGCCTTATAGATTTAAAAAAGGTTCCTTGCGTTCGGGCTATCACGACTTTACATATTATTTCTTGACAACTATAAGGATTCGAATTTCGAATTTATTACGATTTGCTACAATGTTCGCGAATTTATTTTAAACTATTTGTCCGCGTGTACTTAAATCACAGACAAGTCAACCTTATAGACCACGCTTTGACAGGGAGTAGCATTCGCCAAGGCTATGTAGTGACACTACATAACTACGTCGCTAGTGAGCCGTCAGTTGGAAGCACGTCGGAAGCCATTAAATTGTCAATTTTGAACGAGCCAATGAAAACTAGCCGACCTCTCCCCGCACCCCGCCACTTTTTGGCGATTTCGTTTTCGTACTGACGACGTTTATTAAAGCGTGGTCTATAGGTTGACTGGTCTGTGACTTAAATTTATCTCAATCGGTTAAAAAATGCAACGTGACTTTGTTCCCCGCACCACACCGCCCCGCGACACCGGGCACCCATGGTGTGGCAGCACGGTCCTATTAGGTTTCTAAACAAATTTAAAAATTGAATATTTTCTGATCCTGTAGGCCTATTATAATGAAATAAACACCAAATGTTAGTCAGGATAAAGCTTTATAGTAATTATATTTTGAATACAATGAGGACGAGGGATACGCGTACAATCGAAAAAACAAACCTGCAAACAGACAAAAATTTCTAGAATGGGTTTATTAGTTTCTATTACTTATTTCTTGCGTCTTACAGTGTTTTTTTCTCTCTAAAATCGTTAATATACAGATATGAAGTCTGCCATTTTATATTTGTTTTTTAATTATTTTCTTCCGGGCTAGTCAATCAGTCCGTAGCATTAAAGTACGAATTGGCTAGAAGCATTCTTCTGGGCTTACCGTCTAATCACTGTTACTTTCGGTAGCTGGTGTATCCGTTTGGCGAGATGGCGAGTTTCAGTCCGGGAGCCCTCCGCACGCCAGTCTTCAGCCCCGCAAAATTGCGAGGTTTCGATACTGTGCGAGTTTCAGTCTGCGTGGTCTCCGCACGCCAGTCTTCACCCTCGCGAAATTGCGAAGTTTCGATACTGTGCAGTGACATTTCTGACTCTATTAAAACCAAACGCTGCTGTCAAATTTGTTCACTCTATGGTCCGTGGCAATATTTATACTGTTAGGTACTTAATAAAATAAATTTTTATGTTTGCAGAACCGTGAGCATGCGTCCAGGCGAAAACTATGACGTATCTGCTCTCAGCGAAATGACAGAAGACGCATCGCGCCGCGTCAACTCACTAGATCTGTTTCGGTGTAGTCTTGAATCCTATACTTTACAGTCCTTCGTGTTTCTTAGTGAAAATCAGCCTGTCGGTTATGTTATTGTCGGGTTAGTACGATTTTACCAAACTCATCATCATCATCATCATCAGCTCATTTTTACGCCACTGCAGGGCTTAGGCCTCCCCCAGGTTGAGGAGGGGGGCTTGGAGCTTAAGTCCACCACGCTGCTCCACTGCGGGTTGGGAACTGTAACGACCGCCATCTATTGACAGCGTCCGGGACCGACTGCTTAACGTGCCCTCCGAAGCACGGTGTCAGTGATATTGTGTACTTAAGTCAGAAAAACTCATTGGTACACGCCCGGATTCGAACCATGGCCCTATAAGGCCTCATAAATTTGAGACAGGTTCGTTGCGGTCTGGGCTATCACGCCAATACTCCACCAAACTCACCCCTTCAATTTATAATGTAATGCATGTACGTTACGTAATATTTCCAAAGGAGAGTGTTTTGCACTCTCTAAATTTAAAAACGCAAAGGGTTAATAATAAAAAAGTAAATAAGATAAGATGAGCTGGGGAATAAAAGAACTTTTTTTTTTACAGTAGAGGCTATAAACTGACATCTCGAAGCAAATGGAGACTAGACAGAACTGTTTTTTTCCATGTGTAGGTTTTATAAAATACTAGCTTTTCGCCCGCGTGTACTACACGTTTGTACTGGAACCGCTAAAATTATGTACCAGTACGTTGTGGAATTTTTGTAAAAAATTTAACTTTTCAAGAAAAAACTGCAACATTCAAGATAGTGGTCGCCCGCGAGTTTGTTGGCTTGGTTTTCAGGATTTCTACAGTTTCTACAATTTCGAAAGTTTACGAAGGAACCCTAGATATTTCCGGAATAAAAAGAACAAATGGTTCAGCTGTTCTGGAGAATAGCCTAAACAGATAGACAGACAAAAAATACGTTATGTCATTCCTGACAACCTTCTTTTCTCTGCAGTCTGCGGAGTGTCATTAAAATCAGTGCAGGCGTTTTGGAGATTAACCCGAACAGACAGAGACAAACACTACGACTTTATAATATAAAAAAATCGAAAATCCATCTGTGAAAAGCCCGGACAAACAGACAGACAAACACACAGCCAAAAAGTAGTCTCTGTCACTCCTTACAATTTATTTTTCCTTCATGTCCACTAAACATCGAAATCGGTTCAGCCGTTTCGAAGATTATCCGAAGCAGAAAAGTGGTGTGAAAATTCGTTAAAAAAACGTACTCGAGGAAAAAAAACATTTATATCAGTAAAGATATTTTCGAAATTGATCGAAAGCGTCTTATCTGGTCTTAATATATTATATATTACATGTTGCTCAGCTTACAAATAAAAATATCGCTCTGCAAAATAATCATACCTGTTTTCGTATACAAATTATAGTATACTGTTACTACCAATAAAACCGAACAGTACACGTATGAAGTCAGAAACAACTCATAGTGTTTAAGAGACAAATCACAGTTTCACTGAATTATTTTAATATTAAAAACTATTTAAATTTCCAGTCCTCTGGAAGATGGCGCGTCCATTCGTTCACATTATGCATTGGAGCAAGGAGAGAGATGTATAGAGGAAGACGGTGCAGTATGATAATTTTCATATAATATCTATTTAAATACTTTTAAAAAGAGCAATTCACAACTTGAAGAGCCTGAGTTTTCCTTCAGGAGTTATTTCGGGACTTCAATATTTTACTGATGGCATCACAATAAATCTGCAGTAACTAACGTATGTAAATCAAAGTAAATATACTAGCGACCCGCCCCGGCTTCGCGCGGGTAGCAGTGCATATATGCATACATTATTTTTTTCTGTCGAAGTGTAGTATCAGGTTGTTGCTTGTTGCATTTTAATTTAAATTGTATGGTATAAAGGGCAATTAGAATGTGCATAAAATGCACATTATTCAAAATTGAGTACTAAATGGATAATAATTCGTTTGTAAATTATGTTAACCTGGCTTTTTTACCATTTATATAATAGTTTCTAGCTGCGAATAACTATTAGTAGTTATGTTAAAGTAAATTTTTGTATTACTAATTGTATAAATGCTGTTGGTATTCCAAATAAAATAAAATAAATAAAATAATTTCATTTTTATTGTAATTACAACAAACCGTATTTATTTTAATAGATCATTGCTGGAATCCTTTCTCCTGCCTTGGAGCCGCACGCGCGTTGGTTCACCCGAGAATTGTTACGGTTTACCGAATACACTACACTGTTCTGGATAAGTTTATGGCCACAAAAAGATGTAGTAAGTGGTGTCAACTTTATGTTAGTTATTTAAAACAATATATCGTTTTATTAAGAGAAATATTCATTTTCATGATTTTGCGATTTTGATTTGTAAGTTATTAATTATTATTATGGGTGCTGAGAACTGAGTAAGAGATGAGAGTAAGTTCAATGGAAATTGATGAATGGAGACCACGCTATGGCAAGCGCAACGTAGGACGTCCAGCCACAATTTTAGGTGGAAAGATGGCTTTGTAAAGGCGGTAGGAGGGCGCTGAATGCAGGTTGCTACCATCAGGTCCTATTTATTGGATATCGATAAGGGAGGTCTACGCCCAGCAGTGGACTTCGTATGACTGAGATGATGATGAATTATGGGTGTTATAGAGTCCCGTGGTCTCCTTAAATCTATCATACATATTTTCGTCTGTCTTATCTATGTCATTATGAATGTTGTCATAATAGTTATTTAAAAAAGTAGGTGTGTGTGTGTACTTGTATTGTGGAAATTACCTGTGTTTATAATTATTTAAGTAAAGTGAATTACACAGATTGGAGCGGGATTATATTGCTTCCCGCTATATATGAAATCTGCCCATCAAGCACCTACATAATTTAATTATATATTAAAAAAAGGTTTTTTTGGTGTAACATCTAAAAAAAATATTTTTAGGAAATGTAAACGAAGAAAAGATAGATGTCAAAATGAAGCGAAACAAATAATTTTTTAAACGCCCAAAATATATTTTTGTATTATTTTTGCCAACCTTAACGCGACGTACGTGAACGTGGCTACAGACGCACTTACTAGACTGCGAAGGCTGTTTTTGATATGCCAGTTAACAGTTTGTTTGGTATCCATTATGAGCTAAAATACTTGAAAAAAGAAATTCAGACACTTTTTTCGCGAAAACGGCAACAGATGAAAACATATTTTAAGTATGACGGGATTTTCAACTGTTTTAGTAACATAGTACTGTAATGATTTACTGTAATTTATGTTTTGTATGTTAAGAAATCAACGGAAAACCTGATGTCGTTCACGGGGAAAATGGTACCAATTCGGCCACGCAGATTTATATCGACTAGCATTGATTGTGCGGATTTGCGTCGTTCATCGGCAAAGTGAGTTCAATGAAGTATTTATTTTCTAATAAGTAGCGTGATATTTTTTATTAAGTGATAGCTGTGTAGAGGCGAGCCCGCTTTTTGTTTACAAGTTCGTGGTTCGAATCCCGGGGCATGTACCAATGAGTTTATTTCGCTTAATTTATATAACTACCACTAACTCAGTGTCTCGTAGAGCACGTTAAGCCGTTGGTCCCGGTTGCTATCATCAAATAGCAGTCGTTAAAATCTACCAACACGCACTGGAGCATTCGAGCAGCATGGTGCTCAATGCTCCATCTATGCTCCAGGAATCTCTACCGGCGGAGGCCTAAGCCTCTACATAATAGGGCATAATAGGCTGATATATTCTATTTTTAGGGTTCCGGAGCTAACAACAATAAAAAATGGAATCTTTATAGTTCGTAATGTTTGTCCGTCTGTCCGTTTTGGCAATCAGTAGAAGCAGCAGTAAAATGAAATCTGTTTATCCATCATGTGGGTTATCATTAGAAAGGTTCTATAGTACACTTTATATTTTATCTCCCATCCCAGATTCTAAAATATTTGACTCCAAAATAGCTTATCCCATGTCTCATAACATTTTTAGACCAAACCTATAAAAATTGGAAAAAATCTGATAGGTAGACATTCAGCAAAATGGATTTCCAGAAACTTCAATAGGTGGTACATTAATTTAGGAAGACTCGAGGATAAAAGATGCGATAATTAAAATCGTAAAAGCGAAAAAGTGCACTATAACGTAGATCACATGCTATGTGCATGTAACCGTTCTGATTATATGCACATAGAAGTTTCTTGGGAGAGTCAAGAGCGAAAATAATTGCTTGTGATACAAGTGTGGTACGGCAGTCGTTAAAATCCACTAACCCGCACTGAAACAGCCTGGTGCATTAAGCTCCACGCCCCCTCATTCCGAGGGGAGGCCTAAGCTTCTCCAGTGGGGTAAAATGGGCTGATGGTAATAGCCCGTAACAATACAATAAATATTGCGAATTTCTCCCTGTTAATTTTTATGGGGTAACATCGAAAAAAAAAACTAACACAAATTAAAGTTCTCAACGAAATAATATGTAATAACTGTCTATAATATAAAAAAAGAATTAATCTCTTCACTCATATGTAAATGTATTAAATGCAATTTTCAATCAAACTATGTTGAAAAACAAAAAAAAAGTGTTATCAGCTTGTAATAATAACAATAAATGTTCAAATAACTTTATGACATATAAAAATGTTTTTTTTATGCAATGGTATTGGAAATGGATCAAATCTTTTTGTGTTGGAAGCGGCTGCTATTCAGCTAAATTCTTTAAAAAAATCTGAAATATCTCAATTACTTAAATCATTACGATGTATTTCATAGTTATGTGAAAAAGTGCGAAAAAGTTACCAAAAATAGTGCAACGTACCTGAGGGATCGGCTATCCCGGGGGGTGCTCTACCTATATCCGCATGTTATTGTTTTTTGGGACAGCCTGTATAATTTGAATATACGTTTGGGTCCCCGACTGTCACAATATCCAAATTCAGCTAATAATTTAAAGTTGAACCAAAGATTCAATGTCTAATTTTTTGTTAACAGAGAAACTATATTTGGGAACACGCCTTACGCTATGTGGTATTTGGAACGCCCACTGACGAGCATGCCCAAAGTGGATATTAACACAGGGATAGTTGTTGTAGGCGCTAGTAGCACTGGACTAGCCTTTCTTGAAACGCTTTTAATGGGGTAAGCCTTCTACATTATATATTTTCCATAATTCATTCATAAAGTTATCCACCGATCCGCACTGGAGCAGCGTGGTAGATTAAGCTCCAAGCACCCTCATATCGGGCTGATATGGTATGGTGGTACGGTATCCATAATGGCTGTGTTAGGACGGCCTGGAACTTAAAATACAAATCCATAGATTCATTATCGCCAACAAAATAATTGTCGTCGTCAGTGCGCGGTTCAGTTCGTAGGTCACACTAAGATTAAGTGAAATAACTCAACCGGATCGCGAAAATTTATATTAACATAGTTGTTGTGATTATGAATATGAATTGCAATATGATTATAAATTACCTTAGCAATTACATACATTTACAATACTAACTTCCGCCCGCGAGTCCGTCCGCGTTGTATATTTCTCTTGTTACTGCTCTGCTCTTAAAAATAACAATGTGATTGTTCTGTAATATTGAATCATTTTTTCATCTGTTCAACTGTTAATATTCATTAGAATCGGTTTTATGGTTTTTCCTATCAGTTTTACATTATTTTTACGTCTAACTGTACATACAATAATTGAATTTGCAAAAAAAAAACAACTTTTAGTACTAAAGTTTTAGGACGTGATGGCGTTAGGTGTCATGTGTATTTATTTAAAAAAAAAATAGATAATGAAAGAGTTTTTTTTATTATTTTATTTACTCATGTAATTCATGTTATACGCGATAGCTATAATGTTTTAAAACGTATTTTTTCTTTCTCATTAATGTAAGTGTTAAAAACTTTTTTCTCTAGTTAATAATTGCTAATAATAATAGCAGCGTAATTTTACCCTACTACAACATATACCCTAATATATTGTTACGGACTACCGGTTCTAATATTGATGATGCACTAAAACACTGATTTTAGTTCACTTTACTTTATTATAATTCCAAATCACAAAATAATCCAAGAGATAACAATATCGAACACTAATCACACGGTTAAAGCAATCCGCACTTCGCAAATTATCGCGCTTGACTTACTTCCAAAAATCAACTTCTCGACGCCTCCGACCATCGCCTTATATAGTTCTCTCCCTTCCACTGTCACCGTCTCGAATATTCTATCTCTCGAAATTTATAAATTACATTTTAATTTCCTGAACCGTGGGAACGGAATTTTGGCGCCTAGCGGCGCCTGGCGTCTAGAGAAAATGAGCGTTGATTTTTAGAAATATCGCGAATATTCCTTTGAACAAAAAGCGCCTCTATTATAAATTTGTGGAATTTTATTCTTTATCCAGACTTTTCGGTTTTATTGAATGGCTGTGGGAAATTTTCTCGTAAGTTCGATGACCTGTTTTCGTACTATTGTAGATAGGTGTCACGCTTTTTCTAGTGAGTTCGATAACGTCGTCGCGAGAGTAGATAGGCGTCACAATATGTTGATTCTGTTGTTTTACAATTTTATCTATTTAAATGTGAAAGTTCCATCAAAATTGTTTCGATGGTCCTTGAGGTAGGGAAGTAGAAATAAACACAGATAAGAAAACTGAAAATGTTATTTTTGAGTTCAGCAATTTCCAAGTTATCAAATACCTACCAATAATAATCTTGTGTAATAATTGTAATAGTTGTAAGCATTTTAATTTAAAAAAAAAAATGATGAATTATGAGAAACATATATTTAAATAAAATAAACAGGGAGGAGTTTCTTGCCGGTTCTTCTCCTTCTAGTTTTGGAACCGATACCTAATCAATACATTTTGACTTTCAATAAGTGTGTGTAAACATCCTATATTGAATAAAAACTTTTTGAATTTGAATTTAATGAAGATTTCCGATGTACCTAATCATCAGCATTCAACGGCTGTCGATCTCTCATTTTCAGGCCATCGTCGAAATATTTGACTTTCACAAACATTACTCTAGTCTCTGTACGTGGTTTGCCCGTGGTCCAGGATGGTCTGCATGCAGCTGACACGTGTGTGCCACGGGTGACACGTTTCACCGACGAATACATCAAATGTATTCCGTTTTATTTTTACATGGACGTTATTTGTGGGACCATGGTTAAGATTAACAGGTAAAATAATGATGGTGGTATTATATGAAATTTGCCTTCTCATATTAAACTTACGTTTAGTCGCAAGAACGCTACTTAAAGTTAAGAAAACTTAACCAATCACATGTCTTGAATTAGAATTTTACAGACGAATACTGTCATCCGATAACGACTTTAAGTAGCGTTTTTGCAACTGGCTGGCTGTTAGTAATACAGGATAAAAGCCTGGATGTTCATACAGATAACCGCATTTTGACAACAAAAATGTGGGCAAAGAAATACACGCCGTAGACCGAATATAATACTATAACAATGATAATACATGGGGCAAACCACACAGCGCCATCTAGTCCCAAAGTAAGCAAGTATGCTTGTTATGGGTTACTAGACAAGTGGTATACATACTTAAATATTTTATTAAATAATATATACATATATATACACCCAGGACCTGGAACGGAATAAACATGTTCATGTACACAAATATTTGTCCCGGGCGGGAATCGAACCCGCGAGCGTTGGCTCCACAGTTACGGTCTCTAACCACTCGGCCAATCGGTCCTCAATATACACCAGTTGATGTTTTGAAACATTCGCTATGAAGTAGAATTTTGTATGACCCACATGTAATATTATCAAAAGAAAATAATGATTTTGAAATTAAATTTCATTTGTAATTTCATATAATGTTTGTTAATAATAATCACTTAGTCTCATATTTTGCTCACATTTTCGATCGTTTTGAAGTATGAAACGCTCCATCTTGAAAATTTTGCTATCTAAGGATAAAATATGAATCGTTTTAAAATTAACATAGCAATATCAACATTCGGACTAAAGAACATTTAATTAATTTAATAGAAAGGCTTAGTTTATTGTCGTTGTTAAATTAATTGACAATAAAGTATCGATTCGATTCCCGCCCGGGACAAATATTTGTGTACATGAACATGTTTATTTCGTTCCGAGTCTGGGTGTAAAATATTTATATATAGCATTAAAAAATAATATTTATGTATATATATCAGTTGTCTAGTAACCCATAACACAAGCATAATACTTGCTTACTTTGGGACTAGATGGCGCTGTGTGGGATGTCTCTTGTATTAAGATATTATTATTATTATCTACTGATAAATTATAGATTTCATTAAAGTATTCTAAACATTGAAATTAACCTGTTTTGTTGTCGTTAAACTGTAAAACTCGAAAATGGACTATGAATGTAGATTAACTTTAGATAAGTTAAATAAATTTCTAAAAGCTTTTTTGATTCATAATAAATTCCAAATCATTTTTGGATCTATGAAAACAAACAAATGTTTTATTTTTAACAAATGTCGATGTTTTTAGGCAGAGGAAATGTATCCAACTCAAAGGCAACGTGTTAAAATTTTACGACGAACTTGTTTTGACGTGCGGACAACAGTTCCAGCATCCGGAATATTTGAGGGAATCACTTGAACGCGACAAAGAATTAGAGTAAGAGTTTAAGTTTATATTAAGAGGATCACCATTCGCATTCAATAACAGCCACCAACGCAACGCCACCGCCGCGACCGCTACAAAAGTTTGTTTCTTACATTCTAATTTACTACGAGCCATTTATCATATTTCACACTCAGTTTTATATTCTATGTTGGTATATGCTTACATGTGTGTATGCACTTATTGCGAATCAGTTTTCTAACGCCGTGCATTAAGAAGGTGCATCATCCTTGTTAAAACATCTGTACCTACTGTGGTTATGTTTGATCTTCCGATTTGCATTTTCATTATGTGAATAGATTACTGAATGTAATTCCATAAGTTTTGTAGCTTACTTAATGCTGTAGATTCCGAAAAAGCACAACACGAAACTTTTGCTATAACTCCGTTCAGTTTCTTAAAAGTGACGAAGAAACGAAAACATAAATTATCATAATATTAGTATAAACTAGTAGCTTATTCCTATTGTTCTTTTTTTTTAAATTATTTTAAAATAAAGTATTTAATAATACTGTTGCAACAATTTAAAAAAAATAAGTAAGTACTGGTTAAATTAGGAACGTTTCAAATCTCCGATTAGACAAAGAGAGCAATATCGATGCCTTACGCCTACTTAAAATAATGTTAATCTTTGTTTGTTAGAAAGAGATAGAAAAGAACTTCTAAAAGCTTAAAGAAGTTCTTTATTTTTCAAAAGATTTTGATTACGAGTATGTTTTAGATTTTGTTGTGGTATCAACTTTACTTTTGTATGCTTTATGTAATATATTTTTAAAATCAATTACCGTATTCAGCGGGATCATTTTGAACTACAAAAGATCTTTTCAGCGAGCACCCAAAAAAGGAAAAATCGTTCACTGCTTATGTTACATGTTATTGTGCTATTGTTCCATTGTCGCATCAGCTCACAGTTTGTAGACAATATTCTGCCTGCATTACAAAAGGCCTTGGGTTTAATGCCCGTGTCGGTACATGTTGGGTTAGTATTTTCTAACAGGTCTGCGTGTTGGGGTACGCGCCTTCGTAAATGTATACGAGTTTCATTGCACTGGTGCTCAGGCATTGTTGTTATATTTTCTTCCAGGAAAGGGAAGCCATGCGAACGTATGCTAATGGATGATCCGAATTACACACCGGACAGTGTACCGCCAGTACCAGAGTTACCGGATAACGTGATGATCATCAACTCGGTGACTGAAGCCAATAAATGCTTGCGACGTCTTCAGCATTTCATTGACCTGGACGGTTAGCAGATTTTACTATAGGTATTGCGATTTTATTATAGAAACGTGTCTTATTGACATGGATGTACGTAGAGATACCGCGTGATGACCACAAAAAAGTGAGCAAAAAATATACACCAAAAAATAAACGTAGAAGTAGAATTTAGTATGATGTACGTATAAAAATTCGTACTTGGAAATCAAATAACAATTCTGAAACTCAATTTCATGTATAATTTAACAAAAAGTTTAAAACAAACAATTGATAGTGACAAATAGTCTGTCTAATCTCTGTTTGTATTTCTAACCGCGTTTTCGACCGTTTCAAAGTATGAGACTGGTTCACAAATTTAAAGTCGCTCAGCGTGCTATAGAGCGGGCTATGCTCAGTATTTTTTTGATGTATAAAATCAGAAACACTGAAATCCTTCGAAGAACCAAAGTTGAAGCTGAAGTGGCAATGGGCCGGTCACATTTGCCGTAGAACCGATAACCGATGGGGTAGACGAGTTCTCAAGTGGAGGACACGTACCGGGAAGCGAAGCATTGAACGCCCCCCGGCCAGGTGGACAGATGACCTGAAGCACCATACCGGGGGTAGTCGTATGCGAAAGGCAGAGGACCGTGTGTGGTGGCGAGCCTTGGGAGAGGCGTATATCCTACAGTGGAAAGACACGGGCTGATGATGATGATGATGAAGTATAAAACTTGATGAGTCTGCTATCTAAATTTAAACAGAAAGTAAGTGGTGATAGGCATTTGTTAATCAAACGCTAATAGTTATTGTGCTAAAGCTTACTGTTAAAAATTTAAAATTTAGCACCTTACTATGTTTTGTCTTTTGAACGCTAGGTGCGCTGGAGTGTTTACTTTGGTCCCCGTCAACCTCGCTCGGTCGCCTCCTACCTACGAGCTGTACCCCCTTTTGCTTTTTCATTCCTTTGTTACATTCGTCTTGCAAAAATATCAATACTGTTTTCTTACTGTTTAATATTAAAATATAACTAAATATATTCACGTTTTTCATAACTTACACTACGTGTTTAGAAAAAATAGATAATAATTCTGCTCGAAATGGATATTCGTATATTCGAACGTTGTCCCATCTTTTCAGAGAACTGTCAAATTAATTTGGTCGTCGCTGGTTTTTACAGTATTTTCTAGAGCGAAACTAGTGATGGGATAATATCGAATTGTTAAGTGCAAGTAAAAATTATCACAGATTCAGTATAATATAGAACATATAATACAATTGCTTCTTCTGATGATATTGAACGAATCACTTACCGTTTTATAAAGTAGTAGTAAGGTAAGAGTGACGTGTATTTAAATTGTTTCTCTATAGGTGAAGCCAAACGTCTTGAGAACAGGTCTCAAATAATGGTGTACGGGGATCGAGTAGAAGCTTATACGTGTCTGGCCGCTTTATTGCAGATGGGTCTGTCGCCTGGGCTATTGGCATTCGTTGAGCCTTTTCCACCTGATGATCTTTTGGCCATGCGGGTCAACTGTTTCAATAACGAAACTGTAAGTTGACATAGAATAAGTCACCCTTTATGTTGCTGTCTAACTAGTATAGTAACTGTAACAGTGTCGACGCACTCTGTCTCTTGTTGTATTATCATTAGAGTTTATACAGGGTAAGTCAGAATGTTATGCAGGTTTTCAAAAATTTATTATGTGAAATATAATGAACATATAATATTGTGAGATACACTGTGTGAAAGGTAAACTCTCAAAGTTTAGTTTCCTGAAACTGATTCCGCGTTCGCCCGCAAGATGTCAACAGGAGAGCAGTTAAAGAAAATGGCGCTGACTGGCGAGCAGAAGTCGTTCTGTGTGCTTGATTACCATGTTAACAACTCCGTGATTACTGTTCAACGACATTTTCGTACCAAATAACAGAGAGACCCGCCAGAAGGGAGCTCCATTCGTAAGTGGTACACACAATTTAGGGATGCAGGCTGCATCTGTAAACGAAAATCAACTGGCCGTCCGTCGACTAGTGAAGAGAAAGTGGAACTTTCACCCGATCTAACCCCGTGTGATTTCTTCATGTGGGGTTTTGTAAAGGATCGTGTTTACGTACCACCACTTCCAACAACACTGGATGAACTGCGTGTGCTCATCACAGAAGCAATTGCTGATATCGACCGCGATATGCTGCAGAAAGTTTGGCAGGAGATTGAATATCGGCTTGATGTCTGTCGTGTAACAAAAGGCGCTCACATAGAACACCTGTGATGTGTTTTTTTTTTATAACTATACTAAACTAAACTTTGATACTTTACCTTTCACACAGTATATCTCACAATATTATATGTTCATTATATTTCACATAATACATTTTTGAAAACCTGCATAACATTCTGACTTACCCTGTACATGCTTGTACTTCTGTTATATGATCTGCCTGTATACTAATCTACAAGTACTGCATAACTCCAAAAGGGCATAAACTATAGAACCTATGTCAATATGATAGCTGTAAGTAAACATTACATAGCATAATTTCTATCGTATAAGCATCTCGAATAGATTCATACAGGTTGGTAGGTAATACACAAATCTGGGGGCACGGCCGTGCCCCCACCAAGTCGAGCGAAAAAGCGTCACGGCCGTACCATCCTTTTCTCGAAGCAATTCAGACCATTTTCGACCCCCTGTAACTTCGTTGTGGATAAAACTAGAAGACTGAAATTTTCAGTAACCATGCAGGAATATTATATAAGCATATTTTCAAATTTCATTCAATTTGAACCAGTATTTTTAAGAAATTATAACGGGTCAAATTTCTTAATTTTGTCACTCACTGACTCACCGATCATCAAAATTCTAAGGCACTTCTAGCAGACCTAGAAGCTTCAAATTTGGAATATAAGTAGTGTTTGGTGTATGAATCAAGGAAAAACTAAAAAATCTAGAAAAGACCGCAAAGAAAATTAAGCCCATACAGCCAAGTCTTCAGTTAAATTTTTCAATATTGTTGGCTTTATTCGTAACGATGTTTTATTACGGCAGTTATTATTATATTGCGTGCGAAGCCGCGGGTTTAAGCTAGTCCCATATAAATATAGGCGCATGGTAGTGCCCCTGCCAAATCGAGCAAAAAATGGGTATTCCCGTCATGAAAACACGTGTATTAAATTAAATTATTTATTAATGCAAAAAACGTACCTACGTGCGTATTCGTACTTATTACGAGTGCGTAAGGTTGTATAATATATACCACGCGCTGCAATGCTAGCGAGTGAGCGCGGGCCGTTATTACGCACTGTGCGGTGCTAGCGCGAGGGCGCGGGGCGGGGACAGTGGCGGGGCGCGCGGAAAGGTGAACGTCGCCGAGCGAGCAGCAGCCGCGCTCACACGCGCGAGCGACCCAATGCTGTTCGGATGTGCCCAGAATTCTTACCTATAAGTTTGCGATTTTCATTGATAATTTCGATTGCTATATTAGTTTGACGACTAAAGGCTACTCTCATTGGTTTACTGATATTATTTGCTTACAATTTGGACGTTGTTCGGATAAATAATTTATGTCTACAAAATACAAAAAGAAATGAGATCCCATCAAAAACAATACTTGTCAAAAAAACCAAGTCTCGCAACTCAGTTGTTCTGCGGTAAAAAGTTGTGAGATCCATGTAATACCAAGTCGGTTATTAATTTATTCAGTCTCTACTTAAGCGACTTTCTGTCTTAATACGTCCAGTCTCTAAGACCACGATCGTGGTCCATAACAATTGAAAATCGATTGTGTCTGGAATCTCCGTACTCGAAGCATTAAGTTGTTACGTAACAATTAACAGCATCTTATAGTGACGCATATCAATATTAAAATTCTTTAATGTTTTATATAAATATATTGAGACTTGACCATTAAAACTGTCCGGCTTTTGAGGTAACATTTTTTTATAGGTTCCCAAGTAACATATATAAAATTTAGCTTTTATACTGTAACGAAAGTATAATTATAATTTATTAAAATTTAGGGGTGTCTGGCAGGGGGTAGCAACTGTCATAAGTGTCCGGCAATGGATGACGAGATTTCTAAAGTTATCCCTAATAAAATATTAAAAAATTGAGCTTTATACTTTAACGAATTTAAGGTACTATTTTATACACCTTTACTACCTGTTACCTGCCCAAGTAACCACTACCCAAACTATATAGTCCCTGGTCGTTCTTACCTGTATAGGGGACACGCACAGAAGAATTTTCAGCTTTTATTAAATAACGAAGGTCTGGCCGTCGTGGGCTCTTGCTCTACTATTATATATTATTATTTCCGTAAGTATTCAAAAAATTGACGACCGTTCAGCCTAGTAGGTAGCGACCCTGCCTACGAAGCTGGAGGTCCCGGGTTCGAATCTCGGGTCGGATCAGTATTTATATGATTAATATTGATACTGGTACCGGTTCTTGGTTGTTATATGTATATGGCGTCTTCGCTTGGTACCCAAAGCACAAGCTAATACTTAGTTAGGGGCCTAGACGTTGTTGTGATGTATACATTATTATTATTATTATTATTATTATTATTGATATTATTATTCGTAATTAAAAATACGTGCTAAATAGATCGGCATCAAGAGGTATCAAAATGTAGAGACATGTGAAAATTTTATTACCTAGTATATTGTCTGATACTATGGTATTATGGTTTTGTTTGTAATATAAAGTACCTATGTTACAGATGAAAACGAATCTGATATGTTTTGTTTTATATTTGTGATCTATCTTTACATGATTTAATGGCATAATTAAGCTACAGCTTAAATTACGCAATTGTTGCGCCGATTGCCATAATTTTTAACGAATTGGCGAACACTTTGATGGGATAGCTCACATTTCTAATTTACTTCTATTGACGTTATAACACCGCTATTGATTTAATAATACAAAATTAATTTCACAAGAAGAGCACGTTTCCTAAAGCATATTTAAATAGCGGCCGTTGTATTTACAATAACTAAATACAACGGTCACTATTTTCAAATCATTCCATTATTTGCGCCTGTCACGCTATACAGCATAATAGCATAATAAGCATAATAGCAGAATAACAGCATGGTATATCTGATCCAGATTGATATACGCGTGCAAAGATCTATAGAGGATCTAGGCATAACAGTATACCGGCAATGCACACTGTCCGGTTGGTTAACCAATTGTGATGGTCTGGTCGTCTCCGTGAAGCTCTTGTCACCGAAAAGGGAAATGCAAGTGCCATGTTTTGCGTTATTCTATTACGGGACGAAAGGTATCGATCTGAATACTTTCAAAGGTAATTTTACTTATTTAATAATAATAATTTTATTTTTTAGATTTTTTAATATATCCATCAAGGGTCCAACAGATTTAAGTGTTTCAGTTTTAAGAAATCTGAACTCCATAATATCTCATTTTTTTTATTAAGTACTAAAGTATTAACAACGATACCGTCTAAGCTGTCGGCTCCTATGTCGTCATTGCATTGTCGTCTAATAATCCCATGATAAGGAGTCGCGAACTTAGAATTATCGGACAATATATCGGCGACCGCTTAGCCTAGTGGGTAGCGACCCTGCCTACGAAGGTTCGAATCCCAGGTCGGGTCAGTATTAATATGATGAATATTGATACTGGTACCGGGTCTTGGTTGTTATATATGTGTGTTGTCTACGCAAAAATATTTATATATATTTTTATTTTTTTTTTAATATATGTATATATTACAAAGAATATTTAAGTATGTACATCAGTTGTCTAGTAACCCATAATGCAAGCATAATACTTGCTTACTTTGGGACTAGATGACGCTGTGTAGGAAGTCCCATGTATTATTGTATTATATAGATACTTAGTGTATTAACAAATATTTTGACGTTGACCGCTTGGCTGTCGATTAATTGAACTTTCTTCGAGGTAAGGAGAAAAGTAGAAAAAAATACTGATCATTTAATGTAACATTATACATTACGGAGCTATGACTGGTTTCGTGCTGGGCCCTATGGAGGTAACATCACAAGAAGTTCGATGTGATCAAACGAGAATTAATTTGAATTTGACTCCCAGCGTGACGTTATAAAATAGCTATACTTTGTTTGCCACGAAATATTACGTATGTTAGCTACCTCCAGTAGAGCGCGACTCGAATACAGTCATAGTTTTATGTTGCGACTACGTACATACATTGACTGATTTATTAGCCGATTTGTTAGAAACCCTAACTGCGGAGCCGAGGGTCGCGGGTTCGATTCCCGCCCGGGACAAATATTTGTGCGCGTGATCATGTCTATTTGTTCCGAGTCTGGGTGTAAAAGTATCTATATATGTGCTCATTATTCTAACAAAAGAGAAAATATTTAAATATGTTCATCAGTTGTCTAGTACCCCAGAATACAAGCATAATACTTGCTTACTTTGGGACTAGATGGCGTTGTGTGGGATGTCCCAGATATTATTATTATTATACAATTCAAGTTGGGAAATTGTTCTTTTTTACAGTTTTTCGGCTTCAAAGTTTAGTTTTGAAGTTCGATATGTTTAACATGTGAATCGGTTAACTTGTAGTTTTGGATTGAATTATTTAATTGGATATCTACAATCTACCTATCCACTCAATACTCGGTCTTTGATGTAAGATGAATGATTAACAAACACACATACAAACATAATAGACTTCTTACAAGTAGGGCTGCTTCACTGTCTTCATATACAAAAGTGTATCG
Organism: Luffia ferchaultella; assembly: GCA_949709985.1. Classification (NCBI taxonomy): domain Eukaryota; kingdom Metazoa; phylum Arthropoda; class Insecta; order Lepidoptera; family Psychidae; genus Luffia; species Luffia ferchaultella. The sequence goes on from OX453258.1 coordinate 4,243,179, forward strand.
ATAAATTTAATATCGTGTGAGCTATATTAAATATAAAAGTCAGTGGCTAGTGCTCAAATTTAATTTTATTCATGAATAATTTGTGCACATCCGTTTATTTTCGGCGATTTTATTTATTAATATTGCATTAGATTTATTAATGATATTTTTCATTGATTGTTTCACTACATATTACAATTTACTTCAAAAGTATTCGTAGTATTACGATGAGAAACGAAGTTTACCGAGGCGCAATATAGACAATTATATTACGTACGTACGTACAAATTATCCACGTTAGCCCATAGTAATGTAACCGAGTGACGTTAAATCAAGATTTACTTTAAAAAATTGTATCTTCGGCATTTTTGTAGATATCAATACAATTATTTCACTGACTGGTTTAGACTCGCTCAAAGGCTTCGCTGAAAAAGTGAAAAATAGCTGAAGTATAAGCAAACAAAAGTGATGGATGTATTAAACGTGCGTTAATATTTATTAGGTTAATAACGAAATAATGTTAAAAGCTAATATATATGCAATAAAAAAAAATATATATACCTTCCTATAAAAATAAAAAAAACTAAAGCCTGTATTGTTCTTAGTTGTTGTTTTCCTAAAATTGATTAATAAAATATCATTGTGACGTCATCTGGACAGACGTTTACTATTTACATTATCTTTGACTAAACAAAGTCATGCAATTTTTATTGATTCATGAGGATTGCAATTTCATTTGACATAGTGACCTTACCGCAATAATTTTTATTTACTTATAGCTTTAGTTTTTTACTGTGGAAAGCAGCGCGATAAGTTCAACTGCCCACATGACGTCAGAAAGACAATTTCAACGTCAGATGAATTTTCATAAATATCTACCAAATCCGTGAATAGAAAAAATTGATATTTTGAGAGATTATTCTAGAACCTAATTCCTTTTAATTTTGAGCGAATTTGAAATTTTGGTCCAAGTATTTAGTAGATACCTCTGTATCCACGAACACGTATAAGTCTTGTATTTCATAAAGACGCGCTCCTCCTTCATTTGAATCATATTTAATAGGTACTTATTTGGTTTGTCAAAAACGGTACACCTATTATATTTTCATTGTATTAAGATAGGTACATGTCAATCTAAATACAAGAAAAACTGGACATATGTTCAAAAGCCTGGTAAGTACCTATTAAATATAATTTAATAATTAAGGGGCGCGTCTTTGTGAAATGAAAGGCCTATACTGTAGATTATCACCATTACATTACTTAAAGGGATAGTCTTTCTCCGCGCAGTTTCGAATTGGCATCGCTATCTCTATTTCTAACCCTCTTCCCCACCTATTCCTGAGTGACAAGATGAAAAGAGAAAATTCCCAAAAAATATCTATAAAATACCCGTCGAAACAGCCTGCGGGCCGTGTCTATTTCCACTCCTAAAATGTGTATGAATTGAAACCAAAATTTACAGGGTCATTAAGAAAGGATGTCCTTAGGGCGGTACGTTTTTTTTAAATTTGTATTATAATCGAATTCACGGCTCATTAGGTACTTTCAAAAGCGAAGAACCGACGTAAATCATATTTTTCAGGAATTTATTCTAAAACAACTCAACTAGATATTAAAAAAAAAAACAAAAACATACTAGATACTGCCCTGTGACAGTATTTCTCCTATCACGTATATTTTCTCGGTAAATATTGATACAGAAATACAGCGAAGATTAGACACGAGCCGAACTCTCTTTTTTGTATGAAAAGGCCTACCCCCTTAAGTGTGAATGTATAGTTCGGCTCAAACTTTATGGCTATAAGCGTGCTTGCGCAGGTACAGTCATATACCACTCATTCCACTGCGTTCCGCTACACCTAAAACTGATTACTGCGACGCGACTTGTGCCTATGTTCACATCCGCTATAAAGTTTGATTGGAACTGTACTAGTGTTGATATTATCATGTACGATATTGATCATACGGCAGCGATCGTGGATTGTGGTTTGGTATACGACGGCGGAATTGTCGTCGGTCCGGAGTTCAATACGAACGACCCGCACGTGTCGGCGGCCGGCCCTGGAACGAGACCGGAGCGGTGGTCTAGGGCTCCGCAAAGGAAACACTCCAACTATTATTCTGAAGACGTCGGCGAAGCGGTGAGCGATGATTGTTGTTATAGAAACGACGCCCACGACTTATTTTTGGAGTGGGATTAACTTTCAATATCGCTGAGACTTGCCCGCTTACCTATCCGAGACCGAAACTAGTCCCCGGGTGTGATTCAATATCAACATCAAGGCAGTTGTGCCCAAGCGATAGGTCAACGATCCATGTCAACTTAAACCTAAACATATCTTCGGCGACATAGACGTTTTGTTGGTTGCTCCGTCCATGTTTGTTAACGTTGTTTAAATTTGCAACTGAAGTGATATATTTGTATGTGAATATTAGTTTCGAATATTATTATATTCGATTAAAATAACCGCGCCCGAATAAGGAAGATGTCGAATCGAGCCTAAAGATTATTTTTGGTTTTGAATTAACGAGTAAATAAATAGTCAAGCCTACCACGGTATACTAAACAGTGCCGGAAAATTGGCTGTTTATATGTTTAGTTAGAACAGTATTTGGAATTATCATTACAATGTTAATAATTACCATTTTAAAAATAATAGATTTTTATTTGGGTAGGTATTTTATTTAATTTTTTCGTAATAAACAAAAATATTATTTTCAGCTGGGAGAACTATTTCTGAAGAAATTCGATCCGTACTACACTGAAATCGTTACATCAGAATCTATATACAAAGAAACTAGGACACAATCCAGGTTTTGACATATTTTCCAACATACTGTTATCGAGGAACATATTTATACACACGCGGAATAAAAAGATATCTGTACGGTCTAAATAAGTGGTTTGTATGTTTATTGTTTACTGAATATATCCGTTGAGGTGACCGCCGAATTATGATCACTGGATGACCGCTGTTTGATTGAAAGTCTTGATTAGTTTGTTTTAATAAATTCCCGCTAAGTCCTGCTATTTATGTTAACAAAATTGGATATTCCAAGTCCGCTGGTCCACTGCCCGCACTTTATTAATATGTGACCGCCCGTTCAACCGTCCCGTGTACATTTTTAACCCACTATTGGGCTCCCAAAATGTTCCTATTCAGGAATTCGTAATACACCCTGGTAACTTCACTATGGCTTGGACTACCACTACTTTTATTATATATTTGAGCGTAGACCCGCGTCGGGTGGCTCACCGCGATGTACTAAAATCCGCATGTGTTTCATCAAAATTTCACGTGTATGGTTACACCTAACACTCGGACGCGATTCAGATGTCAAAGCGTGCTTGCTTTGGGAGATGTGGGCCAATGACCGCTGCTGCCCGACCCATAATCTAGTTATCGTGAAACGTAAACAAACAATTGTCACCATAGTGAATCGACTAGGTTACAGATGCCATGTGACGGTATCAGTTCAGAGACACGTGTCCCAAAAATAATTAGTTTCATAACGAATATAAGTAAAAATAAAACCGCATACAAAAATTGTTTTGTCTCAGATTCATATCATTTTTAGAAAGCGGTTAATTCGTTAATCCCTTTCACTTACATCTTTGGTACAATTTGATGTCGGATTTTGGAGTTTAGCTTATGGGACCTGTCTTAAGTACGCAATATACTGCATACTCGAAGGGGATAGCGTGTCCGCCTACATGCCAACTCTAACCTACTCTAATGCTTTGCGGTTCTCACCATACAGTGACATTATTTTCAGGAAAAGTGGGATTCATAAAAAAGTTCTATATAAATGCGGACTTTTTAGGGTTCCGTAGTGAAGTGGCAAAAAAAGAACCCTTATAGTTTCGCCATGTTCGTCCGTCCGTCTGTGTGTCTGTCTGTCTGTGGTTTTTCTCGGAAACTATTGGCAATATAAATATATGAAATTTGGAAGGTAGGTGTAATCTATGAAGCGCTACACAACGACGCAGTGAAATAACGAAATTTTTTTTTGAGTTAGTTTGCCATACATGTAACTGAAGTACGAAAAAAAAATCATCGTATATTAACGCGAGAGGTGCCAAACGATAGGTTTTAAATAATATCAAGGTTTCAAACAATTTTTTTATTTAAGTCATCAATTGTTGAGATATGCACTCATAAAGTCCTAATTTTTGTTAGAGTCATGTGTCCTCTTCTCTACCAGCTAAACCGTTCTTTTTGGATATGTGGAAAAAATTTATGACACGAGTAAATATAACGTAGTTAAAAGAAAAACTATCACAGCTAACTAGACTGTATTACATAACGAGTAATATATTAACTTATAAAATGTACTGTTATAAGTAAATACTATGTAAAAATTTTTGTGAAAATTTTTAGTATCGATTATGAAGAGCTTATTCTTTTCACAATCGATACTAAAAGTCAATGGTTCACTGTAATAAAATAAGTAAAAACTAGCTATACATATAACTAATAAGTGCACTCATATTATTACTTTTCGGATTAGCCAGAGAGGATCGAGCGCCTTCTAAATAACTAACGACATAAAAATATATTTATACAATATTTCTTAAATTACATAGTAATAACGATTAATGGTTAAGTTCGATTAACGTCGTGCTCGTTTTTTTTTTTAAATATTGTATGGTCGTACGGAACCCTTCGTGTGCGAGTCTGATTCGCACTTAACCGGTTTTTGTACTACCTACTACATGAGAACAAATGACATTTTTTGAAATTTATTAACCATAGTTATATTTTTCTAAAATTTGTGATTATTTCTGATTTTAGAACTGTAATTGGTGTTTCGGATATTAAAAATATCTTATACTAAAAATTTATTGTTACAGTTTAAACTTATCCTCCGCAACGTCGTCTTCACATACAATGAAGTCCGCTATCCTAGGAGCATCTACTAAAAAGTGAGGAAATTTAATACTTATATTTTGTTGAATGTATATACATACAGTGAGTATGAAATCGGTAGAAATCATACAAATTATTGTAAAAGTTTTTTTTATTGTTGTAAATTATGATGGCATTGTATAGTACAAACTACTTATAAACTTTTATTTTATATCAATCTCATCGATTTGCCATATATGAACTAAATATGTCGCTAAATACACATGGTAATATAATTTTTATGTTTATTAAAATTAATATTAAAAATTTTTAGATACCTTTAATAAATACAATTTTGATGTTGTGTACGGATAGTACGCATTAGATAATATATTGACTGACTTATTTTTGCAACACCATTAAAGTGAAAGCCGGTATAAAATAAGTACTCATTTGTGTCCTATAATCACGACAGATGGCGTCCTGCGACAAGTTTCGAATCGCCCATAGTTTTGTCTGCCACTTTACCCGGCCCGTTGTATTATCTGAAAGTTCGACCACCTGGGCCCGAAATTCCTATGGAAGTGCATTTGTCATTGCCTGAGCAGGTTAAAATTGTACTTTACTTATTTTGTAAATCGAAACATTATGACACATCATACGTCGTCATCATTCCCTCTGTTTCACTCAAAGAAATTACATAAGAGCGAAAAAGATTGAATGGAGGCTCTTCACCCTGACTTCGCCTCCCAATCCAATCCAAGATCTGATCTTACGTTAAGTGACTTCTTTTTATGAGGATACATTAAAAAATAAAGTGCATCTGACAAAACATTAGTAAAAAAAGCATTATTCGGGAAGTGTTGAACATTGTCAGAGATGAATTTAATTTTCGACCAAGATGTTATTGTACTTGGAGCAAACATTGAAACTTTTCTGATATTTAAAAAATATTTTCACATTAAATATATAAGGTGCTTGCCATATATATGTGCGGCTTTGAAGTTAGTCACAAAAACCTCGCAGTAACATAATTTCATAAAAACGTTTCGGTGGAAAGTATAGCGGACCTGCGCAATAAGACGTGTGCAATTGCGCATCGCACAATGGTCGTTTCAAAGATCTGGAATTCTTGACGATCGATGATACTATAGTGAGTGCTGCTTGCGCAGTTTGTCCTGTAGCCATTTTGGCTGTATCTCCGCAAACGTTTGATCGATACGGTATATGGCTGAGATACGCCAAATTTTTGGCGTGGCTGCTTCCGAGGCCGTGATTTTGAAGGGGCGTGAACTGTTATAGAGTCACTAGTTAAAATGATGATTGATGTCTTAATGGGTGTTGGTATATTTCACTGTAATTCTTAGGAAAGTTGACATCTGTGTAATTTATTTGTTTACTCACCAGGCGAAGGCTTTGTGTTCACAGTTGCGTCTCGCCGCAGTAGAACGTTCTAGTAAAATTAAAATTAGATTATAGATATAATAAATATTATATTATTGCATACATCTTTTGAGAACTCGGATGTTGATGTATTCTGACTATGAATGTATTCTAACATTTTTCGTCTCCCTCTTATTCAGGGTCACAAGCTTATTACAGACAAGGACGGCAATTATTTTGCATTGGAGATAAGCGCGATACATCGAATATCTTCGATCACGTGCCTATCGCACAAGCCTTTCTTGCCGGGCCAACTGTCTCAACTCTATGGAAAACATGAAAGCCTGTTCAATCATCTTCTTCAACGATTTACGGTATGATATTTTCACTACTATAATTATGCGTTCACGTCAGTCGCAAGATACCTTTAATACAGTTTATGTTTTATACAGAAAAAAACAAGGTATAAAATAGATAGTACCTATCCATTAAAATTACCTACATACCTATTTATTTGTAACATACAGGTTGAAAAGGAGTACAGAGCATCCCACTATATACAGAATCAGTTTCAAGTAGATGATACATTTGTACTGTACCTACATGATTAAATGTAAACATAAATGTGTCGTGATAGCCCGAGCGCATTGAACCTGTTTTAAATTTATAAGGCTGTGTGGCTGTGATTCGAATCAGAGCGTGTACCAATGAGTTTTTTCTAAGTACATTAACTATCACTGACTCCGTGCCTCAGAGTGCACGTTAAGCAGTCGGTCGCTGTCAATAGATGGCGGTCGTTATAATCCGCCAATTGAGCGTGGTGGATCTACGCTCTAAGCCATCTCAACTTGAGGGGAGGCCTAAGCCCCTGCAGTGGGTATAAAAAAGAGCTGATGGAAATGGAGAAATGTAAACAATAAATTGGAAAATATGAAAGAATAAAAAAAAGCGAAAGAAAAGTTTTTTCGAATTTTTGCCTACATGTACTATAGTAGGTATGGACCATAAACATGCTCCAAGCTAGCCAACGCATGTATTAGCTATGGTCACCGCGCTCGGCGCCATACTCGGCGGCATTGCGTGATTGGGGCACGGAAACATCACCCATACAGCCGATTTTTCAATTACTTTGGGTCATTAATACATATTCTGTCCAAATCTTAGATCACCTCAAATTATTATTTTTTTAATTTAACAACTTTCAATATACAAACATCCTGACAAAATTTTTCACCCGGCCAGGTATCTGGCTTATTTATTTTCTGTATTATTAAATACTAAATAATAATACAATACAATATCAAAATGCCTCAAGCAAAAAAGTTATAAAATCCTAAAACCATCCACCAGCCATTTGCGTCAGCACCTTTGCTACTAAGAGGGGTGTCCCGCCGGCGGCTACCGACCGACGTAATTGTCAGTCGCTTCAGCATCCAAATATTGTAGGATTGACAGAACTAGGCAGGTATATATTAAAATTTGAAAGTTTTTCAGAATAATGTAAGTTGTAATAATTATTTTTTTTTCTGTGCTATCCTTTTTTAATAAATGAAATAAAAATATATTAAATAAATAATTCAATATCTACAGAATTTGTATTCTATTAGAAACATCGTTTCAAAAGACTTATTTCGTCTGCCTTGTCACTAATCTAGTGAACTCGTGGTGGGAGACCTCAAATTGCAATTACCGGGTTCGATATCCGCCTTGGACAAACATTCATGAACATGTCTGTTCCAAGTCTGGATATAATGTCTATAATGTCAGTCGTCCGAGCATTCCAATATTTTATGTATGTCACCGTCGGATTGTAAACTGTCGATAGATAAACAGACACTATTTGCAATCTACTGTGTTAGGTTAGGTTTTGATTGCGTCAATGCGGATGCAGAACGACGAGCCACTCAAAAGCTTCAAGATGTTATGATTTTAAATTCTAGTTTTCCGCCGGCGGCTTCGCTCGCGTGAACTACACAGTTGTACCGAGACCGTTTCCGAGATAAAAGAAACCTATGGCACTCTTCAGCTTATAAACTATATCTATGCAAAAAATTATAGCGATCCCGGTACAACTGTGTAGTCCAAGCGAGTGGAGCCGCGGGCGGAAAGCTAGTATCTTTATAAGTTACAGTCGATGTGTTATTCTGATGTTTATGCTATATTGTTGTAAAGTTTCATTAAAATCCATTCAGTAGTTTTTGCGTGAAAGAGTAACAAACATTTATACATTCAAACTTTCGCATTTCTAATATAAGTAAAGATTTAAGTATGTATATCAGTCTCAGATCAGTTATCTGTTACTATAGCTTTGCCAAGTTTGAAACTAGATGACCGTTTGCGAGATGTCCCATGTATTGATATTATTAGCTTAGCCTAGTGGGTAGCGACCCTGCCTACGAAGCTGGAGGTCCCGGGTTCGAATCCCAGGTCGGGTCACTATTTATATGATGAATATTGATACTGGTACCGGGTCTTGGTTGTTATATGTATGTAGTGTCTTCGCTTGGTACTCAAAACACAAGCTAATGCTTAGTTTGGGGCTTAGACATTGTTGTGATGTATAAGTTATTGTTGTTTGTTGTTATTATTATTCTATGTTTTGACAGATGCATTTGGTGGATGATTTATACACGTACTTCACTCAACGATGGATGTCGGCTCTGTATCATGAAGCGTTCACTGAAAATTTGGCCGATATAGACGCACCAGAAATGGCCTTTAAGGTATATTAAATTAAGGCTCGTTCAATTATTATACTTGACCACATTTTTGTTGGTTTTAGAACTTGAACCCGAGATGGCACTTTATTTAAGCAATAACTTCAAGTCTGTAGTAAAATATTTAAATCTGTTCCATTCTTTGTAATTAAAATCTGTAATAATTGAATGACTTCATATACATTTTTTTTATTTGTGTGAAAATAATATTTTAAGCCTTCAAATCACGGTTTATTTTCACTTCCTGTAAGGGATCGTTTTGGTGAGGTCCATCCGCAAATGAGTGCGAACAAGATACGTTTACTTACGTTTATACGTTAGTTTTACGTTAACTGTTTATGGTTTTAAGGGTTTTTATTATTAAAACTTTACGATATAAAAATAAAAGTGGAAGAAAAATTTTTTTTCTGTATTGCATCATAGAATAAATCAATTTGACTGCAGCGTTTGGTTTTAATAGTGTCATAATTGTCACTTCACGCTATAGAAGTGACATCACGCAATTTTGTGGGGTTGAAGACCGGCGCGCGGGGATTTCGCGGGGTGAAGAACGGCGCGCGAGGACCTTCCGCACTGAAACTCTGACTAAAACTCGCCATTTTACGCGAGCTAGCTAGAGTATGAGTGGTTAGACGGTAAACGCAGAAGAGGGCTTCTATAGTCAATTCATACTTTATGTGTATCACACTATGTTACATTCCGAAGTTACAAGGACAGGCGCACGGACAGATCGACGGACAAGTTGAAATTAAAACAGTTTATTTACTATACAATTTTCATATATACCTATATTTTACAGGTCGATCGATTCGTAAATCCTAATGAGTTCTGTCAGTCAGTTAAGGATGCACTGGAAACCACGCCGAATGAGGAATTGGTTAGTTTTAATTTTTTACACAACTTTGCAACTTAGGTAGGTATAGGTATCTGTCAAATTCATTAGGGTGTGGCATATTTGGTGATAGAAAGACCATTCAAATGTGCCGTGATGTGTCATTAAGCGCGATGCGACCTATCAAAAAAGGCCTCGGCCGACGGTCTACATCGTTACCATTTGTGTGCCCTTGCATTGAATACCACCGCACCAGCAGCATGTCTCCGATAGTCTATCACCTTATACTCTAATTTATGTCTGTTTTTAATATAATGTTCTATTTCGATCTACCAATATAAATGCACCGCGTAACTATGACATGTTTAATTTAAGAAATTTATCAGTGTTCAGTTTTAAATTCAAATGTTTCGCGGCTAAATAAAAACATTAAAAGTTTTATAATTTATTCGAAGGTAGTAATTAGAACTAAAAAAATTTTGTTGTGTCGTTTTAGAATTCTCGTTTTTTTGTACTCTCATAATGAAGTAGCTATCGTCATATTATTTTGTCGTCTTGTCGTTTATTTGATGATATCCGAATATGACTTCGTCGCTAAATAACTATCGGAATCATTGTCGTGTATAAATCGTAAACCGGAAATTTGGAATCGTATTGCGAATGCGTGTGTGACTCGATAAAGGCGGATTTCATACTTCGCAAAATATCGCTGGTCAAGGTGCATGAAAGGGTAAAGGTATTTCGAAGGTAAGTCTACGAACCAACGGATGCTGAAGCCTAGCCATGACATCGAAGCCAGCCTAAGGAGGAACCTGCAAAAGCGTTGAGTTCATACTTTCATTCAGTAACTAAAAAATCGAAGAATCCAGTTTCTCGAATAGTTTATCTTTGTCGAGTATACAGTCCACATCCCCTTTATTTCAATTAAACCCCAACCCATTTTACCGATCATAAATAACCTAACAATCAGTTTATATGAAATAAAAGACCCTAAGAAATAAAAATCATTTGGCTATTATTTAGTAATCGAACTAGTCTATGAAAATAATTTTCCAACAATTTTTGCGTTACATTTTCCCAAAAAACATTAAAATTATATGGGTGTGAGACGGAAAAAAATGTTGTTTTAGCCAGTTTACAGTACTCGCTATTTACAGCGTGTTCGACTGAACTTAGTCCAAACTTAAAAAGCGTGTAGAGCTTACAGAACTAATCAAATAGATGAAAAAAAATTATCAAGGAATGAATAATTAAACTTTAAACATGTTTTTCTCGTTAACAATTAGTTTACGCCATCTACCTATCACTTGAAATTTTTTGTTTTAGTTCGGTAAGCTCTACATGCTCTATAAGTTTGGACTACGTTCATCCGAACACGGTGTAGTTGTTTACTCTGTAGTTCATGACTCTGAAGATAGATCTTTTCGAAATACCAAAACTAAAAAGATATTGTACTATGATCTTGTATGACTATTGTACTACGTAATTGGAGTTTTGTAACATGGCTACTTACTGTTTGAGAATTGAAAGAATCCAGATAAGATTTCTATGGCGTATCACGTGTATCGGGCAGGTGAATATCTCATATAATGATAGACTCATGCCCTTTAAAATAATTACACTAACCAAGCGCAATGATTTAACTGACTTGATATTTTTATATGAAATTAAGACACACAAAATTGACTGCTAAGTATTATTAAAAAAAATGGATTTAGAGTACCATTAAGATATCCTAGATATAAATGCTTAGATCGATAAGTTGTTTTAGTCATTTAATTAGGAGTTTTTATTTCTTTTTTTAATAAACATAATTCGTGTGCATGCTGTGCTCACCTGTAATTAGTTGTGTAGTTAACTGAAAAAAAAATGGATTTGTTTGTATTAAGTGATGTGACAACTGTTGGTGTTCCAAGTATTATAAAATAAATAAATAATAAAATTTTATAAAAACATAAATTCATAGAAGGGAAGTATGGCGGACCTGCGCAATGAAGCATGCACATCACACTACATTTCAGAACCGCACCCACACATAGTAGACATAAGTAAATTATGAAATGGTAAACGTCAAAAAATATATGTATATAGATTAAATTATTCCAATAAAAATTTTATGGTACACAGAATAAATAAATATAACGGGACTTCAACACAGATGGTATTCAAACTGTATACAGGCTGAGATTTTAGTCACCAGCCAAAATTTTTCTAGATGTTAGGTATCACCAATAGACCTCATTAGGTAAATAAAAATATAGGTCAAATATTCATAATCAATAATTATATCCTAAATATTTTTTAACAAAATTTGGCTACCTTCACTTACATACGAAAGAGCGGGGCATGGGGCATGTGGGCGGTGGCAGCGGCGCCCTCGTGAACGGTGACTAGTAATATTGGTAGTTTTGGGAAAGGTTTACGTAATCTTAACTGAATATTCTCGTATTGAACGATACTAAAAAGGAACAAGATGGCCAACGGATTTTTATCAAAGGTCATTATATTAAAATTTGGCTGGTCATTAAAACCTCACCCTGTATATTATACATAAGTTTTTCGTACACGTCATATCTAGTATCGTAGTATCTAGTATAGTAGGGTCAGTCCATCTGCGCGTAATTCGCTGATCTGTGACAAAAACACTTAATTTCAACAGAATTGCGGGCAAAACGCGTGGCTACGTCTTCGCTCCAACGTACACGACCTATGGAAATCGGCGCGGGGAGAAGAAAATGTAGTGGACTGCATCAGCCACTATCTTCACGCCCATAGCATACAAAATCCACACTACGCTATGCCTATTGATCGCGATGAATTTAAGAATTCTTAATACAAGGCGGTATTTGCTTTTGAATGCTTAATTAATTATGAGAACTTGTTTTAAAATATTGTATGGTTTCTGAGCTAATAAATATATCTTTATATTTATTTGGTTTACTTCAATTCGCAATTAAATTTAATACACAAAATTAAAGAGCTATGCTTGGTGTTCATCTGCGAGATGAAATCCGAAACGAGGGCATCCGCAGAAGAACCAGAGTTACCGACATAGCTCTAAGAATTGGCAAACTGTAGTGGCAGTGGACCGGCCACATGTAATAATAATAATAATAACACACACAATCACAACAACGTCTAGGTCCCAAACTAAGCATTAGCTTGTATTTTGGGTACCAAGCGAAGACACCACATACATATAACAACCAAGACCCGGTGCCAGTATTAATATTCATCATATAAATACTGACCCGACCTGGGATTCGAACCCGGGACCTCCAGCTTCGCAGGCAGGGTCGCTGCCCACTAGGCTAAGCGGTCGTCATATGTCGCAGAACCGACACTCGGTGGGGCAAAAAGCTTCTCGAGAGGAAACCACGCACGGGAAAGCGTAGCGTCGGGTGCTCCCCGACTCGATGGACCGATGACCTGAAGAAGGCGGCAGGTCACCGTTGGATGCAGCTAGCGGAATGTCGCGTTACGTGGCGTGCCATGGAGGACGCTTACCTTCAGCAGCAGAAAGTAAAAGCTGAAATGATGATGATGATGACTTCAATTCGATGAAACTGTACCTAAACCAAAATAAACAAGTATGTTCTTCTTTATTATTATTCATAATGAGATTAAATATTGTGCTAAGTAAGCGGTGTGCATAGTAAATACTTTAGCGTAATAGAAAAAGATTGCTCCAGTGCGGGTTGGTGAAAAATATCCACCAACCAGCACTGGAGCAGCGTGGTAGATCAAGCTACAAGCCCCTCGTCCCGAGGGGAGGTCTAAGCCCCTGCGACTGATGGTATCGTAATAGAAAAATAGTATAATTTCTGTATTGATTTCAGGAAAATTATTTGAGGAACTTATTATGAGCTTATGACTAACTTGCATCGACTTGAAATTTTACAGATATGTATGATTTTTTTTTTTTATTTTTTATTCCGGAAACAAAAACAGACGTTTACATAGATTACACACAAAAATAAAATTCGGATGACAATCTATAATTATCGATTAATCATTGCACCATCGAGCTGATGAGTTTGGGCTCATTCGATTTGTCTACACGAGCACTTTTCATAGCACACGGTGACAAGACTCTGATGATGGAGCTGGAAGATGGATTACAGAAGTTTAAAATATATTGTTACATAATTTTTTTTTTTTCAAAACAACTTTAATTAGAAACATCATTAACTAAATGGAAAGATTTTAAAATATATGTTTCTTATTTTACTTTTGAGAATTAAAGGCTGGTGATTATTTTTTAATTTTAGTTTAGTGCATTTTAAATAAAAACTTTCTTTAAAAAGTTTTTTTTTATATACTAATGCAGTATAGGCGCAAGATTTTTTTTATAATTTTTGTAAAGATTTTAACTTAATTTAATCAATTATTCATATTTCGATCAATTTCAAGGTAAACTTTCATCAACAAAAACCTAAAGCTTTTTATTGTTTTCGACAATTTATTGCATAGAAAAATAAAAACGCTTAAATAGGTTTTACATAATTTAATTCATTTTACACATGTTAATTATTTAGACAGATTCTCTTAATTGATATATTTACACGAATTCACAAAACGGCCACCGAACAAAGAAAACACTGTGACAGTCTTAAATTGATATGGCATTTATTATTTGGGATGAACATGGAAACACTGAAACGCATGTATATGCGCGATGTATCAAAAAATTTGGAAATAAATTTTAAAAGCATTGACATTTTTTTCGTATCGAGTACGGTACAACTTTGTACCGTGTATTGTAGTCTAAGGCCGGTATTAATAAATCATACTAAAATTTGAGATCGATTTTAAGACTATCTCAAATCAGTACTAATTGATAAACAATTTTTTTTAAATTATATTATCTACATAAAAATGTTTTCTAAATACATAATTCATATCATTAATTAACAAAGCTATCAGTGTTTGAAATGTCCTGTTAGACAGAGAGGGCAATACTGCGCGGCGTAACTGTGTGACGTCACGCCCTTTAAAATATGTTAAATATCTTTTTGCAAGAAAGAGACAGAGATAAAATTTTAATAGCTTGTAATTTCCACATACTTCAACGGAATATAATTTTGTATATAAATTTTGTTATCGTATACAGTCTATTTTTATATTTTCTTGATAAATATAATATATTTAAGAATAGCTTATTGACAATAATTGAGTACGCGCGTTAGCTGACGTTATCTAAGTTTAAAGTTGTTATTACGTTTGAACAAGCTTTCATTACCGTTCTCAATACAGTCTTGAGTGTTATTTATTAATACCGGCCTAAGAAACAGCGGTCTGATTCATGAAGGTATTTTAAGAGCCGACATCTTAAAGAACAATATTTGTCCCTTAACCCACGTGGTCGGTATCTCATTAGTGTAGGAACCATAGGATTTTAGCAACTATAAAATACCTTAGAAAATTTGAACGCTAGCTCCTTGACTATCCATGTCATGAGAGATATATAGGTGTACAAGTCACAAGTTTTTAAATTAATTATTAGGTATATTACAACAGACATAATTACTTGAAATATAATGTTCATACAATCCGTTTATTGTTTTAGAAATAAACAACATACACAATATTAATCCGAATATATTACTGTATATATTACAAATAATATTTCAAGAGCGTGGCCTCAATTTCACTTTATTACATTTGACTAGACAATACTTAGGTAAAGTTAAAATATCGTTGAGCTGGCAACACCTTAGTGAACTATCATGCAAAATGTAAATATTTACAAATGGCTATTGTGTTTAAATTATATGGATTTATGACGCAGTTAGCTTAAATTTCACATATTACACTAATACTTGAAAAATTTTGTTTTGACAATTCGGAAATATCCCTATTTTCATTTCCGAAATTACTTAAAGCGGCCTCGCACCTTCGTTCAAGGTCCTCTGTCAGTGTTTAAATTTTTATTTAAAGATTTATGACTTCCTGATTCATTAAAATAGTATAAAAGACTTTTCATTCGAAGAAGATTTCTAGTATTATTTATTCATAGTATATTATAATGAAATGGCATTGATTATTATTTTCCTCCCGTAAGTTTAACGGACTTCATTGCTTTAAAATGAAACAGTTTTCCATCTTCTGTCCAAAATATTGTTTGTTTAATATATAACTATTTTCATTTAATAGATTATAATAAATTTATGAAAACAACCAAACATAATTTTTATAGAGACGATAAATTTTTAAACATGTTGAAGAACATACTGAGTTTTTTTACAAAAAATATCGAGCCACCTGCGTCAGAAATCTTGACTAACTTCATGATAGAACCACAACATGGTAGAAAATCCATGGCATTATTTAAAACGCCTGTCATTAACGGCTCGTCCACGGTGCGTCAAAATAACGCGCGTCATATCTTAGTCGCAGTTTGTTATATTTGTAACTGATGGTTGTAAGATTTTTCATCTATTGAGTAGAAAGGAAAAACATGTCTAAATAACCCAGAAAACCAACGCCAGCGTATCTATAAAAATAAGTAAATACGAGTATGTGAACCGTTCAAAAGTTTTTTTCATAAAAATCTCAGATACAAGTCAAGATAATAATAATATTAAACACTGTGTTATTAAAGAAAAATCATCTACGTCAAATTGTCAATAGTAATCTGTCTGCAGTCGCTGTGAGTGACTAGGTGTCATCAGACAAAAAATAAGACTTGATTGAACCCGCTCCGCTCCTCCAAAACATTTTATATACGACTAGCGACCGCCCGCGGTTTCACCACGTGAACTTCATGTTTGTATATATCGTAATCAAAATGAAATACTTCATAATAGGATAATAGGAAGATTAATTTCCTATCTCATATTTCTCATTTGCTCAATAAGCTCATATTTAGAAAAATCCTTTTTTTCAAAATTACAGACAGACACTTATATTTCATTTATATGGGTGCAAAAATTACCTAGATTACTCTCCGAAAAGTCCGAAAAGCCATCTATCTGTCAATGAAAGTCGCATCGAAAATTAGTTCAGTGTTCCCGGAGATTACACTGAACAAACAGACAGATTCAATTACACACAGCCAACCTAAAAATTTTATTATTATTGACTTTTTTTTAATCGTGTGAGTAGTTTTGGAGATTATCTCTTACATCCAAACAAATTTACGAACTTTTTAATGTTATTGTAGAACTAGTTTGAAATAAGTATTTCATAATTTGTATTGTTGTCCTATTTAATAAATTCGTATATTGATATGAAATTCAAATATATACCTAATATAAATGTATAGCATATTAAAAAAAAAAAAAAACAAATATAGGTGACGGTTTTTTTTGGCATTGATGTATGTACTAATAATTGGTTCTAATTTACCAAATTATTATTTTAATACATTATATTGCTAATACTGATTAGTCACTTTAATTACTCGTAAGGGGCCGTCCATTAATCTCGTGATCTTTTTTAAGCATTTTTTAATCCCCCCCCCCTTGGTGATACATGGTGAGGTTTAAGACTACCCCCCAACCATCATCACGTGTATTATTAGTATCTACAAAAATTCTTAATTTTTTTAGAATATTTTAGAATATTATCTTAAATACAGGTATAAAGTATAATCTTATTTTGTTCTGAAATTAAAGACCATGATAAAAATGTCTAGACAGAAAGGTTGCATGTTGTTTTTGATTGGCATAAAAATAATAATAAACGAATGGTGTACACTACACGCCGCTTTTTGATTTAAAAACCGCGCGTTTGAAAAAATAATGAAAAATTAAATACACGTGATATCTTACTACACCCCCCTCCCCCTTTGTGATATTTCGTGATTTTTGTCAACCCCCCCCCCCCTTTTTTTTTCAAGCCTCACGTGATTAATGGACGGCCCCTAAAGCATGTGATGATAGTATTTTAATGAAATTCTTCCCAATGCTCATTTTATAAACCCTCAATTTCCTTTATTGTCTCATAATTGAGATTTTGAGATTGGAAATGTTTACGTATAGACTACGTTGCGAAATAATATGCCGAAATTACGACATATAAAGCGGCGGGATCGTAAATAACGTATGACAGTTGAAACGTCAAGGAAATGACAATGTCAATATAAATTAAATATACGAAAAATGACGTCAACGTGAAATTACATAGAGTAAGTACATTTCCAATGTTTTCCGAGTATCCGTGAATGTGCATATCACAAACATTTTTCCGTTTCGCGATTGTTATATGGATGCACAGACCAGTCAACCTATAGACCACGCTTTAATAAACGTCAGTACGAAAACGAAATCGCTAAAAAGTGGCGGGGTGCGGAGAGAGGTCGGCTAGTTTTCATTGGCTCGTTCAAAATTGACAATTTAATGGCTTCCTACCTGCTTCCAACTGACGGCTCACTAGTGACGTAGTTATGTAGTGTCACTACATAGCCTTGGCGAATGCTACTCCCTGTCAAAGCGTGGTCTATAAGGTTGACTTGTCTGTGTATGGATGGCATGATTTATATGAACAATGTAATTTGACGCGCCAGATATACAAAAAAAAAAATTAGAGAAATGACGTGCATTATTCTGAGCAAGTGCAATATAGAGCTTCATTTGAACTCGCCAAAGAGTCAATACGCTTATTTGTTAACTACACTTAAGAAAGTAAATATAGGTGATCTTAAACTGACTGTACAATTAATATTAGTATATACGACGACATAATTTATTATTTCGTTAAACAAATAGTTATAAATGAACCAATAACTTATTTGTAATACAATAATTAGACACGAGAGATCGTGCGTCAATTTGTTAGTAAAAATTTTTAATTTTATCTTAAAACGAGATATGCTACAGATTTTGCTCAACGTCGCAAAACATATCTTTGTGACCATTACAAAAAAAAAATCGAAGAAAACAGGATACTTGAATTATTTTACAATAGTAATTTAACGATTTTACAATTATTTCAAATTCGGATATTTTATTCAAATATTCTTTAGTTGGACGTGGTGTAAGACAATCGAACTGGGACTAACAGAAATTTCCATTTCCATTTCCAAACAGATCAAATTCGTATTTGTTGTGCCTATACCTGCCAGAGTACCTACTGCCAGGATAAGAACATGTCCTCGACACATTAGTTTTATGACCAGAAAATTAGATGGAAAACAAATGAAAACCTAATTTGATTTGTGTTTTCCGAAAAATACTAGAACGACCGAATGATTTCGTTGATAATTATTGTTTTTGGCGAAATTAGCCAGCGAAGGGCTTGCCATGTGTTTTACCGAGTGACACAGAACTCATGAAATCCTAACAGTATCAAAATAACTAAAAATGGACTAAGTTGTGATTCTGTTTAGTGGCAGAAAATGTCCGTTAACCCTTGTTGCTGACTTAACGCACTTGCTTCACACAGATATTTTTGTTGTCTGTAAACAATATGTTACCTACTGAAGTATTTCAACGCCCACATTATTAGGCGTGGTCACTTTTCTCGGTATCGAGGACATGCCGTCGATCGGAAAAATGATTTCATCGACAATCTATCCATTTTGTAGGTACCGTCTATCTGGTATAAGAGAAACTGGACAGAAGTGCTGTAGAATTGTCTGTCCAATAATTATTCGAGGGGTATCTATTCTGTAGCAAAAGGGGCTTATTCTGTAGCTATGTGGGCGCATAGTCGTGCGCTGTCGGCGCGTATTCGGCGCCGTGGAGCAACGATTAGGTTTGATACTGCAGCATTGGCGCAGCCGCCAGGTTCGCGTGGTGGCCGCTGTTCATCCGGAGCGCTGACAGCGATTTGTTGTACCACTCGTCCTCGGCGCTCATGCCTATGGAGGTAAAGAACGTAAATTAATGATACGAATTATTGTATACCCATCTAGTTGTCAGTTATCAAGTTTTTGGAGGGAAAGCTTTATCCGCGCAATTAAAGGAAATAGTTATAAATGGAGCCTTCTCAGTCTTTCTCTTCAAACTTATGCAACTTACTATAGTTTTCAATAGAAACAAACAATCAGCAAAATACTACTAGCCATCGACTATGGTCAGCTTTAATGCGGCAACAAGTTGCCGACGTCGCCGCTCCGTCAGCAACGCGGTTCTTATATGTCTGAGCCTGATGGCATTGCGTAAAAACGCCGCCATTTGTATATATTTATAAAGTCGTTTATTGCCAAAAAAATATATATATATATATACACAACGCAAACGCAACGCAAAATTAGGATTTAGTGTAACAAATACACTAATTTCTAATTTTAGATTTAATGGTAAACGGGATCGGCTCAGCATGCTGATGGCCTGCCACGAACAGACATGCCCAACGCTGGTATTCTGCCGATCCCGAATAAAAATAAAGTTTATCTACATTTAATTTTAATTTTTTAGATTTCTACCCTCCCCCACTTATTGCCTATTGTAAGATTGTTTCTAAGTCATCTTTTAGTAATAGAATAATCCCAATAAAAATGTTATTCAGAACTCTATACTGCCTTTAAATTTACTGTAATATTTTGTTCATAGAGTCCAAGTAAAATATTTTATTTAGATAGTGTTAGGGGGCTTGTTTGAAAAATAGATATGATTACATATCATTACATAAATAATTTCTAAAAGAACAAGCAAGGTCTAATATCTCGGTTACCATCTACTGACATTCAATCATTGTAATAATTAAAAAAAAGAGAGTAGACTGATTGATTGATGAGGGGATGAGAGATAAAAAAAGACAAGTGTTATTATTATAGGAATATTTTTTTTAAGAAAAGATTGTATGATATCATGACAATACCTACTTGCGATGTAAAACAGTTGGAATCTACATTATAATTAATAGTTATGAAAAATTAAAGTGTTTCATTTATCTAATATACTTCATCAGTAGATATGTGAGAAGTTCAAAAAGCCCTCCCATTTTCTAATGAAAAGTTTTGAGTTATATATGGCTTTTTAAATTTAATTTAGTTTAGTTGATTACATTCAGATAAAATGGGTAATGTAATGTGTCTTTTATATTGACATTGTTATAGCTATGAATAGACACTAAAACTGTCAAACCTTGTTCATTCAAGGACGAGGGTCATCTCTTGTTAATAGTTATCTTGTTTTTAATGCTCAGTGGGACAGAGATCCAAAATATATAAAAGATTTCATAAGTAATTAAAAGAAAATTTTAATTCCATGAAAATAAACTTCCTATAATAGAACACTACATATATGAAATTTAATAGGGCCCTTGTCAACCCGAACTATATAATTTTCAAAGACAAAACACTCTACAAGTATACTTAGAATGTGTTACGTTCAGAGAATGATATTCCATAAATCCCTTCGCAACCGCTAGAAGCGCTCATCAGTACGGTGTATGTACGATATATACCATAAAATATAAGACGGGATAGTGAGATCGACCCCTCGAGTTTTCTCAAGATGCAATCTCGCCGCAGGAAATAAGACATTTGCCAAGACGCCCGCGAGCGCGCCCCGGCGACGTAAATCTAGTGGAAATTTTCTTATTAGAATAGCTACGGTACGATGCCTCGCCTCTTAGCGGCGTTTTTTGAAAGCTCGCTCTTGCATTAAGTTTGGCATCGCGAATTTTCACGCAGCGTATAAACACTCTACTATGGTGTTTTTTTTTTAATAATATGCTCGATTTTCATAAAAATATGTCAATTTATATTCTTTTATTTTATTCGATTTATTGGATGTTTTTTTTATCTTTATATTTATCTTTTTTAGGCGCTTTGGAGGTGAATATTTCTATATACATTTTAGTATTGACGAAAGACTATAACCTATTCAACCTTTGCAAACGCGGTGTGTAAATAAATGGTAACGGATGTTTCAGTATTTAGAAACGGAAATCGCTTCAGTATTTAGAAATGCGGTGCGTAACGAAACAAATGGAAGCTGAAAAAGGACACCGCGATTTTAACTGTAATTACTCCGGTACAACTGGGTGATAGCGAAAAAAATTCAAATAAATAAAACCTTATTTGGTATAAAGCAAAACAGAATACCAAAATAAGAGATTACACACGTTAATGATTAATTATTTGTAGTTGCAAACAACACTTTAGGTTTAAGATAATAGTTCTTAGATAGCATCACTACATAGTATAAAATAAAGTCGCTTCCCGTCTGTCTGTCCTTATATATGCTTAGATCTTTAAAACTACGCAACGGATTTGGATGCAGGTTTTTTTTAATAGATAGAGTGATTCAAGAGAAAGGTTTATATTATGTATATAACATGCGTAATAGAGAAACACTGATAGGTATTTGTAGAGGTTTTTAATGTAATGTCGTCGTAAATAAACAAACACATTTTTTTTTGCGCTTACATTGCAAACGCTGGCTGAAACTTACGAGATAGATCAAAATAATGTACTACAGTATTGTACACCTTAAAAAGGTCTACAAAAAGTTCGGTATGGTATATGCTTATCTCTTAGGGATAACCCACAATAAGCATTTTTTATCCAAAAATTGGTGTAAACAAGTATTCGAGCACAGAAAGATTTTCGCGGTATCCACGTTATTGTTACTTGCCACCAGATGGCCCTGTAGCATTTTTTCTATAAGCAGAAATGATATAAAAATGTAATCCACGCAGGCGAAGCCGGGGGCGCTCGCTAGTACCTAATAATCAGAGGAACGAACGTAAACGTGAGAAAAATGTCAGATTTATTGATAAGACAGACCATATACTATCATTATTATTGTTTTAAACAAACATTTTGTTAATTTACACATGAAATATAACTGAAGAAGGGTCACCATAGAGTTTGGAGATAGAGTTGATGAGGTTTCAGCATATTGAAGTTAATTTCATTACACACGATAGACTCTGTATGATTGTGTTAAAATGATTTCTTTTGTTTGGATGTATTTCTTCGAAATATCCTTCCATTATGAATATAGATTTTCGTATAGTTACAGTGACATTTTATTTCTTAATGCCTCCTCCAGCAGAAGAGCCTGCGAAAGCAGTGATCGGTGTAAAAGCTTGGATCGAGAACTTCAAGATACGTATAGCAATTTATTTGCTCAGTTTATTAACATCGACGCGGTGCAAGTGCATCTTACATTAACAAAAATTAAGAAAGAAAGAAATAAGTCCGTACACCTGCTGTTTTGGTTTTGGTACACCTAATGTTGTATAAATTTTATTTTTAAACCATCTATAACGAATGAGCGATATAAGATGCATGTAGTAGTAGGTAGGTATATCAAGTACGCAAGTGAGATCCGCCCACTTATTATTTCTAACTGATTCTATAATTGTACCTAGAAGTCTAGAAGCAGTTGAACTTGAATAGTCAAATCGTCTAGAATATAACTTCGTATTTTCGATAAATTAATAAATTTGTCGGCACTAAAGACGGAACGTTCCTTTCAACAATCCGGTGTTACTAAACTAAATAGACGGTATTCGGCATTTTCAGCAGATCAAAACTTTGTTAAACTTTTTGAAACTGACCTTCTAGGCAATAAAGTTAGCCTACACAAGACTTGACTTTTTAAATAATCATTGCCTTTAGCTAAGATAAGACTTCGTGGTCTTGGATTTAATGGAACTGCAAATATCGTTTTGCTTCCGTGAAGTCACCTTCCAAATTTTTATATTACAAACTTTAGTGAGCAATCTTTGGTACGTTTAATATTAATAAGTACTAAAATATTAAAATATGGCGCCATAAAGTTAGCGTATTACTCTGGGGTAGCACAGGCGACTGACGATTGCGTCGGTCGGCGGTCGCCGGCGCAACCACCCTCTCAGCTACACCTGTGGTCGCTATTTTCTCGTGCGTAGTATTTATATTTGACTTAATAACCATACTTTATTGATATTTGTTATTGGAAAAATTCATAAAATTAGATCTATCTATTCTCTTTCTTCAAAATTGTAATATTCAGGAAATACCAAATGTTTAAAAAGAATTTAGAAACTGATAAAAACAAAGATATTTTGGCCAGCTTTTCTATAGCAAGTATATTAAAAATCAAAAAGAACCACAGCTTATATAGCTTGTATTTTATATTCCAAGAAGTATCTTTTAAAATTTTCTTCTTAAAAACATTTTCGAGTTCCGACGATTCGGCCGCAGTGGCTCTTCGCTAAGACCAACTTTTCCCATTATTTTAGGGGACACTTCTTTAAAGTACCCAAGAGACGGTGATCATCCGCCGTGAGCTTTACAAACTTTTTAATTGTCTTGACGTTCCTAATCGAAACTTGATATAAAGCTGTCTAACTGTCAACTGTTTTTGCGCCGAAAAGCTCAACGCAAAATGGCGCGCAATTAAATGATGATTTTTTTAAATTAAATTTTTCAATTTTACAATATTTTTATTTTAATATTAATGGTTCTTTGAGTTTCATAGAGAAAGAAAAAAAATTTGCAAAATAAATAAATTACGTTGGTCAGTATTTAGCTTCAATAAAAGCAAAATTGAAAGAACCGAAACCGGTGACTTTTAGGTTACCTAATGAAACCTAGTTGACAAGCTAGTAAACACTGTTAATAGATACAGAAACGTACTTACAGCTGCAATGAGTAAATAATTCTACTACGTGAGTTAAATTAAATCTAAAAGTCACTGATGAACACCTATTTATTACATTCGTTTTGTTTTTAATTTTTTAATAATAACGTACACAACAACGTCTAAGCCTCAAACTAAGCATTAGCTTGTGTTTTGGGTACCAAGCGAAGACACCACATACATATAACAACCAAGATCCGGTACCAGTATCAATATTTATCATATAAATACTGACCCGACCTGGGATTCGAACCCGGGAACCCCAGCTTCGTAGGCAGGGTCGCTACCCACTAGGCCAAGCGGTCGTCAAAGACAGACAGACGACGGAGCTTCCCGAAAGCAACCCAGCCCAGCTGAATTCTTCGGTCAGCCTCTTTGTTAAAGTTGACCTCTCGTCCGTCTCTATGTCCTACACAAATTCAAACTCACGTATTGGCGCTTGCTTTCCAATTCTAATTTATCTTTCAACGTATTCGGCTAAACATAGTCCAAACTTATAGAACGTGTAGAGATTGCCGAACTAAACAAAAAATTTCAAGTGACGGTTTCCCAACTAGCAGTTACTGAGAAAAACATCATCATCAGCCCGTGTCTCTCCACTGCAAGATATAGGCCTCTCCCAAGGCTCGCCACCAAACACGGTCCTCCGCCTTTGGCATCCAATTACCCCCAGTATGATGCTTTAGTGCATCAGTCGCCTGTCCGGGGCCTTATCCAACGCTTCACTTCTCGGTGCATGGCCTTCACTCGAGAACTCGTCAAACCCATCCGCTGTCGGTTCTACAGCAAATGTGACAGGCCCATTGCCCCTTCAGCTTGCTAAACATTTGGGCTATATCGACAACTTTAGTTCTTCGACGGATTTCAATATTCCTGATTTTGTCTATCAAATAAATACCGAGCATAGCCCGTTCCACAGCGCGCTGAGCTACTTTAAATTTGTGGACCAGTCCTACCGTGAGAGTCCATATTTCGGCACCGTTTGTTATTGTACACAGGAAGCATTGATTGAAGACCTTGGTCTTCAGATATAATGGTAGTGGCGATGACAACAGACGACGGAGCTTCCGGAAAGCAACCCAGCCCAGCTGCATTCTTCGGTCAGGCTCTTTGTTGAAGTTGCGATTGCTTAACTGGACAGTCTGTTCTAATCGACATAGTCTTGCACAACTTCAAGAGTCGCACCCTCTACGGTTACCGGTCTCGGTAGAATATGTTCGTTGAACATGACTTTCGTCTGGTCCAAATTCATCCCGAGTCCCACTTGCCGAGAGGCGGCATTGAGGCCGTTTAATATACCACCGAGCTCCTCCAGCGACTCTGCCATGATGACTATGTCGTCAGCAAAGCGATGGCGAGAAAAACATGTTAAAGTCTAATTATTTTTATCACTTATCTTATTTTTTTATAGCATCCAATAAAAACTCTAATTTACAATTGCAATATGAAAGTAATAAATTTTTATTTAATCAGATATACTTGCAAACTCAACAAAACACCACGAGATTGCCTCGCGAATCACGAAATTGGAGAAACACTACCTGTGAAATAGCTGATAAGGTCAATAACCGGCTATTCTTTCAATTAAAATGTCAGTGAATTTTTTTATTTCTATTAATATCCATGACGATAATAATAATAATAACGTATACATCACAACAACTTCTAGGCCCCAAATTAAGCATTAGCTTGTGTTTTGGGTACCAAGCGAAGATACCACATACATATAACAACCAAGACCCGGTACCGGTATAAATATAATACTGACCAGACCTGGGATTCGAACCCGGGACCCCAGCTTCGTAGGTAGGGTCGCTACCTACTAGGCCAAGCGGTCTCTAATGATATATACAAGGTGAAATTTTAACCACCATCCATAATGATCTTTGAATTTTAATATAAAACCGATGGCTGTCTTGTTTCCTTTTAGTATCGTTCACAGACAAAAAATATTGAGATATGCCTACATAATCCCGAAAAAACAAATAATTCTAGAGTTACCATTCAAGGTCTCAAGGTCTCGAGCGCGTCTTGAAAAAGAAAATAACCAAACGTTATGAAATAACACTGTAGATAAAATAATTTATTATGAAAATGTAACCTATATTTATTATTTACGTAATGAGGTCTATTGGTAATACCTACCGTATAGAAATTTTTGGGATGGTTGTTAACATTTCACCCTGTATACACGTATATATATATTGTATTACGTTGTGATTTTCATCCTCTTCTACGTATGTAGCTGTAGGAATACGACACAACTTTTAAAGCGCATTCAGTATGTGTGACGTGTTTATTTATAAAATGTCATTGTATGCATATAAACTCACCCATGGCGTCCTGCCTCATGCCCACAGCGCTCATGTTGCCACCGTGGCCCATGGAGAAGCCTTGAGGTACGGGGTACGAGCCGCCGCCCATTTGGGACAACGAGAATATGTCCTTCTGCAATTCCTCGTATGTTCCATGGTGCTGTACACACAAACACCAACAAATAAATGACGGTCCCACTAACATTCAAAAAATTATGAGGGTAAATCTGAAGAAGGCAAATGTATTGTAAATCCTTGATTCTGATATTCATAATGTAAAGTACGAAAGTAATGTATCTACATATTATGAACATCGTGTCTCGATGACTGTACGTGTTGAGCACAGCACGTATAGTCTCTGATTTTAGCGACGCTAACTGAAGATGAGTTAATTGACACGTGCTATGTGGCCCGTATTCTGGGCTGTAGGTACAGACATAATCCATTTGTCTTCGTATAAAATACCATTGGCCATTCATAAACTAACATATAAACATGTTGGGGCACAAGTCTATATAGATGAAACAATGTTTACAATAAGTTTTGTCCGCATTAAACATACCTTGATTTGTGAGTAGTATGCACTCAGTGTCGTGATAGCACGAGCACAGCGAACCTGTTTCAAATCTACAAGGTCATGTGACCGTGGTTCGAATCCGGGCGTGTACCAATGAGTTTTTCTGAATTAAGTACGTACATTAACTA
Source organism: Luffia ferchaultella (assembly GCA_949709985.1). Taxonomy (NCBI): domain Eukaryota; kingdom Metazoa; phylum Arthropoda; class Insecta; order Lepidoptera; family Psychidae; genus Luffia; species Luffia ferchaultella. The sequence goes on from OX453258.1 coordinate 4,270,491, forward strand.
TCACTGACTCTTTGCCTTGGAGAGCACGTTAAGTAGTCGGTGTCGGTTACTGTCAATAAATGGCGGTCGTTACAATCCGTCTACCTACATTGGAGCAGCGTGGTGGATTTAAGCTCCAAGCCTCTCGTCTTCAGGGAAGCCTAAGCCCTTGCAGTGGGGTATAAAAAGGCTGATGGAATGGAAAAAAATGCACTCAGTGCTTATTTCTCTGGTACGATAAGTAGCACGAGTTAGAATGCTGGCTTTCACTGGACTTCACACGGGCGGAGGAACTATTCCGAACACGCTATTAGTTTATCATGACCTAAATTGTTCCTGGCTTACGAACCTTGAAATAAACCACTGCGAGTTTATATAGTTAAAAAATCTATTACTCGAAGGATATTCAAACCTTTAAAAAATATAAATAAATACGAAACTGGGGCCACTGTCAATAGTGGAAAAGGGAGCGAAAGTGGGAGCATGTAGTGTATGTTGTCATCGGCAACAGAAGTTGATACACTGAACGATATGCCACGAAATATTATTACATTGACTTTGGCTTGTGTAATAAAGATGTAAGTATAAACATCGTCGTTGCGCGCGCCGCCTCCTAAGGAGTGAACATAAAACAGTTTTTGTTTCAAACTGTATACTACACGTTCGAGTGCACTAGAACGAAATTTCAAAGAAAACATGTTCAAGAGTAATTTGTATTTCGTGGACAACGACACACTTATTTAAAAACAACAATTATCAAACCAGGGTAATAAATATGCCTTAATTTATATCTGAATTTATCTAAATATATATTTAATAATACTTAAATAAATGAAAGTTAATTTAATATTTTTTTTTTAATTGTAGCCGTTAAATGTCTTTTAAATATGATTAAAAGCTATTAAATTAAAGAAACGGAAGTGTTAATTCGCTTTCGTGAATAATTTTCACCGCTACTTAAATATGAGGCGCTATTTATTTTAATTATCTCGCGCGTTTAATTAATCGATCACGTAGTGTGGTGTATTTTGATCGTATAACTGCATAACGACTAAGTGGTGTACTTTATAAATGTATTAATTATACATTACTAGCGATCCGCCCGCAGCTTCGCTCGCATGGTATTCGTTTCTCATAGGAATCAATTTATTTTTTATCTCGGTCTTATCTCATTCCCGTACTTCCCATTCCCATTATCGTTCGCGTCACCAAATATTCTACCGTTTCCGTTCCTGGTCTTGGCCCCGTTCCGTCTTAGTTTCGTGGGCGGGGATGGGAGCATGGAGGCTTACACAAAACCAATTCTATGGCGTTCGTATATCATATAAGATACATACTCGTATTTAAGAAGATCCAATCGAAGTCAGTCAAATATAACAAAATGTACAATTACACAGGCGAAGCTGGAGGCAGAAGCTAGTGTATTATACATATAAATATTCCGGAAGACATTTTTCTATATTATTGTGAAAACCACATCAAAATCCGTATCCAAAGATCAATAACAACACATAAATTATTAATTATTAAAAAAAAAAATTCTAATGGATAGCTTGTGAATCTAAACCATTATCGACCAATGTACAGAACATTTTCCTGAACCTGATCTCAGAGCTACCTACCGGGTGTAACCGTAATGAAAGTAAAATATGTATTTAAAAAATAAACATCTAACTGCAAATCTAAACCATTCTGAAATCCAGTTGAACACACACAAAAAATTTCGTCAAAATCAGTACAGCCGTTTAGGAGAAATTTAATTACAAACACACGCACAGAAAATTTATATATATATACATACATATAATCATAGAGTAAATAAATTTGACATCAGCGTTTGGTTTTAATAGAGTCAGAAATGTCACTTCACAGTATCAAAACTGTCCAACGCAATTTCGCGGGGTTGAAGGCCGACGTGCAGGGCCCTCGCGCACTGAAACCGAACTGAAACTCGCCAAACGGATACACCAGCTAGCTAGAGTGGGAGTGGATAGACGATAAGCGCAGAAGAGGGCTTCTAGTCAATTCGTACTTTCATGCGTATAATGTCCAAATCAAATCAAATATCTTTATTTCGTAGTTATGTAACTCAATCTTCAAATATGTCACAAGAGTGAATTTCTTACTTTGTGGAAGAACGTCACCACAAAGGCGCATTCAAAAAGTGCTGGTTCCTCTCAGAAGAATGCGCGTACGTACGTACATACATTATGTATGTGTTCGAATATTAGGTACGTACTTATGTAATATTTTATTACATCACATAAGTTTCATGACAATAGAGTTTCGATTTCAAATGTGTCCATTTATACAGAAACCATCGTTCATGTTTGCTGATGATAGATTAGCGTAGGTCCTGGACAAACAAGTATTTTAACTTTTAACAGATTTTATACAATATTTTTTTAAATTTAACTATCTTTAGAACTTCGACAGTAAGATTAAACAGTACTATAATTATGACATATTCCAATAAGTCTCTCTTTTTCCATTTGCTCCAATTAATTCCAAAATAGTCAAGCTTAGAGGTCAAAGGGAACCTCTCTGCTTAGTTGGAAAAAATCATTTGAAAATAATAAAACCTACATTTTCTCCATTTACATCCTTTAGCTCCGAAATGGTCCTTGCATAACCGGAGCTCAATGGGAACCTCTGTGACAAGTCCCAAAAAAAAAACTCTTGGAACATAACGAAACCCTCCCTCCGTTCATTTTCTCTATTTGCTCCAATCAGCTCAAAAATGGTATTTGCAAAATTTGACCTCAAAAGGAACTTCTGTGCCAAGTTCTAAAAAGATCTCTTGGAAAATAAGGGAACCTTTATTCGTTCACTTCACTTCACTTCATCAGCCTATTTTCACCGCATTGCAGGGGCTTAGGTCCTAGGGTGAGTGGGGGCTTGGAGCTTAAATCCACTACGCTGCTCCACTGCGGGTTGGGGATTGTAACGACCGCCATCTATTGACAGCGCCCGGGACCGACTGCTTTACGTGCTCTCAAAACTCATTGGTACACGCCCGGATTCAAACGATGGCCCTAAGGCCTTATAAATTTGAGACAGGTTCATTGCGCTTTGGGCTATCACGACACTTCGTTCATTTGCTCTATTTGCTCCAGTTAGTTTTAAAATGTTCCTTGCAAAATTGGACCTCAAAAGGAACTTCTGTGCCAAATTCCAAAAAGATCTCTTTAAAAAATAAGGAACCTCTCTTCGTTCATTTGCTCTATTTGCTCCAATTAGCTCTACAATGTTCCTTGCAAAATTAGATCTCAAAAGGAACCTTTGTGACAATTTCCAAAACGATCTCTTAGAAAATAAAGAAACTTCTCTGTGTTCATTTGTTTTATTTGCTCCAATCAGCTTTGAAAATTGTTAATTATTCTTAATTAAAATTTTGATTAAATTGTTAATTGTTAAAAATTAAAATGTTCCTCGCAAAATTGGAGTTCAAAAGGAACTTCTGTCCCAAGTTGCAAAAAAAATTTAGTAGAAAATAACGACGTTAGAACACGAACAGACGTATGAACGGATAAACTACCGAACAAAAATTATAATGTACCAACAACGGTGCTTAATAACAGCGATATATCCTGAAAATCCGGCATATTATTTTCAGTTAGTCAACGCACGCATGAATTGAGTTATGCGTAATCAGAGCAAGTGATTAGTGCGCCGCGCTGATGACTGACCAAATTGTGGCATTGTTTGTTATACGTATTTCGTTGTGTTGTATGCTTTTATAATAATTTAGTCCGAGTTTTGGTAATTTTCACGCCAGTTAATAAACCCGTTTCACATTATAACTTATCTATCTATGCGTATAATGAAAAACTATCGCAATGATGAAAATATCGGTCTATAATAATAATAATAACACACACAATCACAACAACGTCTAGGTCCCAAACTAAGCATCAGCTTGTATTTTGGGTACCAAGCGAAGACACCACATACATATAACAACCAAGACCCGGTGCCAGTATTAATATTCATCATATAAATACTGACCCGACCTGGGATTCGAACCCGGGACCTCCAGCTTCGCAGGCAGGGTCGCTGCCCACTAGGCTAAGCGTCGTTCTATATTAGTACGTGATAAACGGTCTATTGTAACCCCTTGAAAAATAAAACAATATCTTGTTCTGTATTCGGTTTTCAGATGAATATCTTGTTCTGTATTCGGTTTTCGGTCAAAATGTTATAGAAAATATCCGAATTTCAAGTCTGTATCTCATTCTGTTTACGAGCTAGACTTATGATACAGGGACCGACGGTCAGACAGATAACAGAGTAACAACAATGAGGTTCCGTTTTACCTTTTGTACGTGGAACCCTGAAACGACCACGTACGTACGTCTTTGTAAATGAAGCGGCGGACAAAAGTTAGTGCTTGCCCCAGATGGTGTAAAAATCTGGATGGACCGTCTCATGTTTCGAAATAATCGATAACTCGAGCAAAACGCCAACTTCATTGATTATACAGACCGTACGCCATTGTCAGTGTTTTGAACCATTCTATTCCATCAGCCCTTTTTATACCCCACTGGAGTGACTTAGGCCTCCCCTGAAGATGAGGGGCTTGAAGCTTAAGTCCACCATGCTGCTCCAATGCGGGTTGGCGGGTTGTAACGACCGTCATCTATTGACAGCAACCAGGACTGACTGCTTAACGTACTCTCCGAGCCACGGAGTCAGTGATAGTTAATGTACATAAGTCAAAAAAAACTCATTGGTACAAGCCCGGTTTCGAACCACAGCCCCATAGCCTTATAGATTTGAAACAGTTTCGCTGCGTTCGGGCTATCACGACAATTTGAACCAACTTTTTGTTCAATTATATACCCATGAAATTTAATTTCAGTTCTTCATTTTTATTTCCAATACGAACTTTACACGTAGGTCACACAAAATTTTATTTCACTGCAAGTATTTCAAAATATGTTTTTGCTCACATTTTTGTTGGCACGACGCGGTATCTTTATATACATACATCCATGGTCCTTACATTGTAAACGGGAATAATTATAATATCATCTCAAATTAAAAAAAAATCTGTTTGTTTCTATGTTAGTACGTGATAAACGAATTGCTAAACAGAATTAGTAAACACTTTTAGTGCCAAATAACAAATAACTTAGTGGGATAGTGGGTACTACGTAAATTCGTCGAAGTTCCCTTCTAAATTACTTAACAATCTAATTACAATTTTTATTCCATGCCGAAATTCTTTGGGACCAAGGAAGATAAGTCATGCGTTCCATAAATCCGAATTCCACACGAGCGAAGCAAAGGGTAAACAGTGATGCAGTATCTATTCAGAAAATTTATTAGGTACGCTGTAGACTACCTCCATTAGCATAATAATTATTTTACAATATTCTTTACGCGAAATAGGATTTTTTGTGAATTTTCCGGCAAGTACTTGTCAAGTTAGCAGAACTAAGTACGTAAATACAGTGATGAAAATTTTATGGGTTTTCTTTTTTGGGCTCTTTTGATGTGTGAGTGTGACTTTATTTAGTTTTGCTAAATGGCACACTAAATGTCTGCAATGATCTTATAGGTGACTCCGCATACGTAGCACCAAATAATACTTTGTTCAAATGGAAAAAATAAGAAAATGGAGAAATTTTATATTTCGTTACAAATACATGCAGTTCATAAACACACGAACTTTGATTTGTTTTGCATAATATGGTATTAATTGTTATTATTCCTAAATTGCCATACAAGTGCCATGCGCCAATGTACAGTAATTAATTTGTAATATCCTAACTTGTGTCCCACAATGTGACCCATAAAATATTGTTGAAGGAGACGCGCTTGTTCTGTGGGTATCTAAGCTAATCTACGAGAAAACGCATTAATATGTTCATTCGAGAAAATCGTTACCATTTTGAACATTTAATTTATTTATCTGGTATACTATATGAAAATTGAATAAAATTGTAAAAAAAGCTATTTCCATTCATTTTCCATATGACATTCTTTTGCGAGACTTGATTCTTATTAGCAACAATATAGATTGGTGCAATAATACAGGCTGTTATATTTTTACAAAATGAAGTGGTTCGATTCCCGGTGAAAGTACCAGATTTTTCAAGAATGTGAGTATGCAGTTTTTGTTTTCTCAAAAATCGAGCTCATGACTCCTATAAACACTTTTCGCTATTTTTCATAGTTTAGGATTTGGCCATACAGTCTCATCTCAAAAACTCATCCTGTATAATCTGTTACAAATACTGTCCATGTCGTGACCTTTGAAATTTGAATTGATTTACTTTTTTATAATTATTGATTGTTTAAAAAAAAAATCGAATTTAAACCGCTGCTGGGCGATCACTATAGTGTTTAATAAAACTGTTATTTACACCAACTCATTCTAATAAGATTGATAACGGCTCACCTGCGGATATCGATTGATGGTATTAGGGTGAGGGTACGGCTGGTAACCGCGGTACCCTTGGATGTTCCTCATCATTCCGTTGCAACCTGGCAACACAGCGGGCGCGAGGGCTTTTTGTAACTGCTTCTCTTGCTTACGATACTTCGCACGGCGATTTTGGAACCAAACCTGGGAACATAACATATATTTTTTGGTTATATCCAGAATTGCTTGTATGCATAAATACTAATAGTACTTAGTTATTGAAGTTAAACAATGTTCGACCAAATCTTGACAGTTTATTATATTTTTTAAATAATTTTAAATTAAATTTTTGGCATTTGAATAAAAATAGGGTCTAACAACACGCTATGATAATTTTAAGATTCTAGACCTACGGGAATTAAGTATTAAAAAAATACGATAATAATACGTTGTTAAAAATTTATCGATTACAAATCGATTTAAAAAACTGATTTTCTTTATAGGATTGCAGGGTCATAGCCTTCAGTATTTTACATAACTTTCAACTTTGAACATCTACTCATTCCTCCAGGCGGACAGACAGACGGACAAAAGGGGTCCTACACAAGGATTTCGTTTTTATTATTTTACTAGCGACCCGCCCCGGCTTCGCACGGGTAGCAGAGCATATAAGCCGTAATGTTTTTTCTGTCGTAGTGTCATATCAGCTTGTTGCGTAGAACATGTGAATTGGATTTAATTACCTTTAAATATGACGTAATTTCATCCTACTTGAAGAATTTTTAAAGCATTTTATTTCAAATTCTATAAATATATAAAAAAATAAAGACTAAATAGATATAACCTAACCTAAAAACGGCTGGTCGCACGATTTAAATATTTCGCGATAGCTTTTAAGATATTAATTTAAATTGTATAGTGTAAAGGGCTATCATTATGTGCGTAAAATGCTGAAGATAAATAACGTATTTAATTTGATAAGGATTAATACTGTATCCGTATAAATTGCTTTCAAATTACCTCATCATATGACACCATTTTTAAACATAAAAATAGGTATTGTAAGCTTTCCATGAAAAATAGACATATGCCATCGCGGTCTTTTCTTTAGTCCTATATAAGATACACAATTCCTCCATACATTATTATGTTATATCTCAAAAGGTTTAGGCAGCGTTTTCGATGAAAGATCCCAGCCGGCTATATTTTTTTCCGACTTCTTCAACAATAATCGTCATTTTTCAACAAATTTGCACAAAACATTAATAAATTATTCACGTAAACCTTCCTCTTGAATCACTCCGTCAATTAGTGCCAATAATATGCCAACCTGTTCGGTAGTTTTTGAGTTTATCGCGTTCAGACAGACAGACAGACAGACAGACGCGGTGGGGGACTTTATTTTATAATATGTAGTGATGAAAATACAGAACTCAAAAAAAATAATTAAAAACAACATCAACCCGTTTAATATAGCAGAAAATAATTAATTATGGAATGTCTGGATAGAGAATCGGCGTCATAAAACATAGATAAAAATATTACCTAACTGTTCGGTTATAATTCACACACACAGAGAAACGGTTTGTACAGTGTTAGTATAGCGTATTGATAGTATGTGGTCTGTTGAGTCACACACACAAGTATATAAAAGTTTGCGTTAACTTTGTACTGCGAGGTTCGATCTACTTACTCATTATATAACCCAAATAAAAAATATGTTCCTTAAATATTTGCGCTTTTCTACTTTGGCACAGTTCCTTTTAAACGTAAAGCACACGTCACGCGTTAATCCGCGTGTTGTCAACGGCAATGAGAGAGCGTACTTTGATATGGTGATTAGAGCTGATTAGGAATGGCACGGGGAGGGGCGGGAGGGGAAGACAGCCCGTGGGCGGACGAATACGCCCCTATACGCACCCTCCATATAAATAAACCGATACACCCCATACCTAAACGTTAACAACCCCTGTATATATTGTTGTCTATATAGGCTGTATACAAGTACTAGCGATTACTAAAAGGCTCTTTTGTTTGTTTATGCGAAAGTTAATGTCTGTTATTTTATATTTATCTACTATTTATGAATTTTAAGTTATATCTTCTAATAACTTGTTATTTATAAAATCTCAACTGTTGCCTATTGAACGATTTTCAATATTCAAATCAGTTTGGGCGACGCAAATGGTTTTAAATAAATTTAGATTCTAAGACGAGGAAATAAGATCACATATTGACTGACCGACCGATTGGCCGAGTGGTTAGAGACCTTAACTGAGGAACCGAAGGACATGGGTGCGATTCTCGCCCGGGACAAATATCTGTGTGCATGAACATGTCCATTTGTTCCGTGTCTGGTGTAAAATATCTATATATGTATATATTATAAAAAATATTTAAGTGTGTATATCAGTGTTGTCTGCTACCCATAATACAAACTTCGCTTAGTTCGGAACTAGATGGCGCTGTGTGGTATGTCCCAAATATTATTATTATACTAGCGGCCCGTCCCGGCTTCGCACGGGTAGTATTCGTTTCTCATAAGAATCACTTTTTTTATCTCAGTCTTGTCTCATTCCCGTTCTTCCTTTCATTTTTTCGTTCCCATCGCAAAAATACTTTATTATTTCTGTTCTTGGCCCTAGTGTAGCTTCGTTTTCGTTTCCATTCTCATCAAAAATAACTTTTTTATCTCCTTCTTAACTCATTCCCGTTCTTCCCTTTCCCGTTTTTGTTCCCATCGCATAAATATTTTATCGTTTCCGTTCCTGGCCCTGGTCTCATTTCCTTTTTGTTTCCATTCTCATCAAGTACAACTTTTTTATTTCAGTCTTAACTCTTTCCCGTTCTTCCCTTTCCCGTTTTCGTTCCCGTAACACAAATATTTATCGTTTCAACAATTTCTGTCAGTCTTAATTAAATAAATTACACTTTTGCGAAATAATATTTAGTTATGCAATTATTAAATTACTAAAATGGCTATTAAAAAATAAGGGTTGATTGTAGAAGGGTGAAAATTGAGAATTGTATGTATTTTTGTATGTTGTATCATAAAAAAATAGAAATTAAAAATTTTGTCTAAAAAAAAAAAATTTAGGGGTGGACTACCCCTAACATTTAGGGGGATGAAAAATAGATGTTGGCCGATTCTCATAGATACCGGATAAGCACAAAAAATTTCATCGAAATCGGTCAAGCCGTTTCGGAGGAGTATGGCAACGAAAACTGTGACACGAGAATTTTATATATTAGATAAGCAGATATTTGTGTTTGACAATATTAAAAATCATTCTAGTTTAACTCTATTTTCGTTAATTTTTATAGTTATATTTTTGTAAATATGCATGAAAATTAAATAATCGAATAATATCCGATTACGTGAAAATAATTAGTTTTATGAATTTCGTTATTTTTAAAATAATAAATTACAAATATTGCATCAATATAATTTTAATGAATATATTTAAAAAAAAAAACGTTTTTGTAAATAAGTTTTGAAAAGTAAAAAAAATTTTAAAAAAACCTTTTGAGAATAAAACGCCTATTTGTAAATAATGGCGATGGTGTTCAAAGGGTATTTAAACGCAAAATTTAAAAAAATTAAGCGTTTTTATACATAATATAATTTATATACTTACATCTAACAGCAAAGTTTATAATTCGTGGATTTCCATACAACTGGCTTTCAGATATCAAAGTGAATACATATTGAAAATGATTGCATGATGTAATAATTTCATTTTTTAATATTATTATTGGGAACAAGTATATGGTCACCCTGTTTAGTTTAATATTTAACTTTTATCTATCTATACTGTGCTTTATTGTGTGTAAAAGCACAGTACTTGGAAAGCGCGGCCCCGAGTAAGTCATTTTCGATAGTAACGCCAGTTTACAAATATTTAGTGCGAGACACACGTGTAGGGATGTCGACATCGCATAGCTACGAACAAATATCTTTTTTTTTTCGTAGCTTCACGTATACGTCAAATCTATTAGACACGGGTAAACTTCTGTGACATTTTAATACTTTTTTTTTAAAGTAACTTAACCTATTTTGTCTGCTTTACCGACGCTCGCGGTAGTGATGGCCGGGAAGCGTCCTCTGCCCCACCGCACCGCTTTTTCTTACTTGTGTCGCCTATTTATCGCGAAGATGTTCTATTTACAGAATCTTAACCTACTTTGTTTGTATTAATTGTAAATGGAAATTCGTTAAAAATTAAAAATAAACAAAAGTTATTGAATAATACGTGCAGTTATTAATTTTTCAATTGTGAGTATAGATTACGACACACTGTCAGGTCCTTTAATTACCGTGATAGAAAAATGAATATAGGCGTATGATTAATAATTTTAAACAAACGCTTATAATATTCATCATTACATTGTGAAAATTATAGACAGGTATATGGGTACGGACTATCACCAAAGTAGGTACAATGAGACCGTTTTGGAAGAAAAATAATATTAAAATTCTTTGTAGACGTTATGTATATGTCGTGGCCAGATAATAGAATCGATCATTTTATCGCCACCAAAATTATAGTCGGCTTCAAAATCCTTAATCTATTCTTTCCAAAATTATTACCTTACTATCTACCTTAAAGTTCCGGAACCCAAGACAACTTACATAATCAAATTAAAAGCAATATACCCGCGCTACAAAAAAACACTTGTAAAACCGCTATCACGTAAAATACATCAAGAAATTCCGCTCTGCTATATTTTGTTTCATAACGTGGTGTGTGATACCGCTGAACATTATGAATCTGAATATCTTAAACTGTGTGTGTATTGATGAACTTTGATTTGTGTTGTGAAGACGGCACCAGTACTGGACTTCGGAGAGACAGCGCTGCTTATATCAAGTAAGTGGGTTGTCGACTTCCCTTCTTTTCCTATTGTCCTGTAACAACTCCCGCCAGGTCCTTCGAAGTAAATTTAGGTCGACGTTGACCAAATAGGTAAATTATATTTAAACCTATGGATTCCGCATTTATGTAGGTGTAGTGTTCAAGAAATCTTTAAGCGCGCCAACACATTTTATGATGATATCGCTTTCGGATTTATCGAAATTCGGCCAGGATAGGTTGATGATCCACCATTTCTAAATTGATAGATTAAGTTAGGTTAGGTTTGTTTATATTCATGCGAGGAGCAATGCGGAGCGGAGCGATTCGAGCTACCAGAAAATGAACATCGGTAAAGTCGGACACACACACATAAAATTGATCACATCATGATGTGATTATTTTTTGATCTGGCCCCGACATATACAGGAAGAAATTTTAACAACCATCCAAAAAAAATCTGGATTTCAGGTATTACCAACAGACCTAATTACATTAATAAAAAATATAAGTAACATTTCATAATAAATTATTTTATCTACAGTGTTACTTTATAACGTTTGGTTGCCTTCTTTGTGATGACGCACCCGAGACCATGAGACCGAGACGGGGCGGAGCGTGTGGCGGCCGTGAATGGTGACTAGAGTTTTTTTTTCTTTTTTTCTTCAGGAAAGCTTTGTGTAGTCATATCTCAATATTTTTCTATTGAACGATACTAAAAGGAAACAAGAAGGCCATCGGTTTTTTATCAATGATCATTACATTAAAATTTGGATGTTTGATAAAATTTCACCTTGTATATCGCATTTACATCTATAAATAAAATTGGAAGACACTTTTGGTAATTTGTCTTCCTGTGAAATCATATAAGTTCCCTGATCATACGTGCAAAAACTTTATACAAGTATTTAGTTGCTTTGTATAGAGACGTTCTATCTATGCATGCATCTATTGTGGAAACTCGTACATACCTACACGCATGGACTCGGGTTTGGATGCCACGCGAGGAAACGTAAATAGGATATTAGTTTTTTCGCAACAGGGTCCTACATCCGTTTATAAAGACGGGAGCGTCGTCACGAAACGACGCAATATCCGTTACCTATCTATACCGTTTTTTATACCCAAATACATTAAAGGTTAATCGGCCGAGAAATCGAATCAGGTAGAAAAATTGATAAAATACAGTTTTGTGATTAATTTAATTTAAGTTTACATAATTAAGAATATATATATTTTATTTATTTTTTTCCTTTTTGTATTAGTTGCTAATGTTGCACTTTGATGATGATTTTTTTTTAATTATTCTATTAAAAGTTGATGACCCGTGCAAATATATTGCATACGCTAAACTTTACATAACCAGCGCCTTATGCTGGCTTCTAAGGACACTGTCGGATTTTAATTTGGAAAAAAGTCATTAGTTCCCGGGTACCAGAAAGATAATCTTCCAAACGATGATGGTTCAATCATGATGAAGTATTAAGAGAGATACGGCGTGTGGAAAAAAAAAACCTTTTAGAAATGATATATAGGGATAGGTCGTGCCATAATAAAATATAAATTTAGGTATCATTAAATATCAAAGAACATAACACTATATGTATGTGGTGTTTTCCTTTGGCACCCAAAACACAAGCTAATGCTTAGTTTGGGGCCAAGACGTTGGTGTGACTGATACGTTATTATTATCATAAAAAAGGCATCGGAAGTGTGTCACTCCCACGTAAGTTACTACGTAGGTACATATATAAAATACTGATCTAAACCCTAAAATATTACATCCGTGTTACTCAAGAAGAGTGCAAGGCACTCTTTTCAAACGGCACATCTTGTAAGTTTGGTGTATGGAAGATGTATTTAAGAAAACGTTAAGTCGATACAGTTGAGTTTTCCTACAAAATCAAAGATTATGTAATACAATTTATGTTGCATTCGAGACTCCGAGTTACATTTAAACGGTCCTTAGCCTTCTAACTCGACTTAACCGTATGAAACTTTCACGTTTTTAAACTGTACAAATAAAAAAAAAAGCACTGGATCCAACAAAACATTTTCTTATTTCCAATTGTAGAATTCATTTGAGGGCAGAGACAATGTCGGAGCGCGCGGGGAGGATCGGCTAACTTCGTTACGGATCCATTTGATGGGATTGCAATGCCTCGGGGGCCGTGCCTCCCCTTTCTGCCCCATCCAGGCCCCTTTTCCCCTCGCGCCCGGGGCGTTCGTATTTTTATATCGAAATTTCCTGGAGGAGCTCTTTAACGTTTACATTCTTACGTACCGTCTCTGAACATTAATGGCCCGAGGCGCGTGGCTTCAACACATACACACATGTTCATCCACGTGCTTTTAACGGTACGTATGTAAAAGTCTCCTATGTAATTGAATTCCGTCGAACCTTTCATTTTCTAACATGAACTTCGTCACTTATTGCTGGAAAGAAAGACGAGTGCCGGTGAATAATACATCAATGCGTAAGCGACTGCCGGGCGTTTAGACATTTAGCTGTACTAAAAATTCACGTAAAACGCCATCTTTGTTATTAATACCCCTTTACAGACGATACACGCAAGTTAAAATAGAAAACTCTTTCAGTGATCTTATCACAGACAGATCGTTTACTACTTCACCGATCTATATCTATCCCTTACGTAACTGGACTTTAACCGAATCTCGCAAATGAATGGTACAATCGTATATTTATTGTTTTGTATTGAATTTAATGAATGAAATGAATAAATTGTTTAATAAAAAAAAAACAATGAAGGTGCTATAACAGTATGTAATTATTCGTAAAGATCTCTAAAGTAATTGTCTAATTTATCTTGTAAGCGCAAGAACAAATTACTGCGAGTCCGACTCACACTTTTCCTGTTTTTAGGGTTCCGGAGCCAATTAGCAAAATAGGAATCCTTATAGTTTATCTTATCCTTATAGTGTTATCCTTATAGTCGCCATGTCCGTCCGTCCGTCCGTCTGTTTGTCTGGCTGTCTGGGGTTATTCTCCGAAACTATTAGCAATATATAGATGAAATTTAGAAGGTAGGTGTAATCTATGAACCGCTACACAATGACGTAGTGAAATTCAGAAAAAAATTTTTTTTAGGATAGGTCGCCATACATGTAACTGAAGTACGAAAAATAAAAATTTATTGTATATTGACGCGAGAGGTATCAAACGATAGGTCTTAAAAATGATATCAAGGTTTCAAACAATTTTTTTTTATTTAAGTCAACAGTTGTTGAGATATTCACTCCTAAAGTCCTAATTTTTGTTAGAGTCATGTGTAAAAAAATTTAGGACCGGAGTATATATAACGTATTTAAAAGGAGCTATCACAGCTAACTAGACTGTATTATTTAATGAGTAATATTAACTTGTAAAATGTACTTTTACAAGTAAAAATTTTATAAAAATTCCATAAAAAATTCCAGATATCGTGTTATTTGCATTTCTTTGCATAGCTTATTCTATTCACAATCGATACTAAAAGTCAAAGGTTCACTGTTATTAAATAAGTAATAACTAGCTAACTAAACTAAAGTACGAAAAAATATAATTAAATTAAAAAATTAAAAGGTACCAAACGATAGGTCTTAAAAAATGATATCAAGGTTTGATACTTGACACTGTAATAAAATAAGTAATAAAAATTGTCTCTAGCTGTCAGTGCACTCATGTTATTACTTTTCGGATTAGCCAGAAGGATCGAGCGTCTTCTAAATAACTAACGACATAAAAATGAATTATATTTATATAATAATAATAATAATAATAATAATAATAATAATAATAATAATAATAATACATGGGACTTCCCACACAGCGCCATATAGTCCCAAAGTAAGCAAGTATTATGCTTGTGTTATGGGTTACTAGACAATTGATATACATACTTAAATATTCTTTATAATATATACATATACATATATATATATATATTTTTTATATATAACAACCAAGACCCGGTACCAGTATCAATATTCATCATATTAATACTGACCCGACCTGGGATTCGAACCCGGGACCTCTAGCTTCGTAGGCAGGGTCGCTACCCATTAGGCTAAGCGGTCGTCGTGTATAATAATTTTTAAATTACATAGTAATAACGATTAATGGTCAAGTTCGAATAACGTCACGCTCGTTTTTTTTTTTAATATTGTATGGTGGTACTGAACCCGTCGTGTGCGAGTCCGATTCGCACTTGGCCGGTTTTATTATTTGTGTATGCATTATAGTTAACTAGTTTAGTCGTATTTTATGTTTTCTTTTATCTTGGTCTTCGCTTAGCGTCCAAAATACACCCTAATGTTAAGTTTGGGGCCTAGACGTCGCTTCGTTGTGATGTATACGTTATTATTATTATTATTATAGTTAGACGTTCGTATGTATTGCCATTATAAAGTCGAGAAAAAGAAGATATTTTGTATGGACACAGGTATGGGGACGCCTTTTTATTTTTAACGTTATTTTTTATTTATTATTTGTTGTAATAGCGACCATACTAATACTCATCATCATCATCAGCCCAAGTTACCCCACTGCAGGGGCTTAGGCCTCCCCCAGGGTAAGGAGGGGTTTAGAGCTTAAATCCACTACGCTACTCCACTGCGGGTTGGGGATTGTAACGACCGCCATCTA
Organism: Luffia ferchaultella; assembly: GCA_949709985.1. Classification (NCBI taxonomy): domain Eukaryota; kingdom Metazoa; phylum Arthropoda; class Insecta; order Lepidoptera; family Psychidae; genus Luffia; species Luffia ferchaultella. Next base: position 4,286,338 of record OX453258.1, read on the forward strand.
TTGACAGCGTCCGGGACCGACTGCTTAACGTGCTCTCCGAGGCACGGAGTCAGTGATAGTTAATGTACTTAAGTCAGAAAAACTCATTAGTACACGCCCGGATTCGCACCATGGCCCTATGGCCTTATAAATTTGAGACAGGTTCGTTGCGCTCTGGGCTATCACGACACAATACTAATACTCGCCCAGTGATAATTTCAAATGTCTATTACGGTTCAAAAGATACAAGCTTGTGAGAGACGGACGGATGGACAGCGAGGTCTTGGTAATATAGGGTTCTGGTTGAAGCCTTTGGGTACGGAATCTTAAAAACAATGGTTTCACGTTTTTTGGACCACTACAGAAAAACTTTGAAATTGATCTACTTGTAATAAGGTCAAAGCTGGTCAAAGTGAGCAATGAAGTGGAAAATGATTCCTCGATGGATCATCTGATTGGAATCAAAGCGAAGCAAGCCTTTCAGGGAATCGATTCAATTTTATCCGATATTCGCAGTAATAGTTTTCGGATCGACTCCGTATGATAAGTAAAAAAATTTTTGGAACCCGAATCAAATTTCTTTTTCAAAAATGTTGAAGGAACGATCTAAAGATATTTTCATCTTTCGAGCTAACCATGTATTGGTAGATATGCTAAAAAAACGTGACCTCTAAAAATTTAAACTAACTCGGTGAATTCTGAAGTTACCCTTATATTGTAGTTTTAGTGTGGAACAAATTATAGCGAGATAATAGCGTATCAATCAACAAAAAAATTACATCGACAAAATGTAAAAAGATATCTGTACAAAGTCGCTGATCCGATGGTACCCGGCACAATAATATAGATCACGCGAGATCCACGACCGTTGCTGTCCCAGATTATTATGAGAGTTGCCGTTGCGCCGGCAACTACCTGCCGTACATAAACAATATTAATTATAAAGAGTCGTCATTTCGAATAAAAATAATTAATTTAATTTGAATTGTTCAAATACTTTAACCGACTTTAAAAAGGAAGAGGTTCTATATATGTTTGTCTGCGTGTATGTTGTTTTTTTTTTATATCAAAACTCACAGATATCCCGATATCGTCGACAATTTGTGAACGGATTTAGAGAATTTTTTTTTTGGAAAGAGGGGTACTTTCGAAGGTTTTCCCAGGGATCCCAGGGAAATCGGGGGTGCCCGCGAGACTTATAGACACGCATAGTGTGTTTGAGCTCTACTTTTTATTTACTCAGGTATTGGCGTCTGGGAATCATCATCTCATGCTGGTGAGCTGATGATGGAAACTAACCAGCATTCCTTAACATTTATGAGGTAGAGGATAATATTGCGATTGTTCGACAGTTTTACCCAAAAGGCGCTTTCTCATTTCAGCAGTGCGTTTAGAGTCTTATTCACACTAAATACAAATAAATTACAGTTATAGTTACAATCAAACTTTATGTTGGATCCGAACATAGGCACAAGTCGCGTCGCAGTAACCCGTTTTAGGTGTAACGGGACGCAGTGGGGCGAGGGGTATATGACTGTACCTGCGCAAGCACGCTTATAGCGTTGTATACCGATCCGCCATAAAGTTTGAGGCGAACTATACTTATAAGTAAAAAAATAAAATAAATTTTTATATAAATTCAAAATTATTTTTTAATTTAGAGATAAAAGCATTAATAGGCGGCACATAGTTTATGAAGTCGGTGACAACTCAGATACTTTAATAGGTTACTGACAATTAAAATACTGATAAATTTACAACTATTACAAATATAAAACACAGTAAATGATTTGGCACCGTCTATGTAAACTATGTGCCGCTTCTAAGTTTTTTAAGTCGTCGTAAGTTTGTCGCTTTCAGTAGATACTATTTTATATTACTTGTTAATCGATATTCTATGTTTTGTATCTCTATAGTTTTTCGAATGGCATCATGATCGATCGGAGAAGGGCGTATTATGACATACGTGTAATTATTTTTATGAATTTATACTTACTTGTAATATGCCTAATATGAGTAAGTATATTCCGACCCCAGAACATAATTTTGTGACTCCAATTTTGTATAAAAGATATGGAGACTTTGAATTGAAAATTTTATCAAACCAAATATTGAATATTTTTTAAATAGACGTTTTCATAATGTCTATTCATGATTTATGTGAGGTCTTTATGACGGGTGGTTCACCAGCGTAGCAGTAACTCGCACAGTAATCTAAGCTGAAATAAAAGGTTTTTTAAAGAAAAAATACACGATTACGTGAGTGGGTGTGGGTAGCTTTGACCGTTTATGAACGAAACAAAGAGGTGGCAAACATTACGTTTATATAACCAACGAGGTTGTAGATATGTATAGTGCACTACGTACTTAAATGCACCCTCGTTAGTATGAACATTGAAACCTAAATAGGTATTCAACCACCGCATACCTACACATCATAAATTAGCCGCCCCCTCGGGACGAATCGATAAGCGCCAGGGGATTGTGCAATTGTAAAAAACCAAGATAAGCATCGTGTCCGGGAGCCCATTTCGTATTCACACAGTGGAGACTGAGCGGACGACAGATGGCGCTTTAATCCAATACTCCGCCGGCCTACTACGTTCCAAATTGTATTACCCGAGTATTCGCGCATCATTGATATTTCGACAATTCGCCGAGAGGACGACTCGCTGGCCCCCTTTCCCCCCTTTTTTGCCAATTTTTTGGTCCCCGGTCCCCTCTACGCCCTCGAAAGCGAATAACGACGACCGGTGCAAGCCTCAAGCGATAAATTTCGAATTATACATTCGTTACCGTTTCCGCACGAAATCTGCTACACTTCTGTATAAACCATTAAATAGATGTTGATGTCGTGGTGTTCTACACTCATAGACTAAAATCACTTTACAAGTGTTTTTTTTTTTCACAAATGAATAATGCGGTAGGTAAACAAACGACCAATTAAACAAATTGATGTCACAAAGAAAAATCAAAATTTATCTAAAATTGTTTAATTATAATTATCGAAATTTGAATAAAAGTTTTGTCCATAAGTATATATAATTGGCATGGTTTGAATTTATGAACTTTATTGAGTTATTGTGCTTCCCAAGTTGTTGCCAGCCACAGAGTTGCTGGTGCCGGTACAGTGTCAGCCGTTTGTTTGAATCGCCTAAATATAAGGGCATAATAGACAAATATGAATTTTTAGTGTTGCAGTAGAGACGATGCGATGGGTCCATGGTCCGGGGATGCTGTTGCGTTCTCGCGTGAGATTGGTGCTAGGCTTCGATTGGTGTCGGGTGACCCTTTCAGCAAAGAATATTTTGTTCAGAGGATCAGCCTAGCTATTCAGCGCGAGAAAGTTGCTAGCGTTCTCGGCAATCTGCCCTCATCATTAATATTTATTTTAATAAGTAGAAGAATTATGTATATATTGATAAATTAAACAAATTGAGTTCTAGTGTTACGAGTACATAAAGGTTCTTTTTAATTTATTTCTCTGTGGAATATTTGATTTATTGTAACTAATAGATTAGTTTACAGTTATAAGCCGCTAGAGGGCGCTGCCGTAAATGTTTTGTTGTAACGTCGTATTCATCATCAATGTACCAATGAGTTTTTTTAAACTTTAGTACATAACTATCACTGACTCCGTGCCTCGGAGAGCACGTTAAGTTGTCGGTCCCGGGTGCCATCAACAAATGCCAGTCGTTAAAATCCTGGGGGGAGATCTAAGCTCTTGCAGTGGGACATAATGGGCTGGTGGAATGAAGTAGTATTCATCGTCGTCAGGTTTATATCGTTGAGCACAGGCCTACTTATCATTAAAAACTAATTAAGAAAAAAGTAAAAGTCACGACTAACAAAACGTTCAGAAAAAAAATACTAAAAATGTTGTCCCTAAAGCTTCAAAATTGTTTACAAAGCTTCACAATCTCTTGGAACTACGTGTCATTTTAGCGGTCCTAGTGCAAATGTGTATTCCATAAACCCATAGTCGGAACATTAGTACCTACCATTGACTTAATATGTATATAGACAATACAAAGAATTACTAAAGAGCATAAAATTGAACAAATAAAAATCTTTAAGTGCGTGATGGATTACGCATAAAAATTGGGTTCTAAAGCCATGCCAACAACAAAAATAATACAATCTTATACCAAAATAATGCGTTTATTCCATAGAATTAATAAATTTTACAGCAGCGTTTGGTTTTAATAAAGCTATAAATTTTACGTCACAGCATCGAAGTGACATTATGTATTTTTGCGGGGTTGAAGATTGGCGCACGGGAATTTTGCGGACTGAACTGAAATTCGCCATCTTACACCAGCTAGCTGGAGTATGAATGGTTATACGGTAAACGCAAGAAGAGAGCTTCTAGTCAATTCGTACTTTTATTCATGATTTATTCAGACTTGTTTATGCATTAATCAATCTTTGATTTTAAAAGTAATCGCGCGGCTGTGACATACAAAACATTGAAAATTTTACAAACGAACACAATTTTCATCTTATTGATACGCTCGAAATAGTATCCCTACGAAGTTGAAAAAAAGCTACTAAATAATTTAAGAGAGGATGATATGGCCTAGAAAAGATTGACTTATCCCCTCACGTTTTAGGTCGTTAGAAACAGAACCTGCGTAAGAGGATTTTAGTGATCTATTTATGGTATACAGGTATCAAAATTTACGAGTAGAGATGGTTGTAGTTGTCTCATTACGAGTAACTGAGCCTGCTTCCGCGCAACCACGCTGTCTACCTACATGCAAAAAAGTATTGATGTTATTATAAATATAACAACTTGCAGTAAGATGTTTTAATTAGGTTTATATTTTACTATTAGATAATTTTTCGATGAAAATCACTGTTATAACAGCTTTAATTAGATAGGTACAACTGATAAGCCATTGGCCATCATTTTGACTATTTAGCCAGCAGTTTAGTTAAACTTAATACTTCGTTAATTTTCCTCTCTTATCATTTTGATCTTTTGCTGTTTAGAGTTTCATACCTGTATTCTAGCTTCATTCAGTTTGGTTGTCCTCGCCAGCTCTTCCCGGCAGTAGATGTCAGGATAGTGGGATTTTGCGAACGCTGCTTCTAGTTCCGCTAATTGTTCCTGTTGATAAAATGCTTTATTTACATTAAACAATACTAGAACGTGCTGTGTCTGTCGCTGTTTGCTTGTTTGTTAGAGTTTTATATGACAGTTTTTGAAGTGAGTGGCAAATATGTTAAGAGAAAGAGAAGACAGGTGGACAAAAATAATAACAGTTTTATTTTCTGTTGACAGCTATAATATTATAATAATAATAAAAACGTATACATCACAACAACGTCTAGGCCCCAAACTGAGCATTAGCTTGTGTTTTGAGTACCAAGCGAAAACACCACATACATATAACATCCAAGACCCTGTACCAGTATTAATTTCATCATATAAATACTGACCCGACCTGGGATTTGAACCCGGAACCTCCAGCTTCATAGGCAGGGTCGCTACCCACTAGGCTAAGCGGTCGTCAAAGCTATCGATAATGATTTAATATGGCATAGGTAATGACACAATTTTTTCCTTCTTTTTTTATGATTAAAACAAATTGAATTTCATCATAACCTTTAAATTATGGAAACGACTAGAAGAGCATTTGTTTCTTTTTAGAAATTGTATGAGCCGGGTATTTAAGAAGAGTCCTGCTGTGTTAGCTAGTTTTTATTTTAGCTTCTTCTCTATGCTTAGTCTTAGTTTTTCCTTTTCTTCTAAAGTCTTTTCACTAAGGTTTAGGGCTCTGTCTACGCAATTTTTTTGACCATTTAATGTATCATGATTATTTTGTGTTTTTCCTTATTCACTTGACCTCCCTTTTGTTGATTTATTTAGGAATCTAGTTTATACTGAAACATTTTCTATGTAAAATCTTGAGGCAATGCAACTGTGGAGCTACTCTACAATGTATAGTAAGTAATATAAACCTACTTATACACTGCGGTTGCTTTGCTTGTTTGGCCGGTTTTAAAAGTTACCAGTTTCAGCTTTATTCCTACTAAGTACCGTCAATTTTAGTTAGTACCAAAATGAACTACTCGTCATTTCAAGTTATGGATCAACCAAGTCTCTCATTTAAACAAATGGATATTGCTTTGTTATAAAAACGAGAATATTTAGAAAAAAATTCTGAATGGCACCATATTAGAACTTTCATAATAAATGGATCACAGCAGAACTTATGATGATGCTAATCTGTGGCATAATTACACAGACAATTAGACGTCACTATTAATGATGAAAAATCTTATTTTAGAAGTATGAGCTTTTTATCTGTACCTCATAAACAAGAGAAAAAGTTTAATTTTTCACTGATTGCCTCAAAATTTTTAATTTCGTTGAATTATATTTTCACATTAGAGTGCGAATGTTGACTAATCTACATGCCTTACACGATATTATAGTCATACTGAGTGCCTTATTTAGATTTAATTGCTCTTAGACGTCTATAATGAACGCTTCATGTAAACTAGGATACTTAAATAAAACCTAACTGGTGTTATAGTGTTCCGGGTTTGATAAGAATCCCGAATATTCACAACCTCGAAAGTTGGGAAATCTAAAAATTTGCAATATGATAAAGCATTATTGCAATTAAATTTTTTTTTTCTTATACATATTTAAAAAAAAAACACTAAGGGCGAGTCGGAATGGATAGTTTTAAGGATTTTGAACCTTCCGGATTCTAAACATTGGGTATTATGAAATCGGGATAATGAACTTTTGAGATTTGGTATCAAACCCTTTAACTGTGTCTTTCGGATACATTAAGTCCGAGTTTTTCGGATCTATCACCTGTTTACTATAGTTTACCTGGCTCTGCAATTCTCATTGGTGTACAATAACTGTATTTTATTAACTATATTTTGTGTTGAGTTAGTTAAAATTTAAAGTTTCTTTCTGTTATTATTTGTACCTGTAAGCGGACAATGAATCGTTTTTAAATTCAGTCTTCTTTTTTGACTGTTCACCCTTACCCTGAGAGAGAGAGTCTTGTGGCAATATTACGTAGAGGGAGGAGAACATATTATAAAATGTGTAAGGGAAAAATCTATGTTTGCTTATTTTTCGAATGGAATACAATTGTTTTTTACTATAATTTGTTGTATTTTTTTTTCAAACACACAGAATAATGTAAAATAATTTTAGTTCGTTTAAATAATGTAAAAGAATTTTAGTTCGTTTAACTAGTTACGAAATTTATAGGTTTCAATTAATTTTGTTTTACCAGTGTTTTATTTAACGTATTGGATTGGATTTTAAAGAATTTGGCGAATATAAAGCAGCGAATCAGCTACCAAAATATTTGATTTAATGTAAAGAATTACGGCAGATATTTGAAATACTTTGTCTTTACTCTATGTCCCATACAATTATTGGTCTTTATCAAGTGATGAGATGGCGCTATAAGATTATTACGGATAATTAACGTTGTGAGTTTTATTGTGTCTATTTATATTTACTTATATCCACACGTTTTATAAGACTATAAATTTAGTAGGCACCTACTTCTTTAACATTTGGTAAAGATAATTTTATGTACAATTATTTTTTTTAACTAAAACTTAATTAAATTTTTATATTATATAAGTAAACTTAATAGAAAAAAAGGTACTAGAATCGAGCCCTGCGTGACACCTGCAAGTAGTGACGATTTGGCAAATTGTATTTTGTTTAAAGTAAATTTTTTAAGTTCTAGGACATAAATAAAGACTGTATTTACTTTTAACACCGTAATAAATCTCGTTCCTTACGAGCATCTCGTGCCTAACACAATCAAAAGCTTTTGATAGATCACAAAATGTATGTACTAATAGAACTGTGAATTTTCCCTTAACAGACTTTAAAATTAAATAAATAATCGGACAACCTTACTTACTATTACTTGTTATGTTCTAATATTTTACGATAGATGGCGCTCCAAAAATTACATACATCATTGCCATACTAGATGGCAGTATTTAAGGTTTTCTATATCACGCTATCAAAATATTTTGTTCGTCGCATATACAGTCAAACCAGCAACCTCTTCTTTAAGACCTTACTTCATAGGATCATTTCTATAGTAAGTCTTCGCCAAGACAATCTCATTATGTGAGTTGCCACAAGCCACGATGAGGAGACGTGGCGCGACGCCCTGAGCGTGAGAATGGCACTGGTCGTTGACCGGTAGCTATCGATGATCGTTCGCTCCCCGCGAGGGGAGAGTGGGGCGTTGTCGCTGTCTGAGTGGTCATTTATCAGTAATATCAGTATATTACAATACATTCTAAATATGTGTGTACGACGTGCGTTATTCGTTCATTTTACGGATAGCGGGGGCGTGCTCCGCTCCCCGAGGCCAGACCATGACGCCACTACTATTGTAATAATGTATTGTAGGAAGGATCGACTAATCATGAAATGTTTAAGACTGTAAGTTCGTCAAAATTGCGAGCGGAGGTGTATTGTATTGGCATTTGTTTCTACTCTGTAAATAATTGTTTTTCGTAATAGAGGGAACACAAAGTACTTTCCATGTTTTATTCACCTACAGCGCAGCTCCTACTCCTATAATGGATTAGAATAATATGGAACTGCGTCCGCGCGCAAATACGTAGCGTTATGTTTTTATTTTATGAAATTTTGGCAAGAATACCACTGAGGTATAATGTATTAGGTACTAGAGAAAGTCTTGCTCTATTTTGGCAAGAATTAGAACTAAAGGACACTGCAGTGCTAAAACATTAGTCACGTTTAACCAAACACATGTCCAAATTAAACCAGACAATGCTAGACTACATAATAGCCAGAAAGATATAAGTTAGCAAAAAGGTTGTCTCTATTCTTGCAATAACTATATACTCTCTAAAAAACTTAATGTATGGCTGACTACCCTTCCATTGTGTTTTTTTTCACCAACAATTGGAGCACAGAGTTTATTAAGTTTACCTTTAGTCATATCTAAACGTTTAAAACACTATGAGTCGATTCCTGCAAGCTATCTAATTTATTAATACCTATGCACGATCGATCGTTCCTGACCCGTGGTTCTGGATAGTTCAACTGGATGGACTATGGGACTTACAATGACGGTACAAACTTATACTGATAATCTGTGGATCAATTAGTGGGAATGAAATTGATGACATCATTCAAAACACAGATTGAAAGTGCCAGCCAAAAAATTAAGTAATTACTTCGAGAGATAGATATCGCGTGGTGGAAATTTCGAGACAACTTATTCTTCTAAATGTTTTTATTACGATAGCTAAGTTGTAACACCATTACTAGAGTTAATCTTGAAGTTTGAAAATCTAGACTCTCCGTAATCATAAAAGTGCAGGCCAAAGAAAATAAAGTATTAATTTCCGTATAATAAAATATCTATTATAATTTGACCGAAACCGCTGTACCGCGCCTTAGGTATGTGCGCAGCAATGAGAAAAGCTAGCTCCTAAGCGTTGACGACGCGAAAACTTACAGAGCAGATCTGCCACCCTCTCATCGAATACTGATTGTGTACATAAAATACATAAATAATTATTTAATACAGATTTTCATTATTTAAAATAACTTCAATCGAGTCAAATTCTGAACAAATTCATCCACATATCGACGATCATTTTGTGTTCAATCTGTTACTATAAAGCGTTTCACTACTTCTATGATATCAAGTAATTGTCAGTTTAACCAAACATTTCTTAATACGCAATCATACGCAATAAAGCACCTCACCACACACTCTTCACACAGGTTTCAGACGGAGAGTGGACCTAAGTTGGCTTAGCTTAGTTTCCTTGGCAGTTATAAGACTAGATTTTCAAACTTCAAGGTCAACTTGAGTACTTAATGGTCGTACAGCTTAGCTGTCGTAGATATTCGTATGTCGTAGATTGTTAGAATAATACTTTGTATTGAAATAATAACTTAATTTTTTTTGGCCGGCACTTTAAATTTTTGGTACTGTTTCTATGGGCCGTAAATGAATATATATTTTATTTTATTATATTTATGATAGGTACTATTTTTATTTCTGTGATGTTTTCGCAACAAAGTTGTATCACGACCCTCGTCAAGAAGGCCTGGTGGTGCAACTGCCGATAATAGTTGTGCCATCACCCCTTATTCAGGGTCGTGGTGCAACTAGCTGTACTACCAGTTGTACCACGACCCCTTCATGCATTTTTGCAATGAATGTAACTTTATCAAATGTCATTTCATGTGAATGTTATATAAGTGGTTATATAACACTTTATTGAAAATCAAATAAGCTTTTATAGTCTATCCATTATATTAGATCTCAGACGCCGGCGTCGTCGGTATCCTTTGAGGCGGCAGCCAAGTGTCGGCAGCTTTCTTTATGAATTTTTGTCGGTATGCGGTGTCCACGTGTCAAAGGTGTAGCTTAATATAATGGATAAACTATACTAGCCGGTGAAGTTAACTTGAGACCTCTCCTTGTATAAACTTAACACAATAAAGCGCACGAATCGTCTGACAACAAAATTGTACACGTGTAAACGAGAACAAAGATGCTAATGGTACTGATTTGACATAGCTGGGCCACAGAAGTGCGGAGTGCGGCGGGTGGGAGGGGAACCGCATTCCTTTCAAGTTAACTTCAACTGTTAGTATATGAATGATCTTTGAAATACATACGGAAATAACGGCAAAGTGTTTTCACATTCGTGTATGCGACAGGACTATGTGCACCTAATAAATATTTCACCTTAAAATTGTATTTACATGTCAAAAAAATTGTGAAGTATTTGTCATTAAAAAAAAGTGTACGCACATTATTTTATGGAAGTTCTTCGTGAATGCAATTTATTCGAAAGTCATATCTTCGATTTAAATCTTTGTCCGGACTTCCAGACTCCACTGACCTGTGTAAAAGTAGTCCTATGCCGTCGTCTCGCAGGTGTGGGACAGGAGGCGGTGGTTGGCGTGTGTCCTGCGTGTTGCGGACCAAGCGCCGGTGACAACGCCGATCCACCACCGCTACCAGACCCGCTCCCGCCGGGCTCCGGTTTTAGTTTTTTGAACGCTCCTTCCGCTGGATAGCAGAAAAATGTTAAAATAGTATTTAAATGTCATATGGAATAATAAATTACCAGAAACATCGATTGTACGACACCGCTATGTAGACTGCAGCACGGCACGGCAGGTTGTGTGTTGCGATATATTTTACAAAGACTAACCAGCAGTGGTGAATTTACCAGCAGGCTGAGTAGGCTGGAGCCTAGGGCGGTAGATTTTAGGGGCGGCAAATTTGGCTTAAATTTTCTTAAATGTACACTTATTTAAATGTTACAGTTAATTTTTAGATAATTTTTCTATAATTTGCGTAGTCGCGTTTGGTTGCTTGCAGCCCATTTTTCCCTTCTATTAGCCCTTTTAATACCCTACTGCAGGGACTTAGGCCTCCCCTCAAGATGAGGGGACTTGGAGCTTAAAATCACCACGCTGCTCCAATACGGGTTGGCGAATTGTAAGGACCGCCATATATTGACACCGTCCGGGACCGACTGCTTAACGTGCTCTCCGAGGCACGGAGTCAGTGATAGTAAATGTGCTTAAATCAGTTTGGTTTGGTTTGGTCAGTTTAAATCCACGTGGACTAATTACCCAATTATGTGTAGAAGGACATGTGCTAAAGATGACCGACCTTTTGTTGGTTCGCTGCGAGGGTTGAATACGGTACTTGACCACTATTAGATCCATGCTGCTATTAAATATATTATACAGGTTGAGGTTTATGACCAGCCAAATTTTAATATAAATGGTATTTGGTAGAAAACCGATAGCCGTCTTGTTTCCTTTTAGTATCGTTCTATATAAAAATATTAAGGTATGACTACACAAACTTTTCCCGAAAAAACCAATAACTCTAGTCACCATTCATGCGCGTCGCCCCATTCCGTTTCAAGGCCTCGGGCGCGTACGTTTACTATAGAGCGTTAAGAAGGCAACCAAACGTTATAAAATAACACTGTAGTTAAAATAATTTATTATGAAAATGTAACCCATATTTTTTATTTACGCAATGAGGTCTACTGGTGATACCTAACATCTAGAAAAACTTCGGCCAGTTACTAAAACCTCACCTTGTATTTATCAAGGAAATATAAAAACAGACTTTGTACGATAACAAAATTATATTCGGTCGAAGAATATGGAAATAAGCTTTTAAAATTTCATCTCTGTCTCTTTCTTGCAAAACGATATTTCACATTATTTTAAATGGCCTGACGCCACACATAGGTATGCCGTGCGCTATTGCCCTCTCAGTCTAGAACATTTCAAACATTCATAACTTCGTTAATAACGCTTACTTTTTTTAAATTCTTTCATTGTTATGATATTTTTAGAAAACTCTTTCATATAAAGTAATTTAAAACAATAGTCAACTAGCGTATTGTCAGCACACATATTGTTTCTTAGTGAACTGAATAAACATATTTTGTATCCATAGTGATTTAACTGTCGTGATAAAACGAATAAAATTTCAGCGTGTATATGAACATAGGATCTCTTTATTTTCTGTATTAAACAGAATAGAGCTTAAAAATATAAAAAAAAGCTTAAAATGTTCATAGATCATTATTAGTTTGTTCAGAGTAATAAAAAGTTTGAAAAAAAATCCGTTGAAGCAGTAGGTGCCTATGAATTGTAGTACTACATTGTTTCAATGTTTTGTGGTAGAAAAATAGGACATTATTTGTACACAAACTGACGCGAAATTTAAAAAAATAGTAAATGCCATATTAGTATTTAGTAATTTCATTTGAAGTTAACGAATTTTCACAGGGTAATTGTAAAAATATGTCTTCGGACAACTATACCTAAGAAATTGTGCCCTAACTTTTAGAGTTTTTTCCATTTGCATTCACAGATTTAAAAAAAGAAATAGATACACAGCAAGGAAAAGTTGTATTTCTCAAGTTTTGTTTTTAGGGTGTCAATTGATAGTTTTATAAACTTTTCTAAACAGCTCGATTTTTACGTTTCTAGGGTTCCGTGTATCCGAGATAAAAATGGAACCATTATAGGATTATTTTTGTGTCTGTGTCTCCGTTTGTCACAGCCTATTTTGTCTGAGTTTAGAGCACAAATAAGTTTAAATTTTGTACATTAATACAGAGTTTGGTGACCCAATCACAGACTCATGTGAATAAACGAATTTTCTTTTTGGGGGTAAATTTATAAAAAGAAGGGCGTGTGCGTTATGTGAAATATCAAACAAATTGTATTTATTGTTTATTTTAAGAAATATTTTTTTACTAGCTTTCGCCCTCGTGGACTACACAGTTGTACCGGGACTGTTAAAAGAACGCGGCGCCCTAGAACACTGTGAGACTTTCTAGAACATTCTGAAACTTAACTGCCTACGAGATCTAAATCGATTCAGCTGCTTCGTAGTTTAGCCTGGACTAAAAGAGAGACAAGCACATAATAATATATATCACAACAACGTCCAGCTAATTTTGGAGAGAGAGTGGAGAGACAGTTTGGGCCTACCAAACTAATCATTAGCTAGTGTTTTGGGTACCAAGCGAAGACACCACATACATATAACAACCTCAACAACAATAAGTCATTCCTGACAACCTCTTTTCCAAGTCTGCAATGTTTCATTGAAATCGGATTAATCCTTTCCAAAATTAGCTGGAACAGACAGACACACAGACAGACAAAACGGAACCTATGTCACTCCTGATAACATTCTTTTCATGTCTATGAAGTGTCACGAAAATCTGTTCAACCGTAATAAGTAAAATATGGTAAATATAGATAGATTTGTTCGTTACTTAACGTTCCGCCCTGTTTTAACTTTACTATTATATAGTACATTCACGTACAAAGTCTTTAATACATTTTTAGTAATAATTATCTCTGGGACATGTCATACAGGGCATCTTATTGTAAACTTGGCGGAGCCTGTACAATGGATACTGGACAACTGATACGTATATACATACGTATGTACATACTCCGATATTTTTTTATAAAAAATATTTCTTTCTTTTTTCTTTTCTTTCCAAGAAATATTTGTCACGGACGGGGATCGAACTCCTGAGCTTTGAATCTGCAATACGTGTTCCAGCCGCTCAACCAACTAAACTGTTTATATACAATAAGTCCTTATAAAATAATTCATAGAAATGAACAATTAAGTTATACCACTACATTTAAAATATTCTGCACGAGTGTACTCGTACATGCACGAATTAACCCACAACAAGTTCCTTCAGCGCTCTTTATTCGTGTTACAGAAATACATTCAGAAAGAGTACTAAAAAATTAAGGTGTAGTTTCTTTTTGAGCTCCTGTGTCAAGAAAAAAATATAATAGTACATTACGATGCAAGTACGGTAAGTTGCATATTACAGTCGAGGTGTTACAATAAACCGATGACTATAATAGCCAGATTACTGAGTACGAGCATCATACGACGTTTTTCAATACATTTGCGATTACAATTAAGTAGATACTTCAAATGTAATATGGGCGCCAGCGAGTAGCTTTTCGCGGTTTGCGCATGCGTTACAAATTGAATGCTCGTTTGTGATTGGTGTAAAGTAAAAAGGCCTAGTAAATACAACGCTGTAAAATATAAATAACTGTAAAATAAAACATTACGGTTCAATTTCGATGTCATAAAGACCGTTTTAATAGCAAATGTATTGAAAAAGATTTAGAAAACGATTTCTCCTGTAGCTTGTGAGTCACACCCTTTTTCAGTAGAGGCACATAAACCGAACTTCGAATATAGCATATTAGAAGACGCATGCTTGCTAAACTCAACGACTCAAACCCGACAAGTTTTGTCAACTTCATTTTCATTTTTTTTATTAGGATCTATTTTTCACTTAATTTTTTTTAAATATATTTTATTAAATTGTTAAGACGTTGTGATGTATGATGTATGTATGTGTTATAAAAAAATTAAAAAAAAAATATCGGACATATCACACAGCGCCATCTAGTACAAAACTAAGCAAAGCTTGTATCATGAGTACCAGACAACTGATATAATGACTAAATAGTTGTGACGAGTAACACACATCGAACAACACAACACATCTTGGTAATCAATCGAATACGCCAAACGTGCGTCCCGCCAGTCTCTCTCATCCTCAAATGTGACAACTTCTCTAACTAAACGGTCACTATTACTTCTCTATTGAACTAATTTCAAGCTCGGTGCACAGAATAATAATCACTCCAGACATTTCGGGCTTGTATATAATTATCCCATTGTGTTTATCTAGAGATATGTAATTTAGTCTCGTATAGTTGATACAATGACGTCTGGTAAAAACAGTAATTATTAGAGTGTTATTTTAAATTTTTGCTTCAAGTCCTAGAACAGGTTTCGAGCAAAGAAAGTCTAATTTGCATACCGGGGGAGCATCGATCGTTGTCGTAGGTCAAGTTCGCTGCCGTCCACTAATTGTAATTGCGTTGCGCGTTGTCTTAACACCGTTAGCGGGACCGGCTCACTGGCTACATTGCAAAGAACGCCGTTAACTGCCCATTGAGTACTTGTTACGTCAGACCGTATTCAAACCTAGCTGAAAATAATATTTCCATAAGTGTCGGCATAACGCTGGCAAAGAGTAGGTAAGCGGCGTATTTGTCACTGCCTAATCTTAACTAGATAAATACACTGAAATCCGTCAAAGAACTAAAGTTGTCGACACAGCCGAAGCGATCAGTAGGCTGAAGTGGCAATGGGCCGGTCATATTTGCCGTAGAACTGATAACCGATGGGGTAGACGAGTTCTCGAATGGAGGCCACGTACCGGCAAGCGAAGCGTTGGACGCCCCCCGGCCAGGTGGACAGATGACCTGAAGCGCCATACCGGGGGTAATTGGATGGGAAAGGCGGAGGACCGTGTGTGGTGGCGAGCCTTGGGAGAGGCCTATATCCTGCAGTGGAGAGACACGGGCTGATGATGATGATGATGATGAAATGCCGCGGAATTAAATACGTCGTTTTGGCTGAACGTAATCCAAACTTATAAGATCATGTAGAGCTTACCGAAATAAAAAAAAAATAAGATAAGTAATAAAAAACTGTAACCTATATGATGAATAAAAATTTCATAAATGGACAATCAGACCGCGTAGCTGCTGCAGGGAAGGTCAACGTTATGCGATATTTTTATTACTCGATTAAAATAAACTTCCCAACGGTACCTACCTACTTTCTATGCGCAAAAATCACTACATTACTTTTTTATAACAGTATAATTAATTATTCGGTTTTAAATGCGTATTTATATCTAAGCCAATTTGGTTCCTCTAATACATTCTGTTTATACATCAAAAAGTTTCTCAAAAAGTCATATCGACGACGGTCTAATGAGTTTACCTTGTATACCTGAGTCCTTGAATTACGGGGAGGGATTTAAAAGCCCCCACCCTTCTGAAAGTATTCACGCATTCTCTTTGATGGTGTCCCTCCACTTGCTAATTAAAAGCAGGCTAAGTGTTTTCTGCCGCGGTAAACGCCACCTTTTAACGTTTAAAATGTGTTTTTTTCTCATCTAAGCTCCCGTAATTCGGGAGCTTTGCGTTGGATTTTTTTCAGATTTTTTTTAGCGACCACCACCGTCGCTTATCTACGTAGGCGAGTGCTTTTAGTCGTGTTTGTAAATGTTTGATGATAAAAATGGAAATTGGCGGTAAAAATTAAAATTAAAAACGGCCGTTGCATATTGTATGGAAATGTTCATCAAATGAAAAATTGGGAAAAAATTAGGCAGTTTTTTTGCTTTAAAAATTGTGAATTGTGATTTTTTTTTTTGGACAAGTATACATTTGTCGACTCGATTTCACTATCATATTATTAATAAACGAAAATTATACATTATTAGAAACTGCCATTTTTCGAGCCGATTCTTTCATTCAGCAGAAGTAGAAGCAGCTAGTACGAACTGTCTAAAGGGAAATTAAACATGGTCAAGGTTTTCTTCGAGCAATGTAGCCATTGTTTCAGCTGTTATAAATAATTAACTTACGGCTGGTTGCAAGATGGCTACTTAAAGTCGCTGACTACTTAGGGTCACCATTAATCGACGATACTGAAGCTTAAAGTTTGACTTGGAATTTCAAACACAAATATTTTCGTATGATTGGTTAATAGTGACCTAATAGGTATTCTAGTCTCTTTTGGTATTTGCACTTTTAGTGTCATCATCATCATCATGATGACACTAAAGTCAACCCATTTTACCCCACTGCAGGGGCTTAGGCCTACCCCAGGGTGAATAGCGGTTTTGAGCTTAAATGCACCACGCTACTCCACTGCGGGTTGGGGATTGTAACGACCGCCATCTATTGACAGCGTCCGGGACCGACTGGTTAACGTGCTCTCCGAGGCACGGAGTCAGTGATAGTTATTGTACTTAAGTCAGAAAAACTCATTGGTACACGCCCGGATTCGAACCATAGCCCTATGGCCTTATAAATTTGAGACAGGTTCGTTGCGTTCTGGGCTATCACGACTTTTAGTGTACTCTAGAGGAATTAAATACTTTATTCTTTCTTTATCAAGATCTGATCTAAACATATCTTTTAGATTTATAGTATAAGCAATTAAGATGAAGAAAAGTGGCCTAGAAGAATAAGATGGTACTTAAATTCTAAATTTTTACAAATGTAGTTTCCTTTTATATGTAGAGGATAACAAATTAAAAAGAATAAAAATGGTATATAAAAATAAGTAGATATTTTTGAATAGAATTGTCACGCAAACAGGTATCAATCTAACGTCTATAGGCTGCGCAAATGTAGTCAGTTGGTGACATAAAATTACACTTTAAAAAACAGATGGTATATTTAGAGAAGTGTTACAATGATGCCATCTGTTACCAAGAATTCGGTATGTAAAGTAAAAAATAGATTAGGCTGATCCTAAAACCGTTTCGAGATATATTGTGTCTTAGTAAAAGCTCTTAAAACTGTAAGATGGTAATTATTTTAAGAAAAATAAATTTAACTCTTTTACCTTAATCTGACCTCTGTTTCACATTTATGTTATAACAGTTTGTGCGTAAGATATTAGTAACCAAGTAATAAGGAAAAAAAAGTCATTATCGAAAGATGGGAATATACAGAGTAATATAAATAGGTATTACTAAAAATAAATTGTCGTAAACGTATAAACGTAAATATTAATATGCGTAATCTGTGATCCTTACACATGAAAACACTGAGTGAAAACATGAGTCATTCGTCATGAGTGTACTACGTTAGATCATTAGTTCCATGGTCAGATCATACGTCAGCTTGTGTTTTATCATTGACTACCTTTAGGCAAAGAAAAAGCTATATAGCCTAGCCTACCTACTATGAAAATTATGATAACATATAAAAAAAAATTACTTGCCGCAAGAGAAAATTATTGAAATTAGTTTCTCGAAATAGTTTAATCTATCAAAAAAAAAAAACTTACATAGGTACGGAATTATTGCAATGAGGGATTTTCTGACATCTAATTAAAAAAAACCTAGTTCGATAGATGGCGCTGACGAGATACGCTACTATAGAACATTATTCAATTAAACGGAAGACCCATTCCAAATAATTTTTTTGTCGAGATAGCGCTGCCTATGTTAGTTGTCTATCTTTTTCACACAAATGAAGTTAAATTCATGTGTGAATTCCAGTGCTCTTAATCTAGTAGTGTGTCCGATCAGCGCCATCTATTGAGCTTTTTAAAAACATTTTTTTTTAAATTAGCTGTCGGAAAATCACTCATTGCCCTTCACTTGTACACGTCTGTGGTTTATTTGCCATTAGTAAATAGAACAGGCATCGGGAAATTAATTCAATGCAGTATAATTCGACTATATTGTAAATGATTAGCGACATGTATTTTCTTATGAAGTGTTTTAGTTTGTAGTATATTTATTTCTATAGAGTTTTTTTATGTGTGAGAACCTTTTATTGGCTATCTGATATTTAAATCTATTCTTACTCAAAAATATTATAGCTGTTGGTTTTCCTAACAAATAAATAAATAAATAAAATAAATAATGGATGTTTAAATAAATTTATATTGTAAATATTGTAAGAATCGGCATTGATATAATATAGTTAATTTATTTTGCTGAGCACTACCGGGACTCGGTGTTGTAACAATATAATATAATATTTTAGAAAAATTACTTGTATTTATTTATTGTCTTATTATTTTTTAATAAAGATAAAGATCAAAATATATAGTTGTTCCGTATAACTACAAATCTTCGTTCCTACGTTGATTATATTATATTCCATCGGGTCATTTTATGTTGCAGTGAGGTAATAGTGTGCCGATGTGTATACAGAATTTCGTTGTTGTGGATGAGTGGCCACACTTGTTTACAACTGTAAATTAATTAATAGAAAAAATATATTGAGTCCTCTATAATGACATCTTTACGTCATGTACACTACTTACAACGAACCTACAATCTGATATTATTGCAACAATTTCTATAAAACATTTCAATTTTCCCCACTATATATTTAAACTATAGATAACAATAGTGCATTAACGCTAAATTCCAGTGATCTTTATTGAAAGTCAGCGAGCGACAGTTGTAAGGGCGTAAACGCACCCAGCGACCTGTCATTAGGGGGCCTAATCCCCTAATTATGACGATTGACATGAAGGGGGCCATCTGTGGTGTCGAGAGGTGTCGGGTGAACAACGCTCCCTGTATCACAAAGGGCAAGATGTGGCAAAATAAGGACCAACGTGCGAACAAACAGTATTTTTTTTCTCTTATTATTATTCACACCTTCCTTGTTTACAACGTTTAACATAGTTTTGTTTTAACGTATGATTTAGGTAGCTCGAGACAAAAAACTTGAAGTGTCATGGGATGTTTATTTTGGGACTATTTGCTGGGACAAGCCGACGAATTTACCGTTTTCTGAATGGCTATTAGACATGCATTCGTTCACCGATTGGCTAGACCACTGTCGATCAGACTTTAAGTTCCGTGTCTCAAATTGCTGTTCACTCAATTGAAAGAACGTTTTTCCTAGTGAAGAAATTTCGTTTTTCCTTAAATAGGATACAGAAATATTTTGAATGAAATAAACTCATTGGGTGTATAGTTATAGATTTGCAATCGGAAAAAGTAAGTGGAGAATTTAATAAATTTGTAGGCTTTGAATACCTACTTAGTAAATCTTAGTGAACGAAAAACTATTACAGCGATTATTATTATTATTACCTATACTTAATAAACAAATAAAAATAAATGTATAAGTCAACTTGCACCTCGGAATTCGAAATATACAGAATACGAAAAAATCTTTTATGTTCGTAAAAATCCGACAGCGGACGAATATTTCTTAACGAATATCGACCATTTTGTTATAGGTAGTAACGTGTCGTGTGAACGCCAGTTTAACTGTATTAGATATGAAAAAATAATTTAATTATTTTTCAGCAATGATGCTAACGCTAAAGAGAGGACATGGTCATACGCCCCAAAACAGACAACACACTTTTCTAGTTAATCTTTTTCGATTAGCCTCACTTAAAATAATAATAATATTAAAAGAGATACCAAGAATAACTTCATTAATAAATGACAGATAGCCGAGCTACAAAAAAGCTTTGGAGTTTTTTTAATCCACACAGCATCCTTAGAATGGATATATCAACTCAAAACAAGCTAGTAAAACAAGATTCTGCATAAAAAGTGTTATTGGCTACTGAAAAAATTACATTTTTATTCAATATTCCCATTATGTTCAGACCAACGAAAAAACGACAGATAATCTAGTGTCATGTAAGTACAGGTCAAAAAATCGATCGTAATCTTGAATTTTAAATCAATTTTTTTTTATAACACCGGGGGGCCAGAGAGCATTTGAAAGAGGGGAATTCCCTAAGGACCGCGCTCATATGTTGTTGAGCGCAAATAGATTTTTAATCGGAACAAGTGTCGCGAATCCGTGATATAAATTTGGGGTGGAATTAATAAACTCTTCATAGTTTATTGTTTGGGTGTATTTAGTGATATAACTATACAGAGTATAGTCATTTGTTGTGTAAAGTGACATGTTTAAATTACACAAATTGTTTAAATTACACAAATTGTTTAAATTACACAAATTGTTTAAAAGGCGTATATCAATTATTTTTTGTTACTTGTAAAAATTTAAATTTAGAAAATAAATCGAGAGCTTTGTAACGACAATACATAAAAATTTAAACTTTATTATAAAATTATGTAGTCATAGGCGTGTGAATTTTTTAAGACGGGCCGTAATAGTTTAGACATCAACGTGCATAAAGTGTAAATGAAAATACAACTGATATCGGAAACGTCTCACTCACGGTCATCTGCATAGGTGCTAGACAACTGTTAGGTATATATGCCTAAATATTTTTTTATGTGGTAGACAACTGATATACATATCTAAACATTTTTTTATTTAATAAAATACAATCAATAGACACGGAACGAACATGATTGTTAAGTACGAAATTTTTAAATATAGCTTTTATGTACCTAAACGTTGATTTTATTATTCAAACATTTTACATTTCTATACGAAAATGTAGAACTAATAAAATAAAAATTATAAGCATAAATATTTCTGTCACATTACGAGTATTTTTAAAGTTTATAACATTTAGTCTTATTCGGATAACGTCAAATTCTTTTTGTCTTTTTTCTAACCTGTTTCATCAGCCCATTTTTACCCCACTGCATTGGCTAAGGCCTCCCCCAGGGTGAGGAGCGCGGGTTTGGAGCGTAAATCCACCACGCTGCTCCACTGCGGGTTGGGGACTGTAACGACCGTCATCTATTGACAGCGTCCGGCACCGACTGCTTAACGTGCCCTCCGAAGCACGGAGTCAGTGATAGTTATGTACTTAAGTCAGAAAAACTAATTGGTACACGCCCGGATTCGAACCACGGCCCTACGGGGCCTTATAAATTTGAGACAGGTTCGTTGCGCTTTGGGATATCACGACATTTCTAACCTGTTGGTTTTTGTTTATGCACTATTAAAAGAGGGCATAGAGGGCATACATACTGTGGAAAATTTTCCATCCAAAGGTAAACTGGATCCAATTGTCAATACTTCACGTGAGTCAATGAATATTTTTTTTTTCAAAATAAATATTGCCTGTATATTTGTTCCTATGTTTTGATTTTTTCGGTAATACTTTTTGCGAATCTAGAAATAAATGATTTAGTAACCATTCTAGACGAAATATTAAAAAAAAATCAAACCATTGGAACAAACGAAATATTAACTCAATTCCCGCTCGGGACAAATATTTGTGTCTATTTGTTTTGTGTCTTGGTGTAAAATATTTAATACAAGCTCTGCTTAGTTTGGGACTAGATGGCGCTTTGTGGGATGTCCCAGGTATTATTATTAAACTTCCACACTATTATAAGGGATTGTTATTGCGCTACCATTTTAGGAAAATCGGGTGTGGATTAAAATAAATAATCATCATCATCATCATCAGCCCATTTTTACCCCACTGCAGGGGCTTAGGCCTCCGCCAGGGTGAGGAGGGGGGCTTGGAGCTTAAGTCCACCACGCTGCTCCACTGCGGGTTGGGAACTGTAACGAACGCCATCTATTGACAGCGTCCGGGACCGACTGCTTAGCGTGCCCTCCGAAGCACGGTGTCAGTGATATTGTGTAGGTACTTAAGTCAGAAAAACTCATTGGTACACGCCCGGATTCGAACCATGGCCCGATGGGGCCAAATTTGAGACAGGCTCGTTGCGCTCTGGGCTATCACGACACATAAATAAGTAATGATAGTTATTAAAACCGCGTGTACGAAGTCGGAAAAAACAACTAGTGATACATTTTACTTACAGAACAAAGATACGAATGTGTTAACACGATTTAAATGATGACAAGTAATTTACAATAGGTTTAACGGCTCGGTAGAAGGACCCTCCATTATGTGGAGAGTACTCGAAGCCGATTTGTAATGCGCATATTGGTTAGCATTTATTCGGATTTGGCAAGGGATGTATGGACTTTTTTTTCTAAATTCTGTATGGGCGGGTGCGTGCAGAACCCATTTCTTCATCTATTTTTACAGACATCGGTATGTGGGTCAGAAAGTTTCTAATCAAACGATACCCCTGATTATCATATAAAATTTATTTCACCAGAAGTAAGGAACCATACGTGGTTATATGTATTTTACCATCTTAAAGAGTAAAGTGTATTGTAAAATTGTCGTCAAAATTACAAAAATGTGTTCTTCTTAACAAAAAACTATTCTAATTTTGTTTAGTTGAAGTTCATAAATTTTGATTTAGTTATGCACATGGAAGCGAGTTTTTTTAAACCAAAATTAGAAGTGTTTTTGTTATAAAGAAAATATTTTATAAATTTAACCACAATTTTATAACACACTTTTCCTATTAAGATGGAATAAATACAAGAAAGAGTAATTTTTGTTTCTGCTCAAATAAATTTTGTGTGGACATCAGCTAGGCTGTATCGTCAATTAGGTGTTTATTTTGTTATATAATTAAATCGATTTAAGAATCACATAAATTATTGTTGCTTCATATAGAACTCTAAATATAAAGTTTTATTTTTTTTAATTTTTCATTTAATATTTAATTTAAATATTTTCAATAAAACAGATTTTTTTTTGACCTTTGTTTTTGTAGTAGCTACTACCCCATCGTATTTACATTTGATGCAACTCAAATCAATTCATTTTTTAACTATGTGTCTGTATTGGAAACGATATTATGAAATTGAAGTTTTTCTTCTTCACTCCATCAGCCCATTTTTACCCCACTGCAGGGGCTTAGGCCTCCCATAGGGTGAGGAGGAGAGAAGGGGGGGCTTGGAACTTAAATCCACCACGTTGCTCCACTGTAACGACCGCCATCTATCGACATCGTCCGGGACCGACTTCTTAACGTGCTCTCCGAGGCACGGAGTCAGTGATAGTTATGTACTTAAGTCAAGTTTAAATATTAATCTCAATAATTTCAGAGAGCAGTGATCAACACTAGTTCCTAAAAACTATGTCTAATTCGGTATGTAAGGTTTTTTAGATGTTTCGTTTATATTTTGGAATATACGTATTACACAATTTCAAGCGACCGTTTTCAGTATATTCATTTTCCAAGCGGTGGTTAATTTTCAATAATTTTCCAAAGTTTAGCTAGTGTTAACGTCACGAAGTGGGCTGAATATTTTGCCTACTCCACCAATCATATAAATTTGACATAAATGTTTGACGCAAATCATAAAAATTTGACAAATTTTAAATTAATTTGACGACCGCTTAGCCTAGTGGGTAGCGACCCTGCCTACGAAACTGGGAGTCCCGGATTCGAATCCTAGGTCGGGTCAGTATTTATATGATGAATATTGATACTGGTACCGGGTCTTGGTTGTTACATGTATGTGGTGTCTTTGTTTGGTACCCAAAACACAAGCTAATGCTTAGTTTGGGGCTTAGAAGTTGTTGTCATGTATACGTTATTATTATTATTATATAAACATTCAAGGAAAAAAATGTAAATGACAAATGAACGAATCACAGACAAACCGATAAACTTGAAATTATTATTATTTTTATTCTATTCTTTATTTTAAACCATATTCATCACTCTACTTATGATGTCATGACTAGGTAAACGTTAAAAAAATTATAAAAAACATACACAAAATTGAATTCACTTGCATAAAATAAAATACTTAATAAAACCGAATATCAACTTCATTTACCGAATAGGTACACGCTCTATAAAGATTATGATTAACAGATTGGTTTTTGGTCAAATTGTTAGAGGCCTTACGTACAGAATCAAAGATCCTGGGTTCGCATTCCGCCCGGGACAAATATTTGTGTGCATTGACCTTGTCTATTTGTTCCGTGTTTGGGTGTGAAAATGTATATAATGTATGTATTATAAAAGAAAATATTTAAATATGTCTACTTACCCGTTGTTTAGTACCCATAATACAGGTCCTGTCTAGATTGGGGCTTGATAGCTATGTGGAATTGCCTCAGGTATTTATTATGACAAACAGACGAATATGGAGTTGATCGATTCTGCGTTTTGCGGTGGCGATTAACACATGGAAAACTAAAAATAAATTGACGTTGTAAAATTGGGATTTTATGTGGAATATATTTTAAGGAAATGCATTGGAACAGTGAAAAGTAGATATTTTCTCATAGCTAATTTTAGTTTAAGTTTACAGACTTCGTTAGAACTCTGAGTACATAAGGGTTCATTGTGTTATGGTTAAAAATATTTTATAGTCAAAGGAATTTTTTTCGTGTCAAAGATACTCGTGATATAATTATTGAATATGTATTTATTATTTTATTTATTCAGATATTATCATTACACTGTTTATTTGATTATTTCGTTTAATTTTGCCAATTTTCTTGCAATAATTCGGTTTATCAGAGCGTATATTTAAACGGTCGAAATCCCAACAAATACCACCCGGTCTACGGTACATTTAACTTTATTTAGAAGACCGCAGGTGGGGTGCGCGCGCACGCGCCGGTCACGCGCCGAGCATTAACGCCCTCTGTTGTGATCTATGAAAGAGTTAACAGCTGTCCAACAAGGTGTGTTAATAGTGGATAAACGATGATTTTATAGCTGGTTTGTGTTAATATGTATTGCAAATCCGTTTTAATAATTATTTCTAGAAACATTTCTGAAAAAACTGGGGTGAACGCCATAACTCATAGAACTAGCAAGTCGTCGCAGCGTAAAACGAGCCCCATTTAGTGGTAAGAATCGTCGTCGACGAAAACGACGGAATATTTTTGTATAAAATATTGTAAATTTATATATTTATCTATATTAAAGAGAACCAACAATTACATACAAATGAAAATAATACGAGTGAGTGGTTAACGGTTAACCATTTACATGTTCCCACTGATAGATATTACATGAAAAAACCTCATCCCCTCCTTCCAATACCTTCATAACATATATATGTAGAAATATATGCATACCTATAAGTCAAACCTCCAATCAATAAGTCTTGCCGATAAAGAATTCATTGCTGAGCAAACGCCTCACCTGTGAAACACTGGTATTGAACAGATCTATCGGTAGTGTTCTATTGATTTTATTAAAACTGTCACATTAAATGACTTTCTAAATTTTGAAATAATAATAATAATAATAATAATAATAACGTATACATGACAACAACGTCTAGGCCCCAAACTAAGCATTGGCTTGTGTTTTGGGTACCAAGCGAAGACACCACTTACATATAACAACCAACACCCGGTACCAGTATCAATATTCATCATATAAATACTGGCCCGACCTGGGATTCGAACCCGGGACCTCCAGCTTCGTAGGAAGGGTCGCTACCCACTAGACTAAGCGGTCGTCCTACATACACTACATAATGTAAGCATGAATGACTGTTAAACTTTTAATAGATTACGGTGAAATCTGCAAGTCTTATATTTTGTAATACTTTATTTTGTTTAAGTTTAACCTTGCAATCATACGGGAACCGACATGAACTAATTTACAACCAACAGATCTGTATTAGAACCTGCACTACAAATACTAGTTTATTATGTCACAGTCAATAGAGAAATAATGAAATTGTTGTCGATTATATCGACGACCGCTTAGCCTAGTGGGCAGCGACCCTGCCTGCGAAGCTGGAGGTCCCGGGTTCGAATCCCAGGTCGGGTCAGTATTTATATGATGAATATTAATACTGGCACCGGGTCTTGGTTGTTATATGTAGTGGTGTCTTCGCTTGGTACCCAAAACACAAGCTAATGCTTAGTTTGGGACCTAGACATTGTTGTGATTGTGTGTGTTATTATTATTATTATTATATCGGCTCACATAATAATATGGATCACGTAGACGAAAAATCCACCCGTATTTAGTCTCGTTATCTATCTGGCTGATTATTCCCGTCACATCGATCTTCGTATACGTGTTTTAAAAACATAAAATATAATAATACTATAGCTTTCCACCCGCGGCTCCGCTTGCGTGGACTACACAGTTATACAGGGACCCGTTTTCCTAGATAACAATAGCCTATAGCACTCTTTAGCTTATAAACTATACCTATCCAAAAAATTATAGCTGTCCCGGTACAAATGAGTAGTGAGTCCACGCGAGCGGAGCTGCAAGCGGAAAGCTAGCATCTTTATAAATTGTAGTCTATGTGTTATTCTGATTTATAGGCTATATTATTGTAAAGTTTCATTAAAATCCATTCAGTAGTTTTTGTGTGAAAGAGTAACAAACATTCACTTTATAATATTAGTAAGGATAAAAAGGTATTTCCGATTTCAGAACATATAAATAAAATAAAATTTTTCTATAACATCTTAAAAGACTTAATCGATTTTAACCACCAAACTTAAATACCAATATTTACATACATGATATAATGGTGCAACATTTAGGGTCGGTGGGTCATTGCTTTAATCTAGAGTTCAACGACCGCGATTATTTAGTTTACTTACCTTTGCCAGTAACAGCGGTTTCAGGGACCACCCGGCTTGAAAAACATACAAAAAAATGTAGTTTATTTATCATATTAGCCAATAATCATTAGTGCCAATTAAAGTATTAAGGAGGAATGAGCTGTTTTTTAGAGTTCCATATCTCAAAAGGGAAAAAAACCCTTATAGGATCTTGACTGACCGATTGGCCGAGTGGTTAGAAACCCTAATTGCAGAACCAAAGGGCGCGGGTTCGTTTCCCGCCCGGGACAAATATTTGTATGCATGAAAATGTTTGTTCCGTATTTGGGAGTAAAATATTTATATATATCAGTTATCTAGTAACCCATAATACAAGCATATAATACTTGCTTACTTTGATACTAGATGGCGCTATGTGAGATGTCCCATGTATTATTATTAGGATCACCTTGTTTTCCGTCTGTCTGTCAAGACCTTTTTCCTTAGGTACGCGTGAAGGTATCAAGTTGAAATTAATATCAGATACTTCAATTTACAATCTTTTGGAGCTGTAAAAAATCAGGCTACAAAGTTATCGAAATAAAAAAACACGTTTATTTATGCGGCATATTTTGACACTCGTAAAATGCTCGTAAATAAATCACAACCTATAGGGTACAACCCGTTGACCTTGAATTACAAAATTCAGCAAGAAGCGAGGTCTCATAATACAAGCAAAAGTTAAAATCCGAAAAACGTTAATTTATAGTTATATCGTTTTAAATAAATGTTATAATTTTTAAATTAATGTATGCGATTACGTGCCATCGTAGACGTTATATAACAGTACGGAACCCTTGGGACGCGAATTGTACTCGCACTTGGCTAGTTTTTTTAAGATTATGTTGTTATTGCGAGTTTATTGTTGAATTAATAACGAAATTCCTATCAACTGATATGCAAATTAACTTTTAATTATTGTTTACGGAGATATTAAATTGATAACATATAATTTAATTGATCGATGATGACAAGTGGGACTGTATCAATTTAGGAAACCGCCGGAATTTATTATTATAATAATTATAATAAATATTGTATTTTTTTCATATTTATTGTAGCGCGACATAAATACATTAAATATATGTTAACACATAGGATCAAATAAGTCAAATTAAGTATATTGTGTTCGTTAAATAGGAAGTTAAAAATTTATACGTTTGTTAAACAATTACATAATTAAGTTATCAAAATATTTGAAATATTTTATGTTATAATAAATTGTGTGGGTATTTTTTTGAAGATTTTTCTGTTATCTCTTTAAATTCTAGATTATAAAAAACAGGATTTTAAAAATGAAATACTTAAATACAATAGGTATATATCTCACTAAAAAATACATTTTTTTTATCGGATGTACGGAATCCTTATAAAGTCAATCTCGTGTCTGTCTGTCCGTCTGTCACAGCCTATTTTCTCCGCATCAACTTGAAAAAGGAAAAGGCACGTAGGTATACAGAGTAAAAAAAAAAGCTTTGGTAAAGTGCTTCAAGTTACGTATCAAAGCACAAAGTACCTTTAACAATAAGTTTAATTCTATTGATATTTTTTACTGTGGCAAAGAAACTTATAAAAAGCATGTATTGAAGGTCTTAAGTGAGTTCAATTAATATAGGTTGCACACACAAACACACACACACACACACACACACACACACACACACACACACACACACACACACACACACACACTCACACGCACGCACAAACGCATTTTGGTGATATTTTTTATAATTTTTGAATTTCTACTTGCTGATTGGCTGTCTTAAAAATTTTAATTTTCTATAAAATGTAAATCCATTATTGGCCTTAAGTTTCGTATTATAATAATAATAAAAATTATGTTAGTTTTAAGGGCTGTGGATTTTGTATTAAATAAATAAATAAATAAATAAATCAAGTGTAAGTGCTGGTCGAAAAGAAATATATTTTTTTATTATTAGTTTATATTGATTAATATGTAAATGTAATTTTAAAATGCGTAGTTTAAAGCACATTAAAGAAAATATAAGTAAATCTAACATTTGCCCTTCATATGACATTTCACGTTCGATACTTAAAACGAGTAAAACAAAGTGCAGCAAATAATAAAATATAACTTTATTTATTGAAATTTATAATTTTTTTTACTCCTTAATAAAAAAATAGGCACATGAAAATTATAATAATAAAATTAAAACTAAAGAGCTTTTTTTTGGAAATTTTCAAGCTCGGCCTGTTGTCAGGAAGAAAATGTTTAGTAATAATAGTTATACAAAAAAAAAAATATTTTTCACGTAAAATGTATTTGGTTTATACCTACACGTACCATTTGAAATACGGTTAATATAAATACTTAATAAAACCGCCCATTTTTTTTTGAGATTTTTCATAAATTACTTGAAGACTAAAAACAACGGCTTTTTTAAATGACAGACTCATTTTTGACGGCATCAGTTCGCACAGTGACAAAGATTTTCTTTCTTTAGGTCATAGTAATCTTCCTGTAGAACATGAAAAACGTCTGTCCGTGTTTTTTTAAAAGATTCACTAAAAAGTACGCTGGCAAACATAATAAAATTATGGTCACTGTGCAAAAAAGGGTCAAATAAATTTGCTATTTAAAAACACATAATGCAGTCATTTTATCCAAAAAGAGGGTCAACCCCGGAATGATAGGTAGTAAGCCGAAAACTCGTATACACCTTCATTACTCCTACATCTGAAGACAAAATCGATCATCTTCGATATACTCAGTTCGTTAAATCTACAAAGCATCATAAACCTGTCCCAGTTGTCTAATCTCCAACCGTGCAGCAGCTTATCAGCATATAAACCGAGTTTATTACCAAGTCCAAAAATGGTTAGGGCATGATTTGAGTGTCGTGATAGCCCAAAACGGAACGAACCTGTCTCAAATTTATAAGGCCCCATAGGGCCATGGTTCGAATCCGGGCGTGTACCAATGAGTTTTTCTGACTCAAGTACATAACTATCACTGACATCGTGCTTCGGAGGGCACGTCAAGCAGTCGGTCCCGGACGCTGTCAATAGATGGCGGTCGTTACAGTTCCCAACCCGCAGTGGAGCAGCGTGGTGAACTTAAGCTCCAAGCCCCCCTCCTCTCTCTGAGGGAGGCCTAAGCTCCTGCAGTGGGGTAAAAATGGGCTGATGATGATGATGAACGAAACTAAATACGAACAAGACAGTCATCGGATTTTTACCAAAAGTCATTATATTAAAATATGGCTGGTCATTAAAACCTCAACCTGTATAGTGACATAGAGTAAATAAATTTGACGGCAACGTTTGGTTTTAATCATCATGGAACTAACTGTTTTAATAGTCATAAATGTCACTTCACAGTATCGAAAATGTCAAAATTAATTTTGCGGGGGTGAATACCGGCGGGCGGGGACACTCGCCATCTTGCACCATCTACCTAGAGTATGAGTGGTCAGACGGTCAATGCAGAAGAGGGCTTCTAATGACCTGTGTACCTACTACAAATACTAAATATGATAATGTACTTTTTTAATTGATTTCGTTCTGTTTTTCAAAATGGAATTATTGAACAAAGTTAAGATTTTAGTATTCGCTTGAAAAGGGAACATGCGAACAGTTAATTTTCACAGTCTCGTCAAGTGTTACCTTATTAATCTATTTTCCAATCAAAAAACTGTAATGGAATGCCTTTTGCGCATGCAAGATATTGCTGGGAAAATTGCACTAGTATGATCGACCGTATATATATATATATATATATTTTTATATTAAATATATAGTATTTCGTTTGACTGCTTATATAATTCACGAATGGTAAAATTGATGTAGCAGGAATGATCACATATAAACAGAAGAAATTACGATTCAACAAATATAATTTTTAGGTTTATATCCTTATGATCATCCTGTTTTTTTTTTAATAAATTGAGCATAATATCTTTTTAGGTTTTCGCTAAAAAGTTCAAATAGTTTACCGATGCGTTAATATTTATGTGGATTAACCATAGAAATACGAATTGACTAAAAGCCTTCCTCTGCGGTTACCGTCTAACCGCTCATACTCTAGCTAGCTGGTGGGTACCTGTTGCGAGATGGTGAGTTTGAGCCCGAGTTTAGGCTGCGAGGTCCCCGCGCGCCGGTCTTCCCCCGCGAAATTGCTTTTGACATTTTCGATACTGTGAAGTGACATTTCTGACTCTATTAAAACTGAACGCTGCTGTCAAATTTATTTAATGTATGGGACTTACGAGGATTATGAATACGAGGATTCCCGAGCTTGCGGCATATCGAAAGAGTTCGAATTTTTATTATTTTGTGAAAACTACAGATTTATTTAATATAACTGGTAAATAAAAGCCCTACGCAGAAAAAAAAACTATCAAAAATTTATAAATTAAATTATTTTTTTAAATTAAAGTAAAATATTATTTTGAAACTTCGGAAGCCCAATTTTTTCAAAATGAAGGCATAAAGACATACTTTTTCGTACTCTAGTCAGTAGGATACTTATTATGACTTTCAGAATTTTGACTTTCACCTCATATTTCATAAATTAAAACTATGGTCATGACTTGTTTCTGGTCCTCAATACACGCCAAGGGAATAATACTCTTATGGCGTATAACTGAAGGATTCTTTTAGAACAACAATGAAACGCTTTATACGGGCTTTAACAGCCGACACGAACTCCCAACGATTCTGTGATACTCGTTGCAACGTAGTCCGTTGATGAACGAATTTTAATGGTGAATTTGCAAGGCTATCTTCACCTACATAATGACAACCACGCCCATACAAAAAAGTTTTCATTGTTGTAATATGGTCTTAAAATGGATGTCAAGTGAGAATTGCTCAGATAAGTGTATTATATAATCGCATTTTAAGATGAGAAATGTTTCAATACAACTCATTTGAAACACGTCTCAATAGCGGTCTCAGACCAAACTATTGTTACCGACCTAAATACTACAAATTGTGAACGCCTAGCGGGAGAAGCCGCATCACTTATTCACTTCATCAGCCCATTTTAACCCACTGCAGGGGCTTAGGCCTCCCCGGGATGAGGGGGGGGGGGCTTGGAGCTTAAATCCACCACGCTGCTCCACTGCGGGTTGAGGATTGTAACTACTCATAAAAAGTATTATTAAACCTTAATACCACGTAGTGACAGCGCAATAATGAAGAACTATCAAGATACTGCCAAATACACAGATATACAAGTAACAGTGTTTGATAAAAGCCGGTCTGTGGCACGTCCGCACGCCCATTGTGCGTTCGTTCTACGTGTATCTCCATTTTGACTGTATTCATTGTTTGCTCGACGAATTTAGATGCGATGTCAAAATACTTTGGAATATTTTAAGAGGGCATTATTTAGACTAACGGCTACGACTGGCTCTGTTTGTTTGAGAGTCTGTTGTATTGGAGACATGTAACAGAGCTTACATTTGATCGACCAATTGGCCGAGTGGTTAGGGACCCCAACTGCGGAGCCAAAAGCCGCGGGTTCGATTCCCGCCTGGGAATAATATTTGTGTGCATGAACATGTTTATTTGTTCCGTGTCTGTGTGTAAAAAATATCTATATATGTATGAATTATAAAAAAATAAAATATGTATTTATATCCGTTATCAAGTAACCTATAATACTAGCATAATAGTTGTCTACTTTGGGACTAGATAGCGTTGTGTGGGATGTCCCAAGTTTATTATTATTATTATCCGTTTTCGATTCACATACTCGGTTCCCAGATAGAGTACAATGCCACAGGAATAAATAGAGGTACTGACATATTCGTGTACAATCATTTAATCAAAACTTTGGTACGGTATCAGGTACATCGCTACTTTCCCTTTTTTGACATTTCGATACCTTTTACGCTAGAAAGATTGCAAAAGTTATTAATTACATAATAGTTGTAGTTTTTATGTCGTTGATTGAGCATGGGTCATTTCTGTTTTGAAAAGGAGGAATCCAATTCCTAGCGATCAAAGCGACAGTGACCGACAGTGCTAGCAATATGTAATATTGCTCCCATAATGGTACAATATTTACGATGATGCAGTTTTAAATTCTTTCCCTGTCTACTACCATTTTCAGAAAAAAAATTCTGATTAATATCGAGTGTTTATATAAAAAAAATAATGATGAACTGGGATTTAATTCAATGTATAATACTGTAGTGGCCTTACTAAAATGTATAGTTGACATAACGAGTGTAAGCTAATTGAATAACAAGTATCTCTGAAACCTTCCTTTCAAGTGAATCCTAAATCAGTTATGAGTTTTAGGGAATCGAGAGCAACTGAAGTTCTGAAAAAGTCACGAAGGAGATTATTAAAACCGACCACAAACATGTCTAGTTATAAAACAGGATCACGAAGCTGTGTCAACAACAAAAAGATAACGTTTTCTAATTTCATTCCATGGAGTCGGTCACACTCACAAAGCAATCGATCCCAAAGAAATAAATACATGCTCTGATTTTGATTCGAAAATTCGAAGCGTGTATGAATTTGTATTTGGAATGGGTTCCAACCGTCATGCGTCAGCTGAGAAACCTAAGTTTTGAAACTATATCAGCAGGGCTAACATTCGGCGACAAAAAATTTATTTCGTGCTGGAACGAGATGTCTATATATGACATATAGAGCTATCTCGTTTCGGCACGAGATAATGCGTCGTAAATTTTTTTCGCGTGCATGTCAGTCCGACAAGCGGGTGAGATGAATGCTGCGATTACATAGCATTTCACATTAAGCTAGAAACATTTCACAAGTAGCATGTGAAAAATCACATGAAATGCGTTATCATACGTCACACCTGCTACTTTCTTTCACATCGTCTGCTACCTGCTACTTCTGCTACAAATAATACTCAACGAAATCGCTGACCATGCGCATTTCATCGTTTTGGAGGAAATTTCACGTTTTCTCAGTTTCATTGTGATTTCACTCTTTCACAGTTTCAATAGGTACATTCAATGTGATTTCACTTGTAGCTCGGGAGTCGTGAAGGGCGATTGTGTCGCATTTACGTAATTTACCTATTGTATGTGTGCTGCGATTTATGTAAAATTATCTTTGGATGTTTAGTCTTAGTGTAAATAAATATAGATTAGAAGTGCTTGTTAGTGAATTTGAATATAAGTTTTTTGTTTTCTTTTAAATGTCCGCTATTTGAACCTTTTTAGTGACTGGACCGATTGCTTTCATAATCGATATTCAAGGGTATGCATGGACTTTGATTACGAATCTGTTATCGAAATTTAAAAAAATTGGCCGTTATTTGGTCGTAATCATATAATTCATATTTAAAAAAAAATAATAGATAGATATATTAGATATAAATATATTTTGTGATATTGATATTGATTGATTGAAATTGATTGAGTGATTGATATATTGATACTTTAATACGAGCGTTCGATAAAATCACTGTCTGTGAAATTTTAGAGGTGAAATCACTGTGAAATTAATTAGTCTTTTCATCAAATGAAAATGAATTAAAGGTAGCGATCATTTGCATGCCTGTTTCAAGTGAACGATATCGTGAGATCGAATCACATAGTGTTCACGTGAGTATTGATTTCAATACGTAGCATTGTCTAATTTATTAAGTGATATTATAGACACAATTTGTTAACAATCAATACACGATAGAAAAGGTGTCCACGCTTTATTTTTCAACAACCCAAGCTACGTCCTGGTAAGATTAAAATTCTGGTAAGAGCTTCCATACTTGAAGTAGCAAAGAATTTTGCTACAATATCTATCTGTTTGATTAGTGCTTGGGCTGTTCCCACGTTATAGTTTTTTCTTGCTTATTCTGAAACTATAGTATTGAAATTGCTAAAAACGATTACGATTGAACATTCTAATCAAGATTTTTGAAGAGTTTCAAATACTTGCGATTCAAAATGTTAAAAAGTACACAAACTACTTCAGAGTGAAATATCTTAGAAACTGATGTCTAAAATAAACAGTATCTAATATATAGAAGCTCCATTTAACTTCAAAAGAGTTTTGTAACGATATCATACATGACGTGATAAACAAAAGAAACAAATAATCTCTAGCGATCTATCAATGGTAAAAAAATTTGAAACTTTTATGCTGTCAAATTGTTATAGTTTATAAATGTGAACACTGTGTGACTGAAACACGATTTTAAGTATTAATACAAAAAAATGGGTTTGTCCGAGATTTCGTGCATATTATGGTTTACACAGATTACCTGTATCACACAAGAGTTTAGACTTTTTTGTAGCAGTTTTATTATTTCATCAAAATTTTTCTAAACTGGTATTCTTATGTGTCAAGTCGAGCAACAATTTTACTGCCTTTTTGCTAAAATGATCGGTCACTTGTGTTGAACGTTGCTGGAGTAGTGTTTTTGGTGAACATAAGACATGTGAAGCACGGTAAATTGCTAACAACAATGACTAGCTGTGATTTATTCCAAATTATTGTCATAGCATAAATAATTGTTTCAAATTGTGACTGATATAATTTGAGATAGTAATAATAATAATGAATTTGAGAATCAACATATATTTTATAGTGAAACATAATAAATTAATCGTGAATCACGATTACTTGTGAGTCACAAAAGGTAATTCATACGACGCGAGTCACATATATGGGTAAAGGGACGTTCTAATTCATGACTTAACGTGACCATACTAAAATATAGGTTTGAATGGAATAGTTTTCTTCTAAGATACAAAGAAAATATAAACAAAATTGAGATGTTTTATATCACGGCCGTCGAGAGAATGCGTTTTTGACACGTGAAATTTATGGCTATAACATTTTTCTTGTGAGTGGACACGATTATATAATTTTCAATTTGATTTTGTGTCATTCGTGCATGTAAACGATAATAATTTTTGAAAACGGGAATTGTTTTACGGTACAAATTCACATCAACGTGACATCAATCGTCTGATTACGACCTGTCAGGAACGCATTCTCACGACGGTCATGATATAATAATCACATTATATCACAGTATAAATGTTGCCATATAAAATACGTGAATCAATGTACAATAATATTGAATATCTGAAATATAGCTTATAAATATTTTCAAGTTGTGAAGGGGAAGTAGAGAGATAAACGAGACCAATACTGTACAAAAAATATACTGTAATACAAAACTGAGGGAATCTATGTTTATGTATACTAGCCGATGAAGTTAACTTGAGACCTATCCTTATTATAAACTTAAAACAATAAAACGCGCGAATCGTCCGACAGCAAAATTGTACATGTGTAACGAGAACAAAGCTGCTAACGGTATTGGCGTGAAGTGGCGTGACATAGCTGAGCAACAGAAGTGCGTGATGCGGCGGGTAGGAGGGGAACCGCATTCCTCCTAGGTCTCAAGTTAACTTCACAGGCTACGAGATATGTTGTCGCAGACAAATCGGCCTTTTGAATCGAGATTTTATCAAAAGTGTCTCTCACTGCTTTGCGCGTTTATGAATAATAGTGACCCAATCTATAAAATCGAGGCGTATTCATGCACGCCTTTAGAATAAAATTTTATCCATGAAGAACACGTGTTACGTTCTAAATAATAAAAAATTTTAATACAAGGATTATGCCATAAATTTGAAAGTGAAACGATAGTAGAAAGGAAAAAAGTAAAATAATGTTTTTTAGAAATCACAGTACGCCCAGGAGAATAACAAGCATTGTGGTACGAAGAAAATAATCTAATAGGAATCTTATTTTCCATGTGAACGTCGAAGACACTTATAGTATTTAACTCTATTTTAAATAAGTTAAGCTGTGTGTTTATCGAGTGTATATGTTATAGGCAATGTGTATAATCCGGCATTGTATAGAACGCCTAGGCATTATATACATTGCCTAAAACGTTCAGGCAATGTATATAATACAATTCATTTCATACGAGTACATTGCCTAGGTATTGTATAAAATGCCCGAAGCGCATCAGGTAATGTGTATAATGAAGGACCACGGGAAGGAGACACGTGTGCGGCGTGCGGGACTACCCCGTAAACAAGTTGCAAATCGTTCGTTGTGTTAAATTAACTGTTGGTTTTTTTCGTATCATGATCAAATTTCCATAATCAAATGGTAAGAAATGAACAGGGCGACTTTCTGCAGCAATTTTTTGGTACGTTGTAAATGGAAACGTTTATCCGAAGGGAACTGCTATGTAAGAAACGCTCTCGACGCAAAAACTCGTAGGTACTTAGGCATACCAACCAATCGTCGCCTTAGAGTGAAAACCTCGTAAGTCGTAATTATATAAGTTTCCAGGAGGCACAAAAAACTGCAATGCCAAAAAAAAATATATGAAACATTATTATTTTTCTTGAAGAATAGTTATCATTATACAATTCGACTTTTACATAGTATTATGAGCATGTAGTTATAATTACTAGAAAATATAGAAACCAGACTTACGAGTTTTTCATAAAATAATTATATAAATTTTGTATAAAATATTACGAGGTTTTCGTAGATAAAATAAAAGAAAAAATGAAATAAGATTACTTTATTTTCACACATAATAAGAAATAAGAATTAAGAAACTGATACACGACAAATAAAAACTAAATTTTGTCCAATTATTTCGTATACATAAACAAAAAGCTAAATTGCTATAAAAAAAATCAATCAACAAAAGTACAAAACGTTATTGTGATGACAAATACCTGCATAATCACAAACTAAGTAGGTAGGTACTAAAGAGGTGGGTAACGTCCATTACTGACTTATTAGTTCATGTAAGGTGGAGTCTTGTAATTGCAACTATCTGGTTATTGCAACTAACTTAACTTTATGATCACCGTTTCGAACTTCTACTTACTAAGAAGAACAATTCACGCCTGTCGATGTTCGAAACGGTGATTAAAGAGAGTTATTTAAGTTAGTTGCAATAACCAGATAGTTGAAATTACAAAACTCCACCTTACCTATTTATTTTGTTAGTTCAGCTATATTTTCTTGCAGGAACAAGGAAGTTTCTTATTTTTATTGGGACAGGGATGTGGCAAGTCATCATAAAATGAATGAAAATCTTGTGGTATCACCAACTTCAACTCCTGTAAATGAACGTATTTGGATATTTGTACCGGAATTCTCTCTAAATATAGCTGTGGCAGCTTTTCAGAATCAGATGGTTCTGGTTTTTTAATTCTTCGTGGCAAAATTTGAAAATCTTCTGTAAAGTTTTTCTTTACTTTTATTTGACCATTTGGGTTATATTCTATGCAACGCAAGTCGAAAACTTGTGGGTCCCCAGCATTATGTCCCGGTCTAACCGAATTTAAATATGGCATTGTGCTAAATTTAAGAAAAAAAGAATGGTCAATGTATTTTACAATGTAGGGTTTTGTAAATCTAGCTGCACGACATACATCAACATATTGCGCTGGTGTATAAATCTCTCTATTTTTCAGCTGTTTTTCGATCGTGGAATGCATTACGTCACATTCCAATTGAGTGTGACCTTTTTCAAGGTATTTATGAATTATTGTTAATTTATTTTTAACAGCACTAAGGAGTAGTCCATTGGCTAAAATAGCGTTTCTGTTTTGATTTGTGCAGCCATCGCTAAAAAATATAATTTTCTTTATGACATTGTTATCCACATTATTATTTAAAAAGTAAAATAATATGCTTGCGAACTCGTCAGCATTCACCCCTCCCTCCGTTTCATTCCAAATATAGCAATATCCATTGCCAGTTTGCAGATCGTATATTGTAAAGTTATGTACTTTCAATTTAGTTTTGTAATAAAGTGCAGAAGCTTTCAAACTGGGAGATAACAGGACTGCTTGGAGGTCAAATGTAAATACTGCCACCGATGAATCTGAACTCTCTTTATCATTAGTCTTTTCTTCTCTAGCTGTTCTCTAGCTGTTCTTCTCACTTAAATTGTTTACTCTGTAGGCAGAGCAAATGTCACACTCGTCCTTTTTAGGTACAAATAAAGACAAGTTTAGTGTTTCAAAAATGGACCAGAATACAAAAACCGAGACTTTATTTTCGCTCTTGTTAATAGTAGTAAGATAGTTGAGATACTCTCGGTACAAAGCTCCTTTGCTTTGCCAATTGCGCTCCAAGTACAGTTTACTTGTCGTCTTCCTACAGTAATGAGATTCTAATTTAGGTAATTTATTCAAAAAATCTTGTACGTGTTGTCTCTTTGTTTCTTCCTTTTCTTTAATTTTTTCATTTCTTTTTGTTTTTGGGGTTTCTTTCGAATTTGTTATTGAATTTTTTGTCCAGTTCTGAACAGACCATTCTCCAACGTTTAAAGTGTTCAAAAACATTTTTTTACAAACCTTAAAATTAAATTCAGATGTACTAAGATTATAAACAAAGGTGTTATCGCGACGAAAATTCACAGTGCTAGCTTTTCTGGATACTACAAGTTTATTTTTAACCAATTGCTTTATTGATATTTTTCCCTTCCCACGATAATTGCCAAAACTGAGCAAACATGTCATTCCTCATCTCTTCAGTAATATGGGAACATTGATAAATTTTAGAATCTTTGTGATCACAACGAGGCTTAACACATCGTTCAGGCCTTGGTACATTAAACACTATTTTTCCTGTTTCGTTCTTTTTTCTTCCTTGGTAGTTTTGTCCTTTCATGCGTTTATTTTTGTTGTCTAAAGCTGTCCAGTTTGATTTATTAGGTCTTCCCCGTTTCATTCGCTTTTTCTTCGCAGGATCAATAGAGGCTGATAAAGGATCAGGTGTTTCAGCATTTTGAGTTAAGTCAGAATCTGATGAATTTACAGGTAACTCTTGTGGCTGATAATCAGAGTCCTCATCTGATGCTGAAAAATCTCCATTTGAAGCAGATGATGATGAATCAATATCTGAGACTATACTACTGTCTAATACTGGAAGTAATTGCGGAATTTCTGACACTTTAGTTTTATTTGGTCCATTGTTTGTCGATGGAGGTTGATTAAAGATCTGAGTTTCGAGGCTCGTCGAAGGTTGGTAAATAATTATGTTTAAATCTTCTGGTAAAATTAAATTTGAATCGAAGTTTTCTTTATCGTGTAAATCTATTTCAGTGGGGGTTTCAAACCGTTCAGCCGTTAATAGTGATTCGACGTCCTGTAAAACTTCAGTTTCTGTAACATTAAGATTTAGTTCGAAGTCTTCTCTAAAGTTCTTTTGCGCTAATTCAACTAACTTCTTAGCCCTGCTCATTTTTTTCGACAATCTGTAATTAAAAAAAAAAAACGCCAAGATTACAACACGCCTAATTAATACCCTTTTATTAATTCTAATAAAGTTAACACATCGGTAAGTAATGTAATAAAATAATATTAAGTACAGAAAACCTCGGTAAGTCGGCTTTACGAGGTTAGATTTATGTTTTGTTGTAATTTTAATACTATACGAGGTTTTCGTGTATTTAAAATCATGAAAAAAAATTTGACATCGATTTTGAGTAGTAAATGGCTATGTTTTTTTTAAAAAAAGTGTTAATAATTCTAACTAGGTACTTACCGAAGATAATTTTGTAGAAATGATATTGAAACACGACGTTTAAACCAACTTTTAGATTTAATTTTCGGGAGCGAGTCGCAAACAATCCTGTCCATACGAGTTTTGAACTAACAACTAAAGACTATCGGTTTTTTCCGAGGTTTACATTTAAACCGATAGATGGCAGTACGAGTTATAAAATGAAATGACGACTAAATAGATCGATGCTAAACGAGGTTTGTTATCAAATAAAAAAATAAAGCTGATTTCGCAAAATTGTACTTCACGAGGTTTTCACTCTAAGGCGACGCAATAGAACACATGTTTTATCAGCGCTGTCTGCTGGTGAAAGTTGAAATTA
This sequence comes from Luffia ferchaultella, assembly GCA_949709985.1. Classification (NCBI taxonomy): domain Eukaryota; kingdom Metazoa; phylum Arthropoda; class Insecta; order Lepidoptera; family Psychidae; genus Luffia; species Luffia ferchaultella. The sequence continues at coordinate 4,327,702 of OX453258.1, forward strand.
GGATTAGCTCTCAAAAGATCAGTCTATCATTTCATAATCAAATCTCAAAAGACCAATCTAACTAAATCATAGAGAAGAAAAATCGATTACATACATTACCTATGCTTCAACCGGCATTCTATATAATACCTAGGCATTCTATACATTTCCTAAGTAAAGTGTAAAATAGTTTAAACATTGAACATCATTTCATACATTGCCTGAACGACCCCGGCATTCTATACATTTCCTAGACATTGTATAGAATGCCAGCATTATACACATTGCCTATAACATATACATGTCTGTTGTGTCACCCGTCTTCGTAGTGCAAACAATAATTATCGGGTTTGGGTGTAGCCAATGATTTGAATGATATTTTTTAATAGGTATTTAATCCTACGTATTATATAATTTAAGATCAAAACATAATTAAAAATAATTAGACTTTAAGTTATTTAACAGCTTTTTTTACTTATACTGTTAGTTTTAGTTATGATTAGTTACTTTCATCGCATTCTACCTTTAAATAATTTTCAGTACATTTTAACCAATAAATAATGATAAAAGAAAATTGCTTTGATAGTTTCCTTTAAAATGTCAATGTATGTATTAATATTTGTTAAAGCAATAAACTGTGTCCGATTACGTCATGTGACTCCGAGCGACTTTATTTTCGTGACGTTTGCAGTATGTAGTATATTTTTTTTTTAAATTCATAATTAACTATTGCGTCTACTGTAAAAATATTGAAATTCATTCATTCGGCCAAAAATAAGTATAATGTAATTTAAAAAAAAAGAACTTAATAAAATATGACATACCGAATTGATTAAAAGTATCTTCCAGTGTGTATTGCGTTCTTGATGGTGTTTGGAATGAACCGACATCGACGGAAAATTATGCTGTTAAAACAGTGTAAAAACAAAACTTAATGATGACATTATAAGAATTTGTACTTTCATACACGTATTAGAACAATATATTAGAAACATTTGGATTAATACGTTCTGTGATATTCGCTCAAACTCACGTAAAATTACAAATACTTTCACAATAAAAGAGACAACGCCTATATATGTGCTCCGATTTGGGGTAAACCAAAGATTGAGTCACCAGACCACAAGAGTTCTGATCGCATAACAATTTAGCGAATCGACTGTATCATAGAGATGTTTGAAAATTCAGAGGCGACCGTCGCATCGGGGGCAACACGGGGAGGTGGCATTGGGTAAAAAAGGGGGGAAGCCATGGCGGTCGTTAGTACATTTCGTATTCATGACGTCACCCGCGGGCCGATTGTTTGCAATATTACTCTAATTGCTATTGTAATTACCTTCACATGGCTATCCGGCATGAGTTGGTACCGACACATATTTTTCTGATTTAATACCAAACTAACGTTCGCCCATGGCTCTGTTCGCGTGGTCATGTGTAGGCTGGGATTAGTCTCGGGGCATTCCTGAGCAAATGGATTGCATTGGTAATTGTTATTTTATTTACGTTCAAGGATAAAATTCAAATAAATTTAAAAATAAATACCTGTCTCAAAAACTGCTGAGGATTTCGTATTCAAACCAATTTTCGTTGCAAGTATTTTTAAATTAGACCTACTTAAATGTTTTTCAGATTTTTCTCCGCATACTTGAAAATTTAAATTTAAGAAATAAACTACACTTGTTAGAAATTCAGGAGTCATATCTCAACAATTTTTGGCTTCAATAAAAAAGTCAGTTAGTAACCTCTATATCATTTTTACAGACCTATCTATAAGTATATATAGATCTATCCATTATACATATCTATCTACCCCACTTCTTAATGTAGGTTATATTTCGTCCCTTGATTACAAAAAAGTAACTTATGCAATTTTTTTTGTGATTTCATTTATTTATTTATTTATTTATTTCAATTTATTTATTTATTTATTTCTTTATTATGCCGTAGGTGCTTACGCACACTTAGCTGCGTCAAATCGTAGACTGAGGCCTAGCCGGACAATGAATTTTGGTACATTGGGCAAGGAACAGTTTATAAATTTTAATTTTAAAATTAAGTACAGTCTCACACAGGAAACATTTGAGTGGATACACTCAATATTCCACTGTGTAAAGAATCACTTAAAACTACTTATGACAGCTGTAAATGGGCATTGTCTGCATTTTAAATATTAACAATTAAATTCCATAATGTCATACATGTAAATTATAGCAGCTGTATAAAAGCATTGTCTACATCACACATTAAAATATTTAATGTCAAATAATGTCAATGTCAATAAAATTAAATAAATAAACATAACATAAACATATGTCAACAAATTAAGGATCGGCTGTTTAAGGGCTTCGTCATACTTACAAAATAGCTTAAAACTACTAAAACTATGCATTAACCTATGGTTGCCAACTGAGCGGCTGTAAGTATTCCTATTTGCACCAAACAAATGATTATTAATAAGTCTATTCAATCCGAAGAGTTTTCCTGCCAAATGTTGCCAATTATTGCTTCATTAATTGAATAACAATTCCTTAGTGCTGTTGTACTTTTTATCTTTTTTTTAAAATCATTGGTCTCTAAGTCTTTAATTGTTTTGGACTTATTATAACATTAAATGCTATTGCAAAGAAAACTCTTAGATATCTTTTTAAGTCTATAAGCTGGATGCCGGATGCTGCCAAGTCGCCTTGCACTATCAGTCACAAATTTAAATTCATTAATATTTCTCCTTACATACATTAAACAATGAGTGATATAAGTGCCCCATATGGTTGCAATACCTAACTCATCAAACGCCTCTCGACAGCTATCTCTAGGATTTAAGCCTAATACATATCGTACAGCCCGTTTTTGTAAAACAAATATTCTGTTTACATCTGCAGATGTACCCCACAACAAGAGGCCATAAGACATTATGCTGTGAAAGTATGCATGGTAAACGGCCATTGCAGCCTTGACTCCACAAAACTCTTTTACTTTTTTGATGGCAAAGCAAGCGGAACACAATCTCTTTGCTAACTGGTCTATATGAATTTTGAAGCTTAATCTATTATCGATGATGATGCCCAGAAATGTTACTGATAAATTTACACCATTGTGCAGCGATTCATAGATTACCTACATACCTACACTTACCTTCTAAATTTCATGTATATAGTGACATCAGTCTTCGATTAAAACAGTTGTGTCAGACCAGACGGACAAACAGACAAGCAGACAGATGGATAGGATGAAATTACAAGGGTTTTGTTTTTGATTTTTAGCTAGGCTACTGACTAATAAAAGTATGTTGCGAATCCAATCCTGCACGGAACGAGGTCGTAGCTTTGAAAGCGACGCGTCTGAGATGCCGATGTAATTTATTCAGAAAAATCAAACACAAATCGGAACACTAATCATTTTACGTACTTTTGTGTAGAGTAAATAAAGGCGATTTTGCAATATTCCCGCACAAGCTACTGACTAAATTAAACTAATGTTTGGAAATTCAACCATCCTGGACACTATCGCTGATAGATGGGACTCTCCATTCATGGCCTATTGGATACACCTGCATATCAAATAATTAATTTATTGTTTAGTTTTACTATCAGTTGTATTTATTTATTGTTAGAATTTGTTAATATTTTATTTTATTGTACTGTTTAGTTTTAGTACTTGATATGTAAATACTGTGTAAATATGTAAAAATTACTAAGGGGCTAGCACCTGAAAATAAATGATTATTATTATTATTATTATTATTATTATTATTAAAATAAACCAAAAGCCTACAGATGAAATTTTGACGTTGATAGCGAGATTCGTCAAACTCGCGATCACATGTTTTCGTAAATCACCATGGATACTCATAAAGATACCGCGTCGTAACTAAAAAAACTGTAAGAAAATATACGCCACAAAAAAGTATATGCCATTCGATACTTTGACACATAGAACTGTGAAGCAGAATTTGTAGTGGAAAAACAAATGAAGATTTTAACATTACTTTTATGCGTAACTTCACAAAATGTTTAAAATAAATAGTAGTATTGATATATGGTCTGTTTAATCTTGGGATTTCTTTTCATGACTTTTCATGTGTAAGTATGAAATTGTGTGGACGCTACCCCGCGCAAACGCGTCTCACACCCCCGCTAAATGGAACGCTGCTATTTGTAAATGTCTTAACGTGTCTCTAGCAGGGAGGCGGGCGTGAAGCTTCGCTATGTCTATTGTGCGCATAGTATGCTTAAAATGGAGTCAAAAGTTTGTTATTCACGTATTTATATATATATATAGATATTATTTTATAACGCTAATCGTCTGCGAATACGATGGCTGTGACAAAGAGAGAGAGGGACTGACATTGAGAAACTATGAAGGTTCCTTGCCGGAGAATTAGTCATTAATTCATGTACTGACTGTCGTCGCCAAAATTATGGTCGGCTTCGAAATCCTAAATCTATTCTTCCCAAAATTATTACCTTACTATCTACCTTAAAGTTTTGGAACAATATACCCGCGCTACAAAATAAAATACTTGCGAAACCGCTATCACTTGAAACACCTCAAGAAAATTCTGCTCTGCTATATTTTGTTTTATTACGTATGTAATACTGCTGCACATTATTAATTTGAATATCATAAACTGTGTGTGTATGAATGAAATTTCATTAGTGTTCTCAAGACGCCTAGACGGCACCAGTACTCGACTTCGGAGAGGCAGCGCTGCTTATATCAAGTAAGTGGGTTGTCGATTTTCTTCTTTTCCTATTGTACTGTAACAACTCCCGCCAGGTCCTTCGAAGTAAATTTAGGTCTACGTTGACGAAGTAGGTAATATATATAATGTATAATATAATGTAATAACATTTTGATTTTAACTTAAAATGATAAAAAATAAATAAATAAATAATAATAAATAAATAAAATAAATTATATTTAGACATATGGATTCCGCATTTACGTAGGTGTAATGTTCAAGAAATTTCTAAGCGCGCCTACACTGACATCATTCTGTTCACAGGTGTAAGTAGGCATACACCCTGTTTGGTTGTACTTAGTCCAAACGTATGCTTAGCGAATTAAACAAAAAGTTTCAAGTGAGCAGATGGCGCAAATGAACGGTTACCCAGAACAACATGTTAAATTAAAGTCTATTTTTTTTGTCCTTTATCCTGTTTTTTTAGGATACAATCAAAACACTAATACAAAATAATTATAGTATGCAAGTAATACACTTTTATTTAATCAGATTTACTTGCTACCTCAATAAAACATCAAGAAACTGTTTCACGAATTGAAAAATTATAGAAAACCTATTCGTGAAACAGGTGATAAGGTTCGAACTGAAGTGTTAGAATACTTCGAACTGAAGTGTTAGTACAATTTTTTGTTATGATATCATTTTTAAATTGGCGGTCGGTGGTAAACTAGCTGTTTCAAAATAGCATTAGATATCTTAACTGTAAGGTGACCATAAAAATTTAGGTTGTCTATAATGTGAATTTTAGTTTTGGGAACCGGAAGTTTGCGCCATCTGCTTACTTGAAACTTTTTGCTTAGTTCGTTAAGCTATACGCGTTCTTTAAGTATGGACGACATTCCGTTGAACACAGTTATGGTGCAGTGCAGTACTATTAAGTTTACGTTTGATGAATATCATAGCCAGGTTTCCATGTGATATTTCTTTGAATGTAGCAACCGTTTACTCGAAAGCTCTCTAAAATTGTTAATTAAGTTTTTCAAACGAATTATTTTTAAGTGACTCTGAAAACAGGAAAATTCAGCCAGTCTATAACTTACTGTCTGTAAATATTACATTAAAATTTTTACGAAAGCCTGTAAATTTAAATTAAAAAATTGTACAAAAAATTGCAATTAGAAATTCGTCTCAGCTTTATGAGTATTTTCGTAAAATAAATTGAAAAAAATTTATAAAAAAATTACGAACGCATTAAAAATACTATTGGTTAATGTAATGTTTCATTAGTTAGAATTTACCTTACGCTTTTCTGACTTCGATAGCCATTCGATCAGTTTTTTTCCTATTCAAAGGCACTAGTTTGATATCATTAATGAAACGCTTTGTTGGAGAATCGATGTGGACGAGAGAATTTCGTTCAACCGGAAAATCGGATTTCCCTCAAACGGTTCCTTCGTTTTTTGATTCACTAGTTACTGAGTGATCAAATTTCAGACGTTCGTTTCTAACTTTCGTGTCGATATCAGAATTTATACCAGGAATACTAGAGATAGTTGGATGCGAAAGGTGGAGGACCGTGTATGGTGACGAGCTTTGAGCTTTTTCAGGCCTCTGCTTATATCTTACAGTGAAGAGACATGGGTTGATTATGAAGGTTACATTTGAATACCTTGATCAAATGTTGAACCACTTTTCTGTGTCAATGAAGCATGTATTAAGCCAATTTAAAGTATTCTCTGACACCGGGTCCTGGCGTTGCTATACATTTGGTGCATTTTTGGTTCTGCTCACATATGCGTATAGGAAGAAACAGAAATGTATTGAGTGATGATAAAAGTAAAGACACGTATTATATTATTTACATGAAAGCTTCACATCATCGACGGGGGTCAATTCACATTTCAATCGCTAATTAATAGCTTTTCTTTCGCTAATTTGTGAACTTCATTAATTAGCGAGTTAACACACATATTCAAACGACCCTTGCTAGTTTAAACCTAACCAGCCGCAAATCATTCGCGATTTTAGAAATTAGATTTAAGTTAGAGTTGAATTTTGCGATGGTAGTTAATTTGCGCACAAAATGCGAAGAACTAATTTTGGTTTACTCCGTTTATCACACTTTTCGAAGGCCCTAAATAAATTGGAAAGAAAAGTGGATGCAACAACACACAAAAGAAACTGCATGTAAGGTTGTTGTTGTTACAAATTAATCGGGTTAGGATTTTTGTATATCTTAGGCATGGGTGTATGTTCAGATACCGCTTCGTGACTACAAAAAAATATACACTAAAGATTAATCATACGCCACTTGATGTTTTACACTCTGAAGTAGAATTTTGTGTGACGCACATACGAAATTCGTAAAATTAAAAAATCTGAATGTACATTATTTAACGTACAATATAACAAACTGTTTAAAATATATGGTTTATCTAAATCTCTGAGTCAGTTACTTTGCTCACGTTTTATTATTTGATTATTAATTGTATTTAACTTAATTTGAAAGATCGACATTAAAAAGAAGAAGAGAAATTAAATTAAAGAAAATATTCTCTCTTTTTCCCGCACAGACGTTTGAACATATATGGATTGTTCAAGTGTTACTTGACGACCTTTTGTCTACGGGCACAAAATAGGCGACGACCGGCCGAGCGATGGCGATTGCCTGTTTCGTGCCCGCAGGTTTTGGAGTAGGATGTTCGAATTTTTTGTCGATGTAAAATTTTGTATTATTTATACTAATATTTAGTTTAGTTGATTATGTACAATTTTGATATTTTTGATAGTTTTTGTTAATGTTGACTTTCGATTATTTTTCTGACGTACGAATTTTGATGATTTTTGATGACGGACACTTCATAATTTTTTCATCTTATGTAGTAATTTAATTACATTCAAGTAATTAAAACGAGTTGTTAATTATTATTTATTCTGTAGGTAGTGAAAATTATAAAAACATCTAAATTTTCCACCGATTAACTGCTCTGAAACAGTTGACTTTTAAAAGAATTTAGATAGAACTATCACAAAAAGATATCGCAGCGTTTTGTTTATTACTAGCT